>OY728162.1:433578647-434828647 GCA_963277665.1 Viscum album
TAAATACCAAAGTATAAACAATCTCGGATAAAAATGAGATTGTGATATTTCCCTTACCTTAGGTCCGATATGTTTTGTACATGTCCGAACCTCCTGTATAATGATTTAAATAATGTTATTGACTTATTCCAGAATCATACTTATTTTTATGATATCATATTTGGTCATATTCTTAGCTTCTTAGTAGTAATATTTCATTGCTACTTGTTATTCAGGTGTTTATAACTTTTTTTCTTGTGCGTGTTTTGTCGAATAAATATTTATTCTTATCTTATAGATACCTCATTTCCAGAATGGTATTAGTGTAATATATATCATATTAATTCATTTAATTCATTTAATTCATTTATATAATCATTATGAAATTAAGATCATGTAGAACGAGTCACATCACATCGTGGAGACGGTATTCCGTACGTACGCACGAGTGATGATATCGTTCCTATGATCGTGGAATTGTATTGGAGTATATGTATACTATTTCAGAATCAATATAAATTTATAATAGTCATATATAGTCATTATTTACACCATTATACACATCCAAGTAAGGTGGTGGTGGAAAATAGATTACACCACGGCGTGGAGACAGTATTCCGTACGTACGCACGCACGGTGATTTCTTTTTCCGTAGGATGGATAGATGGTGAAATAGGGTTGTTTAATACTTATAATAACATATCAGTATATGAGTGATACTGATGTTATTATTTCATAATGAAACAACTAAAGAAGAAGAAGTGGAAGAAGAAATAAAGATGAAAGAATCGGTAACGGACATTACCTCTTCTTTGAAGTGCTTCTTTGAGACCTTCTTTTAGGGCACTAAAATTGGTCTTTGAAGAAGACCAGAACCTCTAGGATGTCTCTAGGGAAGTGTAGAGGAGAAAGTGTCAGAGTTTGGCCGAGCTTGAAGGCTCAAAGTGTTGTGAGGAAGAGGGGGAGGAGGTGTCCTTTTATAAGGGAGGAGAGGGGCACCTTTGGAATAACTAAAACTATTATTTTATTATAAAGTCAAGTTCGGTTTTAAATAGCTCCAAATAGATATATTTAGAATCTAAGGTGGGGATGGGTCTAAATACTCTTATCAAATAGAATTTAGATAAGTTTAGGTTCCTATTTTAACCTTATCATTTAAATTTAACATTAAGTTAAATAATTTTACTTTTACCATGTCTTCTTGTGTTCTTATACTATAAGGTTAATAAACTTACTATAAGCAGCCAAACGAACCCCAAGTTGTTTATTATTAATATATATAACCTTATCTAAGTCATTTGGACAAACCTTATATTTTTATGAATAAAATAACAATTTCCAATATAATATTTGTTTTAAAAACTATTTTATGTCAATTTTGAAACTATTTAGTAATTTATTTTTGTGAAAATCATAATAGAATTATTAGTTCGAACCAAGTTAATTAAATAAATACTAACATGTCATATTAACCTATAAAATTAGTTTTATTCATAAAAAGTCTCAAATTACATTTATTTTGGTGTTTATAACATCAATTATGTCAATATTTCATTAATAAGATAATTACTGCATCATCATTGTTTCATAAATAAATTAAATTATTTAATGTCTAAAAATTACAGATAAAATACCATTATGTAGGAAATATTTTTATCTTTCTAATGAATATTTATAGTCGAATTTATCTTATGTATAACCCCATATTAAAAATTATTTACTTATTAAAATTTGATTTTAACTATTTTAACCCTTCTTTAAATAAATTAATAATAAATGTCCTAATCTAATCCAAGTGGGCCTAAATGGTCATATTTTATTCCTAAGTTTGTTTTTTGTTGAATTAAACTTGTCCAATATAATTAGGACATGTGTTAGGGCAATAATAATATCATTTTTACCCTTAATTACCCTATTTACTTTTAATAGTGGTAAAAAAAGTAAAAAGTTACTATTCACCAAAAAAATATTTTCATCTCATTGAACCACATTTTACATACCGACATCAACCGTGTCTCTCGGATTTTCAAAATTCCACTCACAGAAGCGGTAAAATTAAGTTTTATGAAAAATACTGTTTTTTTAACTACCACTTAGTGGTTTCACTATTCATCAAAAATTGAAAGTTTTCAGAAAAATACCAAAATTTCACCCTAGGCTAATTTCGATATTCCGAATCCAAAAATGAAGTCCATTTTAAAAAATAAAATTTATAAAATTTCAAAAAGTGGTTATTAATATTCATAACGGCTTGTTTTATAAATATTTTAATAGCATATCATTGTTTAGTGAAACTCGGTATTGCGTACGACGCAAGCTATCGAGGAAGGTTGCGATTTTGTGTAAAGCAAGCCAAGTAAGTGTTGTGTGTAGAAAAATATTCCTTTGATGATTTATATAACATAAAAGTCTTGGGTGTTACAAACAAACTACTAGATTTGTACTCCCCTACTGGGTAGGGTGCGGGTCATCACATATGGAGTAGTACTCCCCCGTCTCTGAGTAGTGATGGGGAGAAGGTCCTTCAGGGGAGTTGGAGATACCTCGACTGTAGGAAACAGTGTCAAGGAGTGGGCCTATTCACTTGGTTTCCCCTTGGTCTTGCCTTGGGTGCAAGACTGTGACTGCGAGACCTCTAGTTTTGGGCACTAGAGGCAGTTATAGTAGAAAGTTCCTGATGGAGCATGTCCTTTCAGATGTTTCATTAGGAATGGTTGTGTTGTACCTGATGGAGTGCATCTCTTAGATGGGTGCCATCAGGAATGGCTAGTTCATGGAGCCTATACTCCTGATACTTGAGTTATGCTTTGACCCTTCTTTTGAAATCTTAGAAATGGCTTGAGGTCGGGGCATTATGTTTCTTTGTGGTTGAGACGAGTATTTCTGGTTTGAGATGTGTCTTTTTCTATGTGCTTTGTGATTGAGATCATGTTTTTTGTTTTTACTTTGTGGAATTCTGAGAGACCTTTAGGGGCCTCATGGTCCCTACTGGGTATTGTTATACTTACCCCTGCATGGGCTTCGTCCGCACCTCATTGTGTCTTATGCAGATGACGAGTATCTTGGCTGAGATTTGAGGGAGCCAGGACCAGGCGGTACACAGAGGAGACTGGCTGATGTAGAGATCTGTGGAGACAAGCTGTACCTACCCTTCAGGTAGGATCCTTGGTGGAAAATCGTAGGAGATGTTTCTCTTTTTTAGTTATAGTTGTATCTTTTAGTTGGGCTTGTATTCTGGCCCCTTACTTTAAGTACACACTTTTACTACAACAGTTTTACATTGTGGTTGCATCTTGTTGCGTTCTTGGCTGTGTGTTTGTACATGTTTAAAGGAAATGCCTTCCTGTTTTGGGGATATCCATTTTCGGTGCTAGTCGCCAACCCCTGGCCTATGGAAGGTGAGCTTGGGGTAGTCACGACACGACCACTTGGGGGATGGGTTGTGAAAAATTGGTATCAGAGGAGTCAGTTCTACCAAAGAATTCAGACTCTGATCTTTCCAATAGAGCAATAGTGTTAAGTGTTTTGAGTGTGGTTTTTAGTTCATGGAGTCCAATGTTGGTGCAGCGACCGACGTATCCCTACACCAGGACCCTAAATTCGGATTTCTAACTCAGTGCACAAAAACATTGATTGCATGTGTTTTGGAAATGTTTTTCTTTTGATCTATTTTGAGTCATCTCACCAGGTATAACTTATTGACCGTGGTTCAACTTGATTCTATTTCAAGATGCCACCACATAGAAAACCGACCATGATTCCAATGCATGACCATGAGGATGGTCCATAGTGTGATGAGGCTTTAGTACAAGGACCGTTTCCCCAGATAGGTACCTTCAGGTGGTGTCCCAGTGATACTACTGCTCGTTGGTCTGCAGTTACTACCGGTGCTACCAGTGGAGTACACTTATAGGCTCAGTGCCTTACATGAGTTTCAATGACAAATACCCCTCTGGTTTCGAGTCGAGCTTGACTTACAGGCGGATAAGGACTGGCTTGAGGTGGTGAATGAGTTTCCATCTATCCAGGGAGCCATTAGATCAGATGGTGGTCCGGTAAGTGAGAATTTTATGTGGCTCAATAGGATGATGGAAAGGTTTATATTACCCTGATCTTACGATTAGGTGAATTCTTCCATGGAAAGAGCTTGAGAAACATCCTTAGAGAAGGGGTTCTATTGCCATAAAAGGATAATGGGTATGTGTTCCCAAGAGCTTATACAGCTTTGGCAGGATGCCATGTCATTAGTTGAGTATTCATCGAGGCGTACCGACCATTCAAGGTACTCAATGAATATGATATGACCAGTGCTTCAGGGATCGGACCTCTGAGAGAGATGTGTTTAGGTACATCTGAGCTAGAAATATTCCTCGATTTATTCATACTTATATTAGGGTGATAGAGAGAACATTTTTAGTTGAAAAGTCTTTTGTTGAGAAGATACATCCAGTGAATGTCAGTAGTGGGAAAGAAGGAAACTGATGTCAGTCTTGGAGACTTGGATGTGTAAAAATGTTTTGGGAAGAGTAATTGATTGGGACAACTGAATCTTTATGTTATTAGACATGGAAGAAGAGATAGAAGAGCAGTAGGGTGTGGTATACATTTTGACATGTTACAACCACCACCCCAATGTGGCCCCCACCAGGCTCAGTGAGCTGGAGGACAGGGGAAGGGAGTAGCTGCATGCAGTCAAGGAGTGTGAAACAATGGCTCTAGGAATGATTCGAGATATGATCTATGTCTACTACTAGCTTCCGTATTAATAGACATAGGTACTAATCATTACTTCTTGTCATGAATCTTGTTCAAGACCTAGAGTTTCCGGTTAAAACTTTGACTTGGCCCTTACGTCTGGAGATACCTTTGGGAGGAGACTCTATAATCACACTTATGCTGTTGGTGTGATCTGAACCTTGATGTGAGAGTTTTGGTTGGAACCTCTTGGTGGCAGCATCGAGGCTATACGACATTAGTTTGGGTATAGACTGGTCATCCACAGTTCATGCTCAGATTGACTATTTTAAGCAAAAAGGTTTTGGTATATCTATAGCGTTGGAATGAAATTCCTTGGTCGGTGAAAAAAATGAAAACCCAGGTAGCACAGGTTAAACTCACGCATAGGAGGGTGTAGCCGGTCACTGTTGAGTCGTCCAACCTTACCCTCGGGGCAGAATAAGTTTTGAGTTTTCATCTCCCAACAGTAGTGGCAGAGTGAGAGAACATCTTTTCAAAAAATGTTTCCAGAATTACCTCCCCACAGGGAGAGGGACATCTGCATTGGCCGGTACCCAACGACGACACCAATATCTAAAACTGCATATTGGCTGGATCCCACAGAGCTCTGGGAGCTGATAGTTTATATGGGGGATGTGGTGGTAGATGCACTCAGTAGGAGGTATGGTTTAGAGCTACTGAGTGAGGCGATAAAGCAGCTAGCCATGTTACAGAAACCCTTCATGGATAGTGATGGAGTAGCTTACCTTTAGTCTATAACTGTCACTCCCCCACACGTTCAGCGGATTCAGGAGGTGGAACTTGGTCACCTAGATTGCGAGGCCCAAAGTGCTCAGATATCCTCAGGAAAGGCTCCTGAATAATTTTCTGAAGGTGGAGAGCATGATATCTTTCTCAAAGGACGCACCATGGAACCAATGACGCTACGAGAGGAGGTGTTGAAGGAGTTCTACACATCCCATTTGGTGGTACATCTTGGTGTAGAGAATATGTACTCGGACCTCCAACATCAATACAGTTGGCCAGGGATGAAGAATTCATAGAGCCGACCGAAGTCTTATGTCGAGAGGCGACAGAGACCCTTAGAGTTCAAGGAGGGAGACCATGTCTTCCTGCGGGTATCACCCCGAAGAGGATTGCGGAAATTCATCTAGAGTAGTAATCTATCTCTGTTGTTTATCTAAACTTTATAGATTCTTAGGATAGTTGGCGAGGTGAAGTACTACCTATATTTTACACCACAGATGCATCAGGTGAATAATGTTTTTCCATGTGTTGCAGCTGAGAAGATGCGTGCATGATCCATCACACATTATCGACTAGGGAGAGTTGGACTTTGACGATGGGGAGAATTTTAAAGAGTTTCTAGTGAAGATAGAGGATCGATAGGAGAGAGTCCTTTAAGGATGGTTGATCCCTCTGGTGCAAGTTTAGTTGCAGCATGAGAACCTTCACGAGAGCACATGGGAGCTTAAGGCTTAGATTCATGCTCAGTACCCTTACTTGTTTTATTTACCTTTATTTTGGCTTTCAGGTATGAAAATAACTAATGTGGAGAGAATGTAAAGACTGATAATTTCTATATATATATATATATATTAATTATTTGGGATTATTACTAGACTGAAAAATCTAACGGCACGTGATTCTGATTCCGAGAGTGCCCGAAATGATCCGTCGAAAAAGTGTTAAGCTTAAAATAGCGTGCATTTAGTTTTTCTGAAAAAGTGGAATAAATCTTAAATAGGTACCCATATCAGAAATCTGAGGGAACCATTGCGTTCAAGATGGCGGGTTTACCCTAGGCATGACTTAAGTTTAGTCGGCACAAGCCTCCAGTGAGAAAACCTGAAAATGACATAACCATAAACAAAATAATTTTAAAAAATATTTTATTTTTCAAATTCTTATAACTCAAAAATGGTGAATCAGATTAAAAAAATGTTACCATCGATGAAATCACGAGTGAATTCTTTCCTTAGGAAGATCTTAACTTTGGACGGCACGAGCCAATAATGAAAGTTAGTTTTTGGCCGCAAATAAAATAATTAAGTAAAAATTATTTTATTGTTAAATTATATAACTCCAAAATGGTAACTCATATTGGGAATCCAAGAGTACCGTTGAGCTCGTGAGGGTGATTTTACCTTTTTAAGATCTTAACCTTGACCGGAACGGGTTGAGGGTGACTATTAATAAATTTTTTGAACTTTTTTTAAGGTACGATCAGTAAACATACAGGCGAAAATTTATTTCTCTTGAACCAGAGCTCAGAATTGATATCTGAGGGCACCATTAAACTCATAGCACAAGGATTATCTTAAGGGAGGCTTCAATTTTACTGCAGTAGATCAGGTAAAAAAGTTAGTTTTTGCAACTTTTAAGAATTAATAAAATAACAAAATTGTAATTTTATTTTATCCTACAACCTCTTGAGTGGTGGTGGTAGTGACCACGGAGGTAGTCAGACATTTAATATGAGATATTAAATGAATCGTTACACTTTGGTTTCATAACCACCTCTCGTGAAATTAATGTGGTGCATTAATTATGTCAGTTAATGAACCTCATTAATTCCTCGGTGCATTACTCACCCTTTCCCCCCTCTATTTAAATGAGGCTTGGGGTATATTTTTTCGTACGACTTCATCAAGATAGGAAACTATGGAGAAGTGAAGCGACACCTTCCACCAATAGATATGGAAGCCTGGGCAACAATAATCCAGGATCAACGAATGCTAACGGCTTAATCGAACGCGGAATCTTCTTCCACCACCGTTATGTCTCCAAGGAATCTCATGGTATGGGTTGTCTTTTAATTCAAGAAATTACCATGTTTCCTCTCCTCATTATTGAATTTGTGGGTAGTCATTTTGGGGGATTTGAATAGGGTTTATCATTATTTCAATCTGATGTATAAATTACCACCACTTGTTATAATGCTAACGCAGAGGGCGCCGGCCAAACAAACGTGGTCCGGACCCTCCGTCACTTCTTTTCCATTGTGTTCCTCGAAGGTGGGTTCTTCCATCATGATGGAACATTGAAACTGAGAGGCCTTAAATTATGAAGGCATCAAAAGAGGACTATAGGAGTGTCCAAAAGGAAGAACGAACCCTAGGGCTCACTCAATGGCCTGCGGAAGAAGCACTAACACCGGCGGATGAGGGCGGGGGTTGACAACCACCGGCTGCGGTGGAAGAGCGGCACCGCTCGGCACCGTGGCTCAAATACGTGATGATGTTGGAGACCCAATACCCGTGGGTCACATGGGTAATAAGGTGACACCACCTGGAGCCACCAAAAAAGGAACCAAACGACTGCTTCGAGCCGTTCTGGAGCAGCGGACTATGCGACCCCACGAGGGTCGCGCCAGCCAGCGGGCCAAGCCCAGCCTGGGCGGGCTGGGCCGATCCGTGGCCTAGTCCAACCAAGCTAGGATGGGTCTAACCTATATCGGGTTGGGTTTACCTAGGCCAGGTTAGGTCAGGTCGGGTCGGCCCAGGTCAGGTCGGACCAGGTCGGACCGAACCCAGACCCCTCTCAGGCCCAGATACGCTTAAAAGGTCGTTTCTTGCGAACCAGAAATCCTTTTGATGAACCGTCTATGGTGATGAGATACTTGGAGAGATAATATACTTTTTAAATACTCCAAGTAACTTTAGGAGAAATTTGAAGTTTGGCCGGGTTGGATCGTACTCGAATCCAACCAGTCCTTCAACACTAAAATGCCTATAGCTTACAGACTGGGTGTCCGATAAACGCGTTGTCTGTTGCATTGGAACCCTTATAACATGAAAGATCATCAGGTTACTTCCTTGTGGAACTTAATGGTAGTTTAGGTATGGAAAATAACTAGAGGATTAGAACCACGGTGTTTCTTGTCGTGAGAGCCAGGATGAATACTCCCTTGATGACTCAAGGCGCATGTAACCCTTACTCCTCTTCTCCGGTAGAGATAGAACTCCCCACGTCATGAGTGTGGATTAGTTTCCTCTGATTGGTTTTTATATCTTTGGAGTTGGTACTCCCATATTGGATTAGGGCTCGGGTCCTCCATACATAACATACATAGCGTCAGGTACTCCCCTACCGGGTAGGGTGTGAGTCCTCTATGTTAGGAGTAGGTACTCCCCTATCAACCTAGAGTGTGAGTCCTCCTTATGTAGTGCTACAACTATGTAGGTACTCCCTTTCCATGCCAGGGTGCGGGTCCTCTAGCCTGGGGTCAATACTCCCCTAACGTACTAGGGTGTGGGTCCCCCATAACCAAAAAACTACCAGAGTTGTACTCCCCTACCGTGTAGGGTGTGGGTCCTCACATATTGATTCAGTACTCCCATGTTGTGCCAGGGTGCGGGTCCTCTAGCCTGGGGTCGGTAGTACCCTGACATACAAGGGAGCGGGTACCCCATAACAAAAAAACTACCAGAGTTATACTCCCCTACCGGGTAGGGTGCATGTCGTCACAAATGGAGTAGTACTCCCCCATCTCAGAGTATCGACGGGGAGCGGGTCCTTCAGGGGAGTTGGAAGTCCCTCGACTATAGGAAAAAATGTCGAGGAGTGGGCCTCTTCACTTGGTTTCCCTTGGCCTTTCCTTAGGTGCAAGACTGTGACTGCGATACCTATAGTGTCGGGCACTAGAGTAAGTTCTAACAGATTGTTTCCAATGAAGAATGTCCTTTTGGACATTTCATTAGGAATGGTTGAGTTGTACCTGATGGAATAAATCTCTCAGATGGGTGCCATTATAGATGTCAAGTTGATGGATCATGTAATCCTGACCATTGAGTTACACTTTGAGATATATTTGGAAATCCTAGAAATGGATTGAGGTCAGAGCCTTATGTTTCTTTGTGTATGAGACGATTATATGTGGTTTGAGTTGTATCTTTTGGTTTGTGCTTTGTGATTGAGATCATGCTTTGCGGTTTTCCTTTGTGGAATTATAAGAGACCTTAGAGGGTCTCAGGGTCCCTGTTAGGTATTTTTATACTCACCCTTGAAAAATATTCACCTGCACCTCTTTGTGTCTTGTGTAGACAATGAGCATCTTGCCTGAGACTTGAGGGAGCCAGGACTGGGTGGAACACGGAGGAGACTGGCTGACATGGAGAGTCGTGGAGACGAGCTATACCTACCCTTCAAGTTGGATAATTAGTGGACAATCACATGAGCTATTTATGTTTTTCTATTGTAGTTTTATATTTTATTCGGTCTTGTATTATTTCCCCTTATATTCAGTACAAACTTTTACTACAACATTTTTACTTCGTGGTTGCATCTTGTTGCATTATTGGATGTGTGTTTGTACAGGTTTAAAGGCAATGCCTTTATTTTTTGGGGATATGACTTTCTGGTGCTAGTTTCAAACCCTTGTCCTATGGAAGGTGGGCTTGGGGTAGTCACAACACAGCCCCCAGGGGACGAGTCATGATAATTTTCTCATAAAAAACAATAAAAATCAATTTTGATGAAAATTTATTTTGGAAGTGTAAAATAACCTTACTAAAAATTGAGCACTGATTTAATTAGCATTAATCAATGAATTTTTATTAAGTGGGTCCTAAATATATTTCTTAATTAAATTAATACTATGAATACCTTCCAATTAAATGGCTATGTGATAATTTTTATATTAAATAATAACATTTTAATAGTATATTAGGGTTCATTTAGACTCGATGTTATATGTTGTGAATGCTATCGAACATAGTGTTCTTATTTGAAATTCTCAGGGTTTTTCCTTCACCCCACCCCTTAAATAAATTTTATAATCAAAATTTTAATTATAAAATGGTAATAAAAGGTTTGAAATTTGATAACCCACAATATAAAAAGGGTTAATGAAACATCCTCTTGAAAAGAGGAAAAGGGAAGTACAAAGATCACCACAAACTAGGTTTCCAAATAGGATAACATCAGTGGGATGTAAAATTATGGAAATTGAATAGAAAAATAACACCAAAGGATTAATATAGAGTGAAATAGAATTTGGTTATGATAAAGTTAATCATAAAAACCCATAAATCTATGATAGGTAAAAAGACCATTGATTTCTCAATAAGAAAAGTAAACAAATAAAATTTTCATTTCAAGGTCATTTTCCTAAAGTCAAGGGAATATTTTAATAACTAGATAAATAACTCAAGAAAATAAAGTTATGTATTTTCATGTTATAACCGTAATTTCATACTACGATTGTGGTTCAATCAATTTCCACTTCATTTCTTATGACATGAAATGGATATTCAAGATGTTTTTTTAGGTTTGATGCGCTTTTAATGAATCATAAGATCCATAAGTTATTCCATTAAACTATAAATTTTTACCAAGACAAAAATGTTTATCATAAGATATAAAATGTGATAAATCATAATTTATCCTTGAATAATAATATCCAATGTTCAACTGTATCCATCCCATAATCAGTTTACCTTAAGAAACACTTGAAATAATTCAAACCAAATTCAAAAATCAAAAATATGAAATATTTGATCAAGTAGTTCATAATTTAAAATTCCATACACTTTAATACCTTGATTAAATATAAAAATAACCTAAATCACCATTAAATTTATCTTTATTCCAAATATCCCATAAATATAGTATACTCCATCCTAAATTATTTTGTCATCAAATCACTAACTATTTTCAAGGTCACCAATATTGCCACATTTACTCCATTAGTGTAAATCTAATATTTATAATAAATAAACATTATTAACTCAACATTAGGAACATAATAAGGTTTATCTTTCCATTATTTATATTTTCTTTAAAAATATAACTTTATTAATAAATCAATTTTCTCAGTTTTAGGTACCATTCAACATATGCTTTAAAATATGAAAAAACTAATGTATCACAATCCTTATAAGTTATATGATTATTATAAACAAAATATCATGGATAAAATATTTATATATAATTCCTAAATCCAAATATAAAATAAATTTATTCATTTTACTTTTTCTATAGTAATAACATAAGCTTGTCCTTATCCCCTTGGCTTCTTCTATGGCAAGTTCCCTTGATGCTTATGGAACTACATTGAATAATTCCCCATCTCTTCAGAGTTGAAGCACTAAATAATAATGGATAATTTATTTGTCTTACATTAAATATCTATATGATCATTATCTATATACTTTTAATAAATTCTTATACCCTTTAATTATTTTCCAGGATTTTTCTTTCCATAGTTTTCACATGATAAAAATTTCTTTATTTTCTTCTTATCCTTTTATACATTTCTGTTTTCTAGTTTCTGAGTCGACCTCTTATTATATGGTTTCCCTATAAGATATAATATCTAGAAAATTGCTTTTATATCTTAATTAAACTTTCTAATATATCATCATAAGATGATTTTTTTTAGAAACTAGTGCCCTTTATAGACTCAGCTTAATCCTATCAATGAAATGGCCAATATTTCTTTTAGGACTACATAGAAAGTATAAGGAATGCCTGAAAAACTAGTAAAGTTAGCATCATAATCCACCACACTTTATTGTTACTACTATTTTAAAGTGATCAAATTCCTCTCAATTTTAGCTTTGTTGTTCTCAAAATAAGTATTTCTAAAAGAAAATCACTTTAAAATTTATCAATTCCAAACTTTCTATTTTTTAGGCTCTTTAGTATTATGGATAAATAACCATAATTGATTAAAATATCCTTTCAAATAATAAATTTACATAATAAAATTTCAAGATTCATTATATCCCAAATCAAAGAATATATTTTTGTGAGATTTAATCCATTATTTAGTGGAAAATGGATTAGTTTTTCCTCTAAAATATTGAGGCTTTTTCCACATGAAGTGATCCAATATAAGAGAATAATTATATTGTACAATTGGTTGATTCATATGAGAATGGTTATTTGGAATAACTTGATTCCACTATCCTAATATGGCCATGGTTTTCTCAATTCCAACACTATATGTTTTGTGTTTCTTAGAAGGGAATACCTAAATTTTATATGAGTGTTTATTTCATTTATTCCATTAGGAACCATCACTAAACAACAGAACACACTGATTTAACTCATAATCATGACAAGTATTGAGCCATATAATTAAATACCTATAATGGTAAATTTTTTCAAATACTATAAGGGATTATTATAATTATCTTGTTATCTAGTTCCCAAGGTTTTTATTAAACATCATCTAATACCAATTGCAACAAATCCAACTCTATTAGTCTAGAGTCTGTTGTTACTAAATTAAATTTGCACTAGATACAAGGAATCAAATCAAGAAGGAACAAATAGTTTAGTAATATTGAAGAACTAGATACATACATGATTTTTATATTACATTTTAAATATAAAATATAAAGAATAAAAAATTTATTGAATCCTTGATATTATTTATAATATCCCTCTTAAAATCTTGAGGAAAATAAAACAAATAAAAGGGTCATATCAGATACCCAGTAAGGGTTATGTACAATAGAAGATTTCATGAGAAAAGAAGGTATAATCAATATGGAAGGTAAATAACTGAAAAAATATTCCATTTAATCAATAAACTGGGTACAAAATACATCCATGAATAATATAAATGGATTAATCTCATGAATAATAACAATAAATGAATTCTCAATAACAGAAATTCTTAATATTGGATTCCATGATATCAGATATCATGGTATCTATACCATCTAGGCCTTGTTCCAAGATAATTTAAAAATATGGGTAGGAATAATTCAAAACCCATTCAATTTTATCTTACAGATTAATCACATGAGATATATTGATGCATCAGGGGTCCATATAATTCTGGGTCCCACCCATTACTACATGTCCAATGAATTCCTCATATTTTGAACGATCAATTTAATTCATGAATAATATGACTTATCCATATATATATATATATTGAGTAAATACTATGGATTTATCAATAATTCCCAAGTAAATCAAATAATTTCAATGTATAACACCACATGTACAAATGGTATATGGGTTAGGAAATAATCATATCCATGATACAAATAATAAATATATTTAAGAGAAAGGTAATATCCAATGATCACAAGTGAATGTTTCAAAGGACTATATCATTAAAATACACACCAATGGTGAATAAATAAAATAATGGTTTGTTATTATTGATGAATAGAAATTCTGATAAAATATTATTAAAAAATTCTTGAGAAAATAAACTTTCCATTTTTTTGAAATCGCTTATTTAAAAAACAGACAATTATAGAGTAAAATATTTTCCTTGAAAATAACCTTGTAAACATGTAATAAAAGGTTAAAATAAATGATAATTCATAATGGTGATAAAATGTTCTAATGATTTATAAGTTTTAAAAAACATTTCTTCTATAACTGTTTTTAAAAAAGTTACAAAGTACCTTGTTTGAAAAATAACAAAATATTCTTTTCAAACCAATTTTTAAAAAGTTAAATATGGGTAAAAATATCTTTTGATAAATAATTTTTCAATTTTAAAAAAATTATTAATTTTTTTATGTAAAATATGCATTTGGTAGAAAAATATATCTAATCAAAAGAGGAATAAGATCAATTTTTCTTTTAAAATGTATTTTCTTGATTCAAGTTCCAAATCAAGGAAAAGTTGGAAGAAAATATAGAAATTATTTAAGGGAGTATACATGAAATGGAATTTAATAATCTTTAATAAATATATGTCCCTGTTAAATAACTCAAATGTTTAGTATATACACTACATAAAAATAAATAGGTGTATATTACCAAATATGCCTCAATCGAGTGGTAATTGAGATGAAATCCCATACCTCAGGTCTGACTTATCACTTAGGTGCTCTAAAATAATGTATAATGAATTTAAATTTATTATAATTATATTCTAGAACCATATTCATGTATATTATATCTTATATGATCCATTTATGACATTTTTTCACATTTTTTAATAACATTTTATTATTATCATTGTTTCGGGTGTTAACAACTTTGTTTTTCATGTATGTTTTGATTTATTATTCATAGTAGTTATGTATTTCTCACGGTTCAATCATATATATAATTTTATTTAAGATATATATAAATATATAATATAATAAATAAATATATATTTATAATCATCCAAGTAGATACATATATAAAAATGGATTACAATGTTCATGGAGACTGTAGACCGTACATATGCATGAACGTTGTTTTCACTTTTTGATAGATAGAACAAAATAAAGGTAAATAATAATTAATATTTATATAATCATTATTATATCATATATTTTATATATATTCATTAAATATATCCTTATTACCATCCACATAAAACGTAAATGAAAAACGGACCACATCGCTTTGTGGAGGTGGTAGTCCACAGGTACAGACGAGCGACATTATCATTTTCCAATGGATTGGAAGGTAAGAGGTATATATAATATTATAGTTAAATAATCATATTTATTTCATAAATATCATAAATAATCATTATTTAAATCCTTATAACCATCCATGTGAAGTAGTGATGAAAATAAATGACACCACTATGTGGAGATGGTTAGTCGTACGTAAGCACGTGAAATGTTTTCCCATTTTGTTGGATGAAAAAGAGATAGAATATAGTTGTACCATAATAATAATAACATATAAGTATATTTATGATACTTTATTTATTATTTTAAGATGGTTTCATGAATTTAATAGAAATTAGAAGAAGAAATAAACTTAAAGGACTTGATAAAGATGATTACCTATTTTTGATACAAGACCTCTTGATCTCTCCTTAAGAAAACATTGGGTATGTATTTTTGGGAGACCAGAACCTAAAACACCTGTATAAGGATGTTTATAAGATAAATGGGTAGATATTATTTGAGATATATTGGTCAATGTTGTGTAAATAAGTGAAGTAATGGGAGCCCTTTTATATTTGAAGTGAGGGGCTATTTTGGAATTTCATAAAAATATTAAAATATTAAAAGATTATTATAGATACAAATGCTTCCAAATGATCATGAATTCAAATAAAAAGTGAATAGGTTTAAAATAACATCAAACAATGAAATTTATACAAGTTTTTATATAATTTTAATTAATTTATTTTTTATTAAACCTTTTGATAATTATTTTTTATCTTAACCATGATAACCATTATTTTAATCACAAAGGGTTAATAAGGTTATTATAAATGGAAAAGTGACTCATAAATATAACAAGTATTATTTTTCAAATGATGTTCCATAAAAAAGGTGGAATATAATATTTTAAGTAATTTTAAATAATTTCATAAAATATTATTTTGATAAAATATCATTAATATAAATTTTTAGACTATTCATTTAATCTGAATTTAAATACATCAAAAAAGTGTAATTTGAATAAAATAATTTAAAAAACACCTAAAATGTTATATTGATCTATAAAATTAACGGGAAACATTATATTATTCAAATTATATCAATTTTAATATTTTTAAAACCATTTGTTTTATTTTTCTATTAATTAAATAAATATATTAATATTATTGCACATGTATTTAAAGTAATTTTATAATTTATAAAAATTATTAATAAATTTATATTATTAAAATAATTTAATTAATATAAAAATAAATATTTATGTTCATTTATAGCTTTATTTTTTTCCATATATGGACACATTATAATATTTAAAACTAAGAGAGTAACATTTCATAAATTACTTTGAATTAAATATTATAAGGTTCATTTTCATGGAAATATGTCCATTAAACAAGTAAAATTAGAGAAAAAGGTGATAAGGGTCAAATTATATTCATACGAAAAGAATAAAAATGAATTTTTTTGGCATTATCACTTTTTTTTAACCTAGATTAACTGAATTTACCATTTACCAAGATGATGAATTTTACCACGGTTACTATTCATATTGACCAGAAAATAAAAGGAGCCTATTTATCAAATTTGAACCTACTAATTAAAATTAAGTAATCCATTTTATCAAATTCAATTCAAATAAGTGTCATAAATTTATTTTAAAATACATGTGAAAAATGCGACGAAAATCTCTTTTTAGAAAAACATAGTTTCTAAACATAAACTAGATCTATTATGATATCACTCATAGAAAAAATATTATATGAATATTAAAATAGTTTATCTAATATATAATATATAAATTTCATTAAAATAATTCAACAAAATTGATCGATTAAATTTATAAAAACACATTGTGCGCACATAAAAACAGTTTAAAAAAAATGCATTTTATGTATAAAAATGATTGTATCGACAATTTAAACATATAATTGATTACAATAAACTTAATTGAATTATTAATAATATAATATAAATAATTTTTTTTAATTTTAAACAATATTAACATAAAATTGAACTTAAAAAATGGTTGAAAAAAATTAGTATTTTTCACAATCCATTGGAAAATGAATCTTTTCTAAAAAATAAGAAAATTTCACTAAGAAAATTTTGATATTTTTCTTCAAAATGATATTATTTTTATAAAATAACATTTATATAAGTTCCAAAAATTAATTATAATATTTTATCATAAAAATAAATAATATTTATTTCTAAAGAAAAATTATTTCTGAAGTATAAAATCATCTTACTAAAAAACGAGTGCATATTTTATAAGCATTAATTAATGCATCTTTATTAAGTATATACTCTCTGTATATTTCATAATTCCATTATTACTATATATACCGACCAATTCAATGGCTAGATGATAATTATTACATTAAATAATAATATTTTAATTGTATATTTCGGTTCGTTTAGGCTTGGTATTGCCTTTTTTTACACAATAAAACATAGTGTTATTATTATAAATTTTAAAGGAGTTACATATAGAATGTTTTAGTGGATATAAAAGGGTAGTTGGGTTGTGGCAGTAAGCCACCAGGTACTTGGTTTCAAACCACTGGGTGCCTGATGGAGTGGGTGGTGGGTTTTTCCCTCTACAAATGGCTAATAGTTGGCTGGTGTCCCTCATCAGGTGTTCGGTAGAGTCATTAGGTACCTAGTGAGGAAAAACTAGGTATATGGTGGGTGTCTGTCCCATTTTTTTGTGGGGTTAGAGCTTCCATTTAATAGTCATTACCTCTTCCTCTTAAACATAAATGGGGGATCCATAAAGGCCATTTTGGATGACCTCTCCCCCTATTCTTCCCTTTTTTGGTTACCCTTTGGTAATAATTTGACTATATGTGACTCAAGAGTGAGTTTCGTTAGTGACATAAGGTATGATCATATTCTGTCTTTCTATTTTTCCTTTTTCCATACTTATTTTATATTGGTTGGATTAATTTAGAGATTTGGATGGGTGATTCCACTAGAAAAGGGTATATCTTAATCAGAATCTTGTGGATTTCATGTTTGGTGCATAAAAGAGATCCCAAAAGGTTTTTTACATTCCATTCAATGTTGTTTATCTTTAGGTACATTTCCTGGTGAATTTACTTAGGTTTTTTTGGGTGAAATTTGGTTTAATTATCCATTGACTTGGGTTTATAAATTTGATATTTTGCGTGGCATGGGTTTGGGTGCACGTTTGGATTAGAAAAAGCCCCATTGATTTTTGGTTTTAGAATTGTTATACTTCCTAATTAGTTGAGATTTAATTAAACCAAATTGGGTTTTTAATATAAAATGGATTATTGATTAATTTTATAGACTTCATCGATGAGATAAGTTCTCATGGTCTTGTTGGTTGTTCATGGAAGGTGGCCTATACATTAATAATTCACTTGTTTTATTTTATTTGATGATGTTAATGTTTTAATTATTATATTATCGTTGAGTTTCATGGTTTTTTGGTAGCATGGTTAATTAAAAGGTAAAAATGGGTTTTTACCTTTTAAAAGTGGATTTAAAATTGGGTTTTAGTTTAAAGAGGACCTTTATTAAAATTGGTTTAAAATGTGATTTTGGTGAGAATGATTTCTAAATAGATGATTTTTAAGTGGTATTTCAAAAATATAAGTAGTGTATTAAAAATGATTTTAAAGGGAGTTTTGGGACGATATCCTTGGGTGAGTAAAACTGACATACAATTCCATTTTTAAAGGAAACCATTAGTGTGATTTTAGTTTGTGTTTAAAAAGGGAATAAAAAAGAGGGTTTTACTTAGTTTTAAAGTGAATAAAGAGTAATTTTTTTAGATATGTTTAGGAAAATTTGACCACATATTAGATATTCCCTATTTTTCATATAGAATTTCCATTTTTATGATTGTTCCTATTGATTATGGTCACCTAGAAGTTTTTCTATGACTGTATACTGATGCATAATAGAAAGGGACTAAGTTTTATACCCTTCTCTATGTGGTATGATGGTTAAATGGGATCATGAATATGGGTAGTTTTTATTTTGGTGTAGGACTATAGGTTCCTTAAAATACCCATGGGATGAGTGCGTGGTACCATAATGACTATGGTAAAGATTAGGTGTTCTCTTTGGGAATTTGGGAATTCCTTTACATTCTTAATGATTTGTAAGGTCTCCTTAATTCATTAAGTGATAACCTTAATACTATCTTTAATTTTTGTGGTGGGAGTTTATCCTAGAGGTTTTCAATTTACGCCTTAGGATGAGTTGGTAACATGTGGTTCTCAGGAAGTGGTGGTGAGTTACTGATATATCATTCTATAGGAAAGTATCTGGTAAGAACTAGTTGTAACATGGGAACTATGTTGGGAATGTGTTTACTATAGTTTTTTTCTACCCTACTATATCAATATAGTGATGATGAGACCCTACCTTTACGTGAGAGGGTGTTGCTGACTTGAGTGAGGGGGATATTATGTGTTATGTGATTTTTTGTCATGTGTGTTGTGGTATGATGCCACATCATGAGTAAGAGGGTGGTGGTGCTCTGAGTAAAAAATAGTGGTATGTAATGTGGTGTGTGATGAGGTTTGTGTTTTGTTACGAGGCCACACCGTGTGTGAGTGTGTGTTAGTTCCCTAAGTGACATGGTAGTAGTATGTGACGTGACATGGTATGGTATAGGATATTGCCTGAAACCTCTCCCTGAGTAAAAGGGTGGAGGTGTGGGATATGTTATATGATGTGGTTGTAGGTATTCCTTGAGTGAGAGGGTTTTGGATCAGGATTCATTGGAGTATTTGGATAATAGGATTTAGAATGGGACTTAGTCACGGGACTTAACCTGAGTTTGAGTTTAAAGACCCATACTCCAGTTACCCATACCTAAATCCTTACTTTCTTACATTGGTAGAAATAAAATATTCAAATACTGAAGGATCGAATAGTTTAGTATTATTCAAGAACACGATATATACATAGCACCCTTATTAAATTTGTAATCACATATAAAACACAAAAAAGTAATTTAATTTCATCCTTGAACTCATTCAATCATTTTAGATTCATAACCTTGGGAAAAGAGAACAAATAAAAGGGTGAGCTTAGATACTGAGTAAGGGTTAAATACAACATAATATTTCATAAATAAATGAATCATAATCAATATATATATATATATATATATTAAATACATTCCATTTAACCAAAATTATTTCAATCAAGAGGAGATGGTGTAATAATTATTGAAATGTAAATGATTGGGAACAAATTTCATTTAATCAATAACTTGAGCACAATATTAATCCACAAATTATATCATAGTGAAAATATCATTGATAATAATGAATGAAATATTAATCAAATAAATTCTTAATAATTTGGATTCCATGATATCAGACATCATGGTACCTATACCATCAATTCCTTTCACAAGATGGTTTAATAATTATGGGTAAAAAAATATTTAATTTGTCCAACTTTGTCATCTCATGAGACTTGTGATGCATCAAGGGACTATTTATAACTGGGACCCACCCATGTTTTCATGTACAAAGAATTCCTAAAATATAAAAAATGCTTGATTAACTTCATGAATCAAAATTACTTATCAACAAATATCTATACTGGGTAAATGATATAGATTTTACATTATTTCTCGAGTTAATAAAATAATTTTCAAAGTAAACACCCTATGTAAAAATTTAACATGAATTAGGAAATAATCATATACATGATACAATAAATATGGATATTTAATTTAATCTTCAATGAATGGATATCATAAAAAATGGGGTATTATATACACCATAGAAAATGAAATAGGTGTATAACATAAAAAAATACCTCAATAAAAGAAAATTGAGAGGAAGTTCTTTACAATAATCGCATCATTAATAAACTGAATAGATGTTTTGAATTCATTGTAAATAAACATAAAAAATTGGAAATAAAATATAAGATAATAAAAATTTATTTTAAACATAACCTTAGCATGACATAATCAACGAAATACAATTTTAACCCAATAATTGAAAATTGAGTTAAGAAACCTCTTTCCACTTAGTAATTAGTCGAATCATATGCCCCATATAATTAATAATCATAAAATGAATCATTGAATATAATAAAGATAATTATATCCATGATATGATATATTTAAGGGAAATATACTTACATCACACAAAATAATTTAGTAGTGAATAAGGCATATATCTCACAAAAATAAAAATTGAGAGAAGAAAACCCTTACCTTATGTACGAAAGTGTTCTGTACTTGTACTTAATGTCATGTATAATAAAACTAGATTCATTAATTACTTAATTAAGGACCTATTAAACATATATTTGATTTATTATAATATTATTAAGTTCATTTATGACCATTTGGGTGAGTTATAATGTTTAAATTAATTGTTTTAGGAGCATTCATATAGCATCCCACCTTTTTATCACATAAACTTTCATTACATTTTACAAAACTGAGGATCTTTAAGGTTTTGTGTCTTGGAAACCAGGAACTTTAAACACGAAAACATAAAAGTTTCTTCTTAAACACTTGAAAGGCTTCTCCTAATGTTCATCCTAGGTTCATTACTGCATCTCATAACATGGGGACATACATCAAAAGAAAGGGTGAGCAGAAGGCCCAGTAAGGTAAACAAGAGAAACATTTTATATGTGAACTTGAGATACTTCAATAAGGTCATGAAAAGAACATTAAGGCATGAGAAAGAAATCATGAGGCATATCATAATAAAAATTACATTTTTCATAACTTGAAGATGTGACTGCAGCATTTAACATAGACAATCTTGAGCATATCACCAAGGTCCATCCCCAAGGTGTCATTTGAAAATTACCAAGGTTATTCACCTAGGTATTGTGAAAATTGTAATCTCTAGTGGTTACATCATTAACCAATTAATTGGAGCTCTATCAGGGCGCATCATTAAATTTTCCTTTATTATCATGTGAGACAAATATATCATCATCAAACATTTCATAAAGAACCCATATATCACAAAATAAATGGGTTTCATAATCATAACATTTTAAAAACTTCTTTAAAGACATGATCTTAATGTCACTTTAAACCCACGGAAAGGGAAAGAGGGTCTCATGTATGTAAATCCTAGAATTTAAAATAGAAAATTTGATATATATGTGAATACCCTTGTAGAAATAAGATCTTTGAGAATTCACTTTATAAAATAAAAATAATTTTTAGAAAAGAGAGAGGCATTTTGAGACGAAAATTCTGCAGTATAACGGCTATGTTACAAGGTTTTAGAAAACATTGAAAAGAGAGGGGACATGGGTCACCCAAAGATAAATGATCCATAAAACAGTAGGGGGACAGAATATAAGGGATTTAAGAACATGGTAATGAAATTTGAAAGATATACCATATGAAATGAAAAACATGGAAGTGAGACAAAAATAAGATTTCTCTTATGAAAATTCGGCAGCCCAACGACGTTACATAAACTTCAACCAAAAATGAATTGATGAGATCAAATAGGGTATCTCATCATATTAACATAAAAGATCAGTATTATAGATATAGAGATCAGACCCCAACATAATAAAAAGGAACTTTCAAGACTTGACATGGATTTAGAACTTTGAAAAGGGAGAAAGGTGCAAGGACCACTTAAAAATTCAGCAGCCTAATGACGCCACTTAAACTTCAAAATACTGAATTGAAGATATCAAATGGGGTATCTCATCATATGGTCATAAAAGATCAGTATGATAGATATAGAGATCATACCCCAACATAATAAAAAGGAACTTTAAAGAATTGACATGAAAGTAGAACTTCAAAATGAGAAGGGTGAAGAACCACTTAAAAATTCGGCAGCCTAACGGCGCCACTTAAAACTTCAAAATACTGAATTGAAGAGATCAAATGGGGTCTCTCATCATATGATCATAAAAGATCAGTATGATAAATTTAGAGATCATACCCCAACATAATAAAAAGGAACTTGAAATACTTTACATGAAAATAGATCTTGAAAAATGAGAAGGGAGAAAGAATCCGTTACAAAAATTTCGGCAGCCTAGCTGCGCCACTTAAAACTTCATAAAACTAAATAATGAGAGTAAGAGGGGATCTCTCATAATGTGAACATGAAAAGGACAGTAATAGGAGTATAAAATAACACCCTTTAACATAAGAACATGGAGCATAAAAGAAATTACATAAAAGATATTTCTTGAAAAGAAAGAGAGAGATCAGATCCCTTACCTTAAAACGTAACTCTTAAAACTCAAAGGTTGGGACCTTGAGGGATTGGGGGAACCTTGGGAGGACTACTTGGGAGATAATGAGACCAGAACTTCGTTGGGGAAGAGTTGGGAGTCGAATGGATGAGAGGATGGCTTGGTATTTATAGCAAAAGTGAGGGGACAAGGCATTAATGGCCAAGGGACACCTCATTAGTGGTTTTGGCAAAACCATGGGCTTGCCCATGGTATTTGCCCATGGTATTGGCCACTTGGGACACCTAATACCTTATATTACTATTCATAAGTAGACCATATTGATTACATACTTAATACATCATTTAATGATGTCATTAAACACCCGTAACTTAAAAACTGTATTTTCATTATTCATCGAAAATTCGACTTTCTCAGAATAATCCCAAAATTTCACCTTAACCAAATATCAATGCTTTGATTTAAAAAATGAACTCCATTTTATAAAAATAATTTTCTAAATATTTTTAATTTATTTTTTTAAATAAATACACTATTCACCGAAAATTCATTTTTTTCTGAAAAAACTCCAAAAATTACCATAACATAATATCGATTCTTTGAGTTCAAAAATGAAATAAATTTTATAAAAACAATTTTTTGAATATTTTTAATTTAATTATTAACTAAAAAACACTATTCACACGAAAAAAACTAATACTTGAATAATAATTTATGAAATCGTTATTTAACCATTTTATTGAATCACATTACTTAATCAATGTGCCTAGATTATATTAATACTTTCTCTAAGTGAGATTACTAATCTATTTAGACACATTACTAATCCTAATAATAAAATCACTATTCATAATTTACTATTCATCAAAAATTAAGTTGATCTTATTAGACTCTAAATTTCGTACTGAGCATAATTGTAGAAGACCATTTTTTGAATATCATTACACATTTTTAATTATTTAAGGTTTACATAAACATTTTAAAAATATAATTTTTCTAAAATTCATCAAAAATACGCGTACTGTATTTATCCGGTCATTCGAAAATTCATAAACTTCATCATAAGATGAAATCCCAATTTTTATTTAAAACAAAGGATTACACAAGGCAGTTACGGTCTCCTTACATAGACCCTTATCACACCAGCATAGGACCTAAGTGTAAGGTGTGCTAAGGTGAGAGAATCTGAGGGAGGCTCAGCTAACATCGCACGAGTAGTAATTTCTATCAGTTTGAACTTCTCACAAAGGTGATTCCGTTCTAGCTTCACACGATGAAGTTCGGCTTGGGTTTGGTCCAGAGCAAAGCCTAGTGGTGCTACCTCCTTCCCAAGTTCTGTTAGATGGGCTTCGATTGGTCCAAGACTACTGGGTGAGGCCATAGAATCTTCTTTCTATAATAATTAACCAAGATTACTTGTATTTAGAGACAATAATCAAAACATTTAGTTTCCAGTGGTCATATTGACCAATGGTCATATAATAGTCAAAGCCCAATGGTCTCATTTTAATTATACTCATGTTATCAAATGAGACATTTTTGTTGATTATAAAAATAAAATAAAATAACACAAAAAATTCGGAAACAATATTTATTCAAAATTTCGGGTCGTTACAATTCATCTTATGGTTTCCTGATCGGTTCGCTTGTGTATAATTATGGAATTTCATGTAAAATTGGAATAATTATACAAAATTAAAATTATATGTCATTAATTAACTTCTATAAATTTAATGTCACTATATATCATTTTCATTTTTCACATGAAGATGATTGATTAGATAAAACTTTAATGAAAACTGATTAGTTTATTTTGGCGGTTTTTAAGACCACCACGAACTAGTATAGTTTTATTTAATATTATGTTTATATACTGGTTTAAGATCATTAAATAAGTTTTAATACACATATTATAATATTTTTTAACCATAAAAATGGAGTTATGTTCAGAATTTAAGGTGTTAAAGGAAAATGAAAACTCATCGTTCATGAAGGCGGCGAATCAACACATCCTAGACAATGTTCTCATTTTTAAAAATTGAAGGAGAAGAGAAGAGATTTGATAATGAATATTCCATTAGAATTATAAAATTAAAGTATATATATAATACCATATTTTCCATTATTCTTTGGATATGGGAGGTTAGTAGATGGTAATAATATAAAAGAAATAAAAAGAAAAAGGAGGAGGATTTTACCTCTCGAATATCATTTCCTTGGGAACCTCCTTAAGAAACATGGATTTTATCTTTTAGTAAGACCATAAAATCTTGGAAATGGGGAAGAATATTGGGAAGATAATGGGGTATAATTTAGACAAGATAAAAGTCTTATAAGGTGTGAGGAGAAAGGGTGGTGAGGGGTGGTATTTACAGTGGTTGGAGAGGGGTGTTTTTGAATATTTTATTCATTTGTATATTATTTTGGCCCAAGGTAATAAACAGTGTTTATTATCATGACTATGTATATTAAATTGTTCATTTGAGTTTGAAATAATGGTTTCTTACCTCATCTATGACTCAAAAATTAATGTATTTGTCTTATAATGTAAAACACTGTAAATTACTGTATTCCACTATTCACAAAAATCAACTATTTCAAAAAACTCCAAAAACATAACCCCAACCATTTTAAAACATTTAGATTTAAAAAATAAACTCAAATTTATGAAAATAAATTCATAAATATGAAAAATTTAATTTCTTATTAAAATCCTCATTTATTCAAAAAATAACGATTTTAAAATTATAACTAATTTGTGACATTTTGAAAAATTAATTAAGTTCTCCTAAATTTATATTATAATTATAATACAACCAAATATTAATTTATTAATCTATTTTATGATAATAATTTTCCTATTAAATCATTATATTAATTATAAATTTGTAGGTAAACATTTACATTTCATAAAAAATACCAACACTTAATTTATCATTTTAAAATATTTATTTACTTATTCCATGATATAAATATATTATATTTTAATTTCTAAGATATCTAAATTTTATTTATACTTTTATAGTTGAGGTTATTATTTTAATCTTCATGTTAATATTCCTAAGCATCACATTACTATTCCAACAGTCATGTTAATAGTATTTCATCATTCGTTTAAGACCGATGTTCCATGAAATGTAGGTTGTCAAATAAATTGAATTTATTTAAGAAGATACATACCGTAAACTATTAGGATTTTTATAGAGTGATTAATTGTCAATATTAAATGTCTCATACAATGGTTCTATTTCTATTTCTATCATTGGTCGAAGTAGATGAGAGCTAGTGGAATGGGGGCCGAGTTTACACATAATGACCTGTTATGATTAGTTTTATGCACATTTTTGTAATATTTATAAGTGGGTGTGTTGCACATCAATGTCTAAAAATTATTATTTATGAATGAACATCCGTGTGATCACAACAGAAATTTTGTATTGAGGTGAGTGGGAGAATCCTACTAGGTTGTTGGACTCACCCCTATCCACATGCATGACACGAGTTTCAATATATGTGGGTGGGAATTCATGTATTATTTTAGGTATAGGTTTTTAATTAGATATCAACATGTGTTTTAGATATATAAATATGTTTTAGGCAGATATTATTTTAGGATATAAATGTGATTTAGCCCATATTCCATTGTATTTAATTTTCAATTATTGTACAACATCTATATATGAAAGTTTTCCATCATGTTCGTTTATTATCTTGGATTCCTATCATATATATTTTTTCTTTTACTACACTATAATGTTTTGATGCTTCATATTTATTTTTATTATTTTCATATTATAGAATTTAGGGGATCTCTTGACTCCATGTTATGTATTTTCAACTTTGTGTTATCCACCACATAGACAGGTCATTCCAAATTTTTGATAGAATCAGGTGTGAAACATGAGTTTCATTTTAAGGGAATAGTCTCCCAAATACCATTTCAATCCATCTCAACTAGTGGAAAAATTTTATTTTATTGGGAGGCATAATTGAGGTCTTATAGTGCCCCCTTTTCAGGTGCTGTTTTGGAAATCTAAGTTGGGGTATTACAACAAAGTTGAGAAACACTAAGTAAAATTTGATATATCTCATCAACAAAATTATATTATATATTTTTATCTTATTATATATAATATTTTTTTATAAAAATATTTTGATTTTTAGTGATCCAAAATTTCCAAAAGAAACAAATCCTTCATTAAAATGTTTCAATTTTTTTTGAGAAGCTTCATGTCACCTATCATATGAGATAAAAACCCACTGTCCATAATTCAATGAAATTCATTTTGAGAATATTTCATTGAAACATAAACCAAAAGAAATTTATCCTATAATTTTATATTATTATTTTATTTTTTTAGTATTATGATCCATACTCAATTTATCTACCAATATGGTAAGACAATTATCTATATCATGGATCTGTTGATAACATATTCTACAAAGTTATTCCAACATCTAAAATGTATTCTCTATATTGACTTCTAAAATTTCATAATTATTCTGAACTTTTATTCTATGATCAAGTTATATTCTCCTATGATAATAACTTCCAAATCCTCTATAATCATATAAATTCATTTCATTAAATAAATATATTATTACCACATGTCTAATGCCACTACAATACCAAAAATAACCATAAAAAGAAAATTTTCTTGTCCCAAAAACATTCTATCTAAACTATATTTAATACTATTTAATACCTTTTTAGACACTATTTTTGATCCTTATCATTCAAATTCTTTTCAACTACCTACCTAAAATGCTTTTCTTCCATGCAAAAAACCATCAAATCATCAATTTATTTCAAAAACTCTATTTTATTTTCACTATGGACGAAATCAAATTTATTTGAATATTGGTTTTATTTCTTCCAAATCCCTTTCTATTTTTATAAATTTTAAATATTTTAAATGTAATCCTTCAACTCAGGTTCTAGTAAAACATTATTATTTTTCATTATTTTTTAATTTGATTATCTTTATCAGTTTTGAATTCATTATCATTTATTATTTCAATAAATAACTTATAATTTAGTTTATTTTAAGATTTAACTTCAGTATTATCATAAACACCTATTTCATCATCAAATTTAGTTAAGAAATTTCAATTTTTATATTTTTGAGGAATTATTACCATTTCTATTTAATAAAACTTTTTCTTCGTAAACTTGGAAGAATTTTTCATTGAAAAAAATATTGGTGATTTATCTTAATGATAAATACCATATTATTTTAAAATTATACAATTAGAAACATAATTTTTAATAGATATATATATTTAAATCACATAAGTGGTAGATTAACTAAGTAATTTCCTTTTCTGAGCACTCCCTGAGATAGATGACAATAAATTGTTAAATTTTATTTCAATATCCTTATAATATTCAAAGTTTTCCTACTCTTTATTGACTTAAATATAACTATTCTCACGTATTAATGAGTTAAAAGGGATTTATTTTTCAACCTTACTCTTTTTATTAGGGTTTCATAATTTACTCATTTATAAAGAAATAAAAATAATATACAAATCATCCTATATAAATGTGTCATTAACAATATCTTTATGTCTCAATACCATGGAATAAAATCTTATTTTGAAGACATGAAGTATATTTTTTAACACTGTAGAATCTATAGAAGCCTCTTAAAATTCTCTAATGATGCTCACTACCTCACTTGATATTATAAATAAATCATTAATATATTCTTCTTCAAGTCTTTATATGTTTTTGTACTCCAAACACAAAATTTATAATTTTACTTCTTTAGCATTTAAATTTACTTCATATATGTTTTCAAATATATTGAAAATTCTTTTTTTTGTATTTCTCCCCATGAATTTTGATAATTTCCTTCTCTAAAATTGATTAAATATTTTTATTCCTTGAATAACCATCATTTTCAATATTCTTTATATCAATAAAATACATCATTGGACATACTGTATAAGGAATATATCCATTTATAGTAAATTTAGTCTCATATAAACTAACTAATAATAGATATGGTATCATTATATCCTTTAATATGTAATAGTTCTATCCATAATATGTTATAATAATATTTTTATTAACATAGAACACTTTACACTCTCAAATTCAAATATCCTTGACGTTTTCAAGGAAATATGAAATACTTACCAAATTATTATTATATAAACCTTGATACCAATGTGTATAAGGATTCACTAATTGGGGGTGAATCAAAGAATAAAATACTTTTTATATTTTTCAACCAAATAACATTTATAACCAGTTAAGATGATTATCAAACTTATTATTTTTAATATATTTTTTCTTTAATAATTAATTTTAATAAATTAAATCAAATAATATTGTATATAAAACACCAATGAAATCAATCATAGTAGGCACGACTTCTTACAAGTTTCGTCATTCAATATAAATGGATACATCCTTAGCATGATCCAAAAAAACCTATAATCACATAATCCAATATAATCATCATGGATACATCGATAAAGTTTTATCATTGAACATGTGTTGCACTCATATGTCTCTTTACTAATATAACATGATCCCACATAATGATAATGAAAATATTCAAGTGATAGAATAATGAGAGTCTTTAATATCTAAGAAGAAAATCTAATTTTTTATATATGAGTACTAACACCTATTTACTTATTTACACATAAAATTGTTTAATAAAAGATTGATAAAACTTTATCCTTGAAAACTCAATATATTATTCAATTACTATCTATTAAATATTAATGAAATAATAGGACCATGAACATTAATCACTATGGAGAATCTTAGAACTTCGGTGTATAAAACATATTCACCCTTTTTATCTTCAAAATTATCTTAAATATTCATATAAAAGTAATTCAATTTTATGAAATGAATTGATGAATAACCCATTGGGTATACTAATGTTATTCCAACATATCTAAATGTTTTAAATGTTTTTAAGTTTAAAAAAAATCCACATTTGTTTTAATAATACAATTATCTTAATTTTATAGGAAAGTATGCTTTTTCTAACGTAGTATTCTATTTTTATAGTATTTTGGTTAAATATATTTTTTCATGTTTGAATAAATTTTATATGGAAAACATGATATGAAATGATAAATTATCATAGGAGATACTAATTTATAAAATAATCCATTAATTTTCATACACTATTAGGACAAATTTTTTCTATCAAAAGAAATCATCTTACAAACAAACTGAAATTTTAACACTAGAATTTAATTTCCAGATTAATTGAATTATAGTATGAAAGTATTATAATAGATAATTATCATATTATTTATAATAAAGTCACATGATCCATGAGTTTTAGATAATTATTTTATCTTATAAAGATCAAATTTTCTTACAAATCGCTGATTCATCCTATGAGCTCAGAAAGTAAGATTTATGAAATTAAATAAAGAAAAATATCATATGTGGTTCATAATTATCATATGAATACAAAAAAATAATACAAGGGCTGAAATTATCTTATAAAATAGTGTTTCCATTTCATTTATACGATGAATATATGATTATATTTTGAATTCCAAGATTTCTTTCAAAGTGAAAATACTCTTTGTATTTATAACTCAAGTATTTATCAATGTCTTATCGAGTTTTGAAGGTATAAATAACCCATGAGTAATATAATTCACTTAAAATATATATTCAATTAAATTAAGTATTTTTAAGAGTATTTATTCACTCTCTCGGGGAATTTATTAATGTTGTAGGAATTAAAGAAAAGTATGCACCAACATTTTTTTGAAATTGATGTGGCTAGACAAGGAAAGAAGAATTAAATAAAACATCTATTTACAAGAATTCATATAGTCTCAATAAATATTATAGAAACAATCAACAATGATCTCTGTGTTTTCTATTTTCAGAAACAAAGGTCACAAGCGAGAAAAAAACCTATCTTTTCGGATTATTCAATTTTATCCTAATTAGTGGAGTTTATATGAATATTTAAATTAAAAAATTAAATAACAAGAAGAAAATAAAGAACTCTCTAGTAATAGAGTAATAATTGAAGAATTTAAATGATACTATACTTTCCTATATATACTAGATTTTATTTATTTTCTTTGATGAAGAAAAACATACTACTACTATTCATTAAAGAACCCATCAACTGCATTAGATATATATTCTGGAGATGGTCATTGAATCCCCTATTCATTTTTTGGAATAATCGCTCATCTATTTTCAAGTTTACTCTTGAATCTATGAGTCAAATCTATATATTTTTTCTATAACTATTATGTTTTATGTAGTAAAAAATACTTATTCTAAGTGTGTAAAGGTTGTGGATAGGTATTTCAAAAATGGAGAGACCTATAAATGTTCTTATAATTTTTTTAAATAATTTATACTTACTTTTACTCAACAATCGAAAACCCTAAGGGTCCTACATAGTGAAATTATCCAATCTTGAAAAAAGATCATTGGTTGAGTAGAATAGGGGATTGTTGTTCCTTGAACCAATATATGTTATCTTTGTTTTCTCATTTTTCATATCTATTATATTTACACTACTTATCTAATAAAATTTTTAAGAATATTTTGGGAGTTGATTTTAAGTTGGGGTAAAATTTCTAGAAACCAATTCACCCACATCATGAGTCATTATGTAACTTCATCCAAGTCAACACTTGGTAACAAAGGCTGATAATGTAATTTTCTAATCTATAATTGGTTGAATTCATACAAATAATTTTGAAATGGATGAAATTACTAAATATAAATTGGAAATGATAATGGATAGAGATATTTATTTCAACAGAGAAAACTATGGGTTCTTAAAGTCTAAAGATATTATCTATCTAAAAAATATTATTTTAAACGTTTATTTGAAATATGTCAAGAATTATGGAATTTATGAAGGAGAACTATATAAATAATATGCTAATATAGATGGATAATATAGACTAAACTCTAAGGCTATAGACACTATTATATGTGGATTAAATTCTAATGAGTTCTACCTTGTTTCATAATATAATACAACACTTTAAATATGTAAAGTTATATATGTTTCTTATGAAGGTACTGATAATGTAAGGACACTTAGATATAGCATTGTAAAATTAAATTTTGATACTTTCAGAATAATTTATGGTGAGGGTATCACTCAAATTAATGGAAGGTTGATAAAAATTGTAAAAATTGTAGCTGACTTAGGAGATCCTATTCCTAAACCCAATCAAACTCTCAAAGTACTCATATCATCATGCCCCCCCTCCAAGGGTTCTTATAACCAATACTGAGCAAACTTTTAATCTTGATACCTAAACAAATGATCCACATACTATACAATACCATAGGTAATACTTATCATAGAGAGAAATAATAAGGAATATATAAAATAATTATCTATAGGATACACAAAAAGCATAAGATTACATTTAATAAATGGGTCACAAGGGCCACTCACTCACTCACATGGAAAATTAATCAATTATAGGTATCAAATATAAGTAATAAAATCCTAAAATAATAATATACAAGTCCCTATATAGTTATATACTTACTACATTAAGATCATATATGTCAATGTTAAGGTTCACTAAGAAGGTAGCCACCCAAAACAAGCTCACACCTAAAGACCCTAGGAACCATATCCAATGTCACATAAGAGTTCAATAATTGATAATGTAGAGAGGAACATCCATGCTAGAAAGTTAAATAATTTCCAAAGAAGATTCACTAAGTGAAACATTACCAAGACATTGTAGAATTCCAAATATCCCCTCAAAAGGATTTTGTTGCACTAAATATGGAATAAAGATGCTAGAATGTAAAAATCACCATTTTCTAGGCCATAATAGACTCACTCATGATCATTAAATAAGGATAGAAGAAAATGGATAGAATGAAGGAAAAATCATGATAGTTCTCTACCAAATCATCCCAAGTGATAAGCACTTGAAATAGAGGATGAATTGAGGCCTTAGATCGATCAACGGAAATGTACAATAAATGCAGAAAAGGAAGACATCTAGTCTTAGAAAAATGGCACAAAACTAATCATACCTCTATTAATAATGTTCCCAAAATCACCAATCTATGACATGGGAGAATCATCAAACAATTTAATCAAATTAAAATGGGTGAGGAAGGCATTAAACATCCCCTCATTACTCTGAAACATGGTTTGGGGACCAAACATAGCTTATTTATAGAGATTAAAGGAAAAGAAGTCATTTTGGATATTTTAAATGACACACAACTTCCAAAATGACCTCCTCTATGGCCTATCCATAACCATGGTGTTATTAATTAAAACAATAAAATAGGTACCCTAATACATGATATCCTTTCCAAGGATATTTTCCATCACCGTTCCCTCCAAAACGGGTATATAGGGGCCACCCAAGCCATGTTTGACAATAGTCACCCCTATGCACCATGGCTTGGCCACAATTTGACCAAGTTATTCCCCCTTTCTGGTTTTACACTGAGAAAAATCAAGAACACAATAGCTTGAACTAAGGTGTGGTGTTGTCCATTTCGATAAAAAAACATTCACAATCCACTTTATACTTATAAACACTTCCAAAACCAACCTAACAAATTATTCAACAATCACATGGTTCTAAAATAGCATTTAAGATATGGAGGATCTCATATTATCATAACCACTAAAAAATAGGATCTTATAATTATACTCCTATAAGGATATATCATCCCTGAGAAGTATATCTAGATTTGAGCTCAAATAACTTATACCATTTCACTTGAAAATTATAATCCCACTCCCAAGTATCCTCTTAGACTCATATGTGCCTCTATAATATCTAAACAAGTGGTACCTTATTCCATTATATGACTTTGTTACTCAGTTTGACTATATAGAGTGACCATTATCCATAAAATGGATCTGGATCCTACTCAGCATCCTTATAGTCTATAGAATGAAAAGGATAGGTAATGTGTATCCAAAGATGATATACATAGAACACATCATGTATGCCTCAGTAATGATGAGGAATACCCAAAAAAAATCCATTTCCCCTATACTCTTGATGTTATCAAATGGTATAAAAAATCATTGTGATAACTTTCCTTACATCCACAGATGTTGATTCTCCAACTGAGGAGTCACCCACAAGAAAAACCAGTCACCGACAAAAAACAACAATGGTATCCTCCTATGGTTGGTATATGATCTTTATCTGTTATAAGTGGTGATTGACAACTTCTAGATCAACTCCACTCTATTTCAGGGTTACTAAACTAAAATTATTCCTACAATAGTTGATACACTAGCATTATTCTAGAATAACGGTGAGGGATAAGGTCAACCATAGAGAGCCTCATAGGGTTCCCTCTAGATAGAATATTGATATTAGTTATTATAATAAAATTATACCAAGGATATATGATCATCTCATGATCCTATTAAGTCTATTATATATACTTGAATCATATCCTCAAGAATACAGATAGTTCTATCAATATTTCCATCTATTTATGGGTGATATTCCATGCTCAATATCAACCAAGTCTCAAGATCCTTCAACAATATCTGCCAAAAAACACAATGTTTAGAATACATCCTGATTATATACAATGATCAAGGGAAAAATATGCATATGTATAATCACATAGATGTACATCTTACCCAAATCATCCATTGAAAGAGTCTCCTAGATTAGAAATAAGTTGGCCAACTTAGTCATCCGATCCACTATCACCAATATAACATCACAGTTCCTTGAGTTCCTTGGTAAACCTATTACAAAATCCATCATGACATCATCCCATTTATATATAGGAACTGGAAGTGGCAAGATTAAACCACCAATATATTTATGCTTATCCTTTAATCATTATCATTTAATCAATCATGAAACAAAACCAATGATTTCCCACTTTATACCTAGCCACCAAAATTATCATCTCATTTCATGGTATATCTTCCCATGATATAACCATTTAAGAGATTTCTTAATCTCATTCATCCAAGTATCCAGACATGTGTATCCCTTCAATCGATGATTTGAAGGATGAAAAATCTTACATATAGAAACATGTACCATCTAAGAATCTTGTGGACACTAGATTATAGTTTTAGAACAGCATGGATGAAATATTTGAGTGTGCTATATAGTACTGCCAGGAGAAGGGGTTTCTGTGAAGTGAAAATTTTCATGTCAAATTTTTGGGGTATGTATTAATAAATATGATTTTGTGAAAAACCATTAAAAACATAGAAATATTTCTATTTTTATTGTATCTAGGATGAACTGTCCACTACAAGTCTTAGGAGTCTCTCATAATATCTTCCTTAATAAGAGAAATAATTACAACCCTCCCATGGACATAAATTATATCATCATCATTTAAGGAGAAACCTGGTACTGGATCATCTCCCTCCAACCATTCTCACATCATTACACACTTGGGATCTATCTTCTAGCTAGTCTTAACCTGATTAAATAACACTGATGTGATAAATAGAGTTGAACATGTCACTTCCCCTATCCCTTTAGTCATATCAATCCTTGAATCGAACAAAAAAACATCATATTCCACTCTTTCTTTGAAGGCCACTCAAAGATTATGAGAATCCTATGTATTATTACTGAGAGAGTCTACGACAATGTTACTCTTACTTGGTTCATAATCCATCTTGAAGTAGAAGGTCAATAGATACCCTACCCCACACCTCTATAAAAAAACTTAGGTCTCTATGTGAGAAGATATTGTATATATATATATTAGTTTGTGTAGATAACAAACCTCTCTCCAAAGAGATAGTGTCTCCAGCACTTCAAATTATGGACCAAAACTTCTTGATCCAGGTTATGGGTTAGATAATTCCACTCATGCGATCATAGATGGTGAGCTCCATAATATATTAAATGATCTTCCTATATCAATACAACTAATAATTCAACTCCTAAGGCATCGGAAAATATTTCATAACCTATCCCCGGTTCTGGAAATGTCAGTACTAAAGTAGTCACCAACTTCCTCTTCATCTCACGAAATGATTCCTCACACTGACCCAACCACTTGAACTTAACCCCATTCTTGGTCAGCGCTATGATTGGGGCTACTAAAAATGAGAAATCCTGGATGAAATTCTAGTAGCACCCTGATAATCCAAGGAAATCATCAATCTCAAATACATTCTAAGGATGATTCTATGAAATTACTACCTCAACATTATTTGGGTCTATAGAAATTCTAACCTCTAACATAAAATGTCCTAATAAAAGAACCTCTTGAATCCAAAATTGAAACTTTTAAATCTTAGAAGAAATTCTATGTGCTTGAAGATTACTCTGGAATATATTGAGATTCCTAGAATATTGTTCCAAAATCTATGAATAGATTAGGATGTTGTTAATGAAAACCACGGAAAATGAGTTAATATATGAGTGGGACATCTTTTTTATGAGGGACATAACCACAGTTGGAGCATTCATCAAAATAAATGGAATCTATAATAATTCATATCGCCCAATACATGATCCTAAATTCCATATTTTGTATGTCTTCCTCCCTGACCCATAACTTATGGTAAAATAAACACAAGTGGATCTTGGAAAACCAACAATCTCTTCATAGTTGATCAAACATGTCATCAATATTAGGAAAAGGATACAAATTATATACTATCACATGGTTCAACTTTCTATAATAAACACAGAGATGAAGAGTACCATCTTCCTTTTTGGTGAAAAAAACATGATCACCCCATGGAGAAGTTCTTAGTATGATAAATATATTCTTCTCCAAGTAATAAAGATGAACATTGAGTTCTTTCAACTCAACTAGTTCCATAATATAATAAGGAATTGGAATAGTCTTTACCCCTAATATGAGTTCACTTTTCAATTGAATCCCTATATCAGGATGTAGACCTACAATGTCTTTAGAAAAAATATCCTTATAAATATCCACAGTTTGATAGAAAAATAGGGGTCTAAATATAGTCATGTTGAACGTGCTAATATTTTAATTTCATCTTAATGGATCCAATATGACTCATATTCAGGCCCACTCTACTAGCTCCCACTCCCAATCACTGGTCATTAAAATTTTCACCCATTAGGCGAGGTAAATGATACCCTTATCCTCTAGTAGTTGATGTGTACATTATAACCCATAAGCCAATCTATCCTAAAGATCACATCAGAGATTGTAATATCTAGGATAAAGAAATACCAAAAATTTCCAAATCTAGTGGTCACTGTAGGAAAATCTAGACACTTATAAAGATAGACAACTTTACTCCCTATGAGTGTGTTGAGATAAATAATCACTGAGGATATTCTAAATGGTAAGTCTAGGATATCTGCTAATTGTTTATAGATAAAGAAATATGAAAAAATAGTATCAAAAAAAAAAAAATAGATAGTGTAGATGTGATCGATATCATACCCTAAACCATAGATAGTCCCTAAGCACCATCAATTGGAGATTGATCCACTACAAAAACTCAACCTGACTCAACTCCATTCCCTAGCACCTAAGTCATCGTAGTATAGGGAGACTATATCCTTAGGTAAGGTCCTCTACATCCATATTTCCCTAATCTCCCAAAACTCTTCTGAGAATCTGTCAAGTAAAAACATTGAATATCTTAATCCCTTCCACATCAGTGTAACTCCATTATAAGTTTCTTACAAGCATTACTAAGATTCCCTATTATCCCATAATTAAAGCACTTGGTAGAACCACCTCCCAAAAAAGACAATGAGGAATTTTAGCTCTAACCCGTCTGCCTATAGTTGGGACCCATATTCTTTGAGACGTGTTGTGATAAAAAGAATTTGGTTAGGATTGTTATGAATGAACAAGGTTTTATCAAAAGGGTTGTATTTTATTTTCTAAAACAAATCACCTTGATTTGTTAAGCTTTCCAAAAAGGTAATCAGACAGAGATGATCAACTTGAATTTACCAGACCAATTCTATCAATTATGGAGATGTTATGCTGGTTGTTTAATGTTCTAAATACCACAGAGATAATATTTTTGATTCTAAATTAGTTGTAATGAAGTTTGATGGAGCTCATTGAGGTTGGGTCTTTGGGGAGGCCCCTACATTCTAAGAGGTTTGAACATGGTCAAAGTATGGAAGTTTCCTAAAGGGAAGTTGAAAGTATTGAGTTGGAAGTTTGAGTTTGATTCTATGAATTTCCATAAAATATTGAAGGAAACTTTCCTATATAAAGGGGGTTGATCTATTGGAGAGTCTTTGATAATTATTGAATGTGAGGTGAAGCTCTATAGAATTGAAAAGTTGATCGGATAGATATTGTGAAGAAACACTGATCTGATGACTATCAGATGGAGTCTACCCATCGATTGGTACTATATGGATGATTTTTAGAGGTGATTATATGAACATGGTAAATGGAAGAAAACAAATAGTATGAAGAGGAATCAGTCAGATGATAACAAATGGAATTTTATATCAGGTGGTATTATATAGAAATTATATTGAGGTGATCAGAAAAATAATGCATAATAAGTTTTATCATACTTAAGAAGGGACCCAATGATTTTTACAAGATGGATAACCAGATATATTATACCAACGAAATAGGTTATCAGATATACATATTCATACATAAGTCCAAGGAGGTTTTCTTTCTCATAATGTCCAATAAAGTGAAGAGGGATAAGAATTACTTATAATAAGGAAAAGTGCGAAGAAATTTCAAGTAGTACATTGACAATATAATGAAAACTATTCGTAAAAGTTCTTAAATTGATTATAGAAACATTATTATATCATTTATATGTGTGAGGATCCCATGCACTATTGATTGACTATACTGTGATACAAGTGTAATTATACTCCCAACTTACTATAACCACATTCAAAGGATTTTTTTCTAGTAGTTTTTTGTGGTCTTAGATTATTTCCAAACCATCCTATGGACTAACTAATCTTATTGAGTAGTGAACCTTAAAAATACCTGAATTCATATGGTTTTTATTGTTTTCGTGTTTTTAGTAGAGTCATATTCCACTAATAGGAGGAAAAGTTTTTTTCTTAGGAAATAAAACATGAAAATAGGTCACGGATTCACCCCTCCCCCTCTTAATGGTTTAAAGAAAAGGTTTTCTTCTTTTACACTTTTATGAAGTTTGAAAAAAGTGAAGTTTCCATGGATGTTTAAAAATATATGAATAATAAAGGTATTCATGTCTTTAATGGTAAAAAATATGATATCTAGAGAGGTATAATGTTTTCTTATCATATTTCCATTTGTTACGAAGTTCTTGAGGTTGTTATATATGGTTTCTCTCCCTGTACTGTAGATATTCCATTGAAAACTACTGAAAAGAAAAATTTGGAGAATGGTGGGAAATCCATAAATGATATACATTCCTCACTCACTAAAAGTGAGTTTATCAAAGTTAAAGTAATTGTAATTTTTAATGTAATTTGGGACAATATGAAGAACAAAAATGAAGTAAATATTAAAGTAAATAAAATAAAATATACAAATATAGATATTGAATTACCAAGGTCTTAAAATGGGTGATGATGAGAATGATTCCTTATTTACTAGGGTGAATGACATTATAACAACTAAAATATACCTTGGTGAGAAGTTTAAAGAATCAAGAATAATTTAAAATATCTTAATAATTTTTTTTGATATGTTTTATGCCAATATATGATCATTGGATGATAGATATTCTGAAATTGTATCTTTAGATAAACTGCATAACACTCTCATAAATTACAAAATGATAAGAGAAAAGTTTATTAAGGACAAATAAATGGCTAATCAAGAAATTTATTTCATTGTTTACAAGTAAATTCTAATAAATTTATTAAGGAATAATCTAGTGACTCTAACACCGAATATGAGGTTAGTAAATATTTAATGAATTTATATCTTTATTTTCTAAAATTATTGAAAAGGCACAATAAAGTACATAATAATGTTACCTATGAAGTTATTTGGATATGGATCTATGGGTAATTTTGTTACAATTTTTTCAAGACTTAAGGAAGATAAATATGAAGATGAATAAGATAAAAATATGTGAATATATCTAAAAAAAGATATATAAATCCAAGTCCCACACAAAGGGAAAAGAGAATAAGTTCTCTAAATAAAAAAAGAAATTTTTTTTGTCTCTGTATGAGGGAAATTATGTAAGGGAAGAAAAATATAAAAATGAAAGTGATGATGTTATCGAAAAATTTCTTATTTCAAAAGTGAATAATAAAACGTTCACCTATGAAGAAAGTAGTAACTTTGAAGAAGAAGAAACTCAGATGGATTTTTTTCTTAAGAGATATTTGAAATAATGTCATGAATTTTTTTAACTTGAGATAAAGAATGAAAAGTTGAAGATAAAATATCTTTTATAAAAAAATATTGTATTTTTTCATCAATAAAAATTAATGTTTCTTAAACAGATTGATGATATGTACAAGTTACTTGATATAGATAAGAACATCAATATTAATCTTGAATAAAAATAAATTTAAAGGAGAATGATTTTGAAATTTTTTAAAAAAGAACTTTTTAAAGATAAGTAAGGAATTAGAAACATGTAAAACCCTACTATAAAAGTTGGTGAATTTTCTAAGAAGATTAAACCTTATAGGGATCCAAAAAATTATCTTCATTGTTTAATAAGAAGGATAAATATTTTCAAAACAAAAAGTAAGTAAAAAAGGCCTTGTAAGTATCCAAAAGAAATAGAATTGAAAATCTTCAAATTCTAATGGTTTAAAAGCTGGAACCAAAAGATACTACTATAGGATATCTTAATAAGGCTGAGAATAAATAGATGAAGAATAATATTTCAGGAGGTTGTAAAATAATTGGTACACAAATTAGTTCCAAGGTTGATGGTAAGAAAAATGATGGAAAGTAGATACAGAAATCAAGATAGTTTTCACGTTACAGTGGGAAATATGATTTTTTATGGTTACTGCTCATAATTTTGAGGATTTGAGCATATAATGTAGATGTGTTAGTTAAATAATAAATTCTACGTTGAATTTAGGAGAAACTAGAGATATAGTTTGAAGGATAGTCAACTAACTCAAAAAATAAAACTTGAGAAAGAATGTTTAATGACTAAAAATAAATTTCTACCATTGGAAACTATTTTTAAAATATGTGATAAGTATAGAAATCTCAAAAAATGATGTATTTTTATGATACTAGAACACCCATATTTATTAAAAAATATCTCAAAATCCATATGAGAAGGATGAAAAATTCCAGGAAAAAGACTTATTTATTGAAACTTCTCTCAAAGATACAAAACAAGAATGAATATAGATATTGTATAGTGGGTCTTCTTCACCAATGATTAGAGATTTAAATTTGTTAATGAATTTTAAATATTATAAGAAAGGGACACTGAATTTTAGGAATAAGTAGTACCTTGTAATCAAAGTTGTTATATCCATTATCATTTGGTAAGAGAAGTTAAAATCTAAAGGGCCCTATTTTTTTATGCAATGATACCCAATTTTTTTAGTGTTTTACAAATTTATGATCATGGTAATAATTTATTTAAAATATATGGTTTATTTTTAAAATTAATTGAATATGTAAAAGTTATTATAAGAGGGTCATGAACCATGGGAAACTTGTTTCAAGTTGGTGTTGCATAGAGTTCATGCTATCTGACCATGATGGAAGAATATTTATTAGGGAATTAAAGGTCAAGGAATATGTATCATAGGAATATGATAAAGATACCAACTATATAAAGTATTTTTGATTTTAATTAAATTAAAATAAAGTGATATTTTTGTTTTTCTATATTCTAGAATGGGAATATTAAAAATTAAACACATAAGAATGTTGATATTCAGTCAACTCATCCATTGTATTTAATACATTATAACAATTGAGGGACAATGTGGAAGAAATAAAAACACATAGATAAGTTATTATTTAATTTATTTAGGGTTTTAATTGAATTAATTATATTATGTTTTTAAAACATAAGTAAGAGGATCTCAAGATGTTTAATAGCTTCATGAAAAGTGCATAAAAATAATATGGATATATGAAGAAGATTAGAATTGATAATGATGTCAAGTATATGAATGGTATGTTTAGAAACTATCTTAAAAATAATATAATTCTTCATGAATTTAGTACACTATATACACCAAAATAAAGTGGTGTTACTAAAATAATAATTAGATGTTTGGTTGAGATGGCATGAACAATATTTATTGAACATGACACTTGTTAATATTTTTTAAGGTAAGATATCATAGCTATAATATATGTTTATAATCAATTTTTATGTAGGAAAAACTCTAATATTACTCCTTATGATATGAATTACAAATAAAATAAAATTTTTAAGTATATAAGGGTATTTGGTAGTCCTTGTATTATCAAGGTTAAATGTGAGAATATTGGGAAGTTTGATCAAAGATTATTTGATGGAATATTTTATAGAGACCCAATGCTTGACGTTCATGGAAATTACATTAATTTTTCTGAATACTTAATACATAAAAATACATACACCCAAGGACTATAATAGTTTAGTGTATTTGGAAACTCGGAACAAAATCTTCTAATCATGGTGAAAGATCTTCAACATTTCCCATAAACATCTCCCCCTTTTGTTTTATTACCTAAAACCTTTCTTTATATCCTAGGGAAAAGAAAACATATAAAGTGTGATCTCAAATTCTCAGTAAGGGTATGCATGGATAAAATAAAACAAACCATATACATTTGAGCTTAAAAACATGACCATAAAGTCTAAACATCAAAATCTTGAGTTGTGAAATAAATCTTGAAAGTACCTAAGGAATAGATAATAAAAGAACATCAATAATGATAAAATAGCATGAAAATAAAACATGTAATTGTGGAAAACCATTAAGCACATGATATGATTTCCATAGTAGCCAAGGAATTTCTGCCAAGAATATCATAGTGGACAAAGTCTATTACTGAACTGGGTTTACTTGACGTTCCTGCTCTGTATTACTGAACTGGAATTACCTTCCATTCCAGCCATTTCTATCTCATGAGATATAAATCTTTACCCAATTCATTGGAGGGAGATATAGGTCCCACCCATCTCATATTGAAATCATTCTTCCGTGTTCCACAAAACAATCATAAATCATTCATCATAACCCAAAGAATAAAATGGGTTTCATAAATATCACCCATCATAAAATAATCCATATAAAACAAATGGATTTCATTTCATCATAAGAAAAATCCAACCATGTAAATAATAGAGACATTATACTCCAAACGTAATAATACTAAATAATTTCATCTTGAATGAGAACTAGTTCTGATAATACACTTGAATTGAATTCTTGAGGAAAATATCATTTCTTCTTCAAAATCATTTTTTTTCACAAAATGCCAAGTATTTTTAAAATAAAAGGATTTTGTTTAAAATAATAATGAAATAATGTAGAGTAATCTTCATGAAAATAAGGCGTTATGAAACCGTAAAAATTTGTTCATGCTGTATAAGTTAAAAAAATCATTCTCCTCGTACTTTTTCCAGAAAAGTCAAAAAGTACCTCGTATGGTAAACAAAAAGAGGATTCCTTCCATATATTGTGGTAAAAGTCATAAAAGGGTAAAAATAACTTTAAACATACATGGAATAATATTAAACATTTTATGAAAACATTTTTAGAAAACAAGGACATGGATGATAAACATAACCCCAGTAAATACTTGTGAATAAACAATCTTGGATAAGAATGAGATTAGAATAATTATCCCTTACCATATGTCCAATTTCTTCTATATGTGTCCAAGAATCCTATATAGTGGTTTCAAAAAAATTATTAACTTATAACAGATCTATAATAATATTCATGATATCATATATGATTCAATTATGACTTTATATTACCCTTTCATTTGACAATTTCATGTTAAAGCAGTGTTTTGGGTAAAATTGTTTCATTTATCGTACGTGTTTTGACTTGTAATTATTCATATGATTACTTAGATCATGATTACTTACATCCATAATGTAAAACATGATTATATATAATATATATTCAATATATATATATAATAGATCAATAAATGGAATGAAATACACCTTTCATGGAGACAGTAGGCCGTATGTACGCATGAACGCCGTTTTCGTTTCCTTATTAAATTGAATGGAAGTAAATGACATATATATATACATAAATATAGTAGCATTATTATGTCATATATTTCATTATTACTTATTATATATACTTTATAATCATTCTTGAATGGTTAACATGGAGAATGAATCTCATCGCATTATGGTGACGGTAATCCGTACGTACGCACGAGCGATGATATCATTCCCATAATTATTGAATGGAATTGAAGTGGGTGATATAATATCTCAGAATTAGTATTATGTTATAATAATCATATATAGTTATTATTTCCACCATTATACCCATCCAAGTAAGGTGGTGGTGGAAAAACAGATTACACCATGGCGTGGAGTGGGTATTCCATATGTACGCACGCGCGGTGATTTCGTTTTCTGTAGGATGGATAGAAGGTGAAATGGGGTTGTTTCATATTTATAATAACATATAAATATATTATTTATACTGATTTTATTACTTTATAATTAAACCACTAAAGAATATTATGTAGAAGAAAAAATAAATTTGGAAGAATCGATAAAGGATATTACCTTTTCTTTGACGCGCCTCTTCTAAACCTCCTCTTAGGGAACTAAAGTTGGTCATTGAAGAAAACCAGAACCTCTAGTATGTTTCTAGGGAAGTGGAGAAGAGAAATGGACAAGGGTTTTACAAAAATTAAGGTTCAAACTGTTTTGAAGAGGAGAGGGAGGAGGTGCCCTTTTATAAGAGAAGAGAGGGGCACTTTTGGAAACATCTAAAATATTAATTTACAATAAACTCAAACCGCACCTAAAAACCTCCAAAAAGGATCAACATAGAATATGAGATGATATAGGGTTGTAATATCATTAAAAAATAAAATTTATACAAGTTTTATGTTTATTTTAAACCTTATCATTTTGATTTATCCTTATTTAATCTATTTAATTTTATTTGTGGTAGTAATGTTATAAATTTTAAATGGTTATAAATACTTAATTATGTGTTATTAATTGTACATAATTGGATACTTTATGACTTCTTAGACCATATAAATTTTAATTTGTTATTTTTAAATATTTGTGTAATTTTTAAACAATTTAATAATATGTTATTTTTATAAAATATCAATAGTGTCAATTTTGACACTATTCATTTATTTGAATTTAAATACAATCCAAAAATAAGATATATTAAAAAAATATTAAATAGATTCATAACATGTCTAATTAATCTATAAAATTTATGTATCACATTAATTAGTCAATATAATATTAATTTTAATATTTTTAAAATCATTTATTTGATATTTCAATCAATAAAATAATTTCTACATCACTATTGTGTCACCATTAATGATAATTATTTAATCCTTAAAAATTTTAAATAAATTTACATGATGTATATAATTGTATTAGATTTCTGGTGACTATTTATGTTCTATGTTTTATGAAGTTTATCACTAAATTAAAATTATTACACTTATAAGATATAAGAGAGTGACATGTTGTCACTTTATTTGGTTTTAATAAAAATTAAATATTTTTCATGATCAGAAGTCCATGATATGAATCTATTACTACCCTTAGGTGATATGTGTCTAATTTTAGTCATCCAATCAAATTTTGGCAGGTGTTAAGATAATTTTATAATCTTATTTTTAGCCTTAATTACCCGATTTACCTTTAACTATAGTAAATAAAATTTACCGTAGTTACTATTCATAATGTATAAAAATAAAAAGTAGCCTATTAACATAATTTGGACCTAATAATTCCAAATATGGAATAAATTTTTCCAAATTCAAAACACAGACGTTGTAGTATTTAATTGAAAATTAACCCCTCGTTGAGAAAACGGGTTTTAAAAGTTAAAACATTGCAAAAGATTGAAATGTTTTTACCTATGAATTCAATGTAAAATTAATTATAATGACTTGAATTATATTAAATGGTAAAAATAAATTATATTTATACTTTAAAACCATTCAATATTATAATTTAATTAATAAATTATCTTGATGAAAAAAAGTTTTTTTAATTAAAATTTAGCGTATTTTTACTATTCATCAAAATATGAAAGTTAACAGAAAAATATTAAAAAATTATCCAAAGTAAATTTTTATATAATTATTGAAATGAAAAAGTTTATATTGTTTAATTGAACTAATAAACATGTAAAAAACTAGATTTAAAGTGGGTGCGCCATCAAAAGGCGGTAAAACTGCATTTTTTGAAAAATACTTATTTTGCCTGAAAAATTTATTTTATTCTCATACCATGTTCTAGATAATGTCTAAGATGAATGATAATGTTATAAAATTCAAAACTTGGTTAATACTATTCATAAAATCTAATTAATAATAATATTATAAAAATATATTGCTGTTTAGTGAAACTCGGTATTGCGTACAACACAGTCTATTAAGGAAGGTCGTTCTTACGTGCAACACAAGCCAAGAATAGTGTTTGAATATAATACAAGCTAATACAGTGTTGCATATAGCGCAATCTAATTTTAATGTAGCATACAACACAAGACATCAAAGAAATTAAAACTAATATTTCTCATAAAATCTAGGGGTGTTACATATTTCTTGGCTATCCTCCTACTAGTAGAGGATATATATTTATAATAAAGAAAAAAAATTTGTTAACTATATAGATGTGGAAATTGATTAAAATTTTAATAAGGAAGCTTTATAGTAAACTGTAGATATGAATGTAAGTGAAGATAAAGTTATTATAATTAAACAATGTGAAAAAGTACATAAAGATAATATTAATGTTAAAGATTCTCAAGATGAAATTTTTTACTCTTTTATTTCAAGTGATAAGGAATAATCATGTTCATCTCATCATAGGACAAGGATGTATGTTTAAAAAGTATTTGATAATAATGAAAATATGTTCAAACTAGAAGAAAATCATGGTTAGTTTCACATACTTACTTATATCCATAGGTTGAGCGAAAAGATGTTAATGATGATTTGGAGAATCAAGAGTGGATTGATGTTATAAATTAAGAGAAATATATTATTGAAAATAATTATACTTTGGAAATTTTACCCAAACCAAACAATAATAATGTGATTGGTACAAAGAGGGTATTCCGAAAAAATTTAATTGAAAAGGGTGAGGTGATATGAGGAAAGGCATGACTAATGATTACTCACAAATTTAAGGCATAAATTTTTATGAGACCTTTTATCTAGTGGAAATATTATAAATATTAAAAATATTTATTTCTATCACTGCAAAATAGATATAATTTTTTTAAAGATGGATGCCATGTTAAATTTTCATAATAGGTAGCTTGATGAAGATGTTTACATTAAATAACCATTAGGATTCATGCTTGGTAAATATGAAAGTTACACCTGAAGGTTAAATAAGGCTTTGTTTGTGTTGAAGTAAGCCCCAAGATCTTGATATTCTAAATTGGATACCTGATTCAAGAAGTTAAACTTTAATAAATGAAGAGTCGATAGTAACCTATACATAAAATAATATCAAGAGATTTTCCCCATTTTTATTGTTTATTTGGATGGTATTATATTTAATAGGGATAAAAATGAAACATGTGAGAAGTTTTCTGAGGACATGAAGAAGTTATTTTAAGTTTCTATATTAAGAGAAATGGAATACTTTCTTAGCTTACAAATATCTCAAAATAAAAAATACGTTTTCTTTTATCAAGTTAAGTATGCTAAGTATATTCTAAAGAATTTTGGTATGGAATATTAAATTATAGTTTTCACATATATTTTAGTGGTAATAAAGTTTAAAAAATATGGAGAAGGTAAGAAAGTTGATATTAAAGAGTTTATAAAGTTAGTTTAGATTTCCTTGTATCTAAAAAATTCAAGATAAGATATAGTGTATACTATTAAATTTTTTGATAGGTATAAACATGCACCAAAGGAATTTAATCTCATGACTGAAAAGTGAATTTTCATATATATTAAAGGAACAACATATTCTGGGTTGAAATGTGGAATCACAAGAAATATTGACCTCTTTGGTTACATAGATATAGACTGGGTAGGAAGTTTCAATAATAAAAAAATCAATATCTGGTGGAATTTTATTACTAGGAGAAATATTTGTTATATGGAATACAAAAAAAAGTTCATCTTCTCTAATTATTGAAAGAACTAAGTATATAGATACTACTCAAGCTGTCACACAGTTGATTTGGATGAATATACGGTTGGATGATTTTTCGGTTGATGTGAAGTTACCCATTATATTGGGTTCTGATAATAAAAGTGATATAATTATCACTAAGAATATAGTGAAATATTATTATTCCAAGAACATTGATGTCAAATATCACTTCATAAAAGAGCACATGGAACAGAATGAACTAAATCTGGAGTTTATTCCTATAATGGAGAAAGTTACAGATAAATTCACCAAACCATTTTCTAGGGAAATAATTTTTTTGATGAGATTGATAATGGATATATAACTTCATCATATTCAAGGCTAAGGTATATGATAACTATCCCCTCTATTATATTTTCCTTGGTTATTATTTTCAAAGGGGGAGAGATGTTGAAACATAAATCAATCCATTGGTATGTTCTTAAACTTTTCATAAGAAGGAGAATATATTTAGGGGGGTTTAAAAGGGGTAAGATGTGATTTAAATATATGCGAACTATTTTAAAGGTTTTTTTGAAGTGGAGGCTATGAAAGTTATTCTTACAAGATATAGTTATTTTTGTGATGTAACTTCTCATTGAATGAAAAAAAATTATACATTTCTATGAAAATTTTATTATGAAATGTAAAAAAGTTTCTCAAGTTACTTCTTATGGAAAACATGATATTGTTGTTCAATGATTCTTGTTTCTTATACCCATTTCACTCACGTAGGCTTATATTTTTTTATAAGTAATACATTGTGTGAGTCTCAAAGTTTATGTAATTTATTTTCATTGGTTAATAATAAAATCCAAAGGGGGATATTGTTGGGACCAAGATGTTTTTTAGGTGATAATATGAATAGAATATATTGGTTATGATTGTTAAGAATGAAGAATATTTTCTAAAAAGGGTTTTATTTTATTGTCTAACATAAATTACCATACTTAATTAAGATTTCCAATATATATAATCAGACAGATATGATTAGATTGATCTTACCAGACCAAGTCTATTGGACGAACTTACCAATTGAAGGTGATTGGGATAAGTGTTGTGCTGAATGATTATCTTATCATGCTTGCAAGTTCCATAGGATATGATGTTTGATAAATAAATCTCATAATTATTTTCCATTCATAAAATTTATTACAAAATTTCTACTAAAAGTTTTCTTGATCCAAGCCTATGAAAAAAAGGAGGAGTTTTGGTTTGAGGTTTTTGAAGATATCATAATGAGATTACATGAAGTCTATGACTTTTTGATGTTTTGGTGGTACAAAGTATTATCAGTAAATAAATTTTGAATATTTTCAATTAGAGTATTTTTTTTAAGTACAAATGGAAGTCTCTAAGTAATTTCATGTAATTAAGACCATAAAAAGATCTACTATAATGTCATCAGTCTAAGTTCATTGGATTAACCAATTATAAAGTTTCTTTAAAGAAAGATGTATTATTTTATACAATGTATATTCAATGGAATTATATGAAGTCATGACGTGATGTTATTATAGAATGATAGGAAAAATATCCATGATTTTTTAGAATTATGATTTTTGTTGAAGTCTTTAGTCAAGTATTTCTATATTAAGTTCATTGGTTAGAAGTTATCATGAGAAACATTCCTTACTGAACTGGATTTGCTACATGAATCACCAGAGCTTTTATAGAAGAATGATGTGGTACATACTAATGAACCAATGTTAGTGGTACATGCACATACTCACTAATGAGTGCATCCTAGGATTCCTCTACCAATGGTCCCATCAATCATATATCTGAAACATTTCTAAAATTCTAAAAGAATGTTTAAAATGTCTAAAACCATAAGTTCAAGATATATCCTAAACATTATATGGAATCATACAAAGGTTCTCTAAGGAGGCTACCCATAACCCAAGGAACCTCCCTCCTAGAACTACCCGTAACTCAGGTCTGGTACTCCATACTTCCATTTTAGTCATAATATATATATATATAACTACATGTTTTGGTTAAACTAAATAATGCCAACATATATATCACAATAACATGTAATACAAATATATGATTCAATAATTTATAGAGATCAAGATATTTAATTCAAGAACTATTATGAAGCACACAATAGGTATATATGACATGTGGTCCTAAGTGACTAGTCATGGGTCATGAATGAACCCAAACCCCATAAACACTAACTACACAATATATCTCAGAACCGATATCAAATGATAATTGGGAATCAAATAACATCAATACCATCAATAGTAACACAAAGTTACACTAAAAATATTCTAACCAGGCACACATATAACTCCCCTACTCACTTACCATGAAATATAAGATCCTTTTTCATCATACCCCATGAAACAAATATAATGAATAATCAAAATAAAACTATTTCCTTTGATACCATTTTGTAATTCCCTATCCCTAATCATTGAATCCAATATGGAGTACCACATGGCTTAATGTGCATATCCTAGTATGCATGATGTTGGTGACTAGTAGAAAGGTAATAAATACTATCAGTGGGGAGACAATACCCTCATTTTCAGTAAAATATCATAAATAATAACAGAAGATTACATAGTGGATTAAATAAACAAGGATATAAAAAATGAACTAGAAAGTACTTCAAGCCACACAAAATAAATAACCAAGGCCCCCAATGTGGTAATCCAAACAAGGGTTTGACAATGAAAAGAAAGTAAATAAAACCCTACATCATACCTTCTAAATTTTACCTAGTATCACCTCAAAACACCATAATAGACCCCAAACTCTCTATTACCGAGAATTTTACCTTCATTAGTTCCCTGATCGTCATGTCCGTATGTGCATCAAGATTCCCATGCAAGGTGTGATTATAAACCCAGTAGGATTCCAATAGTTTATATTTAACATAAGTGAACATGAATATAAAATATTTTATGTCATTATACAAAGTAAATTATCATGTAAACATAAAACCACACATGTACCAAGTCAATGAGCGCCAACCAAGCCTCCATGAACCCTACCCCCACGTTCCTCAAAAAAATATTGGTAAGGATGTCAATGTATGTCACTACAAGTCACAAGTTCCGACATTAGTTGGAACCTTATGCCTATTAGTCGTATCCCTAAGTTCCACATTTAAAGAAATGAAACATTCCCCACCCTGATTGTGTTCATAAACCTTAGATGATGATAAGTCACACTTGATATGTCTGATGTATTTGGACACATGCACCAACCCTACATGCCATTCTCCCATATTATCCTATATATAAAGGATAGAAAAATGATCATCATTTTATACTACCATGTCAGTTGAAATGTTTGTGATTTGACACATTCCATCAAATAATCCATGGTTCACAGCCTTTTCACATCATCACACTCCCCTTACAAGGGTTTATTTAACCAATACCGAGAAACCTATTCATCCTGATACTTGAAGCAGGGTTCCATAGGATATGTAATACCATAAGACATATTTATCATAATAAGGAACAATAAATCCTGTAAAGAATAGTTCTCAAGAGGATACACAAAAAGAATAAGTCATATATAAAGAATGAGACTCAAGGGACACTTTCTCACACACATAAAACATTTATCAAGCATAGGTATCAAGAATAAATAATTAAATTATGAAAACATAATATACAATGCCCTATATGTTACATAACTTCTTATATCACGATTGTAGACATCAAAATCTATGTTCATTAAGAAGGTAGTCAACTGAAACAATAACACTCCCAAAACCTTATGAACCACTTATAATATCACATGATGTTTGAAGAATGAAGATTCTAGAGAGGGGAATTAAGGCCATAAAGTATGAGACTCACTAAATAATATGTTTTAGAATTCCAATGATCCTCTCAAAAGTTTATTATTACAAGAAAGTGGTGAAAACACCTTGAAAAATACACAAAGAACCATAGTCAAATCCCTAAAATCCTCATCCAAGATCATTCAATATGGAAAACATAAAATGGATAGAACACAAGAATATTAACCTTATGTCTCCACTAGATCACCCCAATATTAAATCACCAACAATGGAGGATGAAATGAGGTGTTATATTGATCAAAGTAACGGAATGATCAATCCAAAAAAGGAAGAAATTCAAGCTTTTATAAAGGCCACAATACCATTTATCCCTCTATCACGAATGTTAAAAAAATCTCCAATATCTAAGAGGGCAGAATAATCAATTAATTTATTCAAATAAAAACAAGTGTAGAAGGAATTAAACATCCCCTCATTACTGTTAAGCATAGTTTGAAGACCCAAAAAGGATCATTGATAGAAATATAAGGAAGAAGTTTCTATTTTAGATATTTCAAATACCATACAACTACTAAAACAACCTCTACCATAGATTTCCCATGCCTATGATGTTCTTTAGAATAGCCTATAAAATGAGAATCCCTATAATCTTTTACCCATTCCCATGATGTTTTCCCCTAAACAAACCCATAAAAATGGTTGTGGTGGGGTTTTATAATCCATGGATAAAAATATCCACCCTCAATGACCAAATCTTGGATATGATGCTTTCCCATTGCCCAATTTACATGAAGGAAAACAAAAAACAAAACGGTTTGGAATAGGGTGTGGTATTGGAAATTTTGAACAAAAAAACATCAAAAAAACTTTTAAACTTCCAAAAATATCTATCACTAACCAAACCCAAGATTCAACAATCACATGCTTTAAAAAATTAGTTAATACATGTTCAATATTACATTATCATAACCATTGAAAATGAGGGTGTTACAGAGTATATAGTTATAATAAAAATTTTATCATTTGAAGTGTCAACAAAAAGTTATACTAAATTTTCCATTTTAATGTTTTGTAAAATTTTTTATTAAATGATCCTTGGTTACTGGTAATTTGATTTGGTTACATGATGATTATTATGTGAATATTTTTGTATTTAATACACAAACTGAGAGCGGGTAGGTTGGGATAGATTTGAGATGAGTTATGTGAGGTCCCTATATTATATGGTGTGTGTATAGAGTAGTGAGATGGGATAACTGTTACTTATTTTCCTATACTTTTATATAATGAATTTTTCTGGAAAATGTTTTATTCATGCTTTTGGAATTTCAATATCAACCAACTTGATGAGATCCAGTTGAGTTCCATGAGGGTGGGGATGATATTTCCCCCCAATTATGGGGTCGTAACCCTATGTTATTCTATTATCATCTATAGATGAGTTTTTAAGGTGATATTTATTTATAGATTAAAATATATGGATCATGGGGCACTAAGAGTAGGGTCTTCCGTGTTATACATAACCAAAGAGCTCCAAATATTTCCTCCACCCCCATTTATGGGTGTGGTTCGTTTGAAGGATATATAATTTTGGATCAATTAATTGTAAATGATACTTGAATTGATTGATACACTATCTTATAGGTGGTGAATTTGGATATTTATATGCTTAGAGGACCATCTAAGCACTAGTGGAAGGTATTTATCTAGGTAGACATACATATGGGGGTATATTGAAAGGATTTCCATACTTTTTTATTTGAGATGTTCTTTATTAATACTTTAAGGGTGTATAGGGATATAGAGTCCACCCAATTTTTTTAGAGAGGAATGTCAGCGATGGATTATTCCAATCATTTTACTAAATTTAATTTTTCTTAACCAATGTTGGTAGGTGACAAGACTACCTAGATCAGAAATTTTCAAGATGGTTTAATCTATTCAATTTGATATCAACTTAGAATTTTTCACCATACATATTTTCAGAGTTTTTAAAATACGACCTAATTTTGTAGAGAACCTGGAGTAGGGTATTACTTCTGTACAAATTAATTTCTCAATTTGGATTGGGAGTTGTTCATCTGATGATAGGAAGTAAAGGTATAATGGTTCTCACTAAGGTGTCCACTAATAGACCAGTCAGAGTAGGGATTCATCTTTTCCTATAATAGGGAGGTCTTACATAAAGTATTATATTTATGAGAATATTTATAATATTTATCATAATTTTTATTGGACTCTTAAATAGAATCCTTCATGTGGGAATATGAGGCATATATAGAGATTCCATGGAATTGCACCATTATTAGAGCATGGATACAATTCTGGATACACATAAAGTTATACATTAGGGTTGGGAGTGTAACAATAGAGTGGTTGTTCGAGTTCCTCTAGATAATCAATATGAAGAGGTGGGTGTTTTTACCAAGGGAAAGAGCTTCAATATTAGTATAGTGATACACATCATGGGATTTATAAGTTGAAATAATAGGTTTAGGACTCATGATTGGGGAGGCTTTATACTATCAATAAGAATAATTATAATAATGAATATGTTCCATTTATTTTTAAATGAATGATTTTAATGATAAAAACCAAAGAATATATATTATTTTATATAGGAATTACATTTATTTTTTATTTACTAAGTTAGATGATGATTTGAGTCTAGTGGTAGAGTATCTATTATGGGTAATAATGATTGATACACCCCTTAGGGTGAGATCTGAGGGTATTTAAAGGTTTCCATGATAAACTATTATTGTTATTAATAATGAGAATCACTATAATTTATTTTTATTAGAGATTCATAGTTTTAATGTGATCCATGGGATTAGTTAGATGATAATATATCATGCACACCTTGAATTCAACAATTGATAGGTAACTTCCCTATTTTTTGTGGGTGATTTTTATACCTTATTTAGAGAGTGATATTTATAGTTAGACTATTTAGGAACAATCCATAATTAGACAAGGAATATTCCATCCTAGTTTTCTATCATTGTTTTAAGATAAAATAAGAAGATACAATCAATCCTTATTTCTATTATCGATAAGTTTTATGACGTTTTTCCAGATAACTTCACATGGTTTACATATGAGAGTGAGTATAATGTATAAGATCAAGAAAATGGTAGTTATTGATCTCATTCCCATTCTTCCATACATGACAGATCTTGTAGAGATTAATGTTTTGAAGGTCTATTAAGATGACATGGTGGTGTAGAGATACATTCTCATGAGCTCATTCCCTTTGGGGGATCCTATTTTATTTTCATAGAAGGGAAATGGTTGTTTACACATGTCTCTTGATTACCATATTTTAAATGAAGTAATGAAAAAGAGAATGTATCCCCTTCCTCATATAGATGACCTATCCGACCAGGAGATGAGATCTAAGTGGTTCTCTAATATTGATTTGAGACCATGATATCCTTAGTTGTGGGTGAGTATTGTAGATGTTCCTCATATTTGTTTAAGATTAGGTATGGCCTACATGATCTTATGGTGATATAATTTAGTTTGATGAAGGAGTTAATAGTGTTTATGAACATGATGGATAGGGTCTTCCACATACGTCAATATTTAATAAAAGTTTCATTTATTGATGATTTTTTTGTGTATTCCTAGACATGGAAGGACCATTCATGCCATATAGAGGTTATATTGGGAACAAAGATAGAACATTTGTTTTATTTCATGATCTTAAAGTTTCATTTTTTGGATTAAATAGGTTTGTTTCTTAGGTCATATGATATCTCAGGTAGGCATATCATTGGAAATTGATAAGTTCAAAGAAGTGGTTTCTTGGGAGTAACCCAAGAATGGTTTTAAGATCTAAAAATTCCTAGCACTGGTAGGATAATACATGATATTTATTTAATACTTCTGCAGATTGGTAGTTCTTATAAAAATCCTGACCAAGAATATGGATAAGATTGAGTGGTTTGATTCTTCTAAGAGATACTTCAGGGAGATGAATGATATATTAAAATCTATACAAATCCTAAACATTATTGAGATGAGTTAAAAGTATACAATGTATTTTGATGCATCAGGATCCAGTATTGGAGAAGGTCAGATGCAAGATGGGAAATTAGTTTCTTATGGGTTTAGGAAGCTAAGATAGTATATAAGGAACTACCCAACATATGATTTTGTACTATCAATGATGATTCATGTACTGAGATGTTCACATTACTACTTGTTGGGTGAGAGGTTTATTGTATATACTGACCATACTAACCTTACATGTATCTTTTCACAATGATACATAAACCGTAGAATGATAAGGTGTGTTAAGTATTTGTAGTAGTTTGACTTTAAGGTGTAATATACCCCTAGGAAAAGGAAATAATGTCTGATTCTGTAATGAACCATACTATTATAGGTTCTGAAATTAAAAATAAATTTGAATTTTTGGAATTGAAGGGAAATTTTTCCTGTAAGTTAATTGTCAATCCATTATAGGGGAATGTCACACTATAATATGGGTTGGTCAAGAGATCATCCCATGGCTAAAGAGAGACACCATAACATGAAGGCACCATGTTACACCATGATTAGGGGTTTTATGAATTTTTTCATGAATCATTATTATTAGAATTTAGTAAATTATGATACTCTTATATATAGGGGAAAAATACTTATACATTTACTTTATGAAATCTCATGAAGAAAGGTTGGTAATGTCATGACCCCTAGGTCCATGCCATGATGAAGGTCACAATGTACCACAAAGGTGAAGACCATTCGATAGAGGTTGGGGCCTTAGATATTTGGCTCTATCCAAGGGTATTACTCCATGTCATGAGAAAATGGGAAACATTATAAGGGGTGGGTCATGGGATATTGGTTATGGTAGGGTAGGTGCGTCATGTTGTGACCCAGGAGTTTTCACTACAGTATGTGTCTAAAATATGGAATCATACCATAATCTATATGGGTCAATACATAATGGGTACCTATCCCAGTTTTTAAAATAGGTACATTCCTATATTTTTTAGGCTGTACCCCTTTTGGATTTAGAGGTAATAAATATCGATAGAGGTCTATTTCGACTAACTCTCCCCCTCTTTCTTCCTCTCTTTGGTCTCCCTTAGTGAGGGGTAAGTATTATATATTTTTCATAGTGATTTAAGGCATGATCTTCCTCTAATTCATTCTTCTATGTTACTCTTTGTTATACATTTAATTTGTAATGATTTGGGTGAGGGTTTGGTGATTATTCCACTAAAATATGGTGAAATTTATCATGATCGATGGAGATTTTTAATTTGGTAAATGAAGGACATTCCAGGATGATACACACGTGTTTTTTTGACAGTTTTGATAGAGGTATGTCTCTTGATTTGTTTTTATAAGGTTTCCATTATTTGGTATCAAATTGGTTCCTAGGTGGACATTAAATGATGTGGATTTTGTTTATAGGGGTACCAAGAGTATTCTGCGAAGTATTGGTGTGTTGTTTCTTGTGGTTTCCGTGACTACACACAACATGGTGATTTATTATAATCATACATCTTTATTTTATATTAAATAAATAATTATAGACAATTATATATAATTATTTGGAATTTAATGGACTTACATAAGGGTCCAGGTGTTGATATGAGATTGTAAAAGGAAAGGACAAGCTTTCCATATGATGTGTAGATCTTTGTGAGGGTTAGATTCATGTTGGAGCTAGGTGGTCCCTATAATAGAAAACCATATTTTTGTTTATACATGATTGTGAATGACTTAATGAATTAATGGGACCATGTAATTGATTAGGGACTAAGATCACCCTATAAAGATAGATATCATGGCTCTAAACCTTCTTGAATTGGAATAGGTGTATCCTTTCATTTTGGGTATTTCGGGATTTCTTAGATACTATGCTACCCCAGGGGAGAGGATTATGGTTGACCGTATAAGGGGCCAAAAATAGGTGATGGACTAAAAGTTATATTTGAGTAGCCTAGGTTGGTTTCCTTGGACTATTTTGGCAGATATAAAAGGATTAGGAATATTAGTGATGAGTTAAATGGTTTTATATATCATGATTAGGTATTTAGTGTGTTCTATGAGTGTGATTAGTCCCACTAAGATTGATATAGTGTGATTTGGTGTGTTTTCACCAGATTTCAGGCTTGGGAGATCTCTTAAGGGGGATAAAATACATGACCCATGCATTTTTCATGATAGTTATCCAAATAAATTAACATTGGGTTGTCAAGTGTCTCAATATGAGTTACTTAGGGAAGTCATTGGTTAGTAGGATTGAGTTGTGGTGTGGGAATAAAAATATGATTTAGAAAAACCACTTATGGTTGGGGTTGTGGATCAGATATATGGGATGAGAGAGAACTGTGGGGTGTTGTATATGGCTTAGTTATGGTAAGTGGAGGTTGATATGGGAGTGGGACCCTGGTGGATTCCCTTATAAGAGAGTTGATAAGACCAATGGGTTTCACATGATATGCTTACACAATCAATATGATATTAATTATATTATTCAGTGAGTCTATATGGATAATGGGACATGATTTTAGATTTGGGTCTAGGTCTCTATAGACTAGAACATTTATTATGAGATGATGATATTGTGGTATGGGAATTGATGGCCCATAATGTGTAATCTAGATGATGATATTGGATATTTGTCTAACCCTAACTGAGGAGGTTGGGATCCAAGATAATGATGCCCAACCTACTCTAATAGAGGAACTAGTTTTAGTATTTTATGTGAAACCTCCCTTGAGGGTGTGGGAATGGTTTGATTACTTGATGTGAGACCACTGTCGAGTGGGAGGTGCTAGTTTGGTTACATGATGTGTGACCTCCCCTAAGTGAGAGGGACTAGTTTGAGTACTTGGTGTGCAACCTCACTTGAGAGGGTTTGGTTTTTGTATTTGATGTATGATATCCCCTAAAAGGGGATGTTATAAGTACTTTTTATTTTAAATTCCATGATAGGGTATGACATGGGAACTTTATGTATGACCTCCCCTAAGATCGGTTAGTCTAGGTACTTGGTATTAACCCTATTTTGAGAGAGACATTAGTGGTTGAGCTTGGTAACACACCCCACCCAACATCTTCAAGTATGTGTGGAGACATGGTAAGACACCCCGTGTTGCATCTTCAAGTATGTTTTGAGATTTGATATGACAGTGTACCCTAAGTCTCAGGGTATGGTCCAAGATTCATATTCTATGGAATGAGAAAAATTCATTTCAAGCATGGGATCAAACATGTATGTTTGGGTTTCATAGTGGCCCAGTTATCATATGAGGACATGACATGTATGATTGTCTGTTTATGATTTATATTATTTGTTTTCATCATTAATTCACAAGGATATGAAAACATAAATTAGGTTCCAATAGTGAGACCATACTGTGATATATTTATCACACCATGGGCACTCTAGTGTGCATACATACCTTATATAGGTTAAAAAAGATTGAACACATATTTTCCAGTGGATCATTCTAGATTATATTTATTGATATCAAAGATGAGTATTGAGTCAAGGCTTAGGGATGGAAGTAGAGACTCCACATTTGTTTAATTTTTTATATGATCTTCCCAATGGGTGATCAATTGTTTTGTTTGATTGTGTACCTCCATTTAATTTGTTATAACATTTTTTGTTTAATTGATTTAGTTTACTCTGATTATTTGTTATAGATGATATTTAGTTATATTTTTCAACCTATGGTTATGATATTAATAGAATTGTATCCCTAATGTACTAGTTAGTCTCTCACTATAAGTCAACAACTTCTAACATATGGAGAGGAGCGTCTAAGATAATGAGGAATTCTGATAAGGACCTTGATGAGTGGTCTTGATTGAGACATCCAAAAGTGTTATTAGAGAATATTTTCCATTATATTACTAATTGGGATATGGTATATATAAAAAAGTCAAATTTTGGAGATTTTGATATACCTCAAACTATTGAGTAATGAAAACCTACCTGGTGGGAAGCCTAGGTTATCGGGGTTACTGGATTACTATTATTGGTTTATAATGTTATATTTGATATATTTATTCATGTTTGGTTTTTTTTATTTGAGATAATTATTTGTGGTTTTGGATCTTGGACCATAGTGGTAAGAGGCATATGTACATGAATCATATTTTTAATATAGTATTCTTTTGAAATATGTACATTTGTGTGTGATTGATTTCATTAATGAAAAAGGGTTTAGTTTCTCAATGTGTGAAAAATATTTTATGGTGTTTTACTATATTAATTTTTGGTTTCATTATAATGAGATTAACCATAGTATTTTATTTTTTATGAGAAGTCTTATGGATCTCATCATTGGGTATTATCTAGTGATTACTATACCGACCCTCTATGTAAGGGATGTATAGTGACCCTTTGTGGGTTGGTTCATGATTTGGAAGCCTTGACGATGGTTTGATACATAAAAGTATTCTTGAAGGGATGTGGTTTGGATAGGTAATAGGTTTACTATAGTATATGGACACAAGTTTTAAGGTTGGAAAATGGAAGTGGAATTCATTAGGTATTTCTAGTACAAAGCAATCTAATAGATTTTGGAATCAAGGATTAGTTTTGGAGGGCATGATCAATTGGATGAAAACCCCTTTTGGATGGTGATAATAAATGTTCATTTATAGTATAGGTAGAGTCAGGGTAGACAATAGTTTTTTTTGTACTGATTCCCATGTTGTGAGTGATTGTGTGGTTAAACATGGGATGAGTGAGATGACTTCATCTGGTTGGAAAGAAAAAATCCAGGATTTATTTCAAATATATGATATTGAAATGAATGGAAATTATGGCTAGTTTTTTATTAAAAAATCTTTGGTTGGAAAACGTGTAACTCTTTAGAGAATTATTTCAGTTGTTCTATTGAGTGATATTGGAGCATGCACCTATTAGGTTCAGATGAGATCGAGATGGGTGGTAGGTAAGAACCTATGAGCGGGTTCTTAGAGGTTAAATTTTTCTAGTTAGTGGAGAGTGAGGATTGTTAAGGATTTTTGATAAAATAATTGATGTGTAAGGGAAGTTTTTACTATAAATTCATATTTCCCATTGGGTTTTTGGATTGGGGATGCATTGTGTGTGAGTCATGGACTGATGGATTCAATGAGACACATAAGGGAATGGTGGAATATGGGTTTTTATGATAATGGTAGGTGTTTATATATGTTGATAGGAGACATTGGAGATGGATCAAAGTTACATTGTATGATCAATTTGGTTATGGTACTTGATATGGATGGGTTCTTAGTAATAAGATGAGGGTGGATCAGGTTGATCATCATGAGTAAGAATATGAAACCTATAATTAATTGTACTTAAGAATAAGTTTAAAGGAACTAATATGATGGGGAGATTATAATTGGCCATTTGAGGGTGTGATATTTATTATATATAGATTTTATATAACATTAAGTTGAAATTACTACTGATCCAAGAAGGGGTAGTGATTGGTTTTTTGTATTTGGGCTCAGGTATGAGTAGCGAGGTCATGTCCAATCATTACATTTGGTAATGGATATCACATGGACCTCAGATATTGGGTTTTTTTTATTTAGTGGGGAAAGGATAAAGATGCTTCTATAGTGGGTAGAATTGAATTTTTCATAGATGTATGACCATATTGTTAGAAGGGTCGTGGATGGGGTGATAATGGTAAGTGGATCATTGAGATGACATCGAGGTGATGCTGTATATGAAGATTTGATTTTTTTTGGTTCCATAGTAAATACAATATTTTTAATTCATATGTGGCGTTAGATAGAGTCTAAGTACTGGAGTTATAATCATGATGGAATTTAGTGTGATTTGAGAGTGAATTAGATCCAAGGTGTGTTAGTTATTGTGGAGATAATATGATAATTGGTGTGGTTTCTTGATGAACCAACTATGGAAATACACTAGTTTTTTGTCTTATACTTTAATTTGGATTCTTGGATAATTTTGTGATGAATTTGGGAACTTATGAATCATTACTAGTTTGTGTGATGATGTGTGGGCGTGTGAGACCAAGCGTTTCAGGGATAGGTCAGCTAGAAGAGGACTGAATGGTGTTTTTATATAGAACTAGGCATGGTGAGTTAGAAAATAAAATGAAAATTTTAATGGATCAATGGAAGTGTATGCTCGATAGGAGGTTTATATGGTGGAGATATTTGTGACCTGAAATTAGAATTATTGAGTGAATTATTATATTGGGGACATCATAAGTCTAGCGAGGAATTGGTTGTTGACACATTAGTGCCTTGGGATAAATGGATATGGTTTGAGAATCTTCTTGGTGTTCAGTGATGGTGATGAGTGGGTAGATCAAATTTCATTCCATAGTTCTCCTTATGTTTAGATTTATTTAGCAAAATCTTGTTCAATGTTCTTGAAAAAAAACTGTGAGTTAGTTGTGAATTGATAAACAATGTGGTTCAAGAATGATGGATGGATGAATTCTACAACTTCTTGAGGATGAGAATAATTATGGGAAGTGTTTTTAATAACCCATGTCATTATGGGTAGTAAAATTAGTGTAAATTTTAACTTTTGGTTTTAGAATTGGTTTTTTTACTATTGCAGGCTTATCAATCCCTGAAAGGGGAAGGTCACACTACAATGAGGGTTAGCCGAGGGGTAACCCCATGAATAGGGAGGGGAACCATGGTGTGAATGTAGAAGGTAAAATATTTATTAGGGTTATCACACCTTTGTGATGAACCTTACATATTGAAATTTGGAAAATGATAGTACTCTTATTTATGGGGTAAAAAATCCTAATGTATTACCTTTGTGAAATATCATGAGGAAGGTTGTTCATGTTGTCAATCCTAGCATCATATCATGATGGGGTTCATGGTGTTATATGTGGGTGGAGGAAATGTTGTGGAGACTAGGGACTAAGATATTTTGTTCTATTCAAGGGGGATATGAAACCCTATGACCAGAGGGGTTACACCATGAGGGGAGGAACAAATGATATTGGTTCTAGTTAGTGGAGGTGTGTCATACCATGACCGACGAGACCATGACGTGATGGTGTCTCGAAGAGGGAATCACATCATGATCCAAATGAGCCATGAAACTATAGGTTCATGTCCTAGTTTTTAAAATAGGTGAAGACCAATATTTTTTAGGTTTCCCCTTTCAGATATAGAGGGAAAGGATGTTGGGAGAGGTCTATTCTAGATGACTCTCCTCCACCTTATTCTTCCATTCACCCCCTTGGTGAGGGGTAATTTTTGGAGGTTTTCTATAGAGATTTAAGGAAAAATATTCATTTATCTCCTTCCATTCTTATTTTAATTTGTTATACCTCTAATTTTTGTTTATTTGGGCTAGAGTTTGAATATGATTTGACCATATCATAGTGAAAATCAACTCAATTGATAAGGATTTTTCATAAAATGGATGAAGGAAATATTGGGATTATGAACACACATTATTTCATTTCATTTCATTAAAGGTATGTTTTACAATAAGTGTTTCTTAGGTTTCAACTATTTATAATGAAATTAGTTCCCATGTAGACATCCAATCATGAAGATTTTGTTTGTAGAAGTATATGGAGCATCCCATGGGGAGTTGGCATGTTTTTGGTCATGTTTTTAGAAATTTTATGCCACTAAATAATTTTTTATCTGTTATTACTCTTAGTTATAGATTATATAATTAATTATAAATTATTATAATTAATAGTTTGGAATTTATTGTATTTAGATTGCGGATCGAGTGTTGATATGATCTTGGAAGTGGCATGGATGAGCTAGGTCATGGATGTATGGAGATTGGAAAGGGAGTAACTCCATGTTGGTAGTAAGAAGTACATATCATACTAACCCATATAATTTTTTATGTATAATTGTGCATGGTTTCATGAATGCATGGGACCAGATAAATTATTATGGATCAAGAGTGCCCTATATAAAGAGATAAAATGGATTTTAACTACCTAAAATTATAGTAAGTTCACCCTTTCACTTTGAGTATTTCTAGATCACTTGAATAATATATCATTAAGGGGGATAAGATTTATTTTTACCGTACTAGGGTACCATTATAGGTATTGGTATTAGAGATATATATATGTACATTAGGTTGGTTTTCTAGGGATAGTTGGGAATATATGTGAGGCTTAGGCTAAGTGATGATGGGTGAGATAGTCTTATGTATCATACATGATGATAGACACACTTTTGATTGTTTAGTTGAGACTTATAATTATCCATGAGTGGTATAAGTCCTCTAGGGGTTGATGTGGGGTTACATAAAGGGTTTACACTAGATATCAGTATTGGTAAGAACCATAAGGGATATTTTAGATAGTACCCAGGTGTGGGTCATGAGAATTATTTTGATGACTTGACATAGGGTTTCTAAGGTTCTTAGTGTGAGTTTCCTGGGATGGTCCCTAGTTATAAAAACCAAGTTCTAATTCGTTAATTAGAAGTGGGTTTACAATGGGCTCTTAAGGTTAGGGTTGTATATGGCCTACTGGTTGAGAGAACATTGTGGAGAGCTACATATGACTTGGTTATAGTGATTGGAGTATGATATGGTTTTGAGGACCCCAATATATGACCTTATAGATGTGATGAGAAGGCTAATGGGTTCAACATGATATGATCATGTGATCAATACGATCTTAGGGAGATTGAACTTTGAGGATAGATGAATGATGTGACATAATTAGATATGTGAGTTTAGGTATCGAGTGAATAGAACCTTGATGATGATTTGGTGAGAATACGGGATAGGCTGTGATGTCTAGTTTAGTGTATATTGGATGAAAAATTTTATGTTGGGAAAACCCTGAGTGAGAAGGTCGGGCTTTGAGATGATCATGCATGACCTCTCTTAAGAGAGGTTCTTGTTTGAGTATTTGATATTATACCTCTATTAAGTGAGAGGGGTTGGTTTGGGTACTTGATGTGCAACCTCCCTTGTGTGATAGGGTTAGGATTTGGTACTTTATTTACAACCTCACCTATGTGAGAGTGGATAGTTTTGGTACTTGATATATGACATTTCCAAGATGGGATGGTTTGGGTACTTGATGTGTGAACTCCCCTAAGATGGGCTAGTCTGGGTACTTGATGTGTGACTTACCATAAGAGGGGATGGTCTAGGTTCTTGGTATGAAACCTAACTCAAGATATAGGGTAATAGTCAACATTGATAAGATATACTTACCTAAAACTTAATGTATGGGTGGATAATTAATAAGACACAATACCCTATAACCTGATGTATGGTTTGAGGTTCTATTTGAAACCCTACCTTGAGTCTTTAGGCATGGGCTGGGATATGGGTTTTGTTTATTTAGGAAAATTAGTTTATAGAATGGGTAAAATATGACATGGTTGGGTGCCATGGTGGTTTGGTTAGAACATGATGACCTAAGGCATATTATTATGTGTTTTTGATTTAGATTATTTATTTCACTCATGCATGCACATTGATATGATGGTGTATATTAGTGGCACTTGGTGAGGACCTACTAATATTTATTCCTCACATCCTACATGGGTACTCCAGTTCATGTGAAAACCATATATCTATAATGAAAGTTTTAGTATAGGTTGTGTAGTGGATCAGGCTAGAGAATCTCGACTAGGATTGGAGAAGGGGATTGAGGTGATATGAGGGGATGATATCATATCCCTAATAATTTATTATTATTTAAATTTTATATATGATCAATATATTGAGTGATCAGTTGATATGTATGATTTTATTTCATTTTTTATATCATAATGTATTTTATTGATTTTAAGTAATTTCATTATTTGGTAAACATGATATTTGTTTATTTTTATTATTATTTACGGTTATGATATTGAGGGAATAGTCTCCCCAACATATTATTTAGACCCTCACCTCTAGTCGAAACCCACTGGAATATAAGGAGCCATGTTTGAGCATATGTGGAACTTTTTGCATGACACTGATGGGTGGATTCATCCAGGGAATAAAAAATGTGCTTAATTGAAAGAATAAAAATCTAGTGGTATGAGAGTTCAATATAAAATAATAGTTAATGAGCCTCTCCATGGAGATACATCTAGATGTTCAAGAGTGTTTGGCCTGAGATACCCTCATTGTTCTGAGCATTTCCTCTTCAATACTTGAAAGATTAAAGGAGAATGACTTAACCAACTTAGATTTTTGGGTTTTAAGTGATAATATATATGATGAGTATTTATCAACATATTGTACCTAGTATAATGATGGGATCCTTTACATATTAGGTTAGGTTGTATTCCCTATGACAATGTGCAGGGATTTTTTACGGGATTCATATAACTCATGATGGTTTGCTCACATAGGGTTGGCTATGATGTATCACAATATCAATGGGAAGTATTGGTGGACCAGGATAAACAAAGGAATTGTGGGGTTTGTTTCATGATTCCTTAAAAGTTATTAGGTGGAATCCAATCACCAAATACATACATACATATAAATATATTCTTAAAAAACAATCCATTTCTAAGTAAAAATGGTATAATATAATGAATGATTTTGTTTTGAGGTTACTAAGGTCGCCTAACAGTATCAACATGGTATGGGTGGTAGTTGACCATTTGATGAAAGTGGATCAATTCTTATTGAACAAGGATACCCAATAAGCTGATGAACTAGGAAGGATATGTGTTTGGGAGATAGTATGAATTAATTTTATTATTAGGAGTATCATTTCAAATCAGGATACTTGATTTACATCTCACTTCTGAAAAGGATTGCATATGTAATTGGATACTTAGGTGAATTTGAGAACTACACACCATCCTCGGACTGATGGTAGGTCTAAGTGGACCTCTATTATTTTATAAAATGTATTGTGAGCATATGTTATATGTTTTGGTGGTTTATGAGAGAGACATATTTCATTGGTAGAGTTTTTTGGTAAAAATAATTATCAAGAATCAATTCATTTGGAACCATTAAATAACTTATATGTCATGAAATGATGATCACCTCTATTATAGTTATAGGAAAGGGAGTCTTCTATTGTTTTTAAAAGTCTTATATAAAATTTATTAGAGAAAATTCAATTCATTTATAAGTTATATGATGTTAAAAAATATTTTTTTCTTGTCAGATTCTAATTGATTTCTGCATGCATTACTCAACTAAGAGAACTCATTGAGTGTATGAATTCTGGCATACTCATAATACACATTTAATAGTTTTTTTAAACACTTTTAATATCTATGAATAATAATAATATAATAAGGAATAATGATTCTAACAAAAAATTATCAAGTGATGATGTATCTTTTAAACTAATAGTTTATGAAATGAGAATAAATATCCTCCTATATTAGTGAACCAAACAACCCAAACACTAAGTAAGACTCTACATATGGAGGCATGAAACCAAAATCATAAGTCATTTCTAAATAAGCTCAACTTCTTTTGGGTAGAATCACCAGTTGAGTGTTATGCATGCTGGGTGATAGTGGGGGGCCTTTTAATATTTCCCATGAAAAGACTCTCTATAATTTTGGGCTCGGTCATCACATGAACTATTATCTATAAATGAATTACTGAGAATAATTTTTCTCTCCCTAATTGAATGAATTTCGTATTTCTCTGCACTTCAAAAATATTGAATCAATATATAAACTGAATTAATATCAACTGGACACACAACACAAGAACCTAGATGTGAATGCATCACTAAGAGGCTAACATCATGTGTCCTCAACCATTATCATTGTTTTAGTGAATCCACTACACTTGTATGTTTTATCTACTTAATTTTATCACTCAGGGAATCCAATATCTATTTAACACATAAATATGGTAATTCCACATTTTTATGAAAGGATAGAACATGTTGAATGGAAAAATCATCTTGATCTTCTGTTTTCACAACCGCGTTCGACTATTTTTTCTCTTCAGGCCTTTCTAGAAGGATTATACGTTAATCCTCCTAATACATGTCAAAAAATCCCTTTCCAATAACCTCCATTTAAAACTCATGTTTTTGGAACTCAGTGTCTTATGTCCAAAGTTTCCAAAATATAGGATCCCCCTAGAAAATGAAGATAACCCAACACATCCAACCAAATCACTAAGCTCTAATTTCAAATAATATACCTCTAAAACATATTCATTTTCAAAATGATATTTCATCTAGAGAGTATCAAACTCAAAATGTACCATGACATTAATGGAACTATGATTGGATCATACTGACTCAATCTATACCATATTTTATTTGACATTCATAATATGAAGTCCATCATGTATAGGTTGGAAACCTAAAAATTAGGCAGTGGTTCCATGGTCAAAAACATCTTTTATACCACTAAATCTATTGTATTGGAGTGTCCACACCCTCCATCCATAATATTTAGTTTCCATTTTTCAATAATATGTCAAACAATATTTACGAGTAGCTGTGTGAGATAGCTAATTTCCATCATCATCTCCTACATATAGATATCCAATGGATTTTGAACAATATCACATTAGCATAGTCTGTATTGTAGCTCATCTATGGTAACATCCAATATAGTAAAAGAACTCTCTATACACATTTCTTCTGAGATACTCTATCTATACTGTTTATTTCACCAGCTATGACTATAATTCCTTCTCCACCTACCATGCATGTAGCACCTATTTCTCCTCCTATCTCACCTATAACACCTACTATGAGTCAATTTACACTTACTGCATAGGAAATATTTGTTTTGTCAACATCATAATCTCTGGATCAAATCATACTTCATCTTCCACATAATCAAGATCCAATTTCTTCTCTCTAGACTCAATATACAATTTCTCTCAATTAAATAACTTTTTGAGAGATATGATGAAGAACAATATATAAAACAAAAGAATTAAATTTAAATACTATTTGTGTACATGAATTATAGAAACAAATAGAGGCTGAAGAAGAATAAATTAAAAAGAATAAAGATTAACACCTTGGTGATGCTTCTCATAGGTCCTTAGGCGTAACCCTTGGAATTATATTATGCGGACTGCTATCTCATACCAATATTGATCCCCCAATATACTCCAATGACTTCCCCATTTATTATTCCCTTTTATTTCTAATAACCCACCCAACTACTATAGATTATAATTACAATACAATCCCTTGACCTTTATTCAATATTCCCAATCTCCCCCACACTATAGCACCCCATCCCCAAGCCCCATACACATCACCCCTTCACTCCTATCATAGAAATCCAATTCCATGACCTACCACTTCACATTCCTATAATTTCTTGAGTTGTTTTAAAACATCATCAAACTCCCTTAAATAAATGAAAACTTATTCCACACATGTTTCTGAAGGAAGATAATTGACTATAGTGGGTGGAGGCTTTCTATTAATGACTTTTAATGAGTTTTTGATGATTTCATTCAAATTAGTATTATAACTAAAATAAATTAATGGGATCTAATAAGAACACCCTTTTGTATGCTCACCTAGAATGCTCTATAGCTAATTTTCAAGCATGTGGTTGAACAAAATTTTTTGTCATAGATTTGAAAATTATAAGTAGGTTTTATTTTCAATTTTTTTCATTAATATAGAATAATTATATCAAAAAAGGATTAATAAAAATTAGATCTTGGTCACTTATAATCAAAATTAGAATCCCATGTAAAAAATACCACTCCTCACATTAATACCTCATCCACACCCTGGGATGTGTATAAATGCTTTGGTAAAATGAAATGGGAATACATGCTAAGGAAATACATCACCACTTGGATTATATCATACCCCCAATATTTATGAATCCATGTGATGAAATATAAGGTTACATATTCCCACATTAATGCTGAGATTTATAGTTGTTGTGGAAAAATGAGGGAAATAGTGGAATATTTATTACATAGATAGACTATACAGTTATAGACATATTCTAACACTTATAATTAAATTTCGAACCAATATATTTTGGCTTAAAATTTCAAGAAGTTTTAGTAATACCTTGAGTTCCCTATGGGTAATTATATAAAATTAATCCAAACATTTATCCACCCAGTAGGAGGAAGTTGTGATGACTAGGAGGACATTATATTTGGGGGTTTGTTATGTGAATGAGTAAACTAGGTAAGAATTAATCCCTACCTAAACAACATGGATGAAAGTTATTAATAAAGTATCATTTTATACTATATCATTCAAGATGACCCCTTCCAAAATGGGAACAGTTGGACTAGCTGAAACTTAGATGCTTCGTCCCTTTAGGATAGGGCATTGACTATAATTTTTTTCATCCCCAGTTTTAATATGAAGTCATATTGGTATCCCAACAACTTGGAAACCCAAATTTTTTGGTCATATGTTGATATGCATTATTGAAGAAAATACATGTGGCTCCTGTTGTCTGACTAATCATTGAAGGGTCTCCCTAAAATATACAGTATCTAATTTTAAATGTACAACATTGTTTTCATAAACTATTTTTCATAGTTTGATTTTGGTATAATCCATTCCTTGAGTGTCTTAATAGAAAAAGTGATGTGGTGCTATATTTTCAAGATAACATCACATACTCTCCATATAGACATGTCACATTTGACTTCAAACTCCTTATAAAATTTGGTTAAAGATAGAACCATATATTAAATTATGATTTGTTTCAATTTTTTTTGATATTCTAATATTTGAGGAAACCATCCTTAAGAGTTAAATTCCAAAGGGGACGATAAATTCTTCATTTTCTAGGGTAAACATTTGGAAAAATATCGTAAGTCTGAGAAACCCCATGAATCACTTAACAATATTTGTTTTAGTATATTACATCAGTGCATGGACATTAATGGAGTCTATGGAGGAACCTGCATTCGAGATTACATGGACCAAATATTGCACTTCCCAATGAAAAAGAAAACTTTAATTTTTTTGGAAAATAATTAATATTCTTTAATAATTTGTAAGAATATATATATTTTTTATAGATGGATCCCCTCGTAACTATTTTCAATCAAAATTTCATCAAATAAAATTAATACGCACATTTGGAGTAGGGTTAAAAATAGATCATTCATTGTTGATTTGAAATTTTAAGGGGAATTGGTGAATTTGAAATGCATAACTAGATACTAATAGGGCCAGCTGTGGGATTATAAATATATTTTATCAATGTATCCCACCCACATAAAAATATGGTGATAACTAGATTTAAGTTTACACATGGAGAAATAGGTTATTCCACCCAATTCAGTATACATTCATTCCACCACAAGGATGATAATTTATCAATAATGGCCACCTTTTTTATAAACTAATAGTCTGCACACAATTACTATAACACATCTTCTTTTTTACTTGAAATATAGGAATAGAAAACACACTAGAAATATTTATGATGATTATTGATTGTAACATTTCTAGAAAATGTATTTTGATTTATGTTAGTATAGACTAATGGTCATTGAACCCTATCCCCATTTCATTATGATATGATGGACCCCTTATGTGACGTTTGAAAAAAGATGATTTTGTGTGTTGATCATATGTGGTGTAAGATCCACTATTCTTACTCGATCAGAGATAATTTCTTCCCACCTAATTTTCTATAAAATAAAATTCATTTTCTGTAGTGTAAGTTAGAATTACTTTCCCAAACATTCAAAGAAGATAGTATTAGGCTATATTGTGTAACTACCTTTTGGAAATATTATTAATTTTTGTCCTAAAAACTCATAGTCAAAACCTCCCAGTTGGTTTATACTTATCCCAATGTTCATAAATAGAAAATTATAACAATGTGATTAAACCTAAAAATTTCTAAAACATGGGAATTGATAAAACATCTAAAGCCTCCCATTGATTACTTCAATATTTTTGACACCCCATGGGAAATCACTATATATCCATCACCCAACCATACATACATTTTTTTTCTAAATCTCTAACTAACAATCCAAGTAACTTAATCAGTTTGGGTGATAAAAAATTATGACTAGAACACTTTCTAACATCACTAGTATAGAAATGTAACCAACACATCCCTCTACTTTAATAGAAGACATTTCATTGGATATCTGATCCCATGTTTGATAAAACTTTTCTAGTCCTTGATATTCTAGGATTTTTCATCCATCATAAATTTTCCAATCCTTTTTTCTATTCAATTTCCTTCTACCACATGGCTTCATCATCTTCAATGTTATCATCATCCTACCCAATTAGAACACCAACATTTTTGGATTTGCTGATCAGTGTAGTGGATTGTAAGGATTCCCCCATATAAATCATAGTCTACTTTCCACAAAGTCTTCCCAATACTTGGAAACTAAGCGGAGAATACCTTGTCCTCTAGGGGTATTCTACTACAGAATCTCATATATTACATAACCCACTGGTCCCAATCATTGTCCTTCAACTTGAGGGGTGACCCCAATAAGATATTATGTTTTTTATATCCCTTGGATCCCAATGAGTAACCCTATTGAAATCTCATAGTCCCCCTCCCGAGATTAAAATAGAATCATATACATGTTTAGAGAACCTTATCACCTACAAATGGGTCTTTGGATTGTGAATATTAACCCAGTTAATGAATCTTCTCCTCAAACCATGTAAAAAAATATCATGTATTTATATTCAAGTTTTCACAATATAATGGATTCCTAATACTAGAAAATATCAATTTAGTTCAGAATTATTCCCTTATAAATTGAGGATGATGTTTTTTGCAAGGATTTTGGAACCATTAAATATTTCAATTACCTCTTCCTTATAAGCTATCCATGTTATGTACAAATTCACTTCTACCAGTAATTTTAACAGATATGAGGTAAACCCCACCATACTAACTTGATTTAAAGAATTTTTTTTGATTCTTTTGATGTTTAGTGATTCTATAACAAAAAAATTTCTTGAGTGATCCAACCCTAGGATTCATTATGTCATATATTAGGAATTCCACATGTATATCATTTTCTATCATCTCTTCAAATGTGTTAGGTGTATATAGTGCCCCATTCAAACCACTATTCAATTTTTCTTTTCCTCTAGATCAATATGAAAGTGTTACTGATCCTTCCTCTATTATAATTAGTAATAAGTTATCATATAACAACATCTTTTACAGGTAGTAAACCACTTCAGTGATATATTTATTAAAATCAACATGTAACTTCAATTATTTATCCCACCTCTTTGGACCTAATAAGTGGGTTTTGATAGTCAGTGATGGATCATATAGAGATTCTTTGACACATTTCTTGTAATTTTTCTTGGTGTCCCAGATCCATCAATCACATCATCTTCTCCAAAATTCAATTTTTTATGGGGTCGTATGAATTTTTGATATGTCAGATGAAATTTTTAGACTGTTGATCCAAAGAAATACCTCAGATCAATGGTCTGATCTGTATATTTGTTCTGAAATATTAACTTATTACAAAATATAGAATAAGTGAAAAGAATTAACTTTCATGAGAGGACTCATGTTACCTAGTCCAAGATGTATATATGTAAACTAAAACATAAAAATTTAACTATCCCACCATGATACCCATCACCCCAATTTAAAATAGATTCTCCCTCCACCCTAGATAGACAACATTAGTTGTCTCCACATGGAGTGTCTCTTTTAACCTTTCTAGAACACTCTTCCCATTCAATGGACATGTATCATAATTTATTAGTGTCCTAATTATAAATATAATTCAAACTATTTATTTCTTACTTTAAAATCCATGAATCTTTTATTTTATAATTATACTCATAAAACAAGTGTATAGAAGATTATTGAAAACTAAAAACCATAAAACAATGTTTTTAGTTTCTAGATTGTGTGAAAAAATCATCTAAACATGCTTCATCACAATGAAATAAATTATAGAATGAAAAAATTGTGAATATCAATTTTTGTTAAAATAATTAGTAAATAATTAATACAATCCCTTTATCTAAGTTATCCAAACTTTTTCAACATTTTTTTTTCATAAAAAAATATTTTATTGAAAAAAAAATAAATAAACACTAAAGTATCTCATGAAACATTAATAGGGTTTCAATATAAAAATAAATTTAAATCACTTCATTAAATAAATTCATGAAAATCAACATTATATTTTTAACCTTATTAATTCCTGTGAAAATTAGTGGTAAAAACAGATGAGAAAAAAACTGACTAAGGAAGTGAAGAGGGTTGAGACCTCCATTAGATACAGGTATTTGGTGTTCTTCTTGCAACCTTGAAATTGAAAATCAACAGCTTAAAATATTAAACTCAAATTTCATATGTAAATAAACCTTTAGAATAATATTCCATAATAAATTAATAGATAAAATTTGATAAAAACCTTAGAAGACAAATTATATTATATAATCGACATAAAAAAAATTAAAAAACCCTAGTATTAGCAACTTAGAAAAATATAAAATTAACTAAATTCAAAAGAAGATATTAAATAGTCCACATAGGAGGGGAGTTGACATGAAGAAGCCACCTAAATAGATATAATAGACTCTATTTGAACTACTTTATACTCAAAATAGAAAATCCCCAAGCCAGGGCATGATTTTACAATGCTTTGGTAGAACTAAACACAAAATCGCTAATGAAAACAAGAGAAATGGATGAAGTGGGAAGGTTATACCATGTGATGAAATTTCACAATGTATCTGAACATGAAGGATTGATAAAAGGAAGGAGAATCGAAGAGTGAGAGATGTCTCTCACAACTCCTTATTTACAATGTTTCCAAAGAAAGTGATGTATGGGAAAAAGATTTCTTTAGGATATGTGTGAAGAAGTTCCTGTCTTGGATAACACCCCCCATTATATATATAAATATATTTTAATTTTAATTATTTTTGAATTTTATTTTATTTTAAGAAAAATATTTTAACAATATTATATAAAATTCCTCCAAAGTCCCCCTTTTATAAGGGTGTGATCCAAGAAGTCTTTTCCAATTTTTTGATGTGGAAGTCTTACACTACTTTTCAGGCATTGGATGAATACTATAAAATTTATAAATACAAATTATTAAAAATAAATAAATAATGACAACATATTCGTAATAAAAAAATTATTTAACAAGGTATTTAATAATAACTAATAAATTCATAGTAATGATTTCTAATGATTTCATTAATATTTAAAAAAAATGTTTATTAATAATAAAAATATTTTTATATAATGAAATTAAAAATATAATTAAAAATAAAAAAATTTATCAATAATTTATAATAATTACTAACAGTCGGGGAGAGAGAATCAAAAATGTTGAATAGTTTCTAATACTGAATATAAAAATTGTAATTAATAACATAATTAATTTAAAATATCATAGAAATTAGTTATAATTAATAATATATTTCTTATTAATTATTAATATGAAATAATGTTCCATGACATGTAAATTAAATTCACGATTATTATATTTATGAATAATAATAATGATGACGATGACGCATACAAAAGTATTAAATATTATTATTATCAAATAAAGTAATTTAAATAAAATAATAATAATATTGTTATTATTAAATATACAAAATGTTTTTCTTATAAAAATTAATATTTTCTTTTTTATTATCAACTAAATTACAATAATAATATTAATAAATAATATTACTATTAATTAACAATTATATAAATAAATTCATTTTAACTTAATTATTATTTATAATTAATTACATTATTAATTATATTATCATTAAGTATTATTAAATACATAAATAATTAGATTATATATAACATTTGTTATAATAAATTATTTTATTATTATTAAAATATTAATTTTATTATAATTATGATTATTATAAAAGATTATTAATTGTTTAATAATTTTTTAATAAAAAAAACATTATTAATAATTATTTTTCCCATATTTATTATTTAATTAACATTTTTAAATTATATTAATAACTACTTTATTTGTTACCTTAATAATTATCTTATTTAAAACAATATTCATATTTATTATTGTAATTATTGTAAATATTTAATAAAATGATTAATATTTTTGGATAATGTAATTAATAATATTTTAAAATATTAACATAATTAAACATACTTAATAATAATGTAATTAATAATAAACACTCAATAACAAATATGCCCATAAATCTTTTGAAGTGTAAATGTTTTGTTTTTATATAATAGAGTTTCTGTAAAGTAAATTAGTTTTTGTTTGTTATATTTATGAAGTTATTTTTATCTTATATAGAGAATTGTATGACTCAAATTTTCCAATTCCAACCAATTCTCCTCCCACCTTGAATTAGATTTATTTATAATGAATATAATATGATTCTTGGTTTATATAAGTCACTTTTTCATAATTTACTTTGAATCCATTAGTACATTAATTCATGATGAACTATGAAATACTCAAATGGAAATATCAACACAACATGAAACCATTTGAACATTGAATTTGAGGTTTATAAAGTGAATCATGGCCCCTAAACACTTGTGTCAAATGATTTCCTCTAGGGCATGGCTTATGGATGGGTATAGGCATAACTACCACCATCTAAATAATAGAGTTGGTCTATTTGTATGGATGAGTTTTTCATAGGAGAAAATTGTGAATGGGTGTTAACATAGTTACCAATACTATAACCTTATATTTGTTCTATTTTGAGGATATATTACCTCTTACATGTGGTTCATAGATGAGTATAAGAATATATTACATCATTGCAGCACTATATTTTTTATAATCAGCTGAACAATTCCCTCCTAAATATGAATCATGAATGGGTATATGCATTGAAAAATCACTTCAACATGAGATTTATTCTATTTATAAGAATTATTCCTCCCCATTCATGGTTTAAAGAAGGATATAAACATAAGTACCATGACTATAAAAAAAGATTTATTCTAGTTGGATGAGTGATTTTCTCCTAGGCATGGCTCATGGGCAGTTATAGTCATAAAACCATTACAATAACACTAGATTTGTTTTATTTTTAAGAGTTAGTTACACCGGGGTGTGTCTTACAGACCGATATAAGCATAAGTGGCTTCATCATAAAAGGAGAGTTAGTCTAGTTAGATGAGTCGACTCCAACTAGGTGTGGCTCACAGATAGGTATATACATAAGTATTATCACTATAAAATAGATTTGGAAAATTTGATTGAGTTATCTCCTTCTATTCATGGATCATGGAGTGGTATAACAATAAGTTCCATCATCGTAACACTAGAATGGGTCTATTTATAGGAATGATTTAACTCAATGTGAAAAGGATCATGAAATGGGACTAAGGAATAATTATTGTAATGTCTAATAGGGATCCAATGCCAAAATATAACTCTCTTGTGACATTTTAGAAAGATACCTGGACTGAAAATTAAGTTATAGAGAAATTATTTAACAATTTTCTAATCCAGGGGCCCAGTGATCAAAACATATATTTTTTGGCCACATGCTGAGTCTTAAAATTTATGTATCTTTTATTTAGTCACCATAAATTTTTATTAAGACTTATATTGGGAATAATTAGTGGTAAAGACACAAAATTTACTTAAATTTAGCTTTACTAGTTACCAACTTAACAAGTTTTATTCTTTTTTTCATTTTAAATCATTATTTTTTTCATAGATCACATGAGGTGTGTTCCTAGTGAGTAAAGACTTAACTTTTGGTCTAGAGTGATAATTGTTGACATTAATAGTGATAATTCCCATACCTATTTATTTAGAAAGGTAAGGTTATGTAAGTCATTAAAAAATGATAATGTTTAATTTCAAATAGCTTTGACCATACTTTTCTATAGTTTAAGGTCATATAAATTTCACTACATTTTATTGTAGTTTAATGTTGTGTATATTTGACCCTAAAAAAGGTGAAATGAAATTTATATAAGTATGGTCATGTGAAAACCATTCTGAATGAAATATATATGTCAAATTATATCTTTTTAGATACATACAGTTTATGTTTTTTTTCTCAGACCATGAACTGTTGGTGTTTTAGTTCAAAAAACTTTTATCATGTGTTTCTATAGTTTATATTGTGTAACATTGAGAAACTATATGGGAAAATACATCAAGAAATAGAAATAAAAATGATGATGTGAATGGAGATCAATTTCCAGAAATATAATGTATTGGAAAAATGGGGCAATCAGTTTACGATCATGAATCTCAAACCTTGGTTTTATACAATTTATGGTTAAATGATGAGAATAAGTATAATAAACTCATCATTCAACACTGTATCATGACCTTCGAAATGTGTTTAATGAAAAAAATTAATAAAAAGGGTACTAAATCTATTATAATAGTAATATTATAAACTAGTTAAATCAAAAATCAAAGAGTATAAATCAAGAATATTTAAATGGGACACATGTGTCTGACATGACTGTAGATTATATTCAAAATACAGATTCAATTATAATTGCAGCAGGGTGCATATGAATTAGAGGAACTTCTTATTATGGTATAAATTTCTATAGATTATAATATATTTGTGGTCACATACATAGATCCATATCAAGAACATAATATACATAATCAAACATAAGTTTTTTTGGAGTTTAATATGCTCATTATCGATAGTTTGAATGATTTTTTAAGATTCAATCCCCATTTTCAAAAAGTAGGTGAAGATAAAAAATAAATTAAATGGATAGAGGTGGTGGGGGGGGGGGGTGCCAATTTACCATGATAAAATTAAAGTAAAATAATAAAAGTTTAATTTTTTAAAAAATATATTGAAGAAATAAACAAAGAAACCAAATTTGAAAGAACAATGATATATTTTAATATAATAATAAAAGGGAAAGACTAAAAAAATTTAAAAATAATGAAAGATTCATATATACATATGATTAAGAAATTAATAATTAATTTATGGATTAAAAAAGTCAAATCAATAAGTAATTTAAAGGTATAAATAATTGAAAATTCAATAAGTAAATGAAAAAATATATTTTGTAAGGAAGTTTGACTATAGTACCTGAAGGTATCCCTACATCAACCATCTCAATTACTTGAGTATTTAATGATTTATTCTCATGGAGTTATTGGTATGAAATGTACCAAAACTATCCATTTCCTTTTTTGGGTTGTATTAAGAAACTAGATACAATAGACACTATCTCATTAATAGAAAATCAATATACCAAAAAATGAATATGTTCCTCACCTTTTGAAAGGAAATAGAAAGATAACATTGGTCCCTTAATTTAATGGTAGTAACACAAAAAACATGAGAAATATAAGGAGCAGGTCTTTATAGATTTATATCTAATAACCTATTGTATATAAAAAACAGTGGATAGATTGAGAAAATATTAAGTGTGATTAAGATATACAATTTGTTATACACTCATTGAAGGAAAGAATACTTTTTTAAGTGAGATCTTTGAGATCAAGAAATTATTTGAAAAAAATATAGAAATTGATAATTTTTTTGATTGGATAGAAATTTGTTATTGTTATCCAAGGTCTCCAAAATTATCTATTTATAGGCTCCAAATCATTCTGTATAGTTATGAAATTCTTTGGGGGCATAAAATTTGATGATGCCCATGTTCAATAAATCTTGAAAATCATAATTGTAGGGATTAGACTGGGTGATTGTGGTGTGGTCTATAATTCTACAATATGGATGAGGGGTTTGAATAGTGAAGAAATTCATTATGGTATAGAGTCTTGAAGGAATATTTTTTGTATTTGTACAAAAATATTGGTTATTACAGCAAATCCTCTAGGTTGTGGTGTGGAAAACTCCTTAAAGAGGGATTGTATTGTAGGACATACCTTACATCATGTAGCTAATTAAATAATCTAAATTAGAGGTTTTTAATTAAAGATTTAATTCCTCAATTTATTATATAAATCTTTCAATGGTATTTTAGAAAGCTATGATACAGTATAGTCCTTACGGATACACTGTAATCTTAGTTCATGTATATTTCTATAGCTTTGTGATTTATGAAGCACCATAGTAAATTTTTTGTGGTGTGGTTTTTTGTATTATTCCATAATACTTATTCAAGGTGTATAATATTATTTTATGAAGGAATCATAAAAGGGTTATACCATGACAAAATTAAGATAGTTATACATCACTAAAGATAAAATATTAAAAACTTTAATAGTGTTTGTGATCACTAAATGGAAAACCAGTTGAGAAGCACACCAATATATCCCATTTCCATGATCACTATAACTTGAATAAAAATTAAATTAAACATGAGTATTAAAACCATGAAAACTTCTCCCACAAATCTAAATTCTCCCCCACAATATTTAAATACATTTTCTCTAAATAACAAACATTCCTCATTGAGATAACGTATGAAAATTATATCCCTAAAATTTCATAGCCATTGAGATTATCTAAAAGAAGTATTATAGTAGGTTTGAGAATAAAGCGATAAAAATTATATATAATTTTATCATCATTAATTATATTTTTATAGATAACTATAAATTTATGAAAAAGAAAAATTCCAAAAAATAAAATACGTTAAAATTAATATTTTCAATAAACATTAATATAATTGAAAATAAAAATTTTTTAATGAAATTTTTTAAAAGATAAAATCTTGAATAATTTTTTTCAAATAAATATAAATAACATTGTTTTCATTAAAAATAAAAATTATAATTTTTGTAATTGATTTTGAAAGAGAAAATGTATCATTTAGTAGAATTTCAGAATTAAAAGTTATATCTAACCCTTAATTAAATTGTTAGGATAGTTTAAAAGAACTATAGACTTTCAAATAATGGTAAAATAAAGAAATGAATGTCTTAGAAGATTATTATATCGAAAATCATTTCATTATTAATTATTAACTAAATTTTCTATTAATAAAAACTATAAAATTAATCATGAGTTCTAAACATAGTGTATAATAAGGACCACTCATCTTGACCAGGATGGAGAAAAGTTTAACAATCCCAATCAAATATTTTCAGGATAAATCACTTAGATCATCTGTGCTAGATCAAAATCCACTTTTTTTTTCTCTATAAATGAATGTTTTTTGGGATTATTATAATTAATTATCCTTTTTAAAATTATATAATGTTTTTAAAAACATTTTATTAATTTAAAATAAATTTTTGAAAATAATTTCGAAAACAATTTAATAAATTTGAAGTGATAAAGATATTAGTATAAAAATATAATCACACTCAACTCACCTTTTATAATTAAAAAGCAATCAAGAGCAAAGGGTTTGGTGATGAGTTTGGAAATTTTATGGTTTTTGAAACAAATTCAAGAATGATATCACCGTTCCAAGTGTTCTCTCAAAGAAAACAGTGTCTCAACTTAATGTTCTTAGTGGGAGAGTATAAGATAGGTTTTTTAAAAAATAATTATCACACCAGTGTTCTCACACTTGATAAGTATAGAATAATATGTTATCAAAAAGTTTGAGATATTATGTTTTATCCATATAACATGGGCACAAAAATTCCTAGTAGAAATGTATTATGCTTTAGGTATAGAAAGATCAAAAAAGTTTTTATTCACACTACTCAATGAGATGAGGAATTTTCTATGTAGATGAAAATTTTCACCAGTACTTTTATTATCATATTAGAATCCTCCAAAATCAGCATTGGAAAAATAATAATAAACAAGTGGTTTCTTTAGGATAACATAATCCAAGGTTTTTATTACATTAGAATAATAGAAAATTATATCGATTGATTCTATTTAAGATTCTTATAGATTTTATTAGAAACAATCACAATGAAGTACATTAAACATGATGTATGGAAAAGTTGTAATAAGGTAATGTAGAATTCTAATCATACATAGATAAAGATTATTTTTAACTAATTTATAGGCCTCATCCAACATTAGAATACATGTTATACTCATGGGAATTCTGATTTCCCTAGAATTATCCATGTTCAACTTAATTAGATGTTGATTTTTTTATTTAATTTGGTTTAAAAGGGATCCATCCGAATCATGGGAAATATAAAAACCAAGGAATAATTTCAATGCTAAATAAATAGTATTTTCAAACTCTTTATTCATTATATTGGAAAATTATTTAAAAATAATATCATTATTTAAGAATAAAATTAAATATCAATATATTTTTAACAACTAATAATCTATATTAAAATATTTAGGGAAAAGGGTAGAATTCTTCTTTTTCCATTTTGAAATAATTTGTTGAAATAAATTTACTTAACTTCCGACACCAAGACTAAGTGGATTTTCTTAAACTTTACAAATTGTGTTCAACATGATTTTTTTGGAAACACATGATTTTTAGAATTATGTGGTTGTTCTATAAATTTTTTTTAGAAATAAAATCATTTTGAAAAGAAGTGTTTCCATCTATTTTAATTTTTTTAAATTTAAATGTGAAACAAATGAAAAACATATTCTAATGGATTCTAGATGAGAAATGGATAAAAACATTTCACCATAATAAATACCTTCTTCATGATTATATCCTTTATAAAGAAGTCTATTCATGTTAATGATAATATTTCCTTCTTCATCATATTTTTTCCAAAAAACCACTTGGTTCCAATAATAGACAATTTATTGAAACATCCCACAAGTTTCCAAACACTATTACTTTGAAATTGGTTCAACTAATCTTGTTAGATAAGATTCAAATATTCTTCATTAATATCATCATCACATGAATGAGGTTCATCAAGAGAGAGAAAATCACGATGTTCAGCCTCATCTAAAAATGGTCTTCTAGTATGAGTTCTGGATTGCAGTTATTTATTAATGATCTCAACAGGATTGCCTATGGATTGAGTCCAAGAATTGGGTAAAGGAATGGATTCTTATTTTAGATTATATTTTTATAATTTATAATATTGAGGTTTAGGAATGGTTAAACTAGACTGGTCAACATCATCATCACATCATGGATTTGATTTAGGAATATTTTCATCGAATTTGATGTGAATTTACTCTTCGAGGATCTTGATCCTTTTATTAAATTTTAGAAGGATATACCTAGAGTTATATTTACCATAAAATATTCCTTTTATAGATTTAGGGTAAAAAAATATAGATTATCCTTGGTAATAAGGATAATTCATTTACAACCAAAAACATTAAACAAGCCAACTTTTTTTAAAAAATATTTCTAAAGTTCATAAAGGTTTTTTCCTATGATGGTTCTTATAAGGACATGATTAATTATATTTCATGTAGTATGAAACTACACTACGGAAACTATTTTTCAAATAAAAACTCATTTAGGAGAGTCCAAGAATTTTTTGAAGGGTCATATTTTTTTTCTTACAACAACACCATTTTGTTATGGTGTTCTAAGAGAGGAAAATGGGTAATTTTAAGCCCTAGAAGTGAAAAAATCATCAAATTATATTTTATAAAATTCTAAAAAAAGTTAAATTATAAGGGAAAATAATTTTTATAGTTTCAATTTCTAATTTTCTATAAAAATTTGATAAAATAATTACAATTCTAATTCTTATGATCTAAGAAGAAATACCATGTAAATATTGTAAATTAATTGGTATCTGCAATGATTTAATTATAACCTATGATACTAGAAACATGAGTGAGTACAAAAAAATCAATTTGGACTAGTTATAATGTTTTATACTAGGGAAAAAGGTTTTAGGTTCAAATGATTATTTTTTTCTGGAAAATTTGTAATGGTTTAAAAACTAAGTTTTATTTAAAATAAAATTTCAATAGGACCAGTAATAGTTGGTTAAGGAGGAGTTTGAAAAGAGAATGTATATTAGAGTAACCTATGTACCATTTTAAAATACAAGAATCATTTTCTTTTTCACTTAAACACTTACCATTTACACTTACTAGTGATTTTAAATCTATAATAAAAATATTTTTAAAATGAGATGTGGTAAATAAAAACATTACTTTAGAATTAAAAAAATTTAAAAAAATAATTTTTAAATGTGATATCATATTATTAACTAATAATTAATAAATTATACTTTGATATTTTGAAAAATAAAACATCTTTAATATGATTTGAGTTGTATAAACCAACTATACCAATATAGTTGTTCTTTATTTTATAATCATCTCCAAAGGTGAAATTTCCTCCATTAAAAATATTTGAGATGATTGAATTACAAAGGATCACCACACATATGTCTTGGGCACCCACTATCCATATACCTTATAGTGTCCCAGGTTTTCCCATTTTTATACAAAATATTACAAAAACTGAGATTTTTGTACCAATATCCTGGGTCCACTTAAGAATATAAAAGGGAAAAATGTACTTGGGACTTATCTTTTCTTTCTTCCCAGACCTCTAGACCTTCTTCCATAGAGATATGCATAGAAATACCATGTCTCAAACTTTGAACTCAAGGTCTCATCAATGATTGTTTTCATAACTCTTTTTTTGACTTTGGGCTGCCTTGATGTGATACTGAATGGTTTTCACCTTCTCCACTATTTCTTCAACAATTTCAGGTCCTAGACGCTTACGCTCACTGAATTCATCCCAAAACTCCGGTGTTATGCACCATTTCCCATAAAGGTCTTCATATGGTTCAATTCAAATTCTCGAGTGGAAACGATTTTTTTAGGAGAATTCAACTTGTGTAAGATGTTGGTACCATCCCCCTTTGAAGTCCATAGAACATGATCTCAACATGTTTTTCAGTTTCCAAATAGTTCACTCCGATTGGCCATTAGTTTGAGGAGGATAGGCTATACTAAAGTTTAGTTCAGTACTTAGAACATGTTGGATACTTTTTCAGAATGTTGAGGTAAATCTCGAATCTCCCTCGGATACAATAGATAGTGATACTCTATGCAGCCTTACCATTTATTTGATATATATCCATGAAATTTTATCCAATGATAAGTCCTATAGAATCATGATAAAGTGATCTATCTTTATAATATGATCCACAATGACCCATGTAGCATTATTTCCTCTGGATGTCCTTGGAATTCTATTGAAAAAGTCCATGAAGATTCTCTCCCACTTCCATGTTGCAATGGGTAGTGGTTTCATCATCCTATCAGAATTTAGTCTTTCAGCCTTCAATTTTTGATGTAATAGGCACTTTGATGCATACTCAACAATATCAATCTTTATATTGTCCCACCAAAAGTTATTTTAGAGATCTCAACGCATCTTTGGGATCCTTGGGTGAATAGAGAAGGTTGAGCTATATGCATCATTAAAAATCTCCTTCTTTATCTCTGGATCAGATGGTATACATAATCGCGATAAAAATATTACAACTCATCCCTTATTAATCATAAATTCACAAGATTTCCCATTTCTAATGGATTCCACCCTTTTCTAAATTTCTACATCATTTCTTTTACCATACTTTATTTTCTCCACGAGGTATGGTTGAGCAATAATTTGAGAAAGGATTGATGATGTTTCTCCCCTTATGATTCCCACGTCTATCCTCTAAAAATCTAACAGGATTGGATACTTTTAAATTCTTATCATTGATAAAGATGCAGGACCCTTTCCACTTAAAGCATCCACCACTTTGCTTGACTTATCGAGATGGTAGTGGACTGAATAGTCATAATCCTTGACAATATCTATTCACCTTCACTGGTCTATATTAAGCTATCTTTTTATGAATATATATTTTATTCTCTTGTGGTTAGTATATATCTCACACTTCCCCCCATAGAGATAATGCCTCTATATTTTCAATGCAAGGATCAGAACTGATAACTCCAGTTCATGTATAGGATAGTTTTGCTCATGGATTTTCCGTTTCCTTGAGGAATAAGTAATCACTTTATCATTTTGCATCAGCACACTACTTAAGACCTTCTTTGAAGCATCACTGTACACCACAAATAGTTATTGACTTGTTCGGATTGTGAGTATGGGTTCAATGATAAGCCTCATTTTAAACTCCTTAAATAAGTATTCACATTATTGAGTCCAAGAAAACATTACTCCCTTCCATGTTAGCTTGGTCATTGGTTTTGACAATAGTGAGATGTTCTTGATAAATTGTTGAAACACTTAGATAGACCCCAAAAGCTATGGATCTCTATTTTAGATATCTTCATGGGACACTCTTCAATTTACATTACCTTGGAAGTGTCCACTGATATCCCTTTGCTGGTGATAACACGCCCTGAGAATGATACTTTATCCATAACTCAGATTTATGGTACTTTCCATACAACTTCTCCCTTCAAAAAGTCTTTATCATGGTATTCAAATTCTCATATAATTCCTCCTTAATTTTGAAGTATATCAGAATATCATTAATAAATACTACCAAATTTTTATGGAGGTAATCTCTAACTAGTCTATTCATTAAATACCTAAAATTTTCTGGAGCATTAGTGAGTATAAAGGGCATAACTATGAACTCAAAGTGTCCATACCTCATTCAAATGGTAGTCTTGGGAATATATTCCTTCCTCACCATTAATTGGTGATATCTCGACCATAGGTCCACCTTAGAGAAATAACTGGCCCCACAAAGCTAATCAAACAAGTTATCTATCCATGGTAGGGGATAATTGTTCTTTATCATGATTTTATTGAGATAATGATAATAAATCTAGAGGAACATTGATCCATTATTCTTCTAGATGAAGAGGATTGGTTCACCCCATGGTGGAGCACTCGGGCATATAAAACCCTTATCCATATTCTCTTGTAACTACTTCTTTAGCTCTTATAGCTCTACGATTGGCATTTTATAATATTTATTTGATATATTTAAGGATCGAGGAATAAGTTCAATTGAAAAATCAACCTGTCAATCAGGAGGAATACCATAAAAGTATTCAGGGAATATATCAGTGTAATTCCTCATGATGGGTATGTCTTCATGCATGACTCTCTCATATGTCTCAATCATTTGATATAGACATGATTTCTCATAAGGAATTAATATCCAGACATAAGACACTGATTCTAAAGGAGATTCATCTTCCTCCTTACACTTGTAAAGAATTTAAGGATTCTTCGGGATGTGAAGAGTGATCTCCCTTTCTCGATAGTTGATGTGGGATTTGTATAAAGATATCCAATCCATGATCAAGATAACATCAAACTACACTAAAGGGAGTATGAAATTTTTTTGGGAGGTTCAATCCAAAAAAAATTTACCTGGGAGGTGTTATACTTGGAAGAAAAAATTACCACGTTATCTATTCTCAAGATAATATATCCTCTAAATTTAGAGGTGGCGTTTGAATAATTGTATTGAATTTTTAGGATATAAAAGAATGTATAGAACTAGAATCAAATAGTATGTTCACTATTCTTGAATGAATAAGCAATGTACCTATCACTACATCATTATCCGAATCCTCCTTAGTAGTAGTGATATCATGATCCCTTCATTGCTTCCTTGTAGGTTGTTGTTTATTCCCTCCAAAAACACTTTTCATATGTAAATGTTTTGAAAAATTCCCATGTTCATTGAAGTTGTAGCACTGCACCACTTACTAATAATTTATCTGAACTTTCCTTTATTCTTTCACATTAGCAATATTCTTCATTTCTCGTTAGCATTTTTTAGCCAGATGTCCCATATTTCCACATTTGAATCAATTTTTGTTTCCCTTTAGATAGTTCCCCAGATGTTTCTTCCCACAATTTTTACATGAGGGATAGTCATCCTTCTTTCCATTATGGAATTTATTTTTGGAACCTCCCACATGAGATTCCATTTCCCTCTTTTTTTCACTGGACTAATGATACCACTGAGAGTCTTTTATCTCCATTTTAACCTTAAGTGCATAGCAGAGAATCCCATCATAGGTGTCAATGTCTCGAATTGCCAATGCTTTTTGTAGACTCGGCTTTAGTCTTCTAAATAAGTGATCCACCATGCTTTCGATGTTCATGAAAAATCCAAAGGCACGCCTTGAAATCCATTTAATGTTTTATTTATACACTCTAATTGAATCATGTTCCTTCTTAATGATTCCAAGGAACTATCTTTCCCACTTGAGATGATGGTTTTTTAGAAAATATTTATTGAAAAAAATTCTCTTGAACTCTTCCCAATCCATGGAATAAATTTACTCTTGGAGATTCATATTATTGATCAGTGTCCACCACTGACCATCTTCCCTATAAAAACAATAGAACAAAAATACAAATTTCTCTTCTTTTGAGCACTAGAGGATAGTTAATATCTTTTCAATGGAGTTAATCAACTGTTCTGTGAGTAGGGGATCAGAAGATCCACTAAACATGGGAGTCCTTTTCCGCATGTAGGATTATATGAAAACAGGCTCTTTCCTTGGAGATGAGGTTGTTACATTTGATTCAATTTATTATTAATAACTTGAACTAGCTGATCAAGTACGGTCATGAATTATTGAGCACCCAATCCCATCATATTAGGCATATCATTATGGAAATACTCATATTTAGTATCACATTTATTATTGGAATGCGTTTTTCTATTTTCTGCCATTAATTAAGAAAAAGAACATACAATTAGAGGGCTTGAATACTTAGATATTGAGCATAAAAAAGAAACTTTGAACATAGAATAATAAACTTGTAAAGGAGAAGTATATCCTAATTTGTAATTCCCTAGGTTTAAATCTAGGTTATCCTTGATCTATTTCTTAACTTATATTCTTATGGTATTTTTTTTATTTCCTTTAATAATGGTTTGTACTAAGATCACGAATTTACCAAAGAATATCCCCTAGGAGTGTCAAACCAAGAGTGTAGTAATGACAGTTGTCGTGCATCAGTTCCCATTTGGCTCAAAGTGGTGTTTTCAGATTTTACCCCTAGATACATTTGTTCTAGAGCCAACTCTGCTCATTTGTTTTTAGAGAGGTTTATATTTTCATGAAAAAAGACTTACTCTATACAAAAAAAATTTAGATATGTTTTATTATACTTAGTCACATCCATAAGGTTCATACTAAAGTGCCCTATTCCTAATCTCCAAAAACAACTAGACCATCATTTGATACCAAAAATAGAGACCCTCACCTTTTACACAAAACATTACATCATTTTAATCATAATAAAACATCATATTACAAGCCAAGGATCATAAAGTCCAGTGTCTTGGAAGACTAGGTAAATAAAATTTAAGACATGGGAAAAATACTTCTTTATTTAATATTAATAAAGAGTTCCTGACTTACTTTGAGCCCTTACATGTGCATAGGGTACCCTGGGGATCAAATAAATTAGGGGATGATTTAAAAGCCCTGTAATGGTATGAACCTATGAATAAGGCTTTAGCACATGGGTTAGAGATCATGACATAAAGATATAAAATGGAATATAGTATTATAACATATAAACATGGGATCATATAAAAATTGAATCATAGGAATTTTATAGAAACATAAAACATGACTTTAGCATGATTCAAGCCTTATTGCATATAGAGGATCACAAGTCAAGGTTAACCACCAAGATCATTTCACATGGTAGCATGAGTTAAGGATAACCTCCAAGACCGTTGCACATAACGCCGCATGAGTCTCAACATTACCCAATGCATTGGCGTGTTATTTGGTAGAAACCATCATAACATGGTCCTTAATATGATTTCCACATATAGAATCATACATAATCAATCATACATAAACATAAGGGTATCCATGGAATGAAATGGGTATCATAATCATGTCATAAATCATAGTGAATTGGTGTATCATACAAATGTACATAAAAGAAAAGAATTAAAAAAAACATGGACATTAATAAAGAAAAATAACCATATATCATGTTAAGAGATTTCAAACATAATTTACTACATGTAATAATATTATTTAATATATTTTATCATTAAAACATTTTAGTGATGTTTTAAGGAGAATACTAACAGGCATTTAAAATAGAAAAGAGAATAACATTTTATATAAAACCAGAAGTGATCCAAGAAGTTTTTCATAAATAAAACAATAGTTTTATAAAAAAAATTGTGGATTATTATGTATGGTTCAGTGCACATGAAATTGGGAACGGATTTGGGAAGTTCCCTTAAAACGGGTTTTCATATCGAGAAGTTTTGAGGAGGGAATCACTTAAAAGTATGTATATCCCCAAAAGAGAATAGATAATGGATATTGATACAAGATATTGGAAGTATAAAACCAAATTAGAATATGTAAATAAATATAATATTGGATCTCATTTGGTTAAAATGAGAGTAAGAATAACCCAAAGGACTAATGGTGGTTCGAGTAGAATCCCTTACAGAATATCGGGATGGTACTAGGTGTACTTAGGGGGGATTAATGAGAAATAAATGGGTTAATATTCTTTTATAAATCACTAGGAAATTATGGGGTAGGTGTGAAATAATACCCCATTGTTACAAATTTCACATAAAAATACATAACATAGAGGTGATTCTTGAATAAATGTGAGAAAGAGAGGATCCCACACCTTAAGTCTAATGGTGTTCTTCACTTGATCTAAATGACCCGAATAATCAAATTAGGTTCATTAATTAATATTTCCATATTCTACACTACATGTTATTGATTTATTACAACCTTATTAAGTTCATACTTGTATTTTTGATGAGTTAATAGGTTCAATTTCATTATTTTGGAGCATTTCATTCCTTGGTTTTAATGATCGACTCACTTATATTAATGTTCGGATAAACATGTATGATGAGAATGGTTGTACAGAATTGAAGTTATATGAAATTAGTGAACATCTAAGATATTACATGGTTAAAAAATTAATCTTGTTATTTGGAGTGATGGTGAATCATTATATAAAACATTAATTATAGACGCTTGGATTAATTTAGTGATTTTGCTTATAATTTATTTGTTTTATATTATTATTTTACATCATGTGAGAAAAAGGATTCCAAAACCACAAATAATATAAAATTAATATTTAATATCCTGTTTCAACCATAAAAATGGTTTCATGACCATAATTTAATATGTTAAAAGAAATTGATATGCCGTCGTCCTTGAATGTGATAAATTAACACATCTCGGATAGTGTTTTCGTTTCTTTGGTATAAAAGAAGGGTAAAAGAGAGATGATAATGAATTGTATCATTAGCATAAAAAAATTAAAGTTAATGTATTCAATTGTATTTTTCACACCATTTGGTAGAGGATAGGCTAAGAAAGAAATGAGAACAATGGATCATGAAGAGAAAATGAAAGAAAAGAAAAGAGGAATTTACCTCTTAATTTAATCTTTCTTGAGAGGCTCTTAAGGGGAGAGGATTTGGACTTTTGAGGAGAAAAAGGGATAATTAACATGGTGGAGGATCATGGAGAGATATTTGAGTAGAATCTAGGAAATTAAAAAGGCTTGAGAGGAGTGAAGAGAAGAGGGGAGTGCATGTGGTTTTTATACTGGATGAGAGGAGGGTTTTCTTAATATTTTAATCATTAGATTATTATTGTTCTATAAGACTAGAAATAGTACTAATTATTGGTACCAAAAATAGTAAAGAGTTTATGTGAGTTCAAGATAATGTCTTTTCATCAACCATACATTAGACAATGAGATCACAATTCATGTATATACCATTTATCATAAATTATGGTATTTTACTATTCATAAAAAATCAAGTGATTCAGAAAAATCCCAAACATTCACCCTAACCATTTTCTAAGGTGTAGAATCTGAAAATGAAATTAATTTCCCCAAAATAGTTTCTTAAATATGATTAATTCAATTTTTAATTAAAATCATTATTTACTTGAAAAACACAAATTTTAAAACTACAATTTCTTTTATAATTATTTCAAAAACATCATAAGGTATTATAAAATTATATTACAACCAGAAGATATACAATTTTTAATTTTTGAACACCTTTTTAGAAAATAATTTTTTTATATTAATTAATTAATTGTAATTAATTATTTATGACTTACAAAAATACCAATACTATCATATTGTCACTTATAAGATGGATAAATATTATTTATTTTTTCATTGGTACAGTTACTAATTATTTGGATAATACACCCTTCATAAGGGTTATGTTACTATTCATAAGGGTAAAATAATTATTCATAATGTTTAGTTACTATTCACCAAAAATTATTTTTGTCTTATCAGACACCAAACATCTTACTAATCGCAACTGTGTATGTCAAATTTTCAAAATTCAAATCACAGAAGTGTCAATATTATGTTTAAAGGTTACATAGTACTTAGTAGTTCATTGTTTTGTGATTTAATGGGATTATATGAAATAATTATAATAAAGGAATTTACATTGATAAAACATTGGGTCATTACAACCAAAATCACTTCACCTGTAGTGAAGCTTAGCACCATATGGGTGGTCCTCAGTATTGTTGCATCAAAAAATTTATATCTAGAGCATCTTGATGTCAATACTGATTTTCTTAATTGATATTTAGAGGGGGACATCTACATGCAACATCCATAGGGATATATTGAGTTTGGGAAGGAAGACCTTGTGTGAAAAACTCTAGAAGAGCTTATATGGATTGAAGCAGGCACCTAGGAAGTGGAACAAAAAGTTTGATTCATTTATGTATAAATATGAATATAAATGATGTGTCATGGATCAATGTTGCTACATATAGTATTTTGGTGATGAATACATGTTATATTACTTCTACATGTGGATGAAATTCTCATTGTAGGATCATGTATGCAGAGGATTGATGAGTTGAAAGGGAAGTTGGCTGAGGAGTTTGAAATGAAGGATCCTGGAGAAGGTAGTAAGATTTTGGGAATGAAGATAAAGAGAGATTGGGCTGCTAGAACCTTTATGTGATCATAGGCTGACTACATTGGGAAGGTTTTAAGAAGATTCGGTATGATGTAAGAAAAGGTAGTTTCTATTCCCTTGGAAGGCCATTTCAATCGATCAAAGGAGGAATCAACAAAGACGACAGAAGAGGTTGAGTACATGGAAGAGGTTCTATACGCATAAAATGATGAAATTATAATGTACGACACAGTCTGCACTCGACCTCACAACCCTCATGCAATGGGAGTTATGAGAAGGTATATGGATAACCTTGGAAAGAAGCATTGGGAAGCTGTAAAGTGAGTACTGAGGCATTTTAAGGGCAGTAAGGAGGTGTCTCTATACTTTACGAAAGGAATGTTTTTATGGGGTATGTGGATACTGACCTTGGAGGAGATGTTGAAAACAAGAGGAGTACCACAGTTTCTGTATTTACCTATGGAAGAACTGTGGTAAGCTATATATCACAATTGTAGAAGGTGGTGGCTTTATCTACCACATAGGTAGAATACATTATTGTAATAGAAGCTAGGAAGGAGATGGTTTGGATGAAGAACTTCTTGGATGAATTGGGAAGAAAGTGAGAGGAGAATGTATTGAACCGTGATAATTAGAGTTCTATACATATTGCAATGAACTCAGTGTTTCAATCCCAAAAAAATCACATTCAGTTGAAGTGCCCTTTCATCAGAGGTTTGAAACATGATGGGTTGATGACATTACACAAGATTTATAGAACCAACAATATGGTATACATGTTGATGAAGCCCATGGTAATACAGATGTTGAGGCACTATTGTGTCTCTGTTGGTCTCCACTGATGAAGAGTGGATCAGAGACAGAACAAGGTAGGACACAATGGGAGCATAAGAAGAAAAAACTTGTATTTCATGAATAATTAGGTTGAAATAAAAGTTGGTATTGGAAAGCATGCCGTTGGTGAGTGAAGAAAAGGAAGATCTCAGATTATGTAAGTTGTCTTAGTCAGTGGAATCGAAGCATAGCAGTGTAGTGAATAAGGCTCTAAGTGGGAGATTTTTGGATTAGTGTATCCTAATATGGGTGGGTCAAATGCTTGTGACCCATACTGCACACCATCATGCAATGCTGACCACTGTAGCAGAGCTGACCGACCGACATCAACATTGGGTGTTGGGTATCATCTTGTTGGATGTTCACTACATTGGAAGAATCCCACTTGATGGATTCCAATATGATGATTTTCTTCCGCCCCTAAGTATTAGGTCAGATGGGAAGTAGATTCCTCTTACAACGCATTACCTGTTGGATGAATTAACCATAGTGTTGAAGAATCATCCCCCATCACCCAAGGATATCACATTCTAGAAAATTCAAGGAATTTTATTGAATAAGTATCCAAATGTGAAGATTCCAGGGCTTCCAAAGCAGTTCCCAACAACACCACATAGGAGGAGGTGAGGATCATATTTGATGATTCCTAAGAGGGGATAATATGAGCAGTGGGGTTTTAGTATTTTTGCGTACTGAAAACCATTATATTTCTACACATTATTTATCATGAAATTCCTCAGTGGATAGTTACATCCATTTAGAGATGCATACATGAGATAGCTCATAGGGACACTGGTCAGGGTAGCCATCATGGCGGATGAAAATAGGGTAAACTGAGGTGTACTGGTGTTAGCTCAGATCTATATACAACTGTGGAATTAGTCAAGGGGATAAAATAAAAAGAGTATCTATGACTTGTTATAGTTCCATAATGTATAGATCGTGAAAAACATTAGAGGTAGTGACTTCTTGAATTCCATCATCCCACTGAATGATATCCTGTAGCCCTCCCTATTTAATTTTTCCTAGGTCTAGACAATGACAATTAGTGGGACTGAGATCATGGTTAGCAACAAGAATCATGTGAATTTTGACATTCAAACTTTATTGATCCCAGTTGGCGTAATGGTGGAAAAACTGCAGGGGAAATTGGAGTAGAGGGAATACTTTCAGTCTTTTCAAGGTAGGGATATGGTGGCCATGATCGATGGAAACACATACTGCAAGCCATACACATCATCCCAGTTCATTAGGTAATTTGTGTGCTTTAAGTATCCGATTATGAGAGTTTATATGGGGGTTTGTGAAGAGTGAAATTTATGTGTTCTTGTTAGCTATGGTGGATGCTGACATGCAAAGGCTCACGTGAGATGATCATGTTACCATCGATGAATTTTAATGCCAACATGTACATAGATTATGCCAAAAAATGGGTGGAAGTGTATCCAAGTGTGATTTTGTGGCAATTCATCAGAGTAATAATATTTTAAAATGAGAATCCATAGAACCAAGGAGGCAGGTGAGTTGCTGTCCAAGGGGAAATATAGACATTGGGAGCAGCTCTAGCTTGATCTTTAGTAGGAGTGGAACAAGGTGATGCTACAACCTCTCTTTCTCGATGGGAGGGATCCTAGAAGTTGTCTTGGGAGTAATCATGAGGCTCTCAGGCTTGGAAGAGTAGAGTCAAGGATGATATTGTTAAGAAACTGAAATACCTATTGAAACCAGCTATTGATGCTGCCTTCTCCATGATCTAGATGGCTTGGAAGACAATAAAAATGACCATGACAATAGAGGACCTATGGTGGAAGCTGATCTAGGATGGAGTCGAGCAACTAGAATTTGGTCTTTCCTGAATCATGGCTATGGCGGGCTTATAGTCTCACAAAAATTTACCCATTTTTTTATGGTCAAGTGCTGTCTTGTAGTGGAGATAGGGTTGTTTAATCATTAGAGACCTAATAAGAAACCTATATACATGTACAATCTATGGAATATTTTTAGCAGGAAGTTTCCAAATTTGTGTTGATTTTAGATGGGTTTAAAATAGAAGAAACAGATCTATGTGATTTCAATTTATGAGAAAGGGCAGATCCTAGGTTATTAAATGGGATGGTTATTAGTCACTGAGAGTGGATAATATTCATTGTTAAGATCTTAATATTAATGTGTTTAAAAGTTCATAAACATCAATTTTAGTCCAATTCAGAAATTGAACTTCATTTCTCATCAAAAATGCAATTCATGTTTAAAATAAAAATTTGGGCCCAATCATTCATTTGTTTGTTGACAATATTATATTCATTTTCTGAATTTTAAATTTTGGGATATGATTTATCACTTTGTTTGTAACATTTTATCTTTTAGGTCTGATGGATGAATCCCAAAAGAAGATGGATAATTTTGCGCCTGAAACCAGAAACTTGCTGGAAAAATCATAATGGGCCTAAGGCCCATCAAACAAATGTGGGGCCCAGAAACCAATCCCAATGAAGCTCAAATTTATACAGTAGAAAGATAAAAATACTAGGATCATTTTATTCAACTGTGGCCGGAGCTAATTCTGATGTTTTGATGATGATAAAGGGATCTGAAGTTGAGATTTAAATGGTGGACTTGTCATTAATGCACATAAAGTTGTCCCACCAGTTTGACCATAAATTCCAAACGGCTGAGCCAAATTTCCTGAAAGTTTGAGAGATTCTAGAAGACACATGGACGAAGATATTTCATATATATGAAACCTTCTGATTCGGCCATATGAAGTGTCAAACGTACACGTTAAAATGGAGGACGAATCTAGACAGTTTTCCGGGTCAACTTCGAAACGTCAATTTCCTTTTGATTCTTCACCCTCCTTTTGACTCTCTTAATTGTTGGGGGGTGAATTTATTGTTGGGGGTGGACATAAGGCTCCTAAAATGCCTATATAAGGAGCTGGTTGTGAAGGGAATAATCATCTAACATTTTTCCTTGAATCTAACATTTTCCTTTGAATCTATGTTTTTCTTTCAATTGTAATTTCCCGCTTTCGTTTTGTAATGACATCGTCAATTTCTCTAATGTAAGTTTTTCATTCACATTTAGTATTTTAATAAAATTTCTTCTTCTTCTTCACTTTTTATTTTCCTTTTCTTCACACGTTGATACCGTTGAATCGTAGTGTGAATTTATTCACACCCGCACTTGTGAGTTCATCACACAACGGTGGAGTGTTCATTTTGATTAATGTTTTTCTCTCTTCTTCAATCCCGCTTCTTTAAGTCAATTACCCACTTCCATTGATAGAATAGCATCAATGGAGGGCTAAACTTTTATGGTTTGATCCTAGGGAGTTGCATGAGTTGGATTAAATGTTATTTGATGTTCTTAAGTTCATAAATTTGTTCTTTATTTTAAGAGTTCCTTTCTTTGATTTATCTTCTTCTTTGTCTTCACCGAATTTAACGACGACACATTTTGAGTGCTAGTACGATCCAATTCCTTGGAGTTCTCATTTAATTGATCCTCTAAGTGAATTGGTGATTAGACTTGAAATTGTGTATGGATTAAATCGGAGAATGATATTGAGGAATTATTTCATTTAATGGATACCTCTTGAACCGATGAACAAAAAATCAAATGAAAAATAAATACATCCAATAAAGCCCAAGAGACAACCTAGGATCGGCTCACCTTAATTAGTTGTTTTAATTCAAGTAATTTTATTTGTTTTGTTATTTAAATTAAATCAATATTTCTTCAAATCATTTCAATCCAATGTTGGCCACTGCATAGCCAATCCCGCATCTAATCAAAGTGTCTCAAGGTTTCTTCTTCGGTCCCTGTGGATTCGATCCCAACTTGTACTTCAACGACCGCTTTTACCGGTAGGGTAAATTTGGGCGCAACGAAATTTTGGCGCCGTTGCCAGGGACCCTAGTAAGTTTTCTTAGACACCCACCTTCTATTCTCACCTAACTTCTCTTTTCTCACCTCTATTTCTCTTTTCTTTTCCCCTTTCTATTTTTCCAAAAAAAAAACAAATCCAAATCCAAATTTCATTATACTCCAATGGAGTATCATCAACAATTTCATTTCATAAAATCGGGCTGGAATCGAATAGAAAATCAACATTGGGAATCCCCTCACATAGGAAATTACTTTGATCAACCTTTAAATTAATACCCCACACCCGATAACATGAATGATCATTGGGATGATGATTTTTTGAAGGATAAATTTCCATACCTCTCAAGGATGATTGAAGAGATCAAAATTAATGATGATGATGATGTACAAACAACAATCAATCCTAATTCTGAAAAAATTCTTAAAGATTTATGTGAAAAAATGGTTAAAATGAATTCAGAAGTTTCATCACTGAGATTATAAATACAAAACATTGAGACTTATGAAGAACCCATTCCCACTCAGGATGTCCTTTCCACATCACTTATAGAAGAATCTTGTTTCCCACATAACTCATGTGAATTTAGTAAAGAACCCACTTTAAAATCTTGGAATACAGAGTTGGATAATGAAGAGATTTGGTCAGGTAATGTTGAAATTCAAGATAAAGAACATGAAGGAATTGTTAATGAGTCTTTAAATCAGAAGGAAATTGATTTTTTGGATTCAAAAGAGGAAAATTTGACATCATGGATTGAGCTTCCTGAATATAAATCCATTAATGATTTTTCAAAAACACCAATCACTGAAAAATTAGGAGAAATACCAAACATTGAGCCCATAAACACTCCTGAAATTCAACTAGACACTTTTGGGGATGAATCATATTTTCAAAATGAACCAATTCTTTCTAAATGTTTTGGAGAAGAAACTGATTTTGAATTAATTTTTCAATCTCCTTTAAAAAATTTCAATAAAACCGAGCTCAAAATTATTTTACATTCTTCCGAACTCAAGAAAATCAATCTTAATCAAGTTGAAGTGGAAAAAAATGGGGTCTTAAAAATGATGAAAGTTGGAATTGGATAAGTTGGGGGGTACAAGTCGGGCTAACGACGTTAAACAAAAGCGCTGCATGGGAGGCAACCCATGGTTTTCATGTTTTCTAATCATTTTGAATCATTTTCCTTTTCATATAATAAATTACCATAGACAGTTGACTTGTTCTTCTTTTATGAGTAAGGATGGGTATGAAAGGGGAGCGCCATATTCATCCGTGTCACGTGGCGTGATCTCTGAGTAATACCTTACCCAGAAAATATAAAGAAGACAATGTATCATCAGTTTATTTTGTTTTGTTTTATTTTTTTTATAGGTTAAAAAAAGGACATGTTGAAATCCATAAGGAAAATCCATTCACCACCATCCAAGCCGCTGAGACTCAAATCCTAGATTGAAGGGAGACTATGGCATGCGCTATCATCATCAACCACTAGGTGACTTCATTCCATGATTTTCATTTTAAATTTCTTCATTGAACTCCTCTCCTACCCCCTTCTAGCTTTTCTTTTCATTAAACACTGGGGACAGTGTTATTCTAAGTTGGGGGGGATAAAAAAATGATTTTTATTTTGAATAAGAACATGCATGAAAAAAAATTCCATTAACTATAAACATGATAAAGACACATTGCAAACTCTAAAATTTGATATCAAATAAATTTTGCATGCCTTGATTCTGATTTTAATGCAAGTTTAAGTTCATGAGCATAGTTTTTGGAAAGTGCAGTTGTCCGATGTGATTTTTCAAAGTTTACATTTTCATCCACTTAATAAAAATGCCACAATACACGTCTACTGGATCGTGGGTGTAAATTTGAGTTCTTGGGTCCCTTTCATTATAGCATAGGGTTCTGGGGTCACTTTTAGTTTAATTTGAGTATCCAAAAAAAAAACAAAAAAAAAAACAAAACAAAAAAAAAAACAAAAAAAAATTGAAAAAAATAATAATGACCACATAGAGCAATGTTTTGTCAAAATGCGTGGCGTCCGGCACTTGGGGATCATGACTCCATAGTTGTCTTGCCCAGAGTTAGGCTTTATATCTCTATTGTAGAGCATGAAATTGACAAAATGCGTGGCGTCCGACACTTGGGGATCGTGACTCCATAGTTGTCTTGCCCAGAGTTAGTCTTTTCATATCTATTGTGGATAAAAAAATCATCAAAAAAAATGGATACTCATATTAAGGTTTAATGTGATTCCCACATAGCGCTTCCATTTTCCCCCTTGAACAATAAAATGGGCCCCATATCTTTTATGATGCACAACACTTTATCATGCTTAATTGAAATTGGATTAAATGTGGCAATGAATTTGAACAAAAGAATGGGCTTGGGCTTGGGATATTCTTATGGACCTATCTTTTTTTAAATGATTTTGATGGGTTCCATAATTTTTTTGATATGAGGTCTTTTGAGTGAGCAATGTGTATTTAAATGTTTTTGGAAAAGGGGATTTGGATTTCATATTTGTAATTTATTTTGCTCGGGACTAGCAAAACTCAAGTTGGGGGGTGTGATTAGTCACTGAAAGTGGCTAATATTCATTGTTAAGATCTTAATATTAATGTGTTTAAAAGTTCATAAACATCAATTTTAGTCCAATTCAGAAATTGAACTTCATTTCTCATCAAAAATACAATTCATGTTTAAAATAAAAATTTGGGCCCAATCATTCATTTGTTTGTTTACAATATTATATTCATTTTTTGAATTTGAAATTTTGGGATATGATTTATCACTTTGTTTGGAACATTTTATCTTTTAGGTCCGATGGATGAATCCCAAAGGATGATGGAGAATTTTGCGCCTGAAACCAGAAACTTGCTGGAAAAATCATAATGGGCCTAAGGCCCATCAAACAAATGTGGGGCCCAGAAACCAAACCCAATGAAGCTCAAATTTATAAAGTAGAAATATAAAAATACTAGGATCATTTTATTCAACTGTGGCCGGAGCTAATTCTGATTTTTTGATGATGATAAAGGGATCTGAAGTTGAGATTTAAATGGTGGACTTGTCATTAATGCACAGAAAGTTGTCCCACCAGTTCGACCATAAATTCCAAACGGCTAAGCCAAATTTCCTGAAATTTTTAGAGATTCTATAAGACACATTGACGAAGATATTTTATATTTATTACACCTTCGGATTCGGCCATATGAAGTGTCAAACGTACACGTTAAAATGGAGGACGAATCTAGACAGTTTTCCGGGTCAACTTCGAAACGTCAATTTCCTTTTGATTCTTCACCCTCCTTTTGACTCTCTTAATTGTTGGGGGGGTGAATTTATTGTTGGGGGTGGACATAAGGCTCCTAATATGCCTATATAAGGAGCTGGTGGTGAATAGAATAATCATCTAACATTTTTCCTTGAATTTAACATTTTCCATTGAATCTATGTTTTTCTTTCAATTGTAATTTCCCGCTTTCGTTTTGTAATGGCATCATCAATTTCTCTAATGTAAGTTTTTCATTCACATTTAGTATTTTAATAAAATTTCTTCTTCTTCTTCACTTTTTATTTTCCTTTTCTTCACACGTTGATACCATTGAATCATAGTGTGAATTTATTCACACCCGCACTTGTGAGTTCATCACACAACGGTGGAGTGTTCATTTTGATTAATGTTTTTTTATCTTCTTCAATCCCGCTTCTTTAAGTCAATTACCCGCTTCCATTGATAGAATAGCATAAATGGAGGGATAACCTTTTATGGTTTTATCCTAGGGAGTTGCATGAGTTGGATTGAATGTTATTTGATGTTCTTAAATTCATAAATTTGTTCTTTATTTTAAGAGTTCCTTTCTTTGATTTATCTTCTTCTTTGTCTTCACCGAATTTAACGACGACACATTTTGAGTGCTAGTACGATCCAATTCCTTGGAGTGCTCATTTAATTGATCCTCTAAGTGAATTGGTGATTAGACTTGAAATTGTGTATGGATTAAATCGGAGAATGATATTGAGGAATTATTTCATTTAATGGATACCTCTTGAACCGATGAACAGAAAATCAAATGAAAAATAAATACATCCAATAAAGCCCAAGAGACAACCTAGGATCGGCTCACCTTAATTAGTTGTTTTAATTCAAGTAATTTTATTTGTTTTGTTATTTAAATTAAATCAATATTTCTTCAAATCAATTCAATCCAATGTTGGCCACTGCATATCCAATCCCGCATCTAATCAAAGTGTCTCAAGGTTTCTTCTTCGGTCCCTGTGGATTCGATCCCTACTTGTACTTCAATGACCGCTTTTACCGGTAGGGTAAATTTGGGCGCAACCAGATGGATTGGATGAAATTCATTTTTAACTATTTCAATTTCATTAACTTGAGAATTATTTATTCAATGAATTCAAACTAAACTAATAACTTACAGGTTAAACACCTTCAAAAAAACATGATAATCACATATAAAGTTGTAGGATAATTTTCATGAGAACTCTAAGGTAAATGATCTTATTATAAAATAAAAGCTGGGAGATTAAATTCAATAAGGAAGAGGAAGAGAGAAAATCCTTGAATAAAAAACTTAAATAAAAGAAATTAAGAAAAACATCTAGAGAGGGATAAATAACATCTAATAAAGACCATTGATACTCAAGTGGATCAAACTAGAAATTATTTTTCCCTCCATTAATGACATGTTCTCAACATAAGTGAGAAGTATATTTACAAGGGTGGAATTGAAGAAGTAGAAACAAAAAAATAACAATCACTCTACCATTGTGTGATAAATTTCACAAGGTTTTGTGTGAATAAATCCGTACCATGAAGAAACTATTTAAATTTTATATGGAGAATAACATAATAAAATGAAAAATAAGAACTTTTATTAAGATACTAAGGTGAATTGAATAACTTAAATGAGAAAGAAATACAATTACAAACACAAAGCGGCAACATAACACTACATTAAAATCAAGAACAAAAGATGACTAAATTCTCAAACATGAATACCTTAAATATGAATTTTTGAAGCCATGGGTCGAGAATAAAATAGAAAAGTATCCTTAATTAATGGTGGTAGGCCAAGGTGGGTGGAACGTTAAGGGAGAGTGGACTTTTCCACCCTTGACAAAAAATTCGAGCCAACCTACATGCCTACGATAGGTGTGTCAAAAATAAAATTTATATGTCCAAATTTGGGAGGTCCATTAATGAAAAATATAAAGATAAATATGTATCATGATTGTATGAAAAATTATAGTCCAATAGTGTTTCTGGTTTTTGAGATATGATTTAAATCGTGAGATGTTTTTCTGGGCTCCTGAATCTAGTCCAGAATTTCATCTTCAACTTGGTCTACCTGGAACACCATTAAAAAATACAAATTATCTTGGAACAATATTTAATGAAAATATTCCCATGATTGATTATATATTGAGTTCAATTTTTAAAATAATTGGGCTTAGAAGTTCTTTGGTACAATACTTTTATTGGGCTGCTGTCCAATTCACTTTGCCCAAAACTTTGTTGGTTCAAGGCTTACTTTAGTGGTCTTCTAATGAGAATATTAAAGTGATAAAAAATGATGAATTATTCATTATAGAATGGGAGACCTGAAAATGATATATAAAAATAAAATCAATACCATTTTATTTTATATGGTGTTCAAATATGTACCAGTAGTAGTGCACTTTAATAAAGAATTATAACAATAATGTGAAATAATGTTCAAATTGTAAAATAAACTAAAAATGGTGTTTATTAATAATGAATAACATAAATATTATAATATAAACAATTAATATTAGTATATTTTACTGTCTAATCACACACCCAATATGTTTTTTTTGTCCAAAGAAAAATATATCTCAAAAATAAAAAATTTGAATTCCCTTTTCAAAAAACATTTTAATACCCATTTCTCACCAAAAGTCCTGATACCCAAAAAATTATGAAAACCATAAAAATAATTTAAAGTAATCTAGTTCTAGAGTCATATCCCAATCCCAATCCCATTCCTTTTTCAATATTAATCCCCACATTTCAACTAATTTCAATTAAACATGATGATGTGTTCTGCATCACAGTAGACATGGGGATTCATATTTATTCAAGGGATAAAAAATAGAAGATCTAGGTTGAATGAAATTTTAATATTAAAATGAATATTCATTTATTTTATATTTATATTTATATTTGTTTTGCAATTTTCCATGGTAATTGAAGTTATACTCAATCAAGTCAACCAATGTAGCGAGACATTAACGATGACTCACAAAATCAAATAACATAGGGAACCAAGTTAATCCCACATACTCAGGCATCATATCAAGTTTAATCAATCAAAAAAACTAAAATTACCACAAATAGAGATAAAATTCCTATCTCCGGGGTAGAAAACCATGAAGTCAGAATCTCTAAGTATCAAAAGACCCAAATTAGGTCAATCCATTTATCTAAGCACAATTGAATTTTATTTTATTTTATTTTATTTTATTTTGTTTGATTTTTTTGAATATTCATGTTAAATTTAAATGATCAAAAGACCTATGAAAATTCTTATGGGACCCTAAGAAATCAATCTAATACCCCATAATCCAAAGGAAATGCGTTGTGTGTTCTAAAATGGATGAAAATGTAAGTAGTGAAGAATCACATTAAACAACTACACTTTACAAAAAATTTCTCATGAAATTAAACTTGCATTAAAATTAGAATCAACGCATGAAAAATTATTTGATATTCAATTTCAATGTGTAAAATTTGTATTATTCTATTCAAGGTTGAAGGAACTATTCCTTCCATGTTTTTTTTAAAATTTAAAAATATTTTTTTAAAATTTTAATTTTTTAATTCTTACAAAATCAATTTTTTATTTCACCTCCCCCAAACTTAAAATAAAAATGCCCCCAATTTTTAATGAAAATAAAATTTAGAAGGGGATAAAGGTAGAGGAGAATATTTCTAAAAAGAAATTGAAATAATAAACATGGAAGAAAGTCACGTGGTGGTTGTAGTTGAAGTTCATGACGCTCTTGATTACTCCTTTGATATCCATCTGACTTAAAGAAGCCTCATTAATTATGATTATTTGTGTTTTTACACCTATTATTTGGATAAAAAACCATCAATATCGGTAGCCCCTAAATCTTACACACCTAAAAAATTAGAACACAATGGTAACCCATTGTGGTTCCCTTAACTAAAAACAAACAACAACAAAAAGAAACAAAAAACATACCTTTTTTATATTGAAACTACAAATTTGAGTAAATGTACAAGTAAAGGAAGAGTTTCCTCCTGAGAAACACTTTTTTTTTAATTTTTTTAGACCCACATGGACTCTTAATATATAGATTTTTTTTTGGTTCATAGGTTAGATAAATTAACTCCTACTTTGTTTCATGTTTATTAAATGATTAAAGGAATGGTTTTAACCTATGAAAATTGACATTGAATACATGGTCACTAGTGGGATCTTGAATCTCTACTACCCTACGAGGGTTCACATGATGCACTATGTATGGACCTGACCATCTAGACCAAAACTTTCAGAGGTATAAATGATGTTTTTAACTATACAAGAGCACAGATTTACTTGGTTAAAAGTGTTTCGATTTGAGATTACTATATTGGTAGTCTTGGACTATATATTTATTTGTCATTTATTTTTCATAATCCCCCATACTATGTTCCACAAGTTCATTAAGATCTAATTTACTCTTTTCTTTGGACAAAGAAATGTCAAAGTTCATTTTTTTTTGATTTCCCAAAAGGCATTGTCATCAATTTATACAAGTAAATGTAATGAATTTATATAAACCAACATATATGGTGAAATTACTAGGATGTTTTTGAATGCAATATGATATTCCCAAAGGGCATCGAAGAGTTTCTCAGACCAATATTTACTTGCAGGATTGATATTTTTTTCAATAATTATCTTAATCTCTATACTGTCTAACTCATTTTGTCTATTGGTTTGAGGATAGTAGGAAGTGGAAAATTTAAGATAAATCAAATAATTATACATTAGTGTTGAGAAGGAATGGTTGTAGAATTGGGTTCCACAATCAATAATGATAGCCCTAGGGATTTGAAATCTAGAACATATGTGCTCTTTCAGGAATTGTATTGAAACATGACGGTTATTAGACTTGGTGGGAATAAAATCATCATATAATCAACTACCAAGAGGATTTAGTGTTATCCCATAGAGTTTGGTAAGGGTCCCATGAAATAAATTCCCAACAATCAATGATTTCAATGACCAGAATGAGAGTAAGGGAAATTTGATTCCTTTTGGTTATGTATCATAATTGTTAACAATAAGGAAAACTTTGGAAGAATTGGTAGGGGTCCTTAGTGAGGATAAGCCAATATAAACCTCCTTTTAAAACCTTTTTAGTATTTTTATATTTGGAAAAGATTACTCCACATGCCTCTCCAAGATATAATTTTAGAATGGACTCTTGCTCAGACTCTAGAACACATCTCCTACTGATTTGATTAGGAAAAAACTTGAATAGGTATATATCATCAAACACATAGCGTTCGACTTAATAAATTAATGACCTCTTAGCTTGGGTACCAAGGAATTTTTGAATGTCACCCATAACCAATTGGTTTTCTATGTCAGCATACCAAGGGAAATCACTCACAGAATAGAGGTTCTCATTGGGAAATGAATCAAACACAAAAATGTTTTGTGAGTTTTCTGTGAATTCTATCCTAGAGAGGTGATAATATTAAACATTTTCAACACCCTTTTTATCCTTAATGGTTAAATCAAAATCTTGAAGAAGAAGGACCATCCTAATCAATCCAGCCTTGGTATCTTGTTTTTGGAAAAGGTATTTTAGTGTTGAATGATCCATAAAGATAATGATGGGTTATACTATGATATATGACCTGAATTTCTCTAAGGTAAATATAATAGTAATTAAATCTCTCTCAGTGGTTGTGTAGTTGATTTTTACATCATTTAAATATTTTCTTGCATAAGAAATGTCACATGGTGTTTTCTCACAACATTTTCCTAAGACTTCTCCTACAACAAATTCACTCGCATCACATATGAGTTTGAGTAGAAGTTTATAATTAGGATATTTAATGATATGTGGAGAGATAAGAGACAACTTTAGTATATAGAATGATTCCTCACAAACTTTTTTCCATAAAAATGGATCATCATTCACCAAAAAAGAATAAAGTGGTTAGGAAATAGAGCTAAAGTTCCTAATGAACCTTCTATATAAACTAACATGACCTAAGAAGGACATCACTTCCTTGATAGTTTTAGGAGAGGGAAGAAGATGAATTATATCAAAATTAGCTTTATCAACTTCAATCCCTTTAATAGAGACAAGATGTCCCAAAAAACTCCTCCCTTTACCATGAAAATTAATTTTTCCTAATTTAGAATGGGATTATTATCATCGCATCTTAAAAAACACCTTTTTACATTTAGATGGAATTCCTAAAAATTATTCCCAAATATTGGGAATTCATCCATAAAGACCACTAAAGAATCCAACACCATTTCCAAGAAGATTCCCATCAGGCACCGCTAGAAGTTACCCGTGGTATTACATAACCCAAAGGGCATGCGCTAGAAGGAAAAAGTTCCGAATGGAAAAGTGATGGTTGTTTTTTCTTGAACCTCTAAGGATACTGTGCTATGAATATTACCTAAGAATATATCTAGTAAGTAGTAGAATTGATGACCCACCACTTGCTCGAGGACTTGATCAATAAAGGGAAAGGGGAAATGGTATTTATTGGTACATGAGTTGAGCTTCCTATAGTCAATGTATACTCTCCATACAATACTAACCCTTGTGGGGAGAAGGTCACAATCCTCATTGGTGATCATAGTGATTAAAACTTTATTTTGGACAACTTGAATTGGGCTTACGCAGTCCCTCATAGCAATGGGTAGATGATACGATCTTTCAAAAACTTAAGAAGTTATTTCCTTACCACATCTATAATATTGGCGTTGATTATTAATTGAGGTTGAAGATATGTTTTGGATTTAGATTCAAGAACAATCCTATGAGTTCCAATGAGTGGGATAATCTAAGGAATATCAGAAATGGACTATCCAATTAATTTCTTAGGCTTTTCTATGACATCTACAATCATAAACACTTAATTGGCTTCAAGAGAGGAATAAATTAAAACAAGAAATGTTAGGTTTTCCCCTAAGAAAGCATACTTGATTGATGAAGGTAGGAACTTAAATTCATGATCAGATTGGTTAACACTTTTTAAAATAAGGATGTGACTTTCTATCATCTTCCAAATTTTTGACTGAATTGGTTTCTTTTGAATAGAAGTTTCAACCCCCACAATGGCCAGATCAGTGTCATGAATGGGTTTGGCCTCAATGTTATTGATTTTATCAATGGTATAGTTTATTGATGATTCAAGAAAATAATCAAAAGAGCTGTATAAAAGAGATTAAAGCCAAGGGGAGATATTTCCCTCATGTGAACAAATGAAATCAATATATTCTTGAATTAAACATCCTTTAATAATTCATTGATGTTCCTCCAGTTCACTATCAACACTACCAGTCCAATTAACCTCATAGATCTCTTCATCATTCCCAATTTGAGAGTTTTCATTGTAGATATTCAAATAGAGGCTCATGTTTATGATGGTTATTATCATGTTCCCATTCCTAACTCAGATGAATGAGTTGATTGTTTCTATGAAGTGATGACCAAGGATGATGGGGGTTTTCTCCCTAAGACCTAATATTGGGTGATTTTCAAGGATATTGACATTAATAGGGTAAATAAAATTATCACCTTTCACAAAAAAATCCTTTAATATCCACTTAGGAGTTATATTACTATTATTATTAATAGAATATTTTCACTAGTATCAAGGTTCCCCTCTAGATTTATGGTCTTTACTTTCATGTGAATAGAGACTCAGATTTAATCATGAAACATATTATGTGTGTCTACATTGTTAGAAAGAAAGAGCATATCCCCCATATAGATCATACTCATCAGATAATTTCCTCATTCACTTCTTAGATAGAAGTAAACCATGTATCTAATTCATAGAATATCCGAGTCTCTTACTTAGCCCATTTTTTCATGTCCCTCATAGAGCTTGACCAGAACAACATGATAATGTTTTTGGTGCATCGAAGGGACATCACCTGTGCCATTTTAGATGAAGGAGACATCAAAAAAGTAAAAAAACTATCCAATGGAGCTTCTATACCAGGAATTTCAAATCCCACAACATTCAAGGAATTTATTGACTTGAAAACTCCCTTCATTGGGTGTATCCAGAACAATATTCTCCCACCAGACCAAGCCGAGTGCACGATAATTTTTTAGTGTGTAGTGTAGTTCACCCTTTAGAGTGGTCCAAACTTGAGCCAACCCTCTATAGGCATGGGATTTATTGAATTATCCTAATTTGAATCCAATGAGATGAGATCCATCAGGTTATGAAGAAGGTTTATATTGGGCCATATGATGCCAACCAGGTAGGATTGAATCTTTCCCACTAGATATGGCGGTTAGGATACTTTTGGCCCACCATAGTCCATGAATGTATCTAGTTCTCCAAGAGGTATCATGCATGTCAAATACATTACAAATTTGAGTATTAGCCACTAGAGTTTCTATAAACCACAATGTATTCTTGTCCATTTTTAGTATGGGGAATCAATAATATAGGGATATATCTACCAATCATATCTCACCAGTGCTGGTTCATTATGACCATGAAAGATTTATTCTCCAAGTGGGAAGAAGCGATTCGACTCAAGGAAGTCATAAATCAATCCATGATCAAGTTCATGAGCTCCTACATCATCAAGCAATGTAAAGTTACTCAGAATATTCTGACCAACAACAACACTAACTTCTGAGATAACAAGAAGAAGAAATTGTATTCCATTTACAACATCTGGTCCAACCATACGTCTCGCTAACATGCACTATGAAATGGAAATATTGAGGCATTAAATAATACCCCTTATAAAATTATGAAAAAAATTGTGTTACAGAACAAGAAAATTTATCAGTAGAAGCTTCGTAAGGCCCTCTATGCCTATTAGACAAATACAAATTTTAACTAGGTGACCACATATTCCCTGGTGTGTGGGACTGAGGTAGTCTTTCCCATTGAGGAGTAGTTCTAATCACTTTGAATAGTTGTATATGACTAGAAGATGATGGATAGAATTGAAAATGTCTATCTATAAGAGTTTGATTTCCTTCAAACAGTACAAAATATTTCACTTTTTCCAATAGGGACATATCTGTCGGTAAAAGTGAATTTTTTGTTGGTAAAACGTTTTACCAACATATGTGTCCCTATAACTAAACTGTCGGTAAATGTTTTTATGACAGATAAAATAATTCAGTTGAAATTATTATAATACCAATAGATAGCATATATTTTGGTTAAATTGTTTAGCAACAATTTATGGGGACACTTTTTTCTATTGGTAATAATAATAATAATATATAATATTTATTTATAAATTAAATTATTACTAGTAAAATTTATTATTATATTTATTAATTTATCAAATATAATAATTTTTTTAATTATTAAACTAAATAAAATTTTAACACATGTTCAATTTTAAAAAAATATTTATATTAATAATTATATTCATTACAAAACCAGTCAATAAAAAAATGGACACCCCCCCCCCCCCCGAGATCCCCCCAAACAGGATCCACCACCCCTTCTACCAAGTGACCCAACCCCAAATCAAGTTCCAACAAGTCATCTACAACACTATCAGCTCCAGCCTGTCCTCTCCCGCACCAACAACTCCATCCCATCATTACCAGTGAGGCAGTTCCAACACCAATAGCTGAAACCCATCATTTCTAGCGAGATAGTTTCAGCACAAGCAGCTCTAGCCCATCCATTCTAGCAATCCAACTCTAACGGCCAGCAAGAACCAACAACCCATCCATTTTAGTGAGCTAGCCCCAACGACCAACACAAGTAAGCTCCAACGCCAGTGCATCCATGCCATAAAACCACCTCTAGTGACCAACAACCCATCCGTGGCTCAAGACCAGTAATCCAACATTAAAGAGACCTCATGTCACTGCAATACCAAAATAATCATCTCTAAGAACTCCACCAAACACAACCAAAGAGAAAACCCTAAAACAAGATAGCTCCATTATATGCAAGAAACAGATCAATCAATCTACAGTCTATGGCACACCCTATATTTTTAATATCTATATCATTGACAACCAAATAGAATATGTAAAAACTAGTTCGAAATATCTACATGAATTGAAACCAAAACCAAAATTAATAAAGTAATAAAAAAAATATTTTCATAGTAATTTTTTTCATCATCCATGTTAACATCTCATGGATCAGTAGTCCGAATGACTCATATTCATGAATCATTTATACAAAAAGATGCTCACATCATCCCAAATACTATCCTACCCTAAAAATATCATTTCCACCTTTTTTGGGTAAATATTGTCTATATAATTTATTAATGAAATATAGAGTTACAAGGAATACATGAGGTGTAATGACCTTACACCAACATGAAATTAAAGATGATAATGTATACTTACAGATAAATCAAACAAAAAATTAAAACAATTCACCTCAAAAATAATTCAACCTTTATCATTTGATGAACGATGCACTATCCAACCTACTAAAGAATAATTAAAACCATTGAATCTAGTGAAATATCTTAAAATTCATCAAAGTTATAGGAAAATGAAATCTCAATATCTCTAGATTATCTTTCACAGTATCCTGGATTGAAAACACAAGAAATATGTAATTTTGTCCAATATATCGTTAAAAAAGAAGCTTCAGTGACAAAAATATCTCAATAGGTACAAAAAATAGAAAATATAAATCATATTTTGTGCCAAAAGTAAAAAAATCCTCCATGATCAGCATCCAATGGGTAGATAGCTATCAAACCTTCTTCAAACATCCCAATAGAGCATGTCTCCAAGAAGACACTAGTTCTAGCATCTCTAAAGCACCATCATGAAGAAGTATACAAACCTAGCAGAAAACAAAAGACAATTCTCACTTCATCAAAGATTTATGCATAAAAATTCATCATGATAATAAACTTACATAGTTAATGATCCATGCATAGGATGTGAACATCCAGCCTATGCCATAAAAATCCATCCAATATATCATGACGTAAACTCAAAAGTCACTAAAATCAGAATATATAGATTCTTCATGTTTTCATAAATCCCTCAAATTCATGAAACTGCCTCCATCAGGAGACACATCACTAAGAAAACTGAAGAGGAATAACCAACTTTCATATTGATGCAGAGGGACAACAAACAAGACAAAACACACGAGTGATCCCATAAAATAATGAAATCATATTTATTGATGCAAGGAATATGTGTAAAAAGAAAATAATGATTCCCACTATGAACACCTCAAGCTATGTTTCACTTTTAATATATGTATGAGGTCTTAAATAACTACACCATATTTAAATTTCCACCACAACAGTACTGTCTCTAAAATGAAATTTTCAATTTTGAAAGCATCTTGGAATACCAATGTGAGTATATCTAAGATATTGACCATATTCTAAAAAAATAAGAGGACATAATCTGCTTTTTCATAAGAAGAACAAACCTCATACATATATTGTTGTATCTTAATATCACTTCAAACATATTTTAGATCACATTAATTGTTCTGAATTAAAACATATTTTGAATAGAATACATAATTGACCTTCTTTCTAATATATATTGATTAAAATACAAATTTGTTCTGAACTATTATTCTGATTAGTATATATAGTACTAGTAAATGCACATAAGTTCTATATATTCCATATCAGTTCTGAACTAAAATATAGAAATTTAATAATTAATATTAATTCAAAACTACTATGGAATTGTATTTGATTGGAAAAAAAGAATAAATATTTTTTCTGATACATATATTGTTCACAATATAACTATTTTTTCACTGTAACCATATTACTTTTCAATATATGATCATAGTATTGATTCATAACTGACAAGCTTTGATAAAAATATACAAATAACATCTTTTCTAATATGTATTGAACAGAATACATGTATGTTATAAACAAATATTAGTTCAGAAATTGATGTTTTTTATCAAAATAAATATTAGTTCTGTCAGATTTTATTATTTAGTTGGGCTCCATGGGTGCAATAGAGGAATAAAAAACCATACAGGTGAATATTCTTTTCATTGTAGAGACTTAACATTAATTTATAACAATGTATTTATAATGGAAAACTTATTTAATGATGCTCTAATAAAATTATATGTTTTTTATTAATCTGTTTTATAATGTTTCTTAAATTTCTTGTAACTTTTTTTATTTCTTAGACCATGAATTTCTAATTACTAACATGTGACTGAACTCTAATGGGAAACTATCTTACCAGTGACATTCCCAAGGAAAATCAGGCACATTGCTACAAATGAGGACCTCTATTTATTTAAAATTTTGTAAATATATTAATTGAAATTGACATTTGATTGTGTTCATACTATTTACAATCCTTTCTATTTATTTGGATGGAAAAAATTTCTTTTCTAGTGATTTAGAAGGAAATTAGTTGTCAAATCTCTTTCTAAAATTCTTTAAAATTTTAGTATTTTCAATAGAATGTATGAACTCATCAAAATTTGATAGGAAAGAGAGTAGGTGTCTAGTTTCATTTTGAAGTCATTATAAATATTTTATTTTTTTCTCTTCATTGAGATAAAAACCATCATGTATGTTGTGTTAATATTTTCTATTTTTTTTCATAATGTTTTCATCACCTTGAGTAGTTGATGTTACAGGTAGCTATTTATCCAAATGTGAATCATCTTATTTATGTGATCAAGGAAGATTAAATAAATATATTATGTTTTTTGAAAAATAAATGAATACCGATACAATTGAATTTCTCACATTGTTTGTAATATATGATTTTTTCTATCAATATTATCTATTTCTAATGTACTTTCATGTTCTACTTGATTTTTTCACTATAAATATTACAAAGTTCATATGGTAGTGTCTAAATATTGTAATTTAATATTGAAGAGTATTAAAAATCATTATGTATTGAGTAATATGTATCTCTAAAGTGTAAGAATATAAGAAACTCTTTGATATATTAATATAATATATTTCACTGTAAACGTAAATTTTTTATACTAGCAATGGTAATGAATGATATATATTTATAATTGAAGAAGATAGTAGAATATTGTAACATAGTTTCTCTAGGTGAGGAAGATATAATAAGGGGTTATAATTATCAAAAGTTATTTCTTGAAGTTCCACCATAGACATGAAAGTAATTAAAGTATAGAAAAAAAAGTATGTTTTAAAATAAATAATGAAACATATACCCATCAGTTAATAATAGAAGTAGATGTAATTGAATAAATAATGAAACGTGTACCTGACAGTTAATAAATAAATTTACATAAACCAATGAGTTAATAATTAAATAAATAGAATAATAAAAGAAACATATTTTTTTATATTATAAAATTAAATTTTTTGATGACTTGTATAAGAATCATGATTCATTTGCAACCTGGTTAATTTTCTTTTCAATTTTAACTCTTTAGAAGTGTGTTGGTAGTTGAAACCCATATGTGTCATATCTGAATTGTGGCATGATAAACAGTACAATGTAATCATTGTATGAAACAATCTATATGTGGTTTGGTTATACATTGTATATGGAATACGTATATGTAGTATTCATATGTAGTGTGCATATATAGAAAATATACTCATTAGATGGGAATTTATAGGGATATTATAAAATGTTTTCAGTATTCATATGAAAGATATGTAATATCCTGATTTTACAGTATGTAATACTAGTATCATACATCCAATGGATTTCAAAATTACAATATTGTTTAATGGTATAATGAAGAAAAGGGGACACACCTATTAGCATCAGATAACTGTGTAATATAATTTCATGTAGAAATGATGGAATAAGGATCATATCTTCATAACAGGGAATCTGATACCTGGGAAGATGAGAAACGTGTACAATGTTGAAAAACTGGATTCTTGTAATATTTCAAAGAGTACAATACAATAAAGATTTATAAAAATTTTTATCGATAAGCTATTGGGAAAAAGAAAGAAGTCTGGGTAAATAAATGTATAAAATAGTGAAAGATGGTAAAAAAGTAATCGTATGGTTTTCTTAGAAATTTAAGTGTTTTTTAATGGAACTAAATTTACAAGAGATTCACATAACATGTAGGAAATATGAAGCTATTGGAAGTTAACTACTAAGCATATAGTAGACAATTGGAATATCAATTTATTGGTGTTCTTTAAATAAAAATAGAATACTGGTATAGTAGATAAAAAATAGAACAAACCTAAAAAACAAGTGGAAAAAAAATATTACATAAATCAACCAATGATTGAGAGGAAATTAAATCAATGAATGAAATTATGGAATACATCTCATGATTCAGGTACTGGGGAATAAAAAATGGGCCCAAAATGAAGGAAAAAAATCATGGTAACCTGATACAAACAAGAATAAGTGGAGATGAATATTAGGGTTATAGAATATTTGGTGTGACAGTGTGATATTAAGGGAAGGGAAGCAAAAGACAAACCTTATTCCTGTATAATGATGATGGAAAGTCGATAAGGAAAACTTGCTTCTGATTTGTGGGGAAATGGCTCAAAGGATGGAATAAAGCACATCGATTTTCTATGGTGAGGTGTGGAGGACAGTTTGAAAAAACGAGAGGCTTTGTGAGTGGGCTGATGCGGTGGAGGAGGGACATAGTTTGGAGGGAAACCAATGTATAATGAAAAATGTTTTCATATATATATTGAATAAAAAATTATATGATATATTTATAATGAAATTATGTATATATATAATATTTTATCATTGATATTATATCAGATATATATTATATACCACAAAGATATAAATTTCCAATGAAAACTTATGATTATATTGTTTTATTAAAATATTTATTATTTATAATATTTATTGAAAATAATATATATATGTATATATAGTCTTTTATTGGTAAAATATTTTATGTTATTGAATAATTTGTTGCAACTGATTTTTATAATGGTAAAAAATATGTTGGTAATAATAATTAATACTAATAGATCTATTTGTTGGTAAAAATATGTTAATATATTAATATGATCAAGTAATAGATTTAACTATTGGAAAAATATTTGTTGGTGTTAAACTATTGATTCAATTGATAAACCTGTTGGTAAAAACAGGTGTTGGTATTTTAAATTAATACCAATAAAACATAATATCTGTTGAAATTTCTCATTTTTTCCAATAGATAAATTATCTGTCAGTAAATTTCTATGGGTATAAGACATTTTTTTGTAGTGAAAAGAGTAGGCTCTAGGCTTTTTATAATCTAGATAGGCACCAAAAAATAATAGTGAGAGCGTTCAACAATAAGGTTCAACTTTGCTCTTTTCCCCAGGGCGACATAGTACTGACCCTCAAAACATCAATGAACCATTGAAAAAATATAATAAAGTACAAGACCATATGGGAAGGTCCATAAATAATTCATAAGGAATATTTTAATGGTGTGTACTCTTTGATCACCATGGATAGAGAGTGTATCACACCTCTCAACAATTCCATGATTCACAAGATGTACTTTATGTGGGGATGATTTTTTGTCTGAGAAATTTAACTTTAACTAATTTCCACCACATGGTCCCACATTTAGGAATTAAAACTAACAACACCCCTACAGTCCAAACTCGATGACCATAAAATAAGATTCAGGGTCCATGAAATATAAACATAAACTATTTGTAGTGGGTCTGAACTCTATGACCTTAAAAAGGAGTCCATGTCTAGGCATCATGGCAAAAAAATATTTATAGGTCATTGGGGTAATGTGTTGTGTGGAAATGGACCTCCTTGTCGCTCAGTTCATGTTAGGATTTTCACTCTACAACACTACTACCAATTCCCATTTGATTCCCCACTATGGTCTATGAAATTTCACCTTAAACTATTCGCACCACCTTTTTTACTTTTCCCTCGGTTCAACCAACTCCTTAGCCCACCTTAGAATCCCCATCCTCAAGAATGGGTTTGAATAACACTTTCTAGTATACCCCATTGAATTTACAAAAGTTGATGTGGTATAGCACCCAGGGTGTCGATTTCCACAAAAAATTCCCCCAATCCATCTCCAACTTTGGGAATTCCTCAATCTGGATCCTCATCATCCTGAAAATATAAATGCCCCCATAGTGATTGTTCCTGACCAAAATGTATCACCACCTATCCTAGGAAAACACCATGATGGATATCTTAGGATAGATGATGTTTCCCATGTTTCAAACATATTAAATGGATAATTCTTCATTTACTCCCCCCATTGATGGTAGATGTGGTTTTGGAACTTGTTTCTTTGAATGATATCTATAGATACTCCCTAATATTTGACCCCCATTTCATGGTCCTTATCTTGGAACTCGTAATATTCTTTCCTTCCACCTCCCTTTATTTTTTTAGTTCCAACACACTCAATTTTACCACTCCATGTATCCATGCAAATTGATTAGGCATGTCAGTTTTGTTAGGAAATTATCATACTGACATTACCATTCATTTGTTTCATGCTTCCATGATTTAAGAAAACCCCCTTACCAATCCTTGTTTCTAACACTGAGAATGAATAATGTAGGATTAAGAGTCTTGTTAGGATGTATATTGATGTGGTCATATAATAGAAAGATATGGTCTATACAATAAAACCTTAAGCTGTTTATATTCAGTCCAAGAATTTTGACCCTAAACTATTTACAACCACTATAGTCATATTTGTATGACTTTAAACTAAAAATACTAGTTTCCTTAATTCTTTATGTTAAATTGTGATCTCACCCTATATAAAACTAGGATTCCTCTTAGGGAGAGATGATTTTAACCCTTATATAACTAGGATGCATCATACGATGAGTGTGAGATGGTCAAAATACCATACCCCATATAAAATCATAATGACTCATATGAGATGAGATGAAAAAATGATGTCCTCAGCACACAATATTAAACTGTATACTTACGCCATTATAGGAATAAGGGATTCCCCTCATCAAAGATAATCACCCCCACTATCGACATTGGTCTCCTACCACATCATGTTTTATAACTACGCATGGCTTGATTACCAGACTTAGGGGAAATGTAGTGAAACCTAGGCCACCCTTCTCTAGGACCAACCACAACTTTTTCAACCCTTTGGCCCCTTGTCCCCATTTATGGTCAAGAATAATTACCTTAAAATATGTTATGTTCATCTCGAGGTGTTCATGTTTTATATGAGCCTCCTTGGTTTCATTCTTCTAGGGTATTATCACTTTCATGACACATAGATACCCTTGAGACCAACATCCTCCTTGTCCAAGTATCATGAATTTAAACTATTTTGAACCCTTAGTATGTTCCAAGAATTGCAACCTTAATAAATGTGTGATTTGATTATTGATAATTTTGTAGTACATGGGCCTGCATGACCTAATTTTACATTGGGTTTTACCGCTTTTGTACCACAAAAATACCCTAGAAAAATCACTTTTACCCTAGTCCATGAATCATCAATTTAAACTATTTTCCAACTGATATTCTAATCATTATGACATTAGATGATTTTATCTAGTCCCGACCGCATTACCTTAAACTATGTGTAATTGGATTTAGTATTACTTCATGTGGTGTAGGGCCTCCTTGGATCCATTAAAATAAGTTTTTAACTCTTTCTCACCATATGAACATCCTTGAATCCCCCACCCATGGTCCAAGCATTAAGACCTTAAACTATTCTCAATTAGTCCCACCTGTATGACCTCAAACTAGGGGACATGGTCTAAGAATTGTGCCCTTAAATTGTGTGTGTTCACCCCTTATTCGTATAGTTTGAATCATCCTTGATATTTTAGAAATCATATACCTCCAACCTATTTCCAAAAACTACATGTAGACTGATTCCCATCCTCATGGGATACATAGTGATTCCTAGACTTTTTGTTTTCAGGCATAGTCATAGACTCATCATGAAACCCTCAATTACCTATGGTGATTCCATTTTAAAATTTCTCATGGGCCTCCTCTTCATGTATACACCCCAATAATTTTCCTTGACCCATCAGTGGGGTGAGATCCCCTTATATCCATGAGGATGTAAATAACTGGTTTCTCTAGGCGTAGGCCCCAACAACATCTTCAATACACAATGTTAAATTGTACCCCTACCTCATATATAATTGGGATGCCTCTTAATGTGATATGATTTAGCCTATATAAATTAGGATGGCTCATACCTTAATGTAAAAATATTCAACATCTTCATTTGATAGGGTATCCATCTACTGGTGTCAATCTCTTACTACATCATGTTTGAGAACTATGTTCAGTTTTATTCCCATCATTATGGGGCACATAATAAAACATGTCTATTTTATCCTAGGCCCAACTCCTTCATCAAATCGTTGTTGGTCCTTTCCTTCCCAAATTTCATGATGTCTAACTAGGGCACAATATTTTGAGTTTTGTGTGGAATAGGGTCCCATAAACCCTCTATTCATATTAGGCTATTACTCTTTAATTCCACACAAACACCTTTTTAGACACCTATCCTCCACTTCTTCCAATTCCATGGGACCATAAACCAATAATTTCCCATACAGTATGATCTCTATGACTTTAAACTAATAGAAGTCATAGTCAGTGTTTTATGACTTTAAACTACCAAGACTAATGTTCTCATCATGTGATGTAAAGATGAATCCTTTCCATGTGTAATAAATGCATGATTCCTCATAAGGTATGTATGGGATGATGATAAATTGTTTTTATCCTATGTGAAATCGGGATGTGTCATATTCTAATATGGGATGATTCTACACCATCACTAGAGAGGACATCACTCCATCAAAATTAGGCTCCATCCACACCTATTCCTAGAACTATGTATCTCTTGATTCCCATTCTCATTGGATATATAGTAACACCAAGATATTTCATCAAAATACCAATCCTTCTATCAGATTACTTTGAAGACATGTCCCATTTACACCTCTGTGCTTCATGCTTTCTATAATGCAGATAATCATTATCCTCTTGATCTGAGAGGGATCCCTAATGGAATGGTACATGGACACTATAAATCACCTTCCATCTTCAGATTATTCCTGGGAGGATATTCAAAAGAAAACAACATATCTCAAGTTTTGATCATGTTAAATAGTCGATACTTCATTTATTATATTTGTATCTAACCGAAACAGGTTTCGAACACATGTTTTGAACATGGTCAATAGTTGTACCCCATCCGCCAGCTAGTCCCCTATCTCACTATATAGTTCTTAAAAGGCATAGTCACACTCATTGGATTTTTCATCCACTTTCTCCACTAATTGTTTTATCCCCTAAAATAAATAGAATCTTTGTACCTATCCTTTTTATCACACCAATCATGGATCACTTTGGCTAGGAGTCTAAAAGAGTTTTTCATTGAGAAAGGTTGAGATACACAAGAACCCCATGGTCCAAGCTTTATGAATTTAAACTAGAATCCATGTTTCAAGAATTACAACCTTAAACTATGTGAAATTTCTCTCAGAGATAATTAGAATAACATAAAGTGGCCTCCTAGACCCCTCCATCCATGTCAGGTAACCTTCCTTTAATGGTTCACATATTCCATTAATACATTTACCCATGGTTCAAAAATTATAACCTTAAAATATCATCCATTTTCCAAAAATTTGGGATGTTAAACCAATATCCCAGGTCCAAGAATCATAAAGTTAAAATTTTTGTGGCCTGTATCTTATATTTCACATGGTGTGTGTCTTCTTGGTACTCCTTTCCCATTATAATACATCACCATCATTATATTCCAAACACATTATAGTGCATATTGGTCCAAACTCTATGACCTTAAACTAATAGCCAATAGAAAATGGTCTAAAACCTATAACCCTTTATTGAACCCATATACAAGAATCATGTTCCAACCCTTTTTTGGGATGTGTTTTGTGGAATAAGGGTCCCATTGGACCCTTATTCATGTTAGGATGTTTCTCTTACACACTTCACATATCCCGTTAAGACATTCACTATACAGTCCAAGAATCATGAACATAAACTCTGTGTGAATCCCCTAGATCCTTTCTCTTAGAAAAGAGTCCTTCGAGTTCCCTTTTCCTTAAGAAACTCCAAATAATTCCCCCGTCATACTATCCTCCTATGCCCTCTATCACTGTGGATGGGTGGGTATCATTCACATCAGTTCACTACTCTTTTTCACCTGCCAAAAAATTTAATACTACCCAATACAATGGACATGGTATTCCCTATTGACCTTACATGAGGAAGAAATGATGGTCAGTTTGGTGAATAATTCCCATAAACCACATCCTAGTCACATGAAATTAAAATGTGTTATACATCATCCTCACTATATAGTGTTAAACTATATATTAATCATCCTAACAGCATGATGTTCAATTTCATGTTCCAAATCTTCACCATATGATGATAAAATGTGTGACTATCATCATCATTTGATGATGTCAAACTATAATGCATCATAGGACCTTTCCTAAAAAGCCTTCTTCCGGTGATGGTCATTTTCCACATTATCAATGTTCTTCACTCGCCTCATTATAGTCAAGATGATTCTCTCCCTAGAAGATAAGTTTGAAATTTTCTCATAGTAATATGCCTAAACAAATTTTCTCAAAGCCATGGTGGAGTAATTATAATATGGTTAAAATCCATTCTAAAATTCCATCACTTAATATCCATGCTTCACAGGCCCCCTTATTTGGATCCTCATCCTCCTCCATGTCCGACACCCCCCAACGAAAATGGTGATTGGCCATAACGGCTCACCTACCATCTTGGGTAGATGCCTTAAAAGAATTTGGATGATATTTTGAGATAGGTATCATCTTTATAACGTGGTTAGAGGTAATGCATAATTTTTTTTGTCCCCATCATCAGTGAAACAATATTGATAGTGTCATTCTAACATGTTTAGTATTTTTCCTCATTCATCCTTCCACACTCATTGTGTCCAAATATTGGGTGTCGTGATTCGTTCTCTTCATTAAACCTTTTTTTGGGTGCAATTCAATTCCCATGGAATTATACCATTCTTTTACTAGAACACATTGGAAAAGAAATTTTTATATGTAGAGAGACCCTTGTTATCCATCCATTTCAACTCTTATCTCAAACACTCTTGGTGGTTAGTCATAAAATAGAAACCCAAGTTCTTGATGATTATATAACACTCTAATAGGAATGAGAAATAACATGGTTGTCTATTGTTTCTCACAAAAATCATGAATTACATGAGATTATGGATTTTTAATTGGCTATATCATGAATAAGAATGAAGTGTGATAATAAAATCAAAAGAAACATGTTTAATCATTAAGGGGTTTAAATCAAAAGAACTAATGTTTTAGAGGGTAATCCACATATTTCAGCCTCCCCTTTTATAAATTCCAACCATTGATTGATTCCAAAAACCAGGGATTTGAGCTCAGATAGCCTCTGCTGAGTGGCCTCCAAGGTCCACTATATTTTCACCATGTTATCCACCACTTTATTAGCTTGAGGATAGACTTATTGAACCATAATTCATAATTGGTTCTACTCAGCTTAGAACTCAGCTACTAAGAATTTCACCTCTGCCATCTTGGTCTCGACCTCTACTGACTGGGCCTTCAAATTTTTGATGATCTATACTTGAGAATAATCTATTACTACATGATCCTGCACTATCCCTTCTAGGAGGTCGATCTTCCCTTTAGCTACAACAAGTTCTTTGGTGTCCTCAACTTTGTTCTTTTTCAAGGAAATTTCGAGTACCTACCATTTATCATGCTTCTACTCATTGAGGTTGTCTTGATAAAGTGCATGAAGGTTGCTGGAGTACATCCCACCAGTCCCGAGAATGAATATCCAATGACAAAGAGATCACAATAGGTATGGTAGGTATTCTATATGGGTATTGGTGATGATGTTATGTTCATAACTCCATGATTATTGATGAATGACCTAGTTCTACTCATATTCATTTGAGGAAAAATCCTCAAATTAATTGATCATAAGAGTCCCATATAGAAAGAATACCACCAACACATAATGGTTAGATCATCAGTAGACATGTACTCATGCATGATCATATGGAAATATATTCCCAGGAATGGATCATTTCCATCCCCTTCACCTATAGATATTCCTCTATTTCCCTCATTGGGACCTTTGAGGTGGATAAAACCATACTAGATTCCTCAAAAACACCTTGGGGTTGTGACATATCAACCTAAGCTCTTGTAGCTACAACAAATTGTGATTTTGAGGTAGGATAATATAAAACAACCTCCCAAGATGCTCCAGTTACTAGAAGATTTTTTATTCCTCCATTGTTGCTTTAGATCCATTGGCTACCTCTAGTGTAACTTATATGAAAAGATCATCCACTACATCTCCTTCAACTATCCCTATTATAGAAACCAACTCGAACCCCTACATCGAGGGAACAATCTTTGTGGTCCCTTCAAGTTAATCCTCTATGGTTGTTCTAACCCTTAGGTCCTCCCCATATATTTTTCCTAGAATAATAACACCCACGGTTTCCACCATGGACTATGGAACTATCAACTGTGATGTTGATTTTGGTGTTTAAGTCTAAACATATCTTGTGGACACTAGTTAATTACATTGCTTCCATTGAACATGGCAAAAAAAATCTCATCAGAGTATATGGTAATGTAATTAATATATGGGTATCTCTAGACACTATGTGTGTTGGGAACCTATATGTTCATCAAAAATTTTCTGAATCTCACATAAGGCATCTTAGGAACATGACCCAAGGTATCTAATTTCGATCACGTGGTTGCAACTCCAGGGGAATAATTCCTTTAATCCTTTTTTACCTCAAGCATCCCATGTTTTTAATGAGGCTACTGATGTCATAGTTGTATATCTTATAAGTAATTTATCTCAGGAATTACATGTCTATAATGGAGTATATATATATGGATAGGGTAGAAGTTTTACTTCTTATAGGGATGGATTTGAATGTCTAGTTGAGAAGGATTGGGGTAGAAGTTCAATTTTCCATGGAAACTAATTTTATTGATCAATACTCCCCATAGAGGCAGATTAAAAAGGTGCATCCTTAAAATGATGATTCCACACTTATAATTTAACCTATTCATGGATAGTAATTTCCTATAGAGGTAGATATGGGAGCTCTATCCCATAAATTGAAGATGTCACACCATGAAGGCTGATTGGAATACCCCTTGAAGTGAATCAGGGAGGTGAAACCCTAGAAGGGATCACATAAAAGGATTACTTATGGAAAGATAAAAAATACCTAGGGAGGTGGATCTAGGAGGTGTGTCCTATAAAGGGAATATTTTACACTATGAAGGTTGATCAGAACACCCATTGAGGTGGATTAGAGAGTGAATACCTAGGAAGGATCACATGGAAGTTTTACCAACAAATGGATAAGAACACCCTGTGGAGGCAGATCTTGGAGGTGTGTCTCATTAAGGGAAGATGTCACACCATGAAGGTTGATCGGAACACCCCTTTAGGTTGATCAATGAGGTATATCCCAAGGATAGAGCACCTGAATGTTTGACCAATGGACAGATCAGAACACCTCATGGAGGATGATCCCAGGGGTGTGTCACATAATTGTAAGATTTCAAACTATAAAGGATGATTAATACACCCCTTGAGGTGTATAATGGATTTGAATCCATATAAAGGTGAACCTAAGTGTTTTATCGATGGACGTATCAAAATACCCCATGGAATTAGATCTAAGAGGTGTATCCCATAATGGGAAAATGTCACACTATGGAGGAAAATTGGAACACCCTTTGAGGTGTATTAGGGAGGTTTATTCCTAGGAGGGATAAATTTTTCCTACCATTGGTCTTGATTGAACCTTATGGAAGAATCCTACATAACTTGTTTAGAGAACATAGATCAGAACCCACATATTCTAAAGTCACAGTTTAAAGTCATGTGATAGGACTGATCCATGCAGTTTAGCATCATGTGGTAAGGACACTCATGTTACTAAAGGTGTGTTAATGAAGGATGGTATGGGGGAATATGAATAAAATATGTCTATCACAAGAGGATTGCTCTTGGTTGGATTTGGTGTCAGGCTTAAGCATTGAGTTTCTCGAGAGACCCATAGGAGATGTGGTCTCTTATTGGTGGTGGTGGGGGGGGGGGGAGATGATCTTATTAGGGATATAGATCAGAGAAAATCAAGGGGTATTTGGATATTGGGTTTAGACCTCAGGTAGGATTCTTACATATCCTAGTTTATTGGGAATCAAATCCCACATAGTTGAGAATGGGATAAGGCTTACACATAAGGAGGATGCCCATGTAGATTCATATAGTTGGGGCTTATGTGTGGATGCTTCCCATGTTCTTCTAGGAGTAGCGATAATGAATTTGGGGTTTACATGTGGGAGTGGACCATGTTCTTCTAGGATAATCAAGGATGTGGTTAGAGAGTATGCATGGGAGTATCCCATGTACTGCCAACAATAGAGATGATGTGGTTAGGGCTTATGCATGGGATCATCCCATCATATATTCCTTATGTCATGTCATTAAGGTATCCCATATTTGTTACACATGGTAATGTTATAGTTTAGAATCATTTATAAGGACATAGTGAGTGGGGTTTATGCATTGAACACCCCATGTAGGCTGTCACATGTCAATTCATGAGGCAATATTGATGTGTTGATGGGTCAATGGATATGACTGGGGATTACATTGGAGATGTAAGCCCATGGTTGTTATCCAACGGTTATATCATGATTAGTATTTGAGGAATATTATGATTGGAATAGAAGACATCTTATTATTGGATGATAGGATATTCTATTGTTTACATTATTATAGTGAGGATTATAGAATGTCTTCTCATGATCATGTCATGAAGAATTTTATGCTAAAAATATAAGGCATCATATAATTAAATTATAGGGTATTCCATAGTTTAATGTCATGTGATGAGGACTATGGAATTTATTCTTAGGACCATGACATTAGGCATTTATTTTTGATGCATAATGCATCATATTCATGCATGATAGAGTATGATTCAATTTAAATTCATGTATTAAGGACAATGGAATTTATTATCACGATCCTGGTATGAGAAATATTATTTTTGATTCATAAGGAATATTATTAATGAATGATATGGTATCACTACTGAAAAAATACCCTATACCAACAGTTTGGAACCGTTGGTATAGGCCTCCAAACCATTGGTATTGCCTATAGCAATGATTTGGAGGACCGTGGCCATATAAGTCGTGAAGATAGGTCAATACCAACGATTTTGAAAACCATTGGTATATTTATTTTTAAAAAAATTGGTGGGATTTGATCCCAGGACCTCTAGTTTATGATTGAACGACTTAACCATTAACCTAACATGATTTTTGTGATCATAATTTCATAAATATATATTTATTATCATAAATATTTTAAATTCTTATTTATTTAATGTTCTCTGTAAGAAGATTCCATTAGAAATACATGTACCTATACCAATGGTTTTCAAAACATTTGGTATAGACCTATACCAACGGTTCTCAAAACCATTGGCATAGACCTATACCAATGGTTTTGAGAACCTTTGGTATAGGTCCTTTGATTTTGGGACCTATACTAATGGTTTTGGATAAACCGTTGGTATAGGGGGGGACCTATACCAATGGTTTGGCCAAACAGTTGGTATAGGTCCTCTATAATGGACCTATACCATCGGTTTGGAAAAAAATATTGGTATAGGTCCAAATAAGTGACCTATACCAACGGGTTTGGCCAAACCATTGGTATATGTCCAAATTAATGAACTAAACCAACTGTTTGTCCAAAAATGTTAGTATAAGTCATATTTCCAATAGTGTATACAATTGTATAAAGTCATGTTGTGGGGATTATTAGGAAGAAGATGCATATATATGGATGGTGTGGGATTTACAAAGGATAAACCCTTTATGGTTCAAACCAGTAGAGGAGGTAGGTGATAAGGTATCAAGAGATTCTCAAGGAATGGTTGAACTCATGTTACTTGGGGAATCCAATGAGAATCTCAACTCATGACATGGTAAAGTGACTGAGAAGAGTAGGTCGACTCAATGTATTTTAGTGGATGTATAGGAGTATCTCGAATCATGGTAAATGTGGGGTAGATGTTGGGACCTCACAAGAGTGAAACATAAAATTTCCTCTACTCATCATAAAAATATCATGGTACGACAGACCATTTTCACGAGGGATAGTGATGGTAGCAAAGGGACTGGGAGAGAGGCCTAAGATCGCATCCCAACACTGATGTTGAGCAGGTATGTGGGGGAACATCCCCTATAGTATTGAATAGCGTGCATGTTCCATGACACTATTTCATGCAAGGTTGGGATTTTTAATCAAATAGGGATGCATGAATGATTGGGATTTGTATGAAAAGAGGGTTGCAATGAGGATTGGAATTTGTGTGAAAATGTGTTCCCTATAGAAATAGCTTTCCAAAAATGTTTTAGATGGATCCCTTACTTTGAGTTATTATTCCTAGGTAGTTTCATGCTACTTTTGGACATGGGTTGTGTGGAAAATGCTCACAACTTAGAGTTGTGTGTGCTAGAGAAATACCTTGAGGTCCTCCTCTAAACGAGGGGTTGATGCTGTAATTATAAGAGTGTCTTCATATCCCACATTTTTTTGCATGCACATTCCGTTGTTAAACAACTTTGCGTGAAAATTCATTTTTGTCTCGTGTATGTGTGTAACTTCGACATTTTACATTGCCTTTGGCATGAAAAAACATGGGTGGATGAAAGGGTTTCCAAGAAAGATTCTATTCATGTATATAAAGATTCATTCTTACAAGCATGGGACTTGGGAACAAGTTTATATTGAAAGAAATCTAAGGAAATTATCATCTAATTTTTCATGAAAATAACTTACACGACCACTTAGGACTTTCATAAACTTGTTGGGATATTGATCGCAAATGCATAATTTTCCACAGAATTGCCATGGATGGCCATTTTTAGTAGTTTGACATAAAATGGACATAACTTCACATAAGTAACTCTATTAGTGCTCTACGACTAGTCAAATTTAATCCTATGGAAGGAGATACACTTTTCGATAAGTTTCCTTGGCATTTTTCACATTATTGTACACATTTTTTCATTTCCAACATATCCCCATTAGGGCTCCATATATGGGATTCACCACCTCTAGGGTAACATTCTTATATTTCATCACATATATGGTCATAAATACATCTCCCTACTATGATCCTTAACAAGTATCTCATATATTTTTTTCCATATATTTATAATTACAACAACAATCTATATGGGAAATCTATATAAAGGTTTTTATTGACACTTTAATCAACCAAACTCATTTTACTATGTCCAAAAACTATATCAATATCACCCATAAGGGGATGATCACCAAGGCATAAAATTACTATACTGGCCTACTAGAATATCTATGAAACCTATTCATGAGGGACTACATATTTTAAATCATCAAGAAACTCATCACAGATCTACACGACTTTTCATTAGAAGAAACATTTACTACAGTCCTATTGATTGTAATTATATTCAATGTTATATAGGAAAACATCATATAAGTTTTTATTGACACATTAAATAATCAAAACCCCTATCATTAGTGATATAAATCCAAAATAGGCATATGAAATTCATTAAATTCCTATGTTCTGAATATAATTCATATACATTGGCCGCTTTTTACCAAGACAAGAGCCAGACACTAATATCTAGCATCTTTCCAAAGGGTCAAGAGACAAAAAAACATATATGAAATAAATCATAAATATAAAACCGATGTGAATAACTATTGGTAAAACCATATAATCATAACATAAATAACCAAAAAATACAAATCCCAAGTCTCTGGTAACCTGGACTTCCAATCAGAAAGTCTATCCATGATTCATCTGTCTGATATCCATCACATGCTTCAAAAAATTCCATTTTGACATGTCTACTAACTCTCAAAAATTAAGAATAAAAAACACTAAAACTAATCTTGATATTACTTAAATAAAATCTCTAATACCACTTTGTAACAACCCATGCCTGATATATAACCATTGATTGATTCAAAAACTAGGGGAGTCATCACTTGACCATAGCCACACCTCCACATATGCCAGAAGATGTCGATTAGCCTTAAGGGTTAGTGGTAGTGATGTAGGGGGACTATACACCCGTATAAGTGTTCATGAAAAAATATAAATAAAATAAACATCATATGCAGTTGTAATTAAATTGACTACATTGATGGAATAAAAATATCCATTAATATCTAATGTTATGAATAAGCATATAGGAATATTGTCTCATAGAATCCCACTAGGCTAACCACAAGAAAAAAATGAATACAAGAATAAAATAATCTTTCAAGAGGATCCACTACATCCTTAAGACATTACTCATCCCAATGTCTACTCTTGTCTAAGCTATCAGGTAGAATGATCCAATCCTGGGCCATACCTAACTAGAACATGTAATAAGTAATGTCTTCTTAGGTACGAAAGTGTCATGAATGCCTAATAAGTGTCTGAGTAAAAATTATTTAAGAAGCAATAAATTGGTCCTAAATAGAAAAATTAAATGAAATATACACATTTGATATGCGTAGAATTATAAATACAAGAACTAAAATGGCCTAAAAAAATCATTATACTCGATCCTTGGGTCTAATGTAACACTAGAGATCAACCCAAACCTATACCGACCAGTAATCATGAGTATCTAAGAACATGGAAAAACTATTCCTACCATTATATTTCCCAATATATAATTCCTATTATTGTGTACTAGGGAATAAAAACCCTGCCTAAATAAATACATTATCTAAGTCTAGGGGTTTGACTCTCCCCACCATATATCACCACATATAGATAAAATGAGTTTGTCAAAATATGAGAAACCATATTACATTATATTCTAAGGAGCATGTTCATGTAATCCCAAATCATATCATGCATTAATCAATGGATCATGTGCAAGGAATCCTGAACACAATAATAAACATAGGGGACTGCTATACTTGGAATCACCATCACCAACATCTTGGGTATGAATATCCACACCAAACATCACATATCATTATATTCTGTATCCCACAATATAGATCCTATTAGAATATATATGGTATCCCAAAAACAAATAGAAACTTTTGGGATTTCCTTACTAAGAACCATCATTGTCTGAGTTTAGGGTTTTAATCACCCTTCCAGACATCACATCTTGATGGAATATGAATCCATAAATAAAAATACAATGAGAATTACAAAGGAATACCATACCCGTACATAATATCTAAAGACATCATTGTTGGGAATAATATACCCCATTAGTATATGGTGCGAATTTCCTTACCATGCATCACATCTTGGTGGACTGTACATACAAATAGATGGATCCTAGGAGAATGTATGAGGCATTCCAAAATCATGTGTCAGTAATAGTATTAATAAAATTATCCAATGATTATTTTCTAGGAATACCATGTTTCCTGTACATCTAGGTGGTCATGGAACCCCACCATAATCTTCTAGTAGAACTCATAACAATGGGGTTATCCATCTATATAAACCCATCCAAACTCCATGGACAAACAAAGTATTGTATATCCTCTCAACATAAAAATATTCATCGAAGGATCTAATAATTTATTCAAGTTCTAAGATGACACACACAATCATCAATATGAATTTCCCACACTCACAATCTCGGTATCAACTTTCCATTGGGGGCTCCCACAAGGGTCCCTTAGGAATAGTGATACACATGATTCCCTTCATCGATTCCTGTTATACCAAAAACATATCTTGTTCCAACTCACATCACATGGAGGGAATAATGTCCCTTGAAGTCATTAAGTCTCAATGAAGAAAATATATCCTTCTACACAAGTCTCACAATGATTATGGTCTTAATCACATTCCTTTTCAATGTTAGTCTAGGTTCTACTAAACACCAAACCTATAAATTAATCACTCTAGGGTATAACCACATGGGTAATCACATAATAATGGGATATGAATGATTTCTCAAATTTCATCACCATTAACCTATGGATATTGGTAATCACATGAGTCTCACATGACCAAATATATAGGCATTCGTTATTAGTTCATCACTCCCAACTACTAGGTTGTCTATAAGGGATTCTACAATAGGGCCACCACATTATGTTCATTTAATTTAGTTAATAACCATTTTTGTCTATGATTCTTATGGAATACTAATATTATCAAGGCCTTAACAATCAATGGTCAAGGAAATAAAGCTAGTTCTCAAGGGTATATCATTATCCTTGGCACTTTTCCTACACCATTGGAAATTCATTTAAATAGATATGGTCACAAAATTTAAAAAAGGTCCAATATACCTTGTGGAAGAGACTACACTTAATTTTACTTGAAAAATGATTAAATACTTTAGGTTTTTGTACATGGGACCACCTACCAGAATTAGAGTGATTTTATATTTATTACAAAACATCTATAACTCTCGCTTCAGCACATCGAAGTCCATATGACCAAAACCCATCACTATGAGGCCCTAAAAGATGACAAGAATCACAACAAGATTAATTATACAAAATTATAATTAAATATAAAATTTAACTTAAGTATTCATAAATTCCTATAAAACATCGGTCTAACTCATCACCCCAAAACCATGTGGGATAGGGTGAGGTACACTTTTGGAAAACCCATGGTTCTAAGAAACAAAAAATCCACAAAAAACATATTAAATGGGAAGATTAATTTAATTAACACATAACATTAAATAAAATAATAGAGAAATATACATCAACAAAAATTGTTTGTGATACTGTACAAACAATCCCTTGAGGACTTCTATATGCATGTTGGAAAAAATTCCCATTGAAATCAACTGATTCCACAATAATTCAATGTAATTGACACCAAACCACATATTATAAATTCTAAAAATTAGTGATGATGAAGGGGAAACATCATGGAAGGAAGGGAAACCTACCCAAAGGAATAGTACAAAATAACCCAAAATCCCCTCAAATAGAGGTAAGAAGGGAGAGGGGTAGGCCTAGTCAAGACCCTCCCTATATGCGTTCCTGTTGAGCTTAGAAAAAATGGGTCAAACCCTTTAAAAAAATATTCATGACCCATACAATAATTGAATCCACTATTCATGTAATAAAATGAATGAGTAGGGATCCCCACCCACACCCTAAAGATTCATTCCACAAATCCCTTCTTTCCAGAGTGAATGGCCTAAAATAGGTCCCCCTATAACACTACCACTCCAACTATTCTCCAACACTCTTCTAAATACACCACATATCCACCAAATCATGAAATACGTCTAATAATAGATTTTATGGATACTCAAACCCTAGAAACCGATTCCTTTTTCTAAAAACAACCATCCATAATCATAAAAGTCAAAATCCTAAAGAATTACAATCCTAGAAAAGGTGAAATCTTTTACAAATGTTGTGACTAAAAATGATGATCATTTAATTATAAAAAAAATCCTAATATCATAATTTTATAAAATTTATTTGTATGATAACCATTCAAAATCAAAATTTTCATTTTAAATTTTATTTCAAGTATCATTTATGATTTCATAGTTTTATCATCACAAATATGTTACAAAATAATCTCATTTTTATTGTAAATAGTTTAGTTGACCATAATTTTACATGTTTTTAAAACATCGTTATTTCATTTATTTTTTTAAAAATTGATATAAATAATTATTATACAGTAATTAGTACCTAATGTATGAAAATTCAGCATGTGACATACATTGTACCCAAAACCCCACCACTGGGTAACTTGTGGTCTCCTTAGATAAATCCCACTTTCCCCTTCATTGGGTACCCAGTGAGCCCCTACTCAGTATCTGGTTCCATTTGAAGCTTTTTAATACATATGGAACATTTTCTCAATCATGCTAGAACCAAGTAATAACCAATAAAACCATAAAATATTTGAATAAATATACTCAGTTCTATTCTCCATGTTCCAAATTTACATATGAAACACTAATTGAAAAACCCACTCACATTTTCACCATTTCAATTTATAACTAAAATAGAAATTTAAACCTTAATTAATATAGTTATGACAGTGTATACATTAAGAATATTTTTAAAAGGTTTGAGTAATTTTACAGGAATCATTTTATTCCATAGGAGAATAATGTAATGATTATACCACTTATTCATGAAATAGTTAATCCTAAATATCCATATGATTATCATACTATATCATGTTATAATATGAAATAAATTTTATATTAAAAATCTTGGAAGATCATTCCAAAAAAGTTCTACCTATGGAAATTTGAACTATAGGGTGGATTTTAAAGAAAATTGTGACATATCTAATTACATTTTTATGAGTTGGATTGAATATACTAAATAGATAAAATAAACTCTAGTTATAAAGTTAAAATTGATTTATCCACGGCTTGAGAACTAATATCATGGGAATTTTCTATCAAATATTTTCATGGAATAAAATTCACAACCAAAATTTTCATGCTTTCTATGAGTTGAATTCAATTTTTTTTATTCGTCATTGATGATCAATAGTGATTTTTTGATACATTGAGAGTATAAAGGGTATTTTAAAAGGATATCCAATTTTATTTTCATTTTTTCCCTTTTTTAATCCTTTTATTTTTTTTTATTTTTTAGGAAATAATTGAAATATCCCTTTTGAGAAATTATGAATGAAATTCAAGAATTTTTTTAAGGAACTCATGGTTTATTTTTATTTTATTTAATATATAATTTTTGATTGATTTGTGTGAAACCAATTTCATAGAAATTCGGAAACATAAACGATTATTATAATTTAAATAATAAAGTGCTCAAAAAATACACAAATAAAGAAGGAAAAAAGATAAAACAATCAATAAATATTTTTCGAATCAAAATATTTTTAAATTTTACTTAAAATATATTCATGATAATATCATTTTTTCACCCACAACATGACTCAAACACTCATACAAATGTTTTTATATATATAATGGAGTATTTTTTTGATCACTCACTTGATTTATTGATTTAAATCACTATTCTTAGATACATATGTACATAGGAATAGCAATTTTTAATGTAATTAATTGAAAAATCATGATGTAAATATAATTCATGATATATGTTATTAATTTTAGAAAATAATATGTTTAATATATTGATTTTTACAATTTGAGAATATTTTATAATATTTTAATGGGAAAATTTTATTTTCATTTCTAAAATTAAAACACTCTAAATATAAATTAAATAATGTATTTTATTTGTTATGAAAAATTATTAATTTTATTTATACATTGGTATGTAATTTGAAAATGGTAAAAAAATGAATATGGGTTTCAAATTTAATTAAATTATTTTTGATTTATATATAAATATATAGTCTTCATATTTTATCACACTAAATATAAATATATTCAAGGGGGAAAATTGATGGTGAGGATTAGAGGTTACAGTTGGTTGGAATTCTAAGAATTTTCTAGACATGTTTATGATAAATCAAAATTTTAACATAATAACATGTTAAAGAATAAAATTAGTTATAGGAAAAAATTATACAAATTAAAATTAGTAAACCTGGAGGATAATAATTACATTTAATTTCATTTAAATAAATAAACATAAAAAATATATTTTATATCATGTTCTCAGTCATAAGGTAAAGTTGAAATCAATACAAATTAAAATTCAAAAGAAAATTTGATTTTTTACAATCATTTGAAATAATATTCATAAAATTTATGGTAAGCACATTGATTGATTAAATTGATTATTTGTTACTTGAGGTGATGAAACAATTTTCATAGTTTTATTTGAAACTCTTTACTTGTAAATATGTTTTAATTTACATTACTGTGTAATGTTTTATCCAATTAAAGTGTATTTACTTTGAGATTTTTGAGGAAATTATTTTTTATGATGATGAGAAAAGGTTAATGTAATGTGTAATTTTATAAATTTATTTAGTAACTATTTTTATATATTACTTATAATTCCAAAACAGATTTATGATACCTAATTTTTAGTGTTTTTATTGATTTTGGGAGATATGAATCTTAATTACAAATCTATAAAAGCATAAACTAATTTTATGAGAATTAGAGAAAATCATACCATGGAATATCACCTTCCACACCATAAATTTCAAATGTTCTACCATGAAAAAATGTATTACTAAAAATTGTAAATGCATATAAAAAATAAGGACAATAACTATAATGACTCTCTTAAAGTACCAAACCGTCATTTTGGATGTGATATTATTACAATGATTTCATGCTAAAGGGAAATAAAGAGATATGGTACCCATTTTGAAAAAAATGGCCTAATAACCTTATAATTATATAATATAAAAGAAACATGAAACATATTCTATTCATTGGTTTTGAAAGTGGTGGATAGATTGTCGTTTAAACATTAAAGATATTATAACAACCTATGATTATATTACATATTCTCATTAAATAAATATTTTTCCACAGATTATTTCATACGAAACACCAATCTAAAACAAAATCAAGATACTTTAATAAATATTTTAAATGACCATTATAATATAACCATTTAATTATAATCAATAAGTAGTAGTAAATAAAATTTTAAATAAATGTAGAAAGGAGAATCAATGGCCCAAAACTGAAAAAGTCTTCCCTACAATGCTTATTTTTATAATCTAGAAATGGAGGTGGAATCAATAAGGTTTTCCCTATACCAATCCCAAGATGAACTTCACTAAATAATATTTGAGATAAATCATCCATAGGATAAGTTTAAGCTCATAGAAATCTCTATGTGATCCATCTTCATTTAACCGCCACTCTTCATTGCCACGACTATTTTCCTTTCCCCTTATATCTTATATATTTTTCTTAAGGGGTATTTTGATTAGGATTTGGGATGATATAAAAATTAAATTATTAATAATTTTTATATTTTTTTAAATTTGTCATTTATAAAAATGTGTACAAATACAAAAGTCATTTTATAAATACTTTTGTTTTCCTATTATGTGTCATTATATTAAATTTAATTTCTATCACATTTAGAATTTTACTTTTACAAAATGAACTATTATTTTAAATTTAGATTGTCAATATTATCCTAGGGTGTTTTTTTTTGATTTTTATTATATGATTGATTTTTATGTGAATAGTAAAAAATACAGTTTTTTCAAAAACATTAAATTTTATGAACTTATCATGATTTTATCCTAAATTAAAAATTTATAAAACATTATAATCGAAAAAATATTTATTTATGGATTAAAATAATGCATTTAAAATTATATTTTGAATTTAGGATCCTGTGTTTAATAATTTGGAACCAAAGTACCATTTTGTAGCTTTCAAAACCATTTTTAATCTTTTTATTTTAATTAAATATTCAAAACTTATAATTAAATTTTGGATTGATTTAAAAAAAATCTTTATTAATTAATAATTAAAATAATACTATCATGTGAATAAAAAATATTAGTTTTCGTAAATACATTTTTATGCTTAAAAATCTATTTTTCTAAAAACACTTATTAGAAGAAAAATAAATTTTAGCATCATTTTTATTTCAACATTATTTTTTAACCTATGTTACTTCCTCATAAATATTTTAAATACTTTTAACAACTGATATATAAGATTTAAATTCAAAGGTATTGAAAAAAAAACCTAATTGATCTGTAAAAACATTTCCCATGATGGTTATCTATATAACCGTGTGCATAGTAATTTTTCACATCAGTTATATTGATAAAAAACATGGAAACACACTATTCATGTTGGTTATATAGATAACTGATGTTAAAAGTTAAAAACATTAAAAATATAATTTTATTACACATAACATAACATCAATAGAAAAATATTATTTTAATCATATCATTATATCAACCAAATTAAAAACAAGGGTTAATATTTTTTACTTCTTCTATGTAATTTATCTCATTTCCTCTAAAATTAGAGATCAATTTATTGAAATTAAATTAATTCATGATAAAAAATATACGAGGCATTTTTATCATTTCCTTGAATATCTCAAATGGATGTTTAATCATCTTTGAAGGTGTCATCTTCATCAAAAAAATGAAAATTGTAAAAACATTTATACAAAGAAAAAATATATAACTAAAATACATATATATTACCACATAAAATCAATTTAATGGTGATATAGAATTAGATAAAGAAAATTAAATGTGTGAAAAATAAATAATTTGAGGAAAATTATAAATTTTTATCGGGATGATTTATTTATAGGAGAAAATAAAATGTTCGCAATCATGAAATGAATTAACAAATGAGAAGGTAAAAGTCAAAAGTGAAAGAGTTAAAAATTTATAATTCATATAGTTTTCATTTTAAATCAATTAAACATTGAACTTTAGTGCTTATTTTTCCAAAAAATATATTAAAAGTTGATAAATATATACTTTTTAAGTTAGTTTCCAAAAATATGATGTTATAAGTATAGTTTAAATTTTATTTTTTATGACCAAAGTTATAATGTATATTTTAACATTTGTTTTATAAAATATGATTGAAAAGTAATTTTTCTTGTTTGTTCTATGCAAACCAATGTTAAAAGCCTAATGTAGGTGGATATTTTTATACTTGTGTATTTTTAAGGTGTTACATGTTTATTATTTTATAATTATTTTTATCACTTTTTAGAAATATATTCAACATAATGGATATCATATTTAGAATTAGAAGGTCCATATTATGTAATAAGTTCAATTGTATAACTCACATCACTTTTCTTCTATTTCAAGTCAAATTTCAACCCACATTCCTCAAAATTTGACTTTATCTTTATATAAAACATTAAGTATTTAATAAAAACCTGAAGTATATATGAAAATTAAAATCCCTTCTCTTTTAAAAGGATCCTTCCATCACCCATTAAAATACACTAATTTTTTTTAATAAATATCATTAATCTACCAAAATTATATACCAAATAAACTTCTAAATTCTTGAGATTATGGGATTTAAAAATTGTGTAAATACCATAAAAATCATTGAGGTTATAAATATGAGATTATTTTCATTTAAAAAGTATTTTCACATATTTAATCATTCATACATATATTTTTATAAATCCTTATAAATATTATTTATCACTATAAAAAATGACATTGAAATTATTAATATTATATAAATATAATATAAATACTATATAATAACTTATTCTTATTCATTTAGTCTTTATAGCACACTACTTTTTAGGATGGTTTTACCACCTATAAGAACAATGTTATAATGATTATATCACGAATTAATAATTAATATTAAATAAAATTAATATTATAAAAAACCAATAATTTGTGATTTTTTCATAACTTTTTAATGAGGTCACTATATGAAAATCATTCCATAATCATACTTTTATAATTAATTATAGAATGTTTTTATTTGGGTTGATTTAACTATTAAAATTAACAATTATTTGAATATTAATCAGGGATGGACATGGATACTTAATTTCTATTAATATATGATAATAATATATAATGTTTTATATTTTTAATGAGGATAATATGATTTATGATCAATATTAAAAACCAAATTTTTTATGATAATTGTTATTGAAACAAACACATTTGAGGTTTTTATTTACTAATAATACATCAACGCTCTATAAAATGACCATAAACCATCATAAATAAAAATATAACTTATATTTATTATACCCAAAAAAATTATCTATATGATGAAACAATTATATAACTCTTTTGAACAAGGTCAACACACTGTAGTAGTTTTGGAGTAATTGATTAAACAACCCCAAACAGAAAATTAGAGACAATATATATATGATTGAGTAAAATATAATAAAAAATTTCCCATAAAAATGACATATAATTGAAAATGGATATTAATAAAAAAAAATTATTAAATTTAATTTGGTTATAAATGGAGTAAAACACACACATCAAGTGTGTTGGTATATGAAGTAAGGGTTTTGTTAACTCAATTTCTTTCATTGGGTCACAAACTACATTCCTTGACTAAGATCATTAAATAATATTTTATTCTTCTATTATTATATTATATTTGAATTGTTCTCTTTTTATTTTTATAACTTACATCTTCTAATCAAAATAGTACTATTTTAACAGTTTCCTCCTTTATAAGAATTCCACATTATTAAAAATAACTCCTAGACTTTCTAATGATTATTTTTCATCTATGTCTATATTTTTAATCCATAAAATTTCCTTTATTCCAAATTGAAAAAATGTTGTCGATCCTGTGAACATTATTTTTCCCTTTAAATTCATTAATTAGATATTTTTATCCCTTTTAATGATTTGGATTTTTAATAAATTATTTTAAAATTATAAATGAATTTAATTTTTGTGATTGATTTTTTATCTTTCACTTATTGGTTATAGACATTGATTTCTTTTATTTTTAAGATTTATATATATTAATGTATTGTGAGATTATCTTTTTCAATTTAATATTTTTACCCCACTTGAAATATTTTTATATAATGACATAATTTTTTAACATCCATGTTTCAAAATACTTAAGAGAATAAATTTATTCTATTCTATTTCATTAATCTGTTTGACCCAAAAATATCAATATATTTTTAAATATTGTTTATGATCATAATTTTAGTGATTTTATACTAATTTTGGATGATTTAATTTATGATGAAACCGGTATAATATTGATGTCATGTTATTTGATACAATTTGGAAATGATACAAAACCCATATTTCATCACATGGTAATTTTATAATAAGATGATTTATTTTCTCATGTGGCATACATATGTATGATATATCATTACGATATATATGGGGTCTTATATCTCCATATTATGCATTAGTTAATGTTTTTTATCTTATTAGATAATGATTATGTATTACCAATATTGGGTTTGTTCACATTTTAATTTGTGAGAATGATGGTGTTCTATCAAATAATAATATGTGGAAATGATTGTATTTGTTGAAAACATATTGAGTGATAATTATTGGGTGTTATAACAAATTTATGATTACCTATTCTTATTTTTGTACCACTTCCCTTTATTATTCCACATTCCTATGATATATTTCCATGGTTTATGAATTTTTTCAACTTCTTTTATAACGTTTTATATTTTTCATGCTCCCATGAAATTTTTTATCTCATTACATTTTTTATGATATTAAATCATTACTTGTGACCATAACTTATTCTTTGAAGGTCTTTTGGTCTGATATTTTTCCATTGAATAATTTTTTCTCGCAAGTTTATAATATAAACCTTAATGGGTCATTGGTATGTCTACCTAACTGGGAATTTAAGATCACCCCTAATTTTATTTACTATTTCATATATAGGACTATGTTTATTAAGAAGTCTTATATAGAGTTAAATATTATATATTTTGAAGTAATTATGTGTAATGATAAATTTATTGTATCTTTTCCCTAAAGACAATAAATATTTTGGTTAAGGGATTGTGAGATTACTTTAGGGTGTAATGATTAAATTATGAAAATAATATAATATTTAAATGTTTATTATATTGGTTCAACTATATTAATAATAGAGAATAGTTTAGTTATTTTTATATATTTGGATTAGAAATCATTAGTGAGAACCCTAGGGATATTGTTAAATATAGGAAATATTATAACATTTTGTTAAATTATTTAGTGTATGGTTTCCTAGAAGTAATATCCCTATCTAGATACAAACTGGTGGAAACATTATTTTATACAGATGCGCCTAGGTGTAATAAATATAAAAAATAATTTTTAGGTATTAACTTGATATTCACTTAGTGCATAACAATTGCGCTTAACTGCTCAACTAATTTAACACTCTCGGTGGTATATTATTGGTTTATTCACATGATATTTATGAAATGATATGAATGATGAAGACATATTATGTAATTATATATTTTTTGGGAAATTCATAAAAATTACCTTGGATTACTATGATTGAAACGAATATATTCATAATTTGGAGTATACATGACATTTTTGAGTTATTTATTATTAATGTATAGTTTTCCATTTGTATATGTTTTCATAAATATATTTTCTATATTTTAGTATATAGAAAGAACTAAGAGAAATTGATTTAAAAAATGTTTTAAAGGAAAATTAGGAGGTTTTCATAATGATTATATAAGAGTGGGTTAAAACATCATGATAATACACACCAAACATTCCGAATCTATGAAAAATATTCCAAACCATATTGATCTCCCAAACACACCATAGAGTGAGAAAAATTATATCAAGTACGTTTTGAGAAACAATCCACCATCCTTTTTTTCTTCTTCTAACCCACTAATAACTGAGAAATAGTATAATTATTTTTTTCTATTCTCTAGTGTTCAAACCATGAAAACACTATTCTATATGCCTATCTTTTGTATACAGTGGTTTAAAAATGGTTGACCATAATTAATAATACACTAAAAAAGAAATTTTTTTTGACTTTATAAGATGGCAGGAGTTCATTTAATTATGATCGACCAAATATTTTCACTAAAATCATTAAAGGAATATGGATTTGGATTTCATTGAGAAAAAAAGGGATGAATCTGTGGGTAATAATGAGACCAACTTCCTGATCCCTATAAGTATAATTTTTTTATTACTAACTCTGAATACAAGATCAATTGACTCTTTTGTGGCCAAATTCGATGTATTTTAATGTAATTATTCATAAGATACATTATATGTTATGGATAAATTGTTTTATATTCCCTTATCCTAGATATGTAAATTTAGGATCCTATTATTTTGGGGAGATGAAATGGAAAATGGAGATTCATGGAAACTCGAATGATAATGTAAAGAAATTTTAACAATATACATGAGAAAAATGTAGGAGGAAGCACCCATGTAATTTTTATAAAGGATCCAAAAAATGATTAAAATGTTATAAAGAGGGTCACCAAGAATATAATTACCAAAGTAATGTGAAGAGGCCAATAAGGAGAATATATATGACTAAGTCCCTAAGTAATATAACACACACACTTCAATAATTCAACTATAAGGATTTTATTAATTATATAAATCAATGTCCCATTCATAGATCCAATGAGAAACATAGGCACCAATAACCTCCGAGTCCAATGAAAAAAATGAATAGCTAACACAATCACTATGATATATGTAGATCACGATGTTTTAAAATTTACACTTTTTCACCACTATAGTTCTATGAACGCCATATTTTATTATGCATATTATGATTATTTCATATCATGAATTTTTTTATGAATATTTATTCACCACATCTATTATTGAATATTAATCTATTTTTGAAAACAATTAATGTTACTATTATTACATCCATGGAATACAACTCTTATCCTATTGAGATATGTGGGTTATCACTTCCAAAGATCTATTTATTGTTCCTTCCATAATATGATATTAGGAATGTGTTGGAATAACCTGTATAGATCTCACATAAGATATTATGATAATTAAATATCATTATATATCCCAAATCATCATGTCTTAAAATATCCTTGAAAGAATGATTATGAACTCCCTTCAGAAAATAATTCTATAATATAATTATTATTAACCAATAAATAGGTAATTTTGAATAAAATTTTAATGGAGGAACTCAACATTATAGATATTTCAATTATATAAGAGTATATTAATGTATTTCTTAAATAAATACTCTATATTCTCCCAGAACAAGAGTTTGAGTTTTCAATTAAACACATGCATGGGTATACACCTATATCATAGATTCCGTATATAGTTAACCCCATTTAATTTAAAAAAACAATGAAATAATTTCTATAAAATATTATTATGTGGTTTATATTCAATATTTATTCACTATAGTTTGAAACAATAAATTTTTTCAAGAATAATGATGGATCTATGCATCTACTAATTGATAAAGACAAACTTAAAAATCACTAAGAAGAACTACTATCTAATACCCTATACGTATGGGCTTTTTTATACTCAAAAGGGAATAATAATCCACAAATAATTACCTTGGATATTGGTATTATCAATTAAGGTTCCAATAAATTTTTATTCCCAAGAAAACATTCTATATGAGGTTTGGAAAATATGAATTTATAGTGATTTCATTCAGACCTATAGTTTCCCTCTATATATTCATGGATCTAAAGAATATTTTTTTAAAGATTACTTTGATTTATTCGAGGAACTATTTATAGATGATATTGTCATATATTCCAAGAGAAAGGTATAGCATGAAAATCATTTACGTATTGTGTTGAAGTCCATGAGAACAAAGAAATGGTTGGAAATATATTGTATATGGGATTCAAGCTATAGAATGTATCATTATTTGGCCATGTAATCACATGTGAGGGAATATCTAGAGATAATTAAAAGACATAAGTTATCAAAACACGACCTAGAAAAACCACTATAACTGAGATCCATAATTTTCTTGGGTTATTATGATATTATCGATGATTTGTGGGATATTTATTATGTTTTTAAAATCCAATAACCAAGATAACATATAAGGGAGTGAAATTCCTTTATATATAGTAATTTGAAGAAGGATTCAAAGTACTATCGAAGAGTCTAGTCACCTCCTCTATACAAACATTAACTTATATTGAGGTAGTGTATGTAATAAACAATAATTATTCAAGGAAGTGATTGGAATGAGTTATCATATGAATTAATAATGTTACTACTTTTACCTTATGTTAATAAAAAATTCATGAGAAATATTACCCAAATAATTATTTGGAGTGGTGGAATTGATATATGTATTTATGATTTGATGATAATATATCTATTGATAAATGTTATATATATATACTAATCACAAGATATTTAAATATATACAGAAAAAAAATATATTAACATTCTCCAAAGGATTTGGTTGGAGATAATCAAAGACTATGACTACTCAACCAACCATCCATGTAAAGAAAATTATGCCCAAAAAAGATTATATAGTGTTGCATAAAATGCAGTGAGTATTCCAAAGTTAAACATTGATAATTATGGAATTATAAGGTTTGGAAACTTTATATATATCTTGTTAAAACTATAACTAATGTGGGATGTTTTGGAATATTTGAATAACTTATCCTTCTCTATTCATCTAGGAAGCATAAGTATGTATAAAGATATAAAAAACTTTTGGTGGGATAACATGATGAATAAAATTTCATAGTACATATCTTGATGTTTGGTATGTTTATAAGTCAAGGCCATATGACAGGAGTTTAAGGGTATGATGCAACCATTAAAAAAATAATTATCAAATAGAAGAAAACCATGGATTTTGTTGTAGGACTCACCAATACATCCAATAGTAATAATTCCACTTTGGTTTTAGTTTATAATATTATAAAGTTAGTTTATTTTATTTTTATTAAAAACACTTCTTTCTTAAATAAATTGTAGTGATATATTTAAATTAAGTGGTAAGGCTGCATGGAGTACACCTGTCTATTATATCTGATCAAGCTATAAGGTTTACCTCAATGTCCTAAAGTGTTATTGAAAAGTAAATAAAGATATAGGCGATTTTTTGACTTTATATCACCCTCAGATAATTAGTCAATCCATAAGAACCATTAAAACTCTAAAGAGTATTATAATATCCTATTTAATGGATTTCCATGGATGTTGGGATCAAAAAATATACTTATAGTGTTATTAAAAAATAAGGGTTTGTATTCTAGAATTTAAATGGTACCATAAAAAGATATGAATTTAATTAAATATAGGGTATTAATATACTAGAATAAAGTTGGAGATATGAATCTATTTAGTGATGATCTTTTCCAATAAATTACGTAGAATATCCAAATCCTTCAGCGATATATGAAATTAGAATAAATTTTATAAAATATATATAGATAATCATGGATAATATTTTTATATTGATATTCGTGATAAAGTGTTCCATTAAGTATCTCCTTAAATAATAATTATTATATTTGGGAAGAAAGGGCTATTAAGCCTTAGATATAATGGTGAAATCAAGATTCCCGACCATGTTAGGATATATATTATCACATAACACTCCCTCTAAAAAAATCCCAATTACTTGATACATTTAATGTATAAATTTTGATTAAGTACATACCAAACACTTTAAATTTTCTGAACCCTCGAGTCGTGTAGTTAGAACATCATATCTCATTTATGGAACAAAAATTTCAGATCCTGGATCGAAGAGATATGGTGTTTAAAAATAAGATCTCCCATATGGTCAATGTTTTATGATTGAATCACCTATTCGATGAAGCTATATGGGAACCATAAGATGTAGTGAGAAAAAATAACACCATATTTTTTATCCAAGAAAAGGAATTTTAAGAAGGAAATTATTTTTTATGTGGGGTAAAAGGTGATGAACCAATATTTTATCTAATATTTTTTATTCAATAAATACTATTTAGAATTTATTATGTTATAATAAAACACTAAACTAAACTTAAACAATCAAAATTTGATAATAAAAAATAATAAAAAAATACTACTATAATATAATTATTGAATTAGATGGTATAAATAGTATTTATCATATTTCAAAAGAACAATAGAAATGAAAATAAATGCATCACACTATATGCGTATTACCTTTGAGTATTTTTTTAGGATTGTAAAAGGATGTTTCATCACTTTGTTTTTACTTTGAAAAAGATGAAACGTAACTTTAATAACTACAACTTTAGAGAAATCATTTGTACAATATTTTTAAGCTCATGGAAATCACTACGAGATCTATGACAGTTGAACCGCCACCCATGATAGTCAGTACTATTTATCTTACCCTTATATCTTATGTAAATATCATTATGGGGGTTCATATTGGTTTTAGGATGATATAATCAAGTAATTATTAATAAATGTTATATTTGACCACATTAATAATTTTCTAAAAGGTCTACTAATAAAAAAGCATTTTATAAATACTTTTTCTTTCTATAGTACGCATCCTCATATTAAATTGAGTTTACATTACTTTTATTATTTAAATATGATAAAATAAATGATATTTTTAAATTCCCAATTTAAATATTATCATTGGGCGATTGTTTGGATGTTTTCTAAAATGGTTTCTTTTTTAGTGGACGGTAAAAATATAGTTTTTACTACATTGTAAATTTTATGACATTATCATAATGTATCCGTGGAATAAAAATTTATGAAAATATTTTCTTGAATAAATATGCATTTAAAGACTAAAATAAAGAAATTATATTTTTTATTTTAAATTTACAAACCCATTTTTGAAATTTTAAATCATATAGTAATATTTTATCCTACTCAAATGCTAATTTTGGAATATTTTTTTTATTTAATTATTCACAATGTAGAATTATATTTTTTCTTACTTTAGAAGCCACATAACTCTTATTTCATTAAAAATAAACAACTTAATTTCATGTAAATAAAAAATAGTTTTATTATAAACTCATTTTTATGTTTAAAATATATAGTTTTAAAAAGAAATTAATGTCTTATAGATTTAATATATTTGAATAAAATTTTATTACTTTTAAAAATTTAATTCAATAAATTTTATTCCATATTTTAAATTATAAGTTCTAAATTATCATATATGGTCAATTTTAATTTTAGGCATTAAAATAAATCACTTTTGTCGAAATTAATCACAATGATAAAGTCTAAAAATGGTAAAACTTTTAATTAATGGATCAAAACCTAAAATATATTCAATAAATATCTTCAAATGAGTGGATACAAAATTTATTGAGCACTCATAAACTTTCCTTCATTTACAGTCAAATTTGAACCCTAATGCCAGAAAATTTGACATTCATTTTATATTAATTATAATGTATTTAAAAAAATTCTTTTCCGTAAATTATAAAATGAACTTGACACCACCCTTTAAAAATAATCCAAAAAAAAAACGTTAAAATACCTATTTTAATTCAAAAATAAAAAACTGCTACATTCATGAGCATCTATTCCCTATAAATTTTAAAAATCCCTTTATAATTAGGGTGGTTTCCAAAAGGAGATTAAATTATTCTATATAAGTATTTTCATCACTTAAATCATTATTCCATATATTTTTTATAAATCTTGTTAAATATTAATTATCACTATATTAACATGTTTTTTAATTCATTAATATTCTATAAAATTATCATTATCAATATTAAAAAACATATTCTTATTCATTTAATCGTTATATCATGACCTCTTTGGACCGATTTAACCACCTACCAAAAAAATGTTATAATGTATATATTTTGAATGATTAATAAATATATTATACTGATAATATTATATAATAATGTAGAAATCAAGATCTTATAATATTTTTTCAATGATGATTCAATAATGAAATCATTCAATACTAATTTTAATCATATTAATTATAACATGTTCTTAATTGGGTTGGGTTAAATACTTATATGAATAATCCTATGAATATTTATCATGGTTGGTTATAAAAACTCAGTTTCTAGTAATATATGATATTAATAAGAAAATGTAGTTATAATTATAGAATAGAAATATTAATATTAAAATCAATACTAATAGACAACTATTTGTACGATAAATGTAACCGAAACAAAAATGTTTTATATTTTACCTTTACATACAATACCTAATCATTCCACATAATGAAAATAGAAAATCCTAAATAGGTAAATAAATTTTATTTCTAGTTCCATGATAATTTTGGATACGATGAAACTAATCAATAACTTATTTAAACACAGTTAACACATTGAATATGTTTTAGAGGAATTGATCAAAAAACCCCTTGTGGTTGGTGAGAGTAATAAAAGTATACAAATGTGTAGCATATAATACCAAATAGACATGACAAATGAAATATAATTTTAAAAGGTTATTAATTAACTATTTAATAAACTTATTATGGTAATTCAGAAAATTATCTAGACATATCAAGTGAGTTAGGACATGAGTAAGAGCTTCATAGACTGAATTTTATTCATTGAGTCATAAACCAATTTACTTGAAAAAGATATTATAGGTTTCATTAATTCATCAATTTCTCTATTATATATGCCATTTTCTCTTTTTTATGTATATAATTTTCATTTTGATATAAATATATTCCTCTTCAATCAATTTCATCCCTCCTAAAAATTCTACATTGTTAAAAATAATTCATAACTTTTCTAATGCCACTATTTCTATCAATTCTATATTTTTCTTCTCACCAATGTTTTACTATATAAAGATAAACTTTTCATACATAGATATTATATAAAAAAATATTAAAATTTCTTTAAATCAAATAATCATCCATGAAAAAATCACATTGTTATAGTATCATTGCGAATATAGAATCATGAACAACTATTTGGTAATAGTCCCAAATTATCTCCCACTAATATATTCATAAGTATCACCCTTATTATAAATAACATACATAAAAAAATTTCATAACCTGGGAAAGGAAATAGAAGAATTAGCGAGATTTCATACTTAATAAACGTAAACAATAGAGATATCAATCGTCATATTAGAATAACATGAGTAAGTGGATATAAGAAAATTATCTTAACATTAAAAAACCCCCTGCATATCATAAATCATAAGATTGAGTAATAGTATAAATCATGGTATTTTATAAGACATGAAACATAAAGGATTCAATTAATATGATCCATAAGAGAATAACATTGGCATAGGACACTGAATTTAGGCATACAGAAAATCACCAAAAACCATTTCTTTATTAGCGAGGATTCATAGTAAAGACTGTCATTATAGAATGGGATTAATCCCCAAACCATCATAGTTTTCAAGGTTCACTCCCAAGACTATCATTGTGAAAAAAATTCTATTATTAATCTAGGTTCAGTTCTCATTCCAGTGTTAATAATCTCATAAGATAAAAATCCTTACTCAATGCATTGGAGGGAGATAAAGGTCCAACCCATGAAACAATGAAAAAATATATATGTGTCCCGTAAGATCATAAAAAATTAATCAAATCATAACCTTTTAAAGTAAATGGGTCCTATAAATAATTCATTTGAGTATAACCCATGAAAAATGAATGGGTTTCACAAACATTTCATCATTTCTTCATAGAATAACCTGAGGAAAAGAAATGGGATTCATAATAATCTTGTAAAAATAAAAATACCCTATCTGTATAAAGAATAATGACCATATCATTGGATCATATCCCCTGTAAAAAATTGATATCAATTCTTTTTATACTAGATGTATATAAATACCATCAAAATATCAATAAAAAATTCTTGAGAAAAATATAATTTTCAATTTCTGAATTAATTTATATTAAAAAATAATTCAAAATTATAAAGGAACACTTTTTCTTTGAAAAGAAACATGTAAATTTCTAAAGGAAACATTGAATAAAAAATCATTCATGATGGTGGGTAAATTCTCTCATTCCATATAAGTTGAAAAAATATTTCCTTCATACATTTTCTTGAAAAGTAAAAATGTAACATGTTTGGAAAACAACAAAAATATTAATTTCAAACCATTTTTAAAAAAGATAAAAATTCATAAAAATTATATTAACCAATTTTATAGGAATATAAAAAAACTTCTTTAAAAATTTTATAGAAAATATGGACATAGAAGAAAAATGTTTTTTAAATGAAGAGAGAAATAATTTCAATTTTCCATAGAAACGTATTCTCAATTTATTGAGTACATGAGATGGGAGAAATTAATGGGAAGATGTATTTTAAATACATAACTAGAGGTTAATTAAATTCATATTTTCTTGAGAGGTATACCATAATATTTTATCATTAGAGGCAAGTTGAAAATCAATCTCGATAAAAAATTAGATTATCACATAAAACCTTTAAATTGATTTCATCTTACCACAAAGCATTCTATTCTCATGTATAAAAAAATTATATTAATTATAATTATATAAAAATATTCATTTTAATACTTATAATGTCATATATGATCACTTTATACAATTTCAACACCCTACTTTGTGAATAATACCTTATTAAATTCATTATTTCTAGGTGTTAACTGTTTCATTTATCATGAATATTTCTATTAAGTATTTCTATTCCTTTTACATTTATCTAGGATCCATAATATATATAATATTAATCATGAGATATATTCATTATAAACATATTCACAGTCACCTATATAATTAAGAGATAGAATAATTAATTACATCATTTATGGAGGTGGTAGGCCATAGGTAAACACTAACAATGTTTTCTTTTTCCAACGGATGGAATGAAATAATGATGTATATTAATTTACCATTAAAAACGAAGTATTATATCATATATATAATATATATTTATCAAATTCATTCTTATTACTATCCTTATAAAATGGAATGGACTAATGAATCACATGGCTTCGTGGAGGTGGTAGTCGCATGTACACATGAGCGATGTTATCATTTTCCAACGTATTGGAAGGTAAGTAGGAAGATGTGATATTATAATTAATGAATTATAATTATTTTATAAATATCAAAAATAAAAATTAAACCCATCATAATACCCATCAATTAAATATGGTGATACAAATTGATTTGCATCGCTACATGAATACAATACATCATATGTACTTACAAGAAACACTTTGATATCCCATTTGTAGGGAAACAAGTGTATAACACAGTTTTCATAATAATAATTACATTTATGAATATTTAGGATACATAATTTTTTATTTTATGATAAATACCTTAGATTTAGAGTAGGTCAAGAAGAGTAGAAAATAAAGTTAGGTGATTACTACTTCTCTAAAACAACTCATTTAGATCTCCTATAAAGGAAACTAGGGTTGGTATTTTGGGAATCAAAAAACATATATAAATTTAATAGGGAATTTTAGAAGTTAAATTGGAATATTTTGGATTATCTAGAAGGCTTAATGTGGTTTGATGATTTTAGGGAGGAGGTTCCCTTTTATAATTTAGGTGAAGGGTACTTTCAAAATTTATAGAAAGATTAAATTATAATAAATTAGTTCTAAAAAAACGAATCACAATAAATAGGTTTTAAAATATATGGTATTAGGTGGTTTTAATTAAATAAACCAATATAATTTAGACAGGTTCAATTTCATTCTATACCTTATCATTTTGATTAACCCACATTCAATTTTAATTTGAACTACGGTAGCAACCTTTTAAATACTAAATATTGTAATGTTTAATTATAAGGTGCAAATTGTAACCTAAATGTCCATGTGATGTGATTTTAGACTATATAATATACAATTTTTATTATTTAATTTTTTTAATTTTTTTAATTAATTTATTAAAAGGTCATTTTAATAAAATAAAATTGTTGACAATTTTGACAGTATTCATTTAATTTCACTTAAAATTCACAAAGAAATAGTTTTAAATAAAATAAAATATATTAAATACACTAATATGTTATATTAAACTATAAAATTTTAGAACACTATAAATTAATTAAATTATACAACATTTAATATTTTCATTATTAATTATTTTATTTTTACATTAATTAAATAAATATAATTTCAGTGTCATGTTAGTATTTATGGTAATTATATATTACAAAAAAATTATAAATAAAATATAATCCATAATATAGTTTTATTATAAACAAAATTAAATTTAATATTCATTCATAACTAGTTTTTTCCCTATGTGAACACATAATGATATTTAAAACTAAGAGAGTAAAATTTTGTATCAGTTTTCGATTTAATCAATATGTAATTAATTTTATAGGAATAGTGTTTTTAAACTACTAAATTCTGAGCCTAAGGTGTTATGGGTGTAATTAAATTCATTCAATAACAATTAAGATGATAAATAATGTCCTTATCAATTATATTTAATCTAGGGTAACTTGATTTACCCTTTGCTGAGGTGAAAAATTTTACTATGATTACTATTCCGGTTGACCAAAAATAAAGGGTGCCTATTTAAAAAATATAAACATCCTTGTTCTAAATATTTAATTAATTGTATCTAATTCAATACTTGTAAAAGGAAAAAATTAATTTTAATGTAAGTGCACACAATGCTACAAAAACCTTTTTTTAGAAAAAAATACAATTTAAGATTAAATCTGGATTTAATCTTATCATATGCCCAGCAAAATATTTTTGGAATTTATAATAAATTTGATAAATTAAGTAATATAATCATTCACCAATATTATAAATTTATTTTATTAAGATAAAAATACATTGCACACATGGAAAATTTTTTTGGAAGAAGAATCTACTTTATTTTCAATGGTTTTTTATTTTTATTTATAACTAATTGATAATGAATTAATTAATTTTGTACATCTATAAACCATAAATTATCATAATTTAATTAGTATCATTCATACGATGAATTATAATGAAAAGGTAATAATAATATTTTAATAGTATATCATGATTCATCTAAACTTTTTGTTGTGTATAACACAAGATATCGATGAAATAAAATTAGTTAAAGAGAAATATTTCATAAACATATTGAAGTATTAAATTGTACCCACACAAAATGAATGTTCTCCATAAAACTCATCACTCTAATACAAACATATTAGGGTAAATCTACCTCATCACATCCTCTAGTTTCCATATATTTTACTAAAATTTACAATTTCACCATAAAACATTGAATATGTGAGTGATATTCTTTCATTGTGCTTTATATCTATGATCCATAATTTGAACATATTCTTCTTATTAAGAATGAACTTCTTCTAGAGGTATGAACTTTGAGTTTATTATATGTTAATAATTTGGTGTGTAATTTCTTAGGAGAGATATATGGAACCCATACTGATAATGGGGGAGATTTTTTGGAAGGTCCAATCAATAAGATACTATCCCAATACGATCATCAATTTTGAAAATGATTGATATAACACAGTCTTAGATTCATTTCTTCAATAATAGCATCACCCAATACAATAGATATATTATTAAAAATACCATATCATTAAATTCAAACATTAGTTTTTTGTGACAATTTTCAACATAACATTTTTGTCGACATTGAAATGCTCTTTTGTGTGAATGAATTGATCAAACCATATATAATATTTCTTCATCTAGATCAGGTCCCAATAGTTTTCTTTTTCTAAATTTATTCCAGAATGATTGATTTTTTCAATACCTTTCATAAAGGGGACCTTAAGGAGTAATTGAAATACTAGAGTGGAATACATTATTATGAGTAAATCCCACCAAAGTAAGGTGTTGATCCACACCAAATTTAAAATATATAGAAAAAATATCAATATGAATAGTTGATTTTGAGTGGTCCTCTTATACTTATCATCTATCTGAGGATGATAAGTAGTGTTGAAAGATAACTTTGTATCAAGATCCTATTGAATAATTCTCCCAAACTACAAGGAAATCCTTGTATCCCAATTATATACAATGATAGTGGTACACCATGAAATCTTACCACTTACTAATTTATAAATCATTATGTTGATGAAGATAGAAAAATTCTATAATGGAAACAAAGAGTGAATAATTTGTAAAGAGATCCACTAAAACCTAAATATGATTATTCCCTTTAGATGTTTTGGGTAATCATATAACAAAATCCATAATGGTGTTTTCTTATTTTTATTCTAGTATAGGTAATGGATGTATCATTCCCTTGGACTTATATCTCTCAGCCTTAACATGCTGACATACCAGACACTAAGATATAAACTCTCTAATATCTCTCTTCATGCCACCTTACCAGAAATACTATTTCAAAACTCTACACATCTCCATACATTTAGGAATAATAGATAATGAAGAAATATGAGATTCATCCATCATATCCATCTTTAAATTTGGAATTTAAGGGACACATACATGATTCCTAAGAATTATTAATCCATCACAATGAAGTTTGAACTCAGGAACATTTCTCAATTTATTTTTTATCTCCCCAAATTTATTTTTCATATATTTAGTATTCATATGAATAGATGACTGAAAAATCATTTGAGAAAGATAATATTTATCTCCTAAAATGTTTCTAGCTCTATAATTTGTAAATACATAAGTATTGGATCTTTTTTGATCCTCATCGAAGATAATATAGTATAATCCTTTTGACTTAAATAATCTTCCACATTTTTTCCTTCCTTGGATGGTAAATTATTTAGCATTCTTAATCATTAGTCAACCCTACCATCTTATTTGGAATATGTTCAGATATTTTTTAGGGAAAATATAAATTAATATTTTGTGATTTTTATAATTGTCACACTTTTTTTAATAGAGACAACTCCACTATATATTTGAGGAAAAAATTATACCAGCTAATATAAAATCATTATTTGGGTAATTTTTATCATAGAACATCAATTATCTTAAAGAATAAGCTCTAATTATATAATTATACATGAGGATAAATCCTATTCCTTTTTCGATGAGTCATTATAGATTAAATACCCTTGTCCACTACAGTGTAGGGTAAACATAGGCATAGTGAATAGCCTTTTTTACAGTTCCTTAAATCATTTCTGAAAATAATCCATGCAATGAAACATGTGTCCTCTACGAGGTTACACGTTGATTGGATTATATAGTCAAGAAATATTCTCCAATAATTTCTAGTAATATCTAAAAAAACTATGAAAAGTACATTCCTCAGTCACAATGGTTTCTTTGGGTCAATTTTTAATAACTCTAATCTTTGAAGGGTCTACTGATATACCCCCACATGAGATTATATGACCCATGGATGAATCTTTCGAAGAAAAAATGCACTTTCAATAAATTTTTCATAAATAATCTTCTTAGGGTCTATATAAAAATTGAAAAGTGATCTTCAGGATCTTACTTATACATTGAATATATAAGAATAATTCCTATAAATACATCAAAAATTGATGATATTAATCTTTAAAAACTCTATACATTAAATCCATGAAGATATCAAGATCATTAGTATGACCATATGACATCATTATAAATTCATATATTCTATAACTTTTATGGAATGTTTTATTGGGTATATTATCATAATTGACCCTCAATTAATGATTTCAAAAATGAATATCAATATTATAAAATTATTAATCTCTCCACAATTGATTAATTAAGTTAACAATATGGGGTATATGATACTTATTATTCATAGTGATCTAGTTAGATTCACAATTATCAATGTATATTATCATTGAACCATCCATATTCTTTCTAAATAGAAATGGTGAACCCCAAAGTGCTGCATTAGGGAAAATTAATCCCATTTAATGATTCTCCTTGTGTTATTTATTTAATTCTTTCAACTTAATAAGGGACATTATATTCAGAGTATTTGAAATATTTTTACCACTAAGTACTGGTTCTATTAAAAACACAAATTCATAGTTCAATGAAAGACTAAAAAACTCTTCCAAAAATCTTTACTAAACTCCCAAAAAATATGTATATTTTTTATTTTGAGTTTATCTCCATCCATATGAGATAAAATCCCATTTTAAATAAGAATCCTGACCCATGTGATGGATGTAATTTACATAATATGTTAATTTTTTCATCACATTGATAATATATTAGTGGTTAGTTTATAATAACAAATGTAACAACCCTTCCTTGGAAAGTGATATGGGATTTATTTAAATAAATCCAATAAATTTCCAAAATAACATCGAATTCAAATAGAAGTTGAATAATAAGATTTAAATGGAACACATTCCCATAAAAATAATCCAAATAAGAATGATAGTCCTGGGATGATATTATCACACCATTATGGGTATTTTCTGCTAAATCAACATATAATTTTTTTGGTGGTGTTATGATAACGTTATAAAATAATTTATATATAAAAAAATGGGTAGATATAGAATCAAATAATACATTATCGGTTCTAGAGTGGATGGTAAGTGTACTTTTCAACACATATTTATCATACCCATCACCAAAAATAGTGATTACATGAGATTTCTATTTTCCTCTAAGATTAAGTGGTTTATCATGTCAATAATCATTATTAACCTTAATATTTGGGAACTTGTTATCATAATTCCCATAATACATGAATTTAAAACACTATAGTCTTGGTTTTATATTCTATGGATATTTCACTACATTCACATTAATAGATAAAATCTTCCCATCATATTGAAATTATATTTCCTAATAACCTCCCTTTCCACAATTAAAATACATATGAGTTCCCTTATGATAATTTCCCCTATGTTTCCTTCCATACATTGAGTATAAAGGAAGAATCATCTTTAAAAAATTATGATTCTTCGAATTTCCATTGAATTACTTTTATATTTTCTTATCAAAACCATGATATTGACGAGTAAATCCAATTACCATCTAAACCATTAAATCGCCAAAAAATTCCATATAGCTAATGAAGTACCTTATGGACAATTTCTTTCAGACAATTGGTATTGAGCCATTTAAGATTCAATCAACCATACTTTCAGGTTGGATCATAAAACCATAGGGGTAACTTATAATTCTTGTGAAATTTTCTCCATAGGCACCAATAGATTCATCATAATTCAAATTTAACTAATGAAATTCTTTCTCTATTTTCCTCTGAATAATACAAATATACACTTATTGAAAAATAATATTTAAAAATCATCCCACTAAATTGAATAAATTTCATATTATACTATTTTTTCTAGATGTCAGTCCAACACTCATCTAATTCACCTTCCAAATTATAAAAATATAGAATAATATTCTCATGTTCTGAATAATAAATAATGGAAAACTAAATTTCAATGGTATTTATCAATTTCCCAGCGACTAGTGGACTAGTGTACCCAATAAACAAGATGGTCTTTGACTCATAAAGGAATGAACAAAATATTGTTCCATCCTTATATCATTTTCAATATCATCATGATTTTATATTTAGAATGTTAAGTGAGCATAAAAATAATATTTTCTAATTGAGCTCCCATAACATTGAATTTCTTAAGAGCAAAATCATGGAATTGTCCATTACATTTAGTGTTAAAATGATTTCCTCAGGTTCCATCAATTGACCACAACCGAAAATTATAGTGTGAGCAACAATAAACATGATGGGAAATGACAAAATCACTAAAAATAATTTATAGCATGTCTAAATTCTCACACGTTATTCCATGACAAAATAAGTTTATCCTAGATCACTACCAATAAATTAGGATTTTATCTTATACATAGACTTTTTTCAAGGTATCTTACTAATATGTTTTCATCCAAGATTCAAAATTTTAACCAAAGCATTATATAATTCAAAATATAAAAACCAATAATTTTCATACATACACATTAAATCTAAATAGAAGAATATGATTTACATAATATATTGATCCACTATAGAATCATATTGGTCTAGTATCTTTTGAGACATGTAAACATAAAAAACTATTTCATAATATTTCTACATTATCTCCCTTTAATATCTTCATAACCATCACCCTTCTTATATATATAATACATAAAAAATTTCATCATAACATGGGACATGAAGCATAAGAGGATGAGCTCTAATTCTCAACAATGTCACATAAGGGTGATATCAAAGATAATATAAGCATATTAAGAGAAAGAGATAATAATAATATGACCATAACATCCAAAAAAAATAACATTCATATCATAGATCATAATCATGATTCATGGTATAAGGATTTCCAATTCATAAGACGTGAATCCTAAAGTAATCTAATAATATGATCCATTAGAGCATAACATTGGATTATGACATGGGATTATGGCATAAACCCATGAAAAGAAAATCATTTTCTTATTATTCATAGATCTCTTCCAAGAAAATCATAGTGGAATGAGTTTACTCCCCAAACCATTGTATTAATCATGGATCACTCCCAAGACTATCATAGTGGACACATACCCAAACTGAACTAGTCTTACTCACCATTCTAAATCTATTTATCACGTGAGAAATAAATATTTACCCAATGAATTTTAGGGAGATATAGATCACACCCATAAACTATTCATCATATCAAAACCAATGAAATGAAATGGGTTTCATAATGATTCCACCATATCATAACCCATGGGGATAAAATGAGTTTCTTAAATATTTTATCATTATGTCATAGAATAACCCAATGAAAAAATTGGTTTCATAAAAATCATTTCATCATCAACATAAACCATCCACATAAAGAATAAGGATGGGGTTAATAGATCACATCCCTATTAATGAATAAGTGAATTCAACAATTTCTATCAATGATGAATATAAATACCATAAGAATATCATTAAAATATATTTGAGGAAAATAACTATTATTTTTTTAAAATAACTTATTAAAAAAAACTACAAAATTGTAAAGAAGCTTTAAATAAAAAACTATTCATGATAGTGAGAAACATTATTTATACCTATAAGTTAACTAAAACATTCCTTCTATAATTTTGTTGGAAAATTCAAGATTACATTGTTTAGAAAATAACAAAAAAAATTCTTTCAAATAATTTTTTTAAAATTCATAAATAAATAAAAATTAGATTGAACAGTCATATGAGTACAATAATAAAATTCTTTAAAACATATTTAGAAAATATGTATATGTAATAAAAACTTTTTTCAATTGAAGAGAGAAATGAAGTAAATTTTACTTAGAAACACACTTTCTACTTATTAAGTTAAAAACATGAAAAAATTAAATGACATCATGTAATTAAAAAAAATAACTATAATAGTATAAAATTAATAATTCTATTGAGATTTAGATAATAATATTTCATCATTAGAGGCACAGTCATAATGAATATCGATAAATAATGTGATTATGACATAAAAACCTTACCTTGAGTTCAACGTACTTAGAAATCTCTCTAAACTCTTATATATAAATTTAAATTTATTATAATTATAAAATAGAGTCTTTTTCATACTTATAATACCATATTTTATACCTTTATAACATTTCAACACCATATTTTAACAATAATTTCTTATTAAAATCATTATTTTTTATGTTATTTTTTTATTTTAGTTCAGCAGTTCCTATCTGTGTACATTTATATTGTTTCTGTAATATAAATAATATTAATCATTATAAATATTTATTATATAAATATTTATAATAAACCACAAAATTGAGAGATACAAAAATTAATTTCATTGTTCATGGAGATCGTAGGTCGTATGTACACATGAATGCTGTTTTAATTTTTCGACGGATGGAATTAAAGAAAGGTAAATAATAATTAAATTATATGATATAATTATAATATCATATATATCATTAATATTTATCAAATTAATCCTCCATACCATCTAAGTTAAGTAGAAATGTAAAATTATTCACATGGCTTCGTGGAGGCGGCAGTTCCCATGTACGCATGAACGATGTCATATATTTAAAAATGATTGGAAGGTTTGCAGGTAGATGTGATATTATAATTAAAAAAAATATTTTATAAATATCTTATATATACATTAAACCCTTCATAATAATCCTTAATAAAATAATGTGATAAAAAATAAATTGTATCTCTATGTGGAGATGGTAATCCATACCTATGCAAGAGCGATAAATTCATTCTCATTTGATAGAAAAGAGGTTATATAATTGTGATTCCAAATTAATAATAAAATTTTCAGATATTTAGGATATAAGTAATATTTTATGATAAAAAACTTATATTTATAGTAGGTAATGAAGATTAGAAAAAAAGTGATCAGTTAAGGTTATTACCTCTTCTTTGAAATGACATTATTAGATTTCCTATAAATGGTAGTAGGGTTATACTTTTGGGAAGACCAGAACCTCTAGAATGTGTATAAATAATTTTAAAAGATATATTTCTGGATTTTGGTTGATATATAAGGATCATCGTGAGGTAATAAAGATATGGATAAGAACCCTTTAATAATTGAGGTGAAGGGTACTTTTGGTATTTTAGGAAATATTAAATTATAATTAATTAATTTTCAATACAAATTACTTAAATTGTATAGGGATTAAAATATAGGGTATTACGGGGGTTTATTACCATAAATAAATAGAATTGAAATATGTTTTAGTGTTCTTTTAAACCTTATCATTTTGATTAACACATAGTTAACCAATTTAATTTCAATTAAAATAATAAAATTTTCAAAATTAATTGTCATAATTGTTACTTATATAGTTAAAATTTTACCATAAATGAAAATTTTAAGAACTTTTATTACATATCAAATCCAAATTTTATTATTTCAATATTTTGATAATTTTTAAATAATTTGAAAAAAATATGTTTAATAAAATATCAATATTTTTAATTTTGACACTATTCATTTAATTTTACTTAAAATAGAATAAGAAAAGTTTTATTTAGAAAATAATATTTTATTTGAATACTAATATGTCATATTAACATATAAAATTCATGAAACGCTATAAATAACTAAAATTCTATATCTTTTAATAATTTCAAAATTCTTTTTTTATTATTCCGTTAATTGAATAAACACTATTTTTGTGTTGTGTTAGCATTTCATATAATTATATATCAACAAAAAATTATAAATAAATTATCCTCATGAATTTAATTTTTTTACTCAGAAAAAGAATTTTAATATTTGTTAATTTCTAAGTCATTCCCCATTTGAACACACTTGATTTATTGATTTAAATCACTATTCTTAGATACATATGTACATAGGAATAGCAATTTTTAATGTAATTAATTGAAAAATCATGATGTAAATATAATTCATGATATATGTTATTAATTTTAGAAAATAATATGTTTAATAGATTGATTTTTACAATTTGAGAATATTTTATAATATTTTAATGGGAAAATTTTATTTTCATTTCTAAAATTAAAACACGCTAAATATGAATTAAATAATATATTTTATTTTTTATGAAAAATTATTAATTTTATTTATATATTGGTATGTAATTTGAAAATGGCAAAAAAATGAATATGGGTTTCAAATTTAATTAAATTATTTTCGATTTATATATAAATATATAGTCTTCATATTTTATCACACTAAATATAAATATATTCAAAGGGGAAAATTGATGGTGAGGATTAGAGGTTAAAGTTGGTTGGAATTCTAAGAATTTTCTAGACATGTTTATGATAAATCAAAATTTTAACATAATAACATGTTAAAGAATAAAATTAGTTATAGGAAAAAATTATACAAAGTAAAATTAGTAAACCTGGAGGTTAATAATTACATTTAATTTCATTTAAATAAATGAACATAAAAAATATATTTTATATCATGTTCTCAGTCATAAGGTAAAGTTGAAATCAATACAAATTAAAATTCAAAAGAAAATTTGATTTTTTACAATCATTTAAAATAATATTCATAAAATTTATGGTAAGCACATTGATTGATTAAATTGATTATTTGTTACTTGAGGTGATGAAACAATTTTCATAGTTTTATTTGAAACTCTGTACTTGTAAATATGTTTTAATTTACATAACTGTGTAATGTTTTATCCAATTAAAGTGTATTTACTTTGAGATTTTTGAGGAAATTATTTTTTATGATGATGAGAAAAGGTTAATGTAATGTGTAATTTTATAAATTTATTTAGTAACTATTTTTATATATTACTTATAATTCCAAAACAGATTTATGATACCTAATTTTTAGTGTTTTTATTGATTTTGGGAGATATGAATCTTAATTACAAATCTATAAAAGCATAAACTAATTTTATGAGAATTAGAGAAAATCATACCATGGAATATCACCTTCCACACCATATATTTCAAATGTTCTACCATGAAAAAATGTATTACTAAAAATTGTAAATTCATATAAAAAATAAGGACAATAACTATAATGACTCTATTAAAGTACCAAACCATCATTTTGGATGTGATATTATTACAGTGATTTCATTCTAAAGGGAAATAAAGAGAGATGGTACCCATTTTGAAAAAAATGGCCTAATAACCTTATAATTATATAATATAGAAGAAACATGGCACTTATTATATTCATTGGTTTTGAAAGTGGTGGATAGATTGTCGTTTAAACATTAAAGATATTATAACAACCAATGATTATATTACATATTCTCATTAAATAAATATTTTTCCATAGATTATTTCATACGAAACACCAATCTAAAACAAAATCAAGATACTTTAATAAATATTTTAAATGACCATTATAATATAACCATTGAATTATAATCAATAAGTAGTAGTAAATAAAATTTTAAATAAATGTAGAAAGGAGAATCAATGGCCTAAAACTGAAAAAGTCTTCCCTACAATGCTTATTTTTATAATCTAGAAATGGAGGTGGAATCAATAAGGTTTTCCCTATACCAATCCCAAGATTAACATCACTAAATAATATTTGAGATAAATCGTCCATAGGATAAGTTTAAGCTCATGGAAATCTCTATGTGATCCATCTTCATTTAACCGCCACTCTTCATTGCCACGACTATTTACCTTCCCCTTATATCTTATATATTTTTCTTAAGGGGTATTTTGATTAGGATTTAGGATGATATAAAAATTAAATTATTAATATTTTTTATATTTTTTAAATTTTTCATTTATAAAAATGTGTACAAATACAAAAGTCATTTTATAAATACTTTTGTTTTCCTATTATGTGTCATTATATTAAATTTAATTTCTCTCACATTTAGAATTTTACTTTTACAAAATGAACTATAATTTTCAATTTAGATTGTAAATATTATCCTAGGGTGTTTTTTTTGATTTTTATTATATGATTGATTTTTATGTGAGTAGTAAAAAATACAGTTTTTTCAAAAACATTAAATTTTATGAACTTATCATGATTTTATCCTAAATTAAAAATTTATAAAACATTATAATCGAAAAAATATTTATTTATGGATTAAAATAATGCATTTAAAATTATATTTTGAATTTAGGATCCTGTGTTTAATAATTTGGAACCAAAAGTACCATTTTATAGCTTTCAAAACCATTTTTAATCTTTTTATTTTAATTAAATATTCAAAACTTATAATTAAATTTTGGATTGATTTAAAAAAAATCTTTATTAATTAATAATTAAAATAATACTATCATGTGAATAAAAAATATTAGTTTTCGTAAATACATTTTTATGCTTAAAAATCTATTTTTCTAAAAACACTTATTAGAAGAAAAATAAATTTTAGCATCATTTTTATTTCAACATTATTTTTTAACCTATGTTACTTCCTCATACATATTTTAAATACTTTTAACAACTGTTATATAAGATTTAAATTCAAAGGTATTGAAAAAAAGCCTAATTGATCTGTAAAAACATTTCCCATGATGGTTATCTATATAACCGTGTGCATAGTAATTTTTCACATCAGTTATATTGATAAAAAACATGGAAACACACTATTCATGTTGGTTATATAGATAACTGATGTTAAAAGTTAAAAACATTAAAAATATAATTTTATTACACATAACATAACATAAATAGAAAAATATTATTTTAATCATATCATTATATCAACCAAATTAAAAACAAGGGTTAATATTTTTTACTTCTTCAATGTAATTTCTCTTATTTCCTCTAAAATTAGAGATCAATTTATTAAAATTAAATTAATTCATGATAAAAAATATATGAGGCATTTTTATCATTTCCTTGAATATCTCAAATGGATGTTTAATCATCTTTGAAGGTGTCATCTTCATCAAAAAAATGAAAATTGTAAAAACATTTATACAAAGAAAAAAAATATAACTAAAATACATATATATTACCACATAAAATCAATTTAATGGTGATATAGAATTAGATAAAGAAAATTAAATGTGTGAAAAAAAATAATTTGAGGTAAATTATAAATTTTTATCGGGATGATTTATTTATAGGAGAAAATAAAATGTTCGCAATCATGAAATGAATTAACAAATGAGAAGGTAAAAGTCTAAAGTGAAAGAGTTAAAAATTTATAATTCATATAGTTTTCATTTTAAATCATTTAAACATTGAACTCTAGTGCTTATTTTTCCAAAAAATATATTAAAAGTTGATAAATATATACTTTTTATGTTAGTTTCCAAAAATATGATGTTATAAGTATAGTTTAAATTTTCTTTTTTATGACCAAAGTTATAATGTATATTTTAACATTTGTTTTATAAAATATGATTGAAAAGTATTTTTTCATGTATGTTCTATGCAAACCAATGTTAAAAGCCTAATGTAGGTGGATATTTTTATACTTGTGTATTTTTAAGGTGTTACATGTTTATTATTTTATAATTATTTTTATCACTGTTTATAAATATATTCAACAAAATGGATATCATATTTAGAATTAGAAGGTCCATATTATGTAATAAGTTCAATTGTATAACTCACATCACTTTTCTTCTATTTCAAGTCAAATTTCAACCCACATTCCTCAAAATTTGACTTTATCTTTATATAAAACATTAAGTATTTAATAAAAACCTGAAGTATATATGAAAATTAAAATCCCTTCTCTTTTAAAAGGATCCTTCCATCACCCATTAAAATCCACTAATTTTTTTTAATAAATATCATTAATCTACCAAAATTATATACCAAATAAACTTTTAAATTCTTGAGATTATGGGATTTAAAAATTTTATAAATACCATAATAATCATTGAGGTTATAAATATGAGATTATTTTCATTTAAAAAGTATTTTCACATATTTAATCATTCATACATATATTTTTATAAATCCTTATAAATATTATTTATCACTATAAAAAATGACATTGAAATTATTAATATTATATAAATGTAATATAAATACTATATAATAACGTATTCTTATTCATTTAGTCTTTATAGCACACTCCTTTTTAGGATGGGTTTACCACCTATAAGAACAATGTTATAATGATTATATCACGAATTAATAATTTATATTAAATACAATTAATATTATAAAAAACCAATAATTTGTGATTTTTTCATAACTTTTGAATGAGGTCACTATATGAAAATCATTCCATAATCATACTTTTATAATTAATTATAGAATGTTTTTATTTGGGTTGATTTAAATATTAAAATTAAGAATTATTTGAATATTAATCAGGGATGGACATGGATACTTAATTTCTATTAATATATGATAATAATATATAATGTTTTATATTTTTAATGAGGATAATATGATTTATGATCAATATTAAAAACCAAATTTTTTATGATAATTGTTATTGAAACAAACACATTTGAGGTTTTTATTTACTAATCATACATTAACGCTCTATAAAATGACCATAAACCATCATAAATAATAATTTAACTTATATTTATTATACCCAAAAAAATTATCTATATGATGAAACAATTATATAACTCTTTTGAACAAGGTCAACACACTGTAGTAGTTTTGGAGGAATTGATTAAACAACCCCAAACAGAAAAGTAGAGACAATATATATATGATTGAGTAAAATATAATAAAAAATTGCCCATAAAAATGACATATAATTGAAAATGGATATTAATAAAAAAAATTATTAAATTTAATCTGGTTATAAATGGAGTGAAACACACACATCAAGTGTGTTGGTATATGAAGTAAGGGTTTTGTTAACTCAATTTATTTCATTGGGTCACAAACTACATTCCTTGACTAAGATCATTAAATAATATTTTATTCTTCTATTATTATATTATATATGAATTGTTCTCTTTTTATTTTTATAACTTACATCTTCTAATCAAAATAGTCTTATTTTAACAGTTTCCTCCTTTCTAAGAATTCCACATTATTAAAAATAACTCCTAGACTTTCTAATGATTATTTTTCATCTATGTCTATATTTTTAATCCATAAAATTTCCTTTATTCCAAATTGAAAAAATGTTGTAGATCCTGTGAACATTATTTTTCCCTTTTAAATTCATTAAGTAGATATTTTTATCCCTTTTAATGATTTGGATTTTTAATAAATTATTTTAAAATTATAAATGAATTTAATTTTCGTGCTTGATTTTTTATCTTTCACTCATTGGTTATAGACATTGATTTCTTTTATTTTTAAGATTTATATATATTAATTTATTCTGAGGTTATCTTTTTCAATTTAATATTTTTACCCCACTTGAAATATTTTTATATAATGACATATTTTTTTAACATCCATGTTTCAAAATACTTAAGAGAATAAATTTATTCTATTCTATTTCATTAATCTGTTTGACCCAAAAATATCAATATATTTTTAAATATTGTTTATGATCATAATTTTAGTGATTTTATACTAATTTTGGATGATTTAATTTATGATGAAACCGGTATAATATTGATGTCATGTTATTTGATACAATATGGAAATGATACAAAACCCATATTTCATCACATGGTAATTTCATAATAAGATGATTTATTTTCTTATGTGGCATACATATGTATGATATATCATTATGATATATATGGGGTCTTATATCTCCATATTATGCATTAGTTAATGTTTTTTATCTTATTAGATAATGATTATGTATTACCAATATTGGGTTTGTTTACATTTCAATTTGTGATAATGATGGTGTTCTATCAAATAATAATATATGGAAATGATTATATTTGTTGAAAACATATTGAGTGATAATTATTGGGTGTTATAACAAATTTATGATTACCTATTCTTATTTTTGTACCACTTCCCTTTATTATTCCACATTCCTATGATATATTTCCATGGTTTATGAATTTTTTCAACTTCTTTTATAACGTTGTATATTTTTCATGCTCCCATGAAATTGTTTATCTCATTACATTTTTTATGATATTAAATCATTACTTGTGACCATAACTTATGATTTGAAGGTCTTTTGGTCTGATATTTTTCCATTGAATAATTTTTTCTCGCAAGTTTATAATATAAACCTTAATAGGTCATTGGTATGTCTACCTAACTGGGAATTTAAGATCACCCCTAATTTTATTCACTATTTCATATATAGGACTACGTTTATTAAGAAGTCTTATATAGAGTTAAATATTATATATTTTGAAGTAATTATGTGTAATGAGAAATTTATTGTATCTTTTCCCTAAAGACAATAAATATTTTGGTTAAGGGATTGTGAGATTACTTTAGGGTGTAATGATTAAATTATGAAAATAATATAATATTTAAATGTTCATTATATTGGTTCAACTATATTAATAATATAGAATAGTTTAGTTATTTTTATATATTTGGATTAGAAAACATTAGTGAGAACCCTTGGGATATTGTTAAATATAGGAAATATTATAACATTTTGTTAAATTATTTAGTGTATGGTTTCCTAGAAGTAATATCCCTATCTAGATACAAAATGGTGGAAACATTATTTTATACAGATGTACCTAGGTGTAATAAATATAAAAAATAATTTTTAGGTATTAACATGATATTCACTTAGTGCATAACAATTGCGCTTAACTGCTCAACTAATTTAACACTCTTGGTGCTATATTATTGGTTTATTCAAATGATATTTATGAAATGTTATGAATGATGAAGACAAATTATGTAATTATATATTTTTGGGATATTCATAAAAATTACCTTGGATTACTATGATTGAAACGAATATATTCATAATTTAGAGTATACATGACATTTTTGAGTTATTTATTATTAATGTATAGTTTTCCATTTGTATATGTTTTCATAAATATATTTTCTATATTTTAGTATATAGAAAGAACTAAGAGAAATTGATTTAAAAAATGTTTTAAAGGAAAATTAGGAGGTTTTAATAATGATTATATAAGAGTGGGTTAAAACATCAAGATAATACACACCAAACATTCCGAATCTATGAAAAATATTCCAAACCATATTGATCTCCCAAACACACTATAGAGCGAGAAAAATTATATCAAGTACGTTTTGAGAAACAATCCCCCATCCTTTTTTTCTTCTTCTAACCCACTAATTATTGAGAAATAGTATAATTATTTTTTTCTATTCTCTAGTGTTCAAACCATGAGAACACTATTCTATATGCCTATCTTTTGTATACAGTGGTTTATAAATGGTTGAACATAATTAATAATACACTAAAAAAGAAATTTTTTTTAACTTTATAAGATGGCAGGAGTTCATTTAATTATGATCGACCAAATATTTTCACTAAAATCATTAAAGGAATATGGATTTGGATTTCATAGAGAAAAAAGGGGATGAATCTGTTGGTAATAATGAGACCAACTTCCTGATCCCTATAAGTATAATTTTTTTATTACTGACTCTGAATACAAGATCAATTGACTCTTTTGTGGCCAAATTCAATGTATTTTAATGTAATTATTCATAAGATACATTATATGTTATGGATAAATTGTTTTATATTCCCTTATCCTAGATATGTAAATTTAGGATCCTATTATTTTGAGGAGATGAAATGGAAAATGGAGATTCATGGAAACTCGAATGATAATGTAAAGAAATTTTAACAATATACATGAGAAAAATGTAGGAGGAAGCACCCATGTAATTTTTATAAAGGATCCAAAAAATGATTAAAATGTTATAAAGAGGGTCACCAAGAATATAATTACTAGAGTAATGTGAAGAGGCCAATAAGGAGAATATATATGAATAAGTACCCAAGTAATACAACACACACACTTCAATAATTCAACTATAAGGATTTTATTAATTATATAAATCAATGTCCCATTCATAGATCCAATGAGAAACATAGGCACCAATAACCTCCGAGTCCAATGAAAAAAATGAATAGCTAACACAATCACTATGATATATGTAGATCACGATGTTTTAAAATTTACACTTTTTCACCACTATAGTTCTATGAACGCCATATTTTATTATGCATATTATGATTATTTCATATCATGAATTTTTTATGAATATTTATTCACCACATCTATTATTGAATATTAATCTATTTTTGAAAACACTTAATGTTACTATTATTACATCCATGATATACAACTCTTATCCTATTGAGATATGTGGGTTGTCACTTCCAAAGATCTATTTCTTGTTCCTTCCATAATATGATATTAGGAATGTGTTGGAATAACCTGTATAGATCTCACATAAGATATTATGATAATTAAATATCATTATATATCCCAAATCATCATGTCTTAAAATATCATTGAAAGAATGATTATGAACTCCCTTCAGAAAATAATTCTATAATATAATTATTATTAACCAATAAATAGGTAATTTTGAATAAAATTTTAGTGGAGGAACTCAACATTATAGATATTTCAATTCTATAAGAGTATATTAATGTATCTCTTAAATAAATACTCTATATTCTCCCAGAACAAGAGTTTGAGTTTTCAATTAAACACATGCATGGGTATACACCTATATCATAGAGTCCGTATATAGTTAACCCCATTTAATTTAAAAAAATAATGAAATAATTTCTATAAAATATTATTATGTGGTTTATATTCAATATTTATTCACTATAGTGTGCAACAATAAATTTTTTCAAGACTAATGATGGATCTATGCATCTATTAATTGATAAAGACAAACTTAAAAATAACTAAGAAGAACTAATATCTAATACCCTATACGTATGGGCTTTTTTATACTCAAAAGGGAATAATAATCCACAAATAATTACCTTGGATATTGGTATTAATAATTAAGGTTCCAATAAAATTTTATTCCCAAGAAAACATTCTATATGAGGGTTGGAAAATATGAATTTATAGTGATTTCATTCAGACCTATAGTTTTCCTCTATATATTCATGGATCTAAAGAATATTTTTTTAAAGATTACTTTGATTTATTCGAGGAACTATTTATAGATGATATTGTCATATATTCCAAGAGAAAGGTAGAGCATGAAAATCATTTACGTATTGTGTTGAAGTCCATGAGAACAAAGAAATGGTTGGAAATATATTGTGTATGGGATTCAAGCTATAGAATGTATAATTATTTGGCCATGTAATCACATGTGAGGGAATATCTAGAGATAATTAAAAGACATAAGTTATCAAAACACGACCTAGAAAAACCACTATAACCGAGATCTATAATTTTCTTGGGTTATTATGATATTATCGATGATTTGTGGGATATTTATTATGTTTTTAAAATCCAATAACCAAGATAACATAGAAGGGAGTGAAATTCCTTTATACATAGTAATTTGAAGAAGGATTCAAAGTACTATCGAAGAGTCTAGTCACCTCCTCTATACATACGTTAACTTATATTGAGGTAGTTTATGTAATAAACAATAATTATTCAATGAAGTGATTGGAAAGAGTTATCATATGAATTAATAATGTTATTACTTTTACCTTATGTTAATAAAAAATTCATGAGAAATATTACCCAAATAATTATTTGTAGTGGTGGAATTGATATATGTATTTATGATTTGATGATAATATATCTATTGTTAAATGTTATATATATATACTAATCACAAGATATTTAAATATATACAGACAAAAAATATATTAACATTCTCCAAAGGATTTGGTTGGAGATAATCAAAGACTATGACTACTCAACCAACCATCCATGTAAAGAAAATTATGCCCAAAAAAGATTATATAGAGTTGCATAAAATGCAGTGAGTATTCCAAAGTTAAACATTGATAATTATGGAATTATAAGGTTTGGAAACTTTATATATATCTTGTTAAAACTATAACTAATGTGGGATGTTTTGTAATATTTTAATAACTTATCCTTCTCTATTCATCCAGGAAGCATAAGTATGTATAAAGATATAAAAAACTGTTGGTGGGATAACATGATGAATAAAATTTCATAGTACATATCTTGATGTTTGGTATGTTTATAAGTCAAGGCCATATGACAGGAGTTTAAGGGTATGATGCAACCATTAAAAAAATAATTATCGAATAGAAGAAAAGCATGGATTTTGTTGTAGGACTCACCAATACATCCAATAGTAATAATACCACTTTTGTTGTAGTTTATAATATTACAAAGTTAGTTCATTTTATTTTTATTAAAAACACTTATTTCTTAACTAAATTGTAGTGATATATTTAAATTAAGTGGTAAGGCTGCATGGAGTACACCTTTCTATTATATCTTATCAAGCTATAAGGTTTACCTCAAGGTCCTAAAGTGTTATTGAAAAGTAAATAAAGATATAGGCGATTTTTTGACTTTATATCACCCTCAGATAATTAGTCAATCCATAAGAACCATTAAAACTCTGAAGAGTATTATAATATCCTATTTAATGGATTTCCATGGATGTTGGGATCAAAAAATCTACTTATAGTGTTATTATAAAATAAGGGTTTGTATTCTAGAATTTAAATGGTACCATTAAAAGATATGAATTTAATTAAATATAGGGTATTAATATACTAGAATAAAGTTGGAGATATGAATCTATTTAGTGATGATCTTTTCCAATAAATTACATAGAATATCCAAATCCTTCAGTTATATATGAAATTATAATAAATTTTATAAAATATATATAGATAGTCATGGATAATATTTTTATATTGATATTCGTGATAAAGTGTTCCATTAAGTATCTCCTTAAATAATAATTATTATATTTGGGAAGAAAGGGCTACTAATCCTTAGATATAATGGCGAAATCAAGATTCCCGACCATGTTAGGATATATATTATCACATAACACTCCCTCTACAACAATCCCAATTACTTGATACATTTAATGTATAAATTTTGATTAAGTACATACCAGACCCTTTAAATTTTCTGAACCCTCGAGTCGTGTAGTTAGAACATCATATCTCATTTATGGAACAAAAATTTCAGATCCTGGATCGAAGAGATATGGTGTTTAAAAATAAGATCTCCCATATGGTCAATGTTTTATGATTGAATCACCTATTTGATGAAGCTATATGGGAACCATAAGATGTAGTGAGACAAAATAACACCACATTTTTTATCCAAGAAAAGGAATTTTAAGAAGGAAATTATTTTTTATGTGGGGTAAAAGGTGATGAACCAATATTTTATCTAATATTTTTTATTCAATAAATACTATTTAGAATTTATTATGTTATAATAAAACACTAAACTAAACTTAAACAATCAAAATTTGATAATAAAAAATAATAAAAAATACTATTATAATATAATTATTGAATTAGATGGTATAAATAGTATTTATCATTTTTCAAAATAACAATAGAAATGAAAATAAATGAATCACGCTATATGCGTATTACCTTTGAGTATTTTTTTTAGGATTGTAAACGGATGTTTCATCACTTTGTTTTTACTTTGAAAAAGATGAAACATAACTTTAATAACTACAACTTTAGAGAAATCATTTGTAGAATATTTTTAAGCTCATGGAAATCACTATGAGATCTATGACAGTTGAACCGCCACCCATGATAGTCAGTACTATTTATCTTACCCTTATATCTTTTGTAAATATCATTATGGGGGTTTATATAGGTTTTAGGGTGATATAATCAAGTAATTATTAATAAATGTTATATTTGACCACATTAATAATTTTCTAAAAGGTCTACTAATAAAAAAGCATTTTATAAATACTTTTTCTTTCTATAGTATGCATCCTCATATTAAATTGAGTTTCCATTACTTTTATTATTTAAATATGATAAAATAAATGATATTTTTAAATTCCCAATTTAAATATTATCATTGGGCGATTGTTTGGATGTTTTCTAAAATGGTTTCTTTTTTAGTGGACGGTAAAAATATAGTTTTTACTATATTGTAAATTTTATGACATTATCATAATGTATCCGTGGAATAAAAATTTATGAAAATATTTTCTTGACTAAATATTCATTTAAAGACTAAAATAAAGAAATTATATTTTTTATTTTAAATTTACAAACCCATTTTTGAAATTTTAAATCATATAGTAATATTTTATCCTACTCAAAAGCTAATTTTGGAATATTTTTTTAATTAATTATTCACAATGTAGAATTATATTTTTTCTTACTTTAGAAGCCACATAACTCTTATTTCATTAAAAATAAACAACTTAATTTCATGTAAATAAAAAATCGTTTTATTATAAAATCATTTTTATGTTTAAAATATATAGTTTTTTTAAAAAAATTAATGTCTTATAGATTTAATATATTTGAATAAAATTTTATTACTTTTAAAACTTTAATTCAATAAATTTTATTCCATATTTTAAATTAGAAGTTCTAAATTATCATATATGGTCAATTTTAATTTTAGGCATTAAAATAAATTACTTTTGTCAAAATTAATCACAATGATAATTTCTAAAAATGGTAAAACTTTTAATTAATGGATCATAACCTAAAATATATTCAAAAAATATCTTCAAATGAGTGGATACAAAATTTATTGAGCTCTCATAAACTTTCCTTCATTTATAGTCAAATTTGAACCCTCATGCCAGAAAATTTGACATTCATTTTATATTAATTATAATGTATTTAAAAAAAATTCTTTTCCGTAAATTATAAAATGAAATTTACACCACCCTTTAAAAATAATCCAAAAAAAAAATATGTTAAAATACCTATTTTAATTCAAAAATAAAAAACTTCTACATTCATGAGCATCTATTCCCTATAAATTTTAAAAATCCCTTTATAATTAGGGCGGTTTCCAAAAGGAGATTAAATTATTCTATGTATGTATTTTCATCACTTCAATCATTATTCCATATATTTTTTTATAAATCTTGTTAAATATTAATTATCACTATATTAACATGTTTTTTAATTCATTAATATTCTATAAAATTATCATTATCAATATTAAAAAACATATTCTTATTCATTTAATCATTATATCATGACCTCTTTGGACCTATTTAACCACCTACCAAAAAAATGTTATAATGTATATATTTTGAATGATTAATAAATATATTATACTGATAATATTATATAATAATGTAGAAATCAAGATCTTATCATATTTTTTCAATAATGATTCAATAATGAAATCATTCAATACTAATTTTAATCATATTAATTATAACATGTTCTTAATTGGGTTGGGTTAAATACTTATATGAATAATCCTATGAATATTTATCATGGTTGGTTATAAAAACTCAGTTTCTAGTAATATATGATATTAATAAGAAAATGTAGTTCTTATTATAGAATAGAAATATTAATATTAAAATCAATACTAATAGACAACTATTTGTACAATAAATGTAACCGAAACAAAAATGTTTTATATTTTACCTTTACATACAATACCTAATCATTCCACATAATGAAAATAGAAAATCCTAAATAGGTAAATAAATTTTATTTCTAGTTCCATGATAATTTTGGATATGATGAAACTAATCAATAACTTATTTAAACACAGTTAACACATTGAATATGTTTTAGAGGAATTGATCAAAAAACCCCTTGTGGTTGGTGAGAGTAATAAAAGTATACAAATGTGTAGCACATAATACCAAATAGACATGAAAAATGAAATATAATTCTAAAAGGTTATGAATTAACTATTTAATAAACTTATTATGGTAATTCGGAAAATTATCTAGACATATCAAGTGAGTTAGGACATGAGTAAGAGCTTCATGGACTGAATTTTATTTCATTGAGTCATAAACCAATTTACTTGAAAAAGATATTATAGGTTTCATTAATTCATCAATTTCTCTATTATATATGACATTTTCTCTTTTTTATGTATATAATTTTCATTTTGATATAAATATATTCCTTTTCAATCAATTTCATCCCACCTAAAAATTCTACATTGTTAAAAATAATTCATAACTTTTCTAATGACACTATTTCTATCAATTCTATATTTTTCTTCTCACCAATGTTTTACTATATAAAGATAAACTTTACATACATAGATATTATATAAAAAATATTAAAATTTCTTTAAATCAAATAATCATCCATGATAAAATCATATTGTTATAGTATCATTGCGAATATAGAATCATGAACAACTATTTGGTAACAGTCCCACATTATCTCCCACTAATATATTCATAAGTATCACCCTTATTATAAATAACATACATAAAAAAATTTCATAACCTGGGAAAGGAAATAGAAGAATTAGCGAGATTTCATACTCAATAAACGTAATCAATAGATATATCAATCGTCATATTAGAATAACATGAGTAAGTGGATATAGGAAAATTATCTTAACATTAAAAAAACCCCCTGCATATCATAAATCGTAAGATTGAGTAATAGTATAAATCATGGTATTTTATAAGACATTAAACATAAAGGATTCAATTAATATGATCCATAAGAGAATAACATTGGCATAGGACACTGAATTTAGGCATACAAAAAATCACCAAAAACCATTTCTTTATTAGTGAGGATTCATAGTAAAGACTGTCATTATAGAATGGGATTAATCCCCAAACCATCATAGTTTTCAAGGTTCACTCCCAAGACTATCATTGTGAAAAAAATTCTATTATTGATCTAGGTTCAGTTCTCATTCTAGTGTTAATAATCTCATAAGATAAAAATCCTTACTCAATGCATTGGAGGGAGATAAAGGTCCAACCCATGAAACAATGAAAAAATATATATGTGTCCCATAAGATCATAAAAAATTAATCAAATCATAACCTTTGATAATAAATGGGTCTTATAAATAATTCATTTGAGTATAACCCATGAAAAATGAATGGGTTTCACAAACATTTCATCATTTCTTCATAGAATAACCTGAGGAAAATAAATGGGATTCATAATAATCTTGTAAAAATAAAAATACCCTATCTGTATAAAGAATAATGACCATATCATTGGATCATATCCCCTGTAAAAAATTGATATCAATGTTTTTTATACTAGATGTATATAAATACCATCAAAATATCAATAAAAAATTCTTGAGGAAAATATAATTTTCAATTTCTGAATTAATTTATATTAAAAAATAATTCAAAATTATAAAGGAACACTTTTTCTTTGAAAAGAAACATGTAAATTTCTAAAGGAAACATTGAATAAAAAATCATTCATGATTGTGGGTAAATTCTCTCATGCCATATAAGTTGAAAAAATATTTCCTTCATACATTTTCTTGAAAAGTAAAAATGTAACATGTTTGGCAAACAACAAAAATATTAATTTCAAACCATTTTTAAAAAAGTTAAAAATTCATAAAAATTATATTAACCAATTTTATAGGAATATAAAAAAACTTCTTTAAATTTTTTATAGAAAATATGGACATAGAAGAAAAATGTTTTTTAAATGAAGAGAGAAATAATTTCAATTTTCCATAGAAACGTATTTTCAATTTATTGAGTACATGAGATGGGAGAAATTAATGGGAAGATGTATTTTAAATACATAACTAGAGGTTAATTAAATTCATATTTTCTTGAGAGGTATACCATAATATTTTATCATTAGAGGCATAGTGAAAATCAATCTCGATAAAAAATTAGATTGTCACATAAAACCGTTAAATTGATTTCATCTTACCACAAAGCATTCTATTATCATGTATAAAAAAATTATATTAATTATAATTATATGAAAATATTCATTTTAATACTTATAATGTCATATATGATCACTTTATACAATTTCAACACCCTGCTTTGTGAATAATACCTTATTAAATTCATCATTTCTAGGTGTTAACTGTTTCATTTATCATGAATATTTCTATTAAGTATTTCTATTCCTTTTACATTTATCTAGGATCCATAATATATATAATATTAATCATGAGATATATTAATTATAAACATATTCACAGTCACCTATATAATTAAGAGATAGAAGAATTAATTACATCATTTATGGAGGTGGTAGGCCATAGGTAAACATTAACAATGTTTTCTTTTTCCAATGGATGGAATGAAATAATGATGTATATTAATTTACCATTAAAAATGAAGTATTATATCATATTTATAATATATATTTATCAAATTCATTCTTATTACTATCCTTATAAAATTGAATGGACTAATGAATCACATGGCTTCGTGGAGGTGGTTGTCGCATGTACACATGAGCGATGTTATCATTTTCCAACGTATTGGAAGGTAAGTAGGAAGATGTGATATTATAATTAATGAATTATAATTATTTTATAAATATCAATTATAAAAATTAAACCCATCATAATACCCATCAATAAAATATGGTGATACAAATTGATTTTCATCGCTACAGGGATACAATACATCATATGTACTTACAAGAAACACTTTGATATCCCATTTGAAGGGAAACAAGTGTATAACACAGTTTTCATAATAATAATTAAATTTATGAATATTTAGGATACATAATTTTTTATTTTATGATAAATACATTAGATTTAGAGTAGGTGAAGAAGAGTAGAAAATAAAGTTAGGTGATTACTACTTCTCTAAAACAACTCATTTAGATCTCCTATAAAGGAAACTAGGGTTGGTATTTTGGGAATCAAAAAACATATATAAATTTAATAGGCAATTTTAGAAGTTAAATTGGAATATTTTGGATTATCTAGAAGGCTTAATGTGGTGTGATGATTGTAGGGAGGGGGTTCCCTTTTATAATTTAGGTTAAGGGTACTTTCAGAATTTATAGAAAGATTAAATTATAATAAATTAGTTCTAAAGAAACGAATCACAATAAATAGGTTTTAAAATATATGGTATTAGGTGGTTTTAATTAAATAAACCAATATAATTTAGACAGGTTCAATTTCATTCTATACCTTATCATTTTGATTAACCCACATTCAATTTTAATTTGAACTACGGTAGCAACCTTTTAAATACTAAATATTGTAATGTTTAATTATAAGGTGAAAATTGTACCCTAAATGTCCATGTGATGTGATTTTAGACTATATAATATACAATTTTTATTAATTAATTTTTTTAATTTTTTTAATTAATTTATTAAAAGGTCATTTTAATAAAATAAAATTGTTGACAATTTTGACAGTATTCATTTAATTTGGCTTAAAATTCACAAAGAAATAGTTTTAAATAAAATATAATATATTAAATACACTAATATGTTATATTAAACTATAAAATTTTAGAACACTATAAATTAATTAAATTATACATCATTTAATATTTTCATTATTAATTATTTTATTTTTACATTAATTAAATAAATATAATTTCAGTGTCATGTTAGTATTTATGGTAATTATATATTACAAAAAAATTATAAATAAAATATAATCCATAATATAGTTTTATTATAAACAAAATTAAATTTAATATTCATTCATAACTAGTTTTTTCCCTATGTGAACACATAATGATATTTAAAACTAAGAGAGTAAAATTTTGTATCAGTTTTCGATTTAATCAATATGTAATTAATTTTATAGGAATAGTATTTTTAAACTACTAAATTCTGAGCCTAAGGTGTTATGGGTGTAATTAAATTCATTCAAGAACAATTAAGATGATAAATAATGTCCTTATCAATTATATTTAATCTAGGGTAACTTGATTTACCCTTTGCTGAGGTGATAAATTTTACTATGATTACTATTCCGGTTGACCAAAAATAAAGGGTGCCTATTTAAAAAATATAAACATCCTTGTTCTAAATATTTAATTAATTGTATCTAATTTAATACTTGTAAAAGGAAAAAATTAATTTTAATGTAAGTGCACACAATGCTACAAAAACCTTTTTTTAGAAAAAAAATACAATTTAAGATTAAATCTGGATTTACTCTTATCATATGCCCAACAAAATATTTTTTGAATTTATAATAAATTTGATAAATTAAGTAATATAATCATTCACCAATATTATAAATTTATTTTATTAAGATAAAAATACATTGCACACATGGAAATTTTTTTTGGAAGAAGAATCTACTTTATTTTCAATGGTTTTTTATTTTTATTTATAACTAATTGATAATGAATTAATTAATTTTGTACATCTATAAACCATAAATTATCATAATTTAATTAGTATCATTCATACACTGAATTATAATGAAAAGGTAATAATAATATTTTAATAGTATATCATGATTCATCTAAACTTGTTGTTGTGTATAACACAAGATATCGATGAAATCAAATTAGTTAAAGAGAAATATTTCATAAACATATTGAAGTATTAAATTGTACCCACACAAAATGAATGTTCTCCATAAAACTCATCACTCTAATACAAACATATTAGGGTAAATCTACCTCATCACATCCTCTAGTTTCCATATATTTTACTAAAATTTACAATTTCACCATAAAACATTGAATATGTGAGTGATATTCTTTCATTGTGCTTTATATATATGATCCATAATTTGAACATATTCTTCTTATTAAGAATGAACTTCTTCTAGAGGTATGAACTTTGAGTTTATTATATGTTAATAATTTGGTGTGTAATTTCTTAGGAGAGATATATGGAACCCATACTGATAATGGGGGAGATTTTTTGGAAGGTCCAATCAATAAGCTACTATCCCAATACGATCATCAATTTTGAAAATGATTGATATAACACAGTCTTAGATTCATTTCTTCAATAATAGCATCACCCAATACAATAGATATATTATTAAAAATACCATATCATGAAATTCAAACATTAGTTTTTTGTGACAATTTTCAACATAACATTTTTGTCGACATTGAAATGCTCTTTTGTGTGAATGAATTGATCAAACCATATATAATATTTCTTCATCTAGATCAGGTCCCAATAGTTTTCTTTTTATAAATTTATTCCAGAATGATTGATTTTTTCAATACCTTTCATAAAGGGGACCTTAAGGAGTAATTGAAATACTAGAGTGAAATACATTATTATGAGTAAATCCCACCAAAGTAAGGTGTTGATCCACACCAAATTTAAAATATATAGAAAAAATATCAATATGAATAATTGATTTTGAGTGGTCCTCTTATACTTAGCATCTATCTGAGGATGATAAGTAGTGTTGAAAGATAACTTTGTATCAATATCCTATTGAATAATTCTCCCAAACTACAAGGAAATCCTTGTATCCCAATTATATACAATGATAGTGGTACACCATGAAATCTTACCACTTAATAATTTATAACTCATTATGTTGATGAGGATAGAAAAATTCTATAATGGAAACAAAGAGTGAATAATTTGTAAAGAGATCCACTAAAACCTAAATATGATTATTCCCTTTAGATGTTTTGGGTAATCATATAACAAAATCCATAATGGTGTTTTCTTATTTTTATTCTAGTATAGGTAATGGATGTATCATTCCCTTGGACTTATATCTCTCAGCCTTAACATGCTGACATACCAGACACTAAGATATAAACTCTCTAATATCTCTCTTCATGCCACCTTACCAGAAATACTATTTCAAATCTCTACACATCTCCATACATTTAGGAATAATAGATAATGAAGAAATATGAGATTCATCCATCATATCCATCTTTAAATTTGGAATTTAAGGGACACATACATGATTCCTAAGAATTATTAATCCATCACAATGAAGTTTGAATTCAGGAACATTTCTCACTTTATTTTTTATCTCCCCAAATTTATTTTTCATATATTTAGTATTCACATGAATAGATGACTGAAAAATCATTTGAGAAAGATAATATTTATCTCCTAAAATGTTTCTAGCTCTATAATTTGTAAATACATAAGTATTGGATCTTTTTTGATCCTCATCGAAGATAATATAGTATAATCCTTTGGACTTAAATAATCTTCCACATTTTTTCCTTCCTTGGATGGTAAAGTATTTAGCATTCTTAATCATTATTCAACCCTACCATCTTATTTGGAATATATTCAGATATTTTTTAGGGAAAATATAAATTAATATTTTGTGATTTTTATAATTGTCACACCTTTTTTAATAGAGAAAACTCCACCATATATTTGAGGAAAAAATTATACCAGCTAATATAAAATAATTATTTGGGTAATTTTTATCATAGAACATCAATTACCTTAAAGAATAAGCTCTAATTATATAATTATACATGAGGATAAATCCTATTCCTTTTATCGATGAGTCATTATAGATTAAATACCCTTGTCCACTACAGTGTAGGGTAAACATAAGCATAGTGAATAGCCTTTTTTACAGTTCCTTAAATCATTTCTGAAAATAATCCATGCAATGAAACATGTGTCCTCTACGAGGTTACATGTTGATTGGATTATATAGTCAAGAAATATTCTCCAATAATTTCTAGTAATATCTAAAAAACTATGAAAAGTACATTCCTCAGTCACAATGGTTTCTTTGGGTCAATTTTTAATAACTCTAATCTTTGAAGGGTCTACTGATATACCCCCACATGAGATTATATGACCCAAGGATGAATCTTTCGAAGAAAAAATCCACTTTCAATAATTTTTTCATAAATAATCTTCTTAGGGTCTATATAAAAATTGAAAAGTGATCTTCAGGATCTTACTTATACTTTGAATATATAAGAATAATTCCTATAAATACATCAAAAATTGATGATATTAATCTTTAAAAACTCTATACATTAAATCCATGAAGATATCAAGATCATTAGTATGACCATATGACATCATTATAAATTCATATATTCTATAACTTTTATGGAATGTTTTATTGGGTATATTATCATAATTGACCCTCAATTAATGATTTCAAAAATGAATATCAATATTATAAAATTATTAATCTCTCCACAGTTGATTAATTAAGTTAACAATATGGGGTATATGATACTTATTATTCATAGTGATCTAGTTAAATTCACAATTACCAATGTATATTATCATTGAACCATCCATATTCTTTCTAAATAGAACTGGTGAACCCCAAAGTGATGCATTAGGGAAAATTAATCCCATTTAATGATTCTCCTAGTGTTATTTATTTAATTCTTTCAACTTAATAAGAGACATTATATTCAGAGTATTTGAAATATTTGTACCACTAAGTGCTGGTTCTATTAAAAACACAAATTCATAGTTCAATGAAAGACTAAAAAACTCTTCCAAAAATATTTACTAAACTCCCAAAAAATATGTATATTTTTTATTTTGAGTTTATCTCCATCCATATGAGATAAAATCCCATTTTCAATAAGAATCCTGACCCATGTGATGGATGTAATTTACATAATATGTTAATTTTTTCATCACATTGATAATATATTAGTGGTTAGTTTATAATAACAAATGTAACAACCCTTCCTTGGAAAGTGATATGGGATTTATTTAAATAAATCCAATAAATTTCCAAAATAACATCGAATTCAAATCGAAGTTGAATAATAATATTTAAATGGAACACATTCCCATAAAAATCATCCAAATAAGAATGATAGTCCTGGGATGATATTATCACACCATTATGGGTATTTTCTGCTAAATCAACATATAATTTTTTTGGTGGTGTTATGATAACGTTATAAAATAATTTAGATATAAAAAAATGGGTAGATATAGAATCAAATAATACATTATCGGTTCTAGAGTGGATGGTAAGTGTACTTTTCAACACATATTTATCATACCCATCACAAAAAATAGTAATTACATGAGATTTCTATTTTCCTCTAAGATTAAGTGGTTTATCATGTCAATAATCATTGTTAACCTTAATATTTGGGAACTTGTTATCATAATTCCCATAACACATGAATTTAAAACACTATAGTCTTGGTTTTATATTCTATGGATATTTCACTACATTCACATTAATAGATAAAATCTTCCCATCATATTGTAATTATATTTCCTAATAACCTTCCTTTCCACAATTAAAATACATATGAGTTCCCTTATGATAATTTCCCCTATGTTTCCTTCCATACATTGAGTATAAAGGAAGAATCATCTTTAAAAAATTACGATTCTTCGAATTTCCATTGAATTACTTTTATATTTTCTTATCAAACCCATGATATTGACGAGTAAATCCAATTACCATCTAAACCATTAAATCACCAAAAAATTCCATATAGCTAATGAAGTACCTTATGGACAATTTCTTTCAGACAATTGGTATTGAGCCATTGAAGATTCAATCAACCATACTTTTAGGTTGGATCATAAAACCATAGGGGTAACTTATAATTATTGTGAAATTTTCTCCATAGGCACCAATAGATTCATCATAATTCAAATTTAACTAATGAAATTCTTTCTCTATTTTCCTCTGAATAATACAAAGAATACACTTATTGAAAAATAATATTTAAAAATCATCCCACTAAATTGAATAAATTTATTATTATACTATTTTTTCTAGATGCCAATCCAACACTCATCTAATTCACCTTCCAAATTACAAAAATATAGAATAATATTCTCATGTTCTGAATAATAAATAATGGAAAACTAAATTTCAATGGTATTGATCAATTTCCCAGCGACTAGTGGACTAGTATACCCAATAAACAAGATGGTCTTTGACTCATAAAGGAATGAACAAAATATTGTTCCATCCTTATATCATTTTCAATATCATCATGATTTAATATTTAGAATGTTAAGTGAGCATAGAAATAATATTTTCTAATTGAGCTCCCATAAAATTGAATTTCTTAAGAGCAAAATCATGGAATTGTCTATTACATTTAGTGTTAAAATGATTTCCTCAGGTTCCATCAATTGACCACAACCGAAAATTATAGTGTGAGCAATAATAAACATGATGGGAAACGAAAAAATCACTAAAAATAATTTATAGCATGTCTAAATTCTCACACGTTATTCCATGACACAAAAAGTTTATCCTAGATCACTACCAATAAATTAGGATTTTATCTTATACATAGACTTATTTCAAGGTATCTTACTAATATGTTTTCATCCAAGATTCAAAATTTTAACCAAAGCATTATATAATTCAAAATATAAAAACCAATAATTTTCATACATACACATTAAATCTAAATAGAAGAATATGATTTACATAATATATTGATCCACTATAGAATCATATTGGTCTAGTATCTTTTGAGACATGTAAACATAAAAAACTATTTCATAATATTTCTACATTATCTCCCTTTAATATCTTCATAACCATCACCCTTCTTATATATATAATACATAAAAAATTTCATCATAACATGGGACATGAAGCATAAGAGGATGAGATCTAATTCTCAACAATGTCACATAAGGGTGATATCAAAGACAATATAAGCATATTAAGAGAAAGAGATAATAATAATATGACCATAACATCCAAAAAAATAAAATTCTTATCATAGATCATAATCATGATTCATGGTATAAGGATTTCCAATTCATAAGACGTGAATCATAAAGTAATCTAATAATATGATCCATTAGAGCATAACATTGGATTATGACATGGGATTATGGCATAAACCCATGAAAAGAAAATCATTTTCTTATTATTCATAGATCTCTTCCAAGAAAATCATAGTGGAATGAGTTTACTCCCCAAACCATTGTATTAATCATTGATCACTCCCAAGACTATCATAGTGGACACATACCCAAACTGAACTAGTCTCACTCACCATTCTAAATCTATTTATCACGTGAGAAATAAATATTTACCCAATGAATTTTAGGGAGATATAGATCACACCCATAAACTATTCATCATATCAAAACCAATGAAATGATATGGGTTTCATAATGATTCCACCATATCATAACCCATGGGGATAAAATGAGTTTCTTAAATATTTTATCATTATGTCATAGAATAACCCAATGAAAAAATTGGTTTCATAAAAATAATTTCATCATCAACATAAACCATCCACATAAAGAATAAGGATGGGGTTAATAGATCACATCCCTGTTAATGAATAAGTGAATCCAACAATTGCTATCAATGATGAATATAAATACCATAAGAATATCATTAAAATATATTTGAGGAAAATAACTATTATTTTTTTAAAATAAATTATTAAAAAAAACTACAAAATTGTAAAGAAGCTTTAAATAAAAAACTATTCATGATAGTGAGAAACATTATTTATACCTATAAGTTAACTAAAACATTCCTCCTATAATTTTGTTGGAAAATTCAAGATTACATTGTTTAGAAAATAACAAAAAAAATTATTTCAAATAATTTTTTCAAAATTCATAAGTAAATAAAAATTAGATTGAACAGTCATATGAGTACAATAATAAAATTCTTTAAAACATATTTAGAAAATATGTATATGTAATAAAAACTTTTTTCAATTGAAGAGAGAAATGAAGTAAATTTTACTTAGAAACACACTTTCTACTTATTAAGTTAAAAACATGAAAAAATTAAATGACATCATGTAATTAAAAAAATAACTATAATAGTATAAAATTAATAATTCTATTGAGATTTAGATAATAATATCTCATCATTAGAGGCACAATCATAATGAATATCGATAAATAATGTGATTGTGACATAAAAACCTTACCTTGAGTTCAACGTACTTAGAAATCTCTCTAAACTCTTATATATAAATTTAAATTTATTATAATTCTAAAATAGAGTCTTTTTAATACTTATAATAACATATTTTATACCTTTATAACATTTCAACACCATATTTTAACAATAATTTCTTATTAAAATCATTATTTTTTATGTTATTTTTTTATTTTAGTTCAGCAGTTCCTATCTGTGTACATTTATATTGTTTCTGTAATCTAAATAATATTAATCATTATAAATATTTATTTTATAAATATTTATAATAAACCACAAAATTTAGAGATACAAAAATTAATTTCATTGTTCATGGAGATCGTAGGTCGTATGTACACATGAATGTTGTTTTAATTTTTCGACGGATGGAATTAAAGAAAGGTAAATAATAATTAAATTATATGATATAATTATAATATCATATATATCATTAATATTTATCAAATTAATCCTCCATACCATCTAAGTAAAGTAGAAATGTAAAATTATTCACATGGCTTCGTGGAGGCGGCAGTTCCCATGTACGCATAAACGATGTCATATATTTAAAAATGATTGGAAGGTTTGCAGGTATATCTGATATTATAATTAAAAAAATATTTTATAAATATCTTATATATACATTAAACCCTTCATAATACTCCTTAATAAAATAATGTGATAAAAAATAAATTGTATCTCTATGTGGAGATGGTAATACATACCTATGCACGAGCGATAAATTCATTCTCATTTGATAGAAAAGAGGTTATATAATTGTGATTCCAAATTAATAATAAAATTTTCAAATATTTAGGATATATAAGTAATATTTTATGATAAAAAACTTTTATTTATAGTAGGTAAAGAAGATTAGAAAAAAAGTGATCAGTTAAGGTTATTACCTCTTCTTTGAAATGACATTATTAGATTTCCTATAAATGGTAGTAGGGTGAGACTTTCGGGAAGACCAGAACCTCTAGAATGTGTATAAATAATTTTAAAAGATATATTTCTGGATTTTGGTTGATATATAAGGATCATCGTGAGGTAAAAAAGATATGGAGAAGAACCCTTTAATAATTGAGGTGAGGGGTACTTTTGGTATTTTACGAAATATTAAATTATAATTAATTAATTTTCAATACAAATTACTTAAATTGTATAGGGATTAAAATATAGGGTATTACGGGGTTTTATTACCATAAATCAATAGAATTTAAATATGTTTTAGTGTTCTTTTAAACCTTATCATTTTGATTAACACATAGTTAACCAATTTTAATTTCAATTAAAATAATAAAATTTTCAAAATTAATTGTTATAATTGTTACTTATATAGTTAAAATTTGACCATAAATGAAAATTTTAAGAACTTTTATTACATATCAAATCCAATTTTTATTATTTCAATATTTTGATAATTTTTAAATAATTTGAAAAAAATATGTTTAATAAAATATCAATATTTTTAATTTTGACACTATTCATTTAATTTTACTTAAAATAGAAGAAGAAAAGTTTTATTTAGAAAATAATATTTTAAAGGAATACTAATATGTCATATTAACATATAAAATTCATGAAACGCTATAAATAACTCAAATTCTATATCTTTTAATAATTTCAAAATTCTTTTTTTTATTATTCCGTTAATTGAATAAACACTATTTTTGTGGTGTGTTAGCATTTCATATAATTATATATCAACAAAAAATTATAAATAAATTATCCTCATGAATTTAATTTTTTTACTCAGAAAAAGAAGTTTAATATTTGTTAATTTCTAAGTCATTCCCCATTTGAACACACTTGATTTATTGATTTAAATCACTATTCTTAGATACATATGTACATAGGAATATCAATTTTTAATGTAATTAATTGAAAAATCATGATGTAAATATAATTCATGATATATGTTATTAATTTTAGAAAATAATATGTTTAATAGATTGATTTTTACAATTTGAGAATATTTTATAATATTTTAATGGGAAAATTTTATTTTCATTTCTAAAATTAAAACACGCTAAATATGAATTAAATAATATATTTTATTTTTTATGAAAAATTATTAATTTTATTTATACATTGGTATGTAATTTGAAAATGGTAAAAAAATGAATATAGGTTTCAAATTTAATTAAATTATTTTTGATTTATATATAAATATATAGTCTTCATATTTTATCACACTAAATATAAATATATTCAAGGGGGAAAATTTATGGTGAGGATTAGAGGTTAAAGTTGGTTGGAATTCTAAGAATTTTCTAGACATGTTTATGATAAATCAAAATTTTAACATAATAACATGTTAAAGAATAAAATTAGTTATAGGAAAAAATTATACAAATTAAAATTAGTAAACCTGGAGGTTAATAATTACATTTAATTTCATTTAAATAAATGAACATAAAAAATATATTTTATATCATGTTCTTAGTCATAAGGTAATGTTGAAATCAATACAAATTAAAATTCAAAAGAAAATTTGATTTTTTACAATCATTTAAAATAATATTCATAAAATTTATGGTAAGCACATTGATTGATTAAATTGATTATTTGTTACTTGAGGTGATGACACAATTTTTATAGTTTTATTTGAAACTCTTTACTTGTAAATATGTTTTAATTTACATTACTGTGTAATGTTTTATCCAATTAAAGTGTATTTACTTTGAGATTTTTGAGGAAATTATTTTTTATGATGATGAGAAAAGGTTAATGTAATGTGTAATTTTATAAATTTATTTAGTAACTATTTTTATATATTACTTATAATTCCAAAACAGATTTATGATACCTAATTTTTAGTGTTTTTATTGATTTTGGGAGATATGAATCTTAATTACAAATCTATAAAAGCATAAACTAATTTTATGAGAATTAGAGAAAATCATACCATGGAATATCACCTTCCACACCATATATTTCAAATGTTCTACCATGAAAAAATGTATTACTAAAAATTGTAAATGCATATAAAAAATAAGGACAATAACTATAATGACTCTATTAAAGTACCAAACCATCATTTTGGATGTGATATTATTACAATGATTTCATTCTAAAGGGAAATAAAGAGAGATGGTACCCATTTTGAAAAAAATGGCCTAATAACCTTATAATTATATAATATAGAAGAAACATGACACTTATTCTATTCATTGGTTTTGAAAGTGGTGGATAGATTTTCGTTTAAACATTAAAGATATTATAACAACCTATGATTATATTACATATTCTCATTAAATAAATATTTTTCAACAGATTATTTCATACGAAACACCAATCTAAAACAAAATCAAGATACTTTAATAAATATTTTAAATGACCATTATAATATAACCATTGAATTATAATCAATAAGTAGTAGTAAATAAAATTTTAAATAAATGTAGAAAGGAGAATCAATGGCCTAAAACTGAAAAAGTCTTCCCTACAATGCTTATTTTTATAATCTAGAAATGGAGGTGGAATCAATAAGGTCTTCCCTATACCAATCCCAAGATGAACATCACTAAATAATATTTGAGATAAATCATCCATAGGATATGTTTAAGCTCATGGAAATCTCTATGTGATCCATCTTCATTTAACCGCCACTCTTCATTGCCACGACTATTTACCTTCCCCTTATATCTTATATATTTTTCTTAAGGGGTATTTTGATTAGGATTTAGGATGATATAAAAATTAAATTATTAATAATTTTTATATTTTTTTAAATTTGTTATTTATAAAAATGTGTACAAATACAAAAGTCATTTTATAAATACTTTTGTTTTCCTATTATGTGTCATTATATTAAATTTAATTTCTATCACATTTAGAATTTTACTTTTACAAAATGAACTATAATTTTCAATTTAGATTGTCAATATTATCCTAGGGTGTTTTTTTTGATTTTTATTATATGATTGATTTTTATGTGAATAGTATAAAATACAGTTTTTTCAAAAACATTAAATTTTATGAACTTATCATGATTTTATCCTAAATTAAAATTTTATAAAAAATTATAATCGAAAAAATATTTATTTATGGATTAAAATAATGCATTTAAAATTATATTTTGAATTTAGGATCCTGTGTTTAATAATTTGGAACCAAAAGTACCATTTTATAGCTTTCAAAACCATTTTTAATCTTTTTATTTTAATTAAATATTCAAAACTTATAATTAAATTTTGGATTGATTTAAAAAAAATCTTTATTAATTAATAATTAAAATAATACTATTATGTGAATAAAAAATATTAGTTTTCGTAAATACATTTTTATGCTTAAAAATCTATTTTTCTAAAAACACTTATTAGAAGAAAAATAAATTTTAGCATCATTTTTATTTCAACATTATTTTTTAACCTATGTTACTTCCTCACACATATTTTAAATACTTTTAACAACTGTTATATAAGATTTAAATTCAAAGGTATTGAAAAAAACCTAATTGATCTGTAAAAACATTTCCCATGATGGTTATCTATATAACCGTGTGCATAGTAATTTTTCACATCAGTTATATTGATAAAAAACATGGAAACACACTATTCATGTTGGTTATATAGATAACTGATGTTAAAAGTTAAAAACATTAAGAATATAATTTTATTACACATAACATAACATCAATAGAAAAATATTATTTTAATCATATCATTATATCAAACAAATTAAAAACAATTGTTAATATTTTTTACTTCTTCAATGTAATTTCTCTTATTTCCTCTAAAATTAGAGATCAATTTATTGAAATTAAATTAATTCATGATAAAAAATATATGAGGCATTTTTATCATTTCCTTGAATATCTCAAATGGATGTTTAATCATCTTTGAAGGTGTCATCTTCATCAAAAAAATGAAAATTGTAAAAACATTTATACAAAGAAAAAAAATATAACTAAAATACATATATATTACCACATAAAATCAATTTAATGGTGATATAGAATTATATAAAGAAAATTAAATGTGTGAAAAAAAATAATTTGAGGTAAATTATAAATTTTTATCGGGATGATTTATTTATAGGAGAAAATAAAATGTTCGCAATCATGAAATGAATTAACAAATGAGAAGGTAAAATTCAAAAGTGAAAGAGTTAAAAATTTATAATTCATATAGTTTTCATTTTAAATCAATTAAACATTGAACTTTAGTGCTTATTTTTCCAAAAAATATATTAAAAGTTGATAAATATATACTTTTTAAGTTAGTTTCCAAAAATATGATGTTATAAGTATAGTTTAAATTTTATTTTTTATGACCAAAGTTATAATGTATATTTTAACATTTGTTTTATAAAATATGATTGAAAAGTAATTTTTCATGTATGTTCTATGCAAACCAATGTTAAAAGCCTAATGTAGGTGGATATTTTTATACTTGTGTATTTTTAAGGTGTTACATGTTTATTATTTTATAATTATTTTTATCACTTTTTAGAAATATATTCAACAAAATGGATATCATATTTAGAATTAGAAGGTCCATATTATGTAATAAGTTCAATTGTATAACTCACATCACTTTTCTTCTATTTCAAGTCAAATTTCAACCCACATTCCTCAAAATTTGACTTTATCTTTATATAAAACATTACGTATTTAATAAAAACCTGAAGTATATATGAAAATTAAAATCCCTTCTCTTTTAAAAGGATCCTTCCATCACCCATTAAAATCCACTAATTTTTTTTAATAAATATCATTAATCTACCAAAATTATATACCAAATAATCTTCTAAATTCTTGAGATTATGGGATTTAAAAATTTTGTAAATACCATAATAATCATTGTGGTTATAAATATGAGATTATTTTCATTTAAAAAGTATTTTCACATATTTAATCATTCATACATATATTTTTATAAATCCTTATAAATATTATTTATCACTATAAAAAATGACATTGAAATTATTAATATTATATAAATGTAATATAAATACTATATAATTACGTATTCTTATTCATTTAGTCTTTATAGCACACTCCTTTTAGGATGGGTTTACCACCTATAAGAACAATGTTATAATGATTATATCACGAATTAATAATTAATATTAAATACAATTAATATTATAAAAAACCAATAATTTGTGATTTTTTCATAACTTTTGAATGAGGTCACTATATGTAAATCATTCCATAATCATACTTTTATAATTAATTATAGAATGTTTTTATTTGGGTTGATTTAACTATTAAAATTAACAATTATTTGAATATTAATCAGGGATGGACATGGATACTTAATTTCTATTAATATATGATAATAATATATAATGTTTTATATTTTTAATGAGGATAATATGATTTATGATCAACATTAAAAACCAAATTTTTTATGATAATTGTTATTGAAACAGACACATTTGAGGTTTTTATTTACTAATCATACATCAACGCTCTATAAAATGACCATAAACCATTATAAATAATAAATTAACTTATATTTATTATACCCAAAAAAATTATCTATATGATGAAACAATTATATAACTCTTTTGAACAAGGTCAACACACTGTAGTAGTTTTGGAGGAATTGATTAAACAACCCCAAACAGACAAGTAGAGACAATATATATATGATTGAGTAAAATATAATAAAAAATTGCCCATAAAAATGACATATAATTGAAAATGGATATTAATAAAAAAATTATTAAATTTAATTTGGTTATAAATGGAGTGAAACACACACATCAAGTGTGTTGGTATATGAAGTAAGGGTTTTGTTAGCTCAATTTATTTCATTGGGTCACAAACTAAATTCCTTGACTCAGATCATTAAATAATATTTTATTCTTCTATTATTATATTATATATGAATTGTTCTATTTTTATTTTTATAACTTACATCATCTAATCAAAATAGTCTTATTTTAACAGTTTCCTCCTTTCTAAGAATTCCATATTATTAAAAATAACTCCTAGACTTTCTAATGATTATTTTTCATCTATGTCTATATTTTTAATCCATAAAATTTTCTTTATTCCAAATTGAAAAAATGTTGTAGATCCTGTGAACATTCTTTTTCCCTTTCAAATTCATTAAGTAGATATTTTTATCCCTTTTAATGATTTGGATTTTTAATAAATTATTTTAAAATTATAAATGAATTTAATTTTCGTGCTTGATTTTTTATCTTTCACTCATTGGTTATAGACATTGATTTCTTTTATTTTTAAGATTTATACATATTAATGTATTGTGAGGTTATCTTTTTCAATTTAATATTTTTACCCCACTTGAAATATTTTTATATAATGACATATTTTTTTAACATCCATGTTTCAAAATACTTAAGAGAATAAATTTATTCTATTCTATTTCATTAATCTGTTTGACCCAAAAATATCAATATATTTTTAAATATTTTTTATGATCATAATTTTATTGATTTTATACTAATTTTGGATGATTTAATTTATGATGAAACCGGTATAATATTGATGTCATGTTATTTGATACAATTTGGAAATGATACAAAACCCATATTTCATCACATGGTAATTTCATAATAAGATGATTTATTTTCTTATGTGGCATACATATGTATGATATATCATTATGATATATATGGGGTCTTATATCTCCATATTATGCATTAGTTAATGTTTTTTATCTTATTAGATAATGATTATGTATTACCAATATTGGGTTTGTTCACATTTTAATTTGTGAGAATGGTGGTGTTCTATCAAATAATAATATGTGGAAATGATTGTATTTGTTGAAAACATATTGAGTGATAACTATTGGGTGTTATAACAAATTTATGATTACCTATTCTTATTTTTGTACCACTTCCCTTTATTATTCCACATTCCTATGATATATTTCCATGGTTTATGAATTTTTTCAACTTCTTTTATAACGTTGTATATTTTTCATGCTCCCATGAAATTGTTTATCTCATTACATTTTTTATGATATTAAATCATTACTTGTGACCATAACTTATGATTTGAAGGTCTTTTGGTCTGATATTTTTCCATTGAATAAATTTTTCTCGCAAGTTTATAATATAAACCTTAATGGGTCATTGGTATGTCTACCTAACTGGGAATTTAAGATCACCCCTAATTTTATTTACTGTTTCATATATAGGACTACGTTTATTAAGAAGTCTTATATAGAGTTAAATATTATATATTTTGAAGTAATTATGTGTAATGAGAAATTTATTGTATCTTTTCCCTAAAGACAATAAATATTTTGGTTAAGGGATTGTGAGATTACTTTAGGGTGTAATGATTAAATTATGAAAATAATATAACATTTAAATGTTCATTATATTGGTTCAACTATATTAATAATAGAGAATAGTTTAGTTATTTTTATATATTTGGATTAGAAAACATTAGTGAGAACCCTAGGGATATTGTTAAATATAGGAAATATTATAACATTTTGTTAAATTATTTAGTGTATGGTTTCCTAGAAGTAATATCCCTATCTAGATACAAAATGGTGGAAACATTATTTTATACAGATGCGCCTAGGTGTAATAAATATAAAAAATAATTTTTAGGTATTAACATGATATTCACTTAGTGCATAACAATTGCGCTTAACTGCTCAACTAATTTAACACTCTTGGTTGTATATTATTGGTTTATTCACATGATATTTATGAAATGTTATGAATGATGAAGACATATTATGTAATTATATATTTTTGGGATATTCATAAAAATTACCTTGGATTACTATGATTAAAACTAATATATTCATAATTTAGAGTATACATGACATTTTTGAGTTATTTATTATTAATGTATAGTTTTCCATTTGTATATGTTTTCATAAATATATTTTCTATATTTTAGTATATAGAAAGAACTAAGAGAAATTGATTTAAAAAATGTTTTAAAGGAAAATTAGGAGGTTTTAATAATGATTATATAAGAGTGGGTTAAAACATCAAGATAATACACACCAAACATTCCGAATCTATGAAAAATATTCCAAACCATATTGATCTCCCAAACACACCATAGAGTGAGAAAAATTATATCAAGTACGTTTTGAGAAACAATCCCCCATCCTTTTTTTCTTCTTCTAACCCACTAATTACTGAGAAATAGTATAATTATTTTTTTCTATTCTCTAGTGTTCAAACCATGAGAACACTATTCTATATGCCTATCTTTTGTATACAGTGGTTTAAAAATGGTTGAGCATAATTAATAATACACTAAAAAAGAATTTTTTTGACTTTATAAGATGGTAGGAGTTCATTTAATTATGATCGACCAAATATTTTCACTAAAATCATTAAAGGAATATGGATTTGGATTTCATAGAGAAAAAAGGGGATGAATCTGTTGGTAATAATGAGACCAACTTCCTGATCCCTATAAGTATAATTTTTTTATTACTGACTCTGAATACAAGATCAATTGACTCTTTTGTGGCCAAATTCAATGTATTTTAATGTAATTATTCATAAGATACATTATATGTTATGGATAAATTGTTTTATATTCCCTTATCCTAGATATGTAAATTTAGGATCCTATTATTTTGAGGAGATGAAATGGAAAATGGAGATTCATGGAAACTCGAATGATAATGTAAAGAAATTTTAACAATATACATGAGAAAAATGTAGGAGGAAGCACCCATGTAATTTTAATAAAGGATCCAAAAAATGATTAAAATGTTATAAAGAGGGTCACCAAGAATATAATTACCAGAGTAATATGAAGAGGCCAATAAGGAGAATATATATGAATAAGTCCCCAAGTAATACAACACACACACTTCAATAATTCAACTATAAGGATTTTATTAATTATATAAATCAATGTCCCATTCATAGATCCAATGAGAAACATAGACACCAATAACCTCCGAGTCCAATGAAAAAAATGAATAGCTAACACAATCACTATGATATATGTAGATCACGATGTTTTAAAATTTACACTTTTTCACCACTATAGTTCTATGAACGCCATATTTTATTATGCATATTATGATTATTTCATATCATGAATTTTTTTATGAATATTTATTCACCACATCTATTATTGAATATTAATCTATTTTTGAAAACACTTAATGTTACTATTATTACATCCCTGGTATACAACTCTTATCCTATTGAGATATGTGGGTTGTCACTTCCAAAGATCTATTTCTTGTTCCTTCCATAATATGATATTAGGAATGTGTTGGAATAACCTGTATAGATCTCACATAAGATATTATGATAATTAAATATCATTATATATCCCAAATCATCATGTCTTAAAATATCATTGAAAGAATGATTATTAACTCCCTTCAGAAAATAATTCTATAATATAATTATTATTAACCAATAAATAGGTAATTTTGAATAAAAGTTTAGTGGAGGAACTCAACAATATAGATATTTCAATTCTATAAGAGTATATTAATGTATTTCTTAAATAAATACTCTATATTCTCCCAGAACAAGAGTTTGAGTTTTCAATTAAACACATGCATGGGTATACACCTATATCATAGAGTCCGTATATAGTTAACCCCATTTAATTTAAAAAAATAATGAAATAATTTCTATAAAATATTATTATGTGGTTTATATTAAATATTTATTCACTATAGTGTGCAACAATAAATTTTTTCAAGACTAATGATGGATCTATGCATCTATTAATTGATAAAGACAAACTTAAAAATCACTAAGAAGAACTACTATCTAATACCCTATACGTATGGGCTTTTTTATACTCAAAAGGGAATAATAATCCACAAATAATTACCTTGGATATTGGTATTATCAATTAAGGTTCCAATAAAATTTTATTCCCAAGAAAACATTCTATATGAGGGTTGGAAAATATGAATTTATAGTGATTTCATTCAGACCTATAGTTTTCCTCTATATATTCATGGATCTAAAGAATATTTTTTTAAAGATTACTTTGATTTATTCGAGGAACTATTTATAGATGATATTGTCATATATTCCAAGAGAACGGTAGAGCATGAAAATCATTTACGTATTGTGTTGAATTCCATGAGAACAAAGAAATGGTTGGAAATATATTGTATATGGGATTCAAGCTATAGAATGTATCATTATTTGGCCATGTAATCACATGTGAGGGAATATCTAGAGATAATTAAAAGACATAAGTTATCAAAACACGACCTAGAAAAACCACTATAACCGAGATCCATAATTTTCTTGGGTTATTATGATATTATCGATGATTTGTGGGATATTTATTATGTTTTTAAAATCCAATAACCAAGATAACATAGAAGGGAGTGAAATTCCTTTATACATAGTAATTTGAAGAAGGATTCAAAGTACTATAAAATAGTCTAGTCACCTCCTCTATACATACGTTAACTTATATTGAGGTAGTGTATGTAATAAACAATAATTATTCAATGAAGTGATTGGAAAGAGTTATCATATGAATTAATAATGTTATTACTTTTACCTTATGTTAATAAAAAATTCATGAGAAATATTACCCAAATAATTATTTGGAGTGGTGGAATTGATATATGTATTTATGATTTGATGATAATATATCTATTGTTAAATGTTATATATATATACTAATCACAAGATATTTAAATATATACAGACAAAAAATATATTAACATTCTCCAAAAGATTTGGTTGGAGATAATCAAAGACTATGACTACTCAACCAACCATCCATGTAAAGAAAATTATGCCCAAAAAAGATTATATAGAGTTGCATAAAATGCAGTGAGTATTCCAAAGTTAAACATTGATAATTATGGAATTATAAGGTTTGGAAACTTTATATATATCTTGATAAAACTATAACTAATGTGGGATGTTTTGGAATATTTGAATAACTTATCCTTCTCTATTCATCCAGGAAGCATAAGTATGTATAAAGATATAAAAAACTATTGGTGGGATAACATGATGAATAAAATTTCGTAGTACATATCTTGATGTTTGGTATGTTTATAAGTCAAGGCCATATGACAGGAGTTTAAGGGTATGATGCAACCATTAAAAAAATAATTATCGAATAGAAGAAAACCATGGATTTTGTTGTAGGACTCACCAATACATCCAATAGTAATAATACCACTTTTGTTGTAGTTTATAATATTACAAAGTTAGTTCATTTTATTTTTATTAAAAACACTTATTTCTTAACTAAATTGTAGTGATATATTTAAATTAAGTGGTAAGGCTGCATGGAGTACACCTGTCTATTATATCTGATCAAGCTATAAGGTTTACCTCAAGGTCCTAAAGTGTTATTGAAAAGTAAATAAAGATATATGCGATTTTTTGACTTTATATCACCCTCAGATAATTAGTCAATCCATAAGAACCATTAAAACTCTGAAGAGTATTATAATATCCTATTTAATGGATTTCCATGGATGTTGGGATCAAAAAATCTACTTATAGTGTTATTATAAAATAAGGGTTTGTATTCTAGAATTTAAATGGTACCATAAAAAGATATGAATTTAATTAAATATAGGGTATTAATATACTAGAATAAAGTTGGAGATATGAAACTATTTAGTGATGATCTTTTCCAATAAATTACATAGAATATCCAAATCCTTCAGCGATATATGAAATTAGAATAAATTTTATAAAATATATATAGATAGTCATGGATAATATTTTTATATTGATATTCGTGGTAAAGTGTTCCATTAAGTATCTCCTTAAATAATAATTATTATATTTGGGAAGAAAGGGCTACTAATCCTTAGATATAATGGTGAAATCAAGATTCCCGACCATGTTAGGATATATATTATCACATAACACTCCCTCTACAACAATCCCAATTACTTGATACATTTAATGTATAAATTTTGATTAAGTATATACCAGACACTTTAAATTTTCTGAACCCTCGAGTCGTGTAGTTAGAACATCATATCTCATTTATGGAACAAAAATTTCAGATCCTGGATCGAAGAGATATGGTGTTTAAAAATAAGATCTCCCATATGGTCAATGTTTTATGATTGAATCACCTATTTTATGAAGCTATATGGGAACCATAAGATGTAGTGAGACAAAATAACACCACATTTTTTATCCAAGAAAAGGAATTTTAAGAAGGAAATTATTTTTTATGTGGGGTAAAAGGTGATGAACCAATATTTTATCTAATATTTTCTATTCAATATTTACTATTTAGAATTTATTATGTTATAATAAAACACTAAAATAAACTTAAACAATCAAAATTTGATAAAAAAAAATAATAAAAAAAATACTATTATAATATAATTATTGAATTAGATGGTATAAATAGTATTTATCATATTTCAAAATAACAATAGAAATGAAAATAAATGCATCACGCTATATGCGTATTACCTTTGAGTATTTTTTTTAGGATTGTAAAAGGATGTTTCATCACTTTGTTTTTTATTTTGAAAAAGATGAAACATAACTTTAATAACTACAACTTTAGAGAAATCATTTGTAGAATATTTTTAAGCTCATGGAAATCACTATGAGATCTATAACAGTTGAACCGCCACCCATGATAGTCAGTACTATTTATCTTACCCTTATATCTTATGTAAATATCATTTTGGGGGTTTATATAGGTTTTAGGATGATATAATCAAGTAATTATTAATAAATGTTATATTTGACCACATTAATAATTTTCTAAAAGGTCTACTAATAAAAAAGCATTTTATAAATACTTTTTCTTTCTATAGTATGCATCCTCATATTAAATTGAGTTTCCATTACTTTTATTATTTAAATATGATAAAATAAATGATATTTTTAAATTCCCAATTTAAATATTATCATTGGGCGATTGTTTGGATGTTTTCTAAAATGGTTTCTTTTTTAGTGGACGGTAAAAATATAGTTTTTACTATATTGTAAATTTTATGACATTATCATAATGTATCCGTGGAATAAAAATTTATGAAAATATTTTCTTGACTAAATATGCATTTAAAGACTAAAATAAAGAAATTATATTTTTTATTTTAAATTTACAAACCCATTTTTGAAATTTTAAATCATATAGTAATATTTTATCCTACTCAAAAGCTAATTTTGGAATATTTTTTTAATTAATTATTCACAATGTAGAATTATATTTTTTCTTACTTTAGAAGCCACATAACTCTTATTTCATTAAAAATAAACAACTTAATTTCATGTAAATAAAAAATCATTTTATTATAAACTCATTTTTATGTTTAAAATATATGGTTTTTAAAAAAAAATTAATGTCTTATAGATTTAATATATTGGAATAAAATTTTATTACTTTTAAAACTTTAATTCAATAAATTTTATTCCATATTTTAAATTAGAAGTTCTAAATTATCATATATGGTCAATTTTAATTTTAGGCATTAAAATAAATTACTTTTGTCAAAATTAATCACAATGATAATGTCTAAAAATGGTAAAACTTTTAATTAATGGATCAAAACCTAAAATATATTCAAAAAATATCTTCAAATGAGTGGATACAAAATTTATTGAGCTCTCATAAACTTTCCTTCATTTATAGTCAAATTTGAACCCTCATGCCAGAAAATTTGACATTCATTTTATATTAATTATAATGTATTTAAAAAAAATTCTTTTCCGTAAATTATAAAATGAACTTTACACCACCCTTTAAAAACAATCCAAAAAAAATACGTTAAAATACCTATTTTAATTCAAAAATAAAAAACTTCTACATTCATGAGCATCTATTCCCTATAAATTTTAAAAATCCCTTTATAATTAGGGTGGTTTCCAAAAAGAGATTAAATTATTCTATGTAAGTATTTTCATCACATCAATCATTATTCCATATGTTTTTTATAAATCTTGTTAAATATTAATTATCACTATATTAACATGTTTTTTAATTCATTAATATTCTATAAAATTATCATTATCAATATTAAAAAACATATTCTTATTCATTTAATAATTATATCATGACCTCTTTGGACCGATTTAACCACCTACCAAAAAAATGTTATAATGTATATATTTTGAATGATTAATAAATATATTATACTGATAATATTATATAATAATGTAGAAATCAAGATCTTATCATATTTTTTCAATAATGATTCAATAATGAAATCATTCAATACTAATTTTAATCATATTAATTATAACATGTTCTTAATTGGGTTGGGTTAAATACTTATATGAATAATCCTATGAATATTTATCATGGTTGGTTATAAAAGCTCAGTTTCTAGTAATATATGATATTAATAAGAAAATGTAGTTCTTATTATAGAATAGAAATATTAATATTAAAATCAATACTAATAGACAACTATTTGTACGATAAATGTAACCGAAACAAAAATGTTTTATATTTTACCTTTACATACAATACCTAATCATTCCACATAATGAAAATAGAAAATCCTAAATAGGTAAATAAATTTTATTTCTAGTTCCATGATAATTTTGGATACGATGAAACTAATCAATAACTTATTTAAACACAGTTAACACATTGAATATGTTTTAGAGGAATTGATCAAAAAACCCCTTGTGGTTGGTGAGAGTAATAAAAGTATAAAAATGTGTAGCATATAATACCAAATAGACATGAAAAATGAAATATAATTCTAAAAGGTTATGAATTAACTATTTAATAAACTTATTATGGTAATTCGGAAAATTATCTAGACATATCAAGTGAGTTAGGACATGAGTAAGAGCTTCATGGATTGAATTTTATTTCATTGAGTCATAAACCAATTTACTTGAAAAAGATATTATAGGTTTCATTAATTCATCAATTTCTCTATTATATATGACATTTTCTCTTTTTTATGTATATAATTTTCATTTTGATATAAATATATTCCTCTTCAATCAATTTCATCCCTCCTAAAAATTCTACATTGTTAAAAATAATTCATAACTTTTCTAATGCCACTATTTCTATCAATTCTATATTTTTCTTCTCACCAATGTTTTACTATATAAAGATAAACTTTACATACATAGATATTATATAAAAAATATTAAAATTTCTTTAAATCAAATAATCATCCATGAAAAAATCATATTGTTATAGTATCATTGCGAATATAGAATCATGAACAACTATTTGGTAATAGTCCCACATTATCTCCCACTAATATATTCATAAGTATCACCCTTATTATAAATAACATACATAAAAAAATTTCATAACCTGGGAAAGGAAATAGAAGAATTAGGGAGATTTCATACTCAATAAACGTAAACAATAGAGATATCAATCGTCATATTAGAATAACATGAGTAAGTGGATATAGGAAAATTATCTTAACATTAAAAAAACCCCTACATATCATAAATCGTAAGATTGAGTAATAGTATAAATCATGGTATTTTATAAGACATGAAACATAAAGGATTCAATTAATATGATCCATAAGAGAATAACATTGGCATAGGACACTGAATTTAGGCATACAAAAAATCATCAAAAACCATTTCTTTATTAGTGAGGATTCATAGTAAAGACTGTCATTATAGAATGGGATTAATCCCCAAACCATCATAGTTTTCAAGGTTCACTCCCAAGACTATCATTGTGAAAAAAATTCTATTATTGATCTAGGTTCAGTTCTCATTCCAGTGTTAATAATCTCATAAGAGAAAAATACTTACTCAATGCATTGGAGGGAGATAAAGGTCCAACCCATGAAACAATTAAAAAATATATATGTGTCCCGTAATATCATAAAAAATTAATCAAATCATAACCTTTGAAAGTAAATGGGTCCTATAAATAATTCATTTGAGTATAACCCATGAAAACTGAATGGGTTTCACAAACATTTCATCATTTCTTCATAGAATAACCTGAGGAAAAGAAATGGGATTCACAATAATCATGTAAAAATAAAAATACCCTATCTGTATAAAGAATAATGACCATATCATTGGATCATATCCCCTGTAAAAAATTGATATCAATGCTTTTTATACTAGATGTATATAAATACCATCAAAATATCAATAAAAAATTCTTGAGGAAAATATAATTTTCAATTTCTGAATTATGTTATATTAAGAAATAATTCACAATTATAAAGGAACACTTTTTCTTTGAAAAGAAACATGTAAATTTCAAAAGGAAACATTGAATAAAAAATCATTCATGATGGTGGGTAAATTATCTCATTCTATATAAGTTGAAAAAATATTTCCTTCATACATTTTCTTGAAAAGTAAAAATGTAACATGTTTGGAAAACAACAAAAATATTAATTTCAAACCATTTTTAAAAAAGATAAAAATTCATAAAAATTATATTAACAAATTTTATAGGAATATAAAAAAACTTCTTTAAATTTTTTATAGAAAATATGGACATATAAGAAAAATGTTTTTTAAATGAAGAGAGAAATAATTTCAATTTTCCATAGAAACGTATTTTCAATTTATTGAGTACATGAGATGGGAGAAATTAATGGGAGGATGTATTTTAAATACATAACTAGAGGTTAATTAAATTCATATTTTCTTGAGAGGTATACCATAATATTTTATCATTAGAGGCATAGTGAAAATCAATCTCGATAAAAAATTAGATTGTCACATAAAACCTTTAAATTGATTTCATCTTACCACAAAGCATTCTATTCTCATGTATAAAAAAATTATATTAATTATAATTATATAAAAATATTCATTTTAATACTTATAATGTCATATATGATCACTTTATATCACTTCAACACCCTACTTTGTGAATAATACCTTATTAAATTCATCATTTCTAGGTGTTAACTGTTTCATTTATCATGAATATTTCTATTAAGTATTTCTATTCCTTTTACATTTATCTAGGATCCATAATATATATAATATTAATCATGAGATATATTCATTATAAACATATTCACAGTCACCTATATAATTAAGAGATAGAAGAATTAATTACATCATTTATGGAGGTGGTAGGCCATAGGTAAACATTAACAATGTTTTCTTTTTCCAACGGATGGAATGAAATAATGATGTATATTAATTTAACATTAAAAACGAAGTATTATATCATATATATAATATATATTTATCAAATTCATTCTTATTACTATCCTTATAAAATGGAATGGACTAATGAATCACATGGCTTCGTCGAGGTGGTAGTCGCATGTACACATGAGCGATGTTATCATTTTCCAACGTATTGTAAGGTAAGTAGGAAGATGTGATATTATAATTAATGAATTATAATTATTTTATAAATATCAAAAATAAAAATTAAACCCATCATAATACCCATCAATTAAATATGGTGATACAAATTGATTTGCATCGCTACATGGATACAATACATCATATGTACTTACAAGAAATACTTTGATATCCCATTTGAAGGGAAACAAGTGTATAACACAGTTTTCATAATAATAATTACATTTATGAATATTTAGGATACATAATTTTTTATTTTATGATAAATACCTTAGATTTAGAGTAGGTCAAGAAGAGTAGAAAATAAAGTTAGGTGATTAATACTTCTCTAAAACAACTCATTTAGATCTCCTATAAAGGAAACTAGGGTTGGTATTTTGGGAATCAAAAAACATATATAAATTTAATAGGGAATTTTAGAAGTTAAATTGGAATATTTTGGATTATCTAGAAGGCTTAATGTGGTGTGATGATTGTAGGGAGGAGGTTCCCTTTTATAATTTAGGTGAAGGGTACTTTCAGAATTTATAGAAAGATTAAATTATAATAAATTAGTTCTAAAAAAACGAATCACAATAAATAGTTTTTAAAATATATGGTATTAGGTGGTTTTAATTAAATAAACCAATATAATTTAGACAGGTTCAGTTTCATTCTGTACCTTATCATTTTGATTAACCCACATTCAACTTTAATTTGAACTACGGTAGCAACCTTTTAAATACTAAATATTGTAATGTTTAATTATAAGGTGAAAATTGGACCCTAAATGTCCATGTGATGTGATTTTAGACTATATAATATACAATTTTTATTATTTAATTTTTTTAATTTTTTTAATTAATTTACTAAAAGGTCATTTTAATAAAATATCATTGTTGACAATTTTGACAGTATTCATTTAATTTGGCTTATAATTCACAAAGAAATAGTTTCAAATAAAATATAATATATTAAATACACTAATATGTTATATTAAACTATAAAATTTTAGAACACTATGAATTAATTTAATTATGCAACATTTAATATTTTCATTATTAATTATTTTATTTTTACATTAATTAAATAAATATAATTTCAGTGTCATGTTAGTATTTATGGTAATTATATATTACAAAAAAATTATAAATAAAATATCATACATAATATAGTTTTATTATAAACAAAATTAAATTTAATATTCATTCATAACTAGTTTTTTCTCTATGTGAACACATAATGATATTTAAAACTAAGAGAGTAAAATTTTGTATCAGTTTTCGATTTAATCAATATGTAATTAATTTTATAGGAATAGTGTTTTTTAAACTACTAAATTCTGAGCCTAAGGTGTTATGGGTGTAAATAAATTCATTCAAGAACAATTAATATGATAAATAATGTCCTTATCAATTATATTTAATCTAGGGTAACCTGATTTACCCTTTGCTGAGATGATAAATTTTACTATGATTACTATTCCGGTTGACCAAAAATAAAGGGTGCCTATTTAAAAAATATAAACATCCTTGTTCTAAATATTTAATTAATTGTATCTAATTCAATACGTGTAAAAGGAAAAAATTAATTTTAATGTAAGTGCACACAATGCTACAAAAACGTTTTTTTAGAAAAAAATACAATTTAAGATTAATTCTGGATTTACTCTTATCATATGCCCAGCAAAATATTTTTTGAATTTATAATAAATTTGATAAATTAAGTAATATAATCATTCACCAATATTATAAATTTACTTTATTAAGATAAAAATACATTGCACACATGGAAATTTTTTTTGGAAGAAGAATCTACTTTATTTTCAATGGTTTTTTATTTTTATTTATAACTAATTGATAATGAATTAATTAATTTTGTACATCTATAAACCATAAATTATCATAATTTAATTAGTATCATTCATACTCTGAATTATAATGAAAAGGTAATAATAATATTTTAATAGTATATCATGATTCATCTAAACTTGTTGTTGTGTATAACACAAGATATCGATGAAATCAAATTAGTTAAAGAGAAATATTTCATAAACATATTGATGTATTAAATTGTACCCACACAAAATGAATGTTCTACATAAAACTCATCACTCTAATACAAACATATTAGGGTAAATCTACCTCATCACATCCTCTAGTTTCCATATATTTTCCTAAAATTTACAATTTCACCATAAAACATTGAATATGTGAGTGATATTCTTTCATTGTGATTTATATCTATGATCCATAATTTGAACATATTCTTCTTATTTAGAATGAACTTCTTCAAGAGGTATGACCTTTGAGTTTATTATATGTTAATAATTTGGTGTGTAATTTCTTAGGAGAGATATATGGAACCCATACTGATAATGGGGGAGATTTTTTGGAAGGTCCAATCAATAAGCTACTATCCCAATACGATCATCAATTTTGAAAATGATTGATATAACACAGTCTTAGATTGATTTCTTCAATAATAGCATCACCCAATATAATAGATATATTATTAAAAATACCATATCATGAAATTCAAACATTAGTTTTTTGTGACAATTTTCTACATAACATTTTTGTCGACATTGAAATGCTCTTTTGTGTGAATGAATTGATCAAACCATATATAATATTTCTTCATATAGATCAGGTCCCAATAGTTTTCTTTTTCTAAATTTATTCCAGAAAGATTGATTTTTTCACTACCTTTCATAAAGGGGACCTTAAGGAGTAATTGAAATACTAGAGTGAAATACATTATTATGAGTAAATCCCACCAAAGTAAGGTGTTGATCCACACCAAATTTAAAATATATAGAAAAAATATCAATATGAATAATTGATTTTGAGTGGTCCTCTTATACTTATCATCTATCTGAGGATGATAAGTAGTGTTGAAATATAACTTTGTATCAAGATCCTATTGAATAATTCTCCCAAACTACAAGGTAATCCTTGTATCCCAATTATATACAATGATAGTGGTACACCATGAAATATTACCACTTACTAATTTATAACTCATTATGTTGATGAAGATAGAAAAATTCTATAATGGAAACAAAGAGTGAATAATTTGTAAAGAGATCCACTAAAACCTAAATATGATTATTCCCTTTAGATGTTTTGGGTAATCATATAACAAAATCCATAATGGTGTTTTCTTATTTTTATTCTAGTATAGGAAATGGATGTATCATTCCCTTGGACTTATATCTCTCAGCCTTAACATGCTGACATACCAGACACTAAGATATAAACTCTCTAATATCTCTCTTCATGCCACCTTACTAGAAATACTATTTCAAATCTCTACACATCTCCATACATTTAGGAATAATAGATAATGAAGAAATATGAGATTCATCCATCATATCCATCTTTAAATTTGGAATTTAAGGGACACATACATGATTCCTAATAATTATTAATCCATCACAATGAAGTTTGAACTCAGGAACATTTCTCACTTTATTTTTTATCTCCCCAAATTTATTTTTCATATATTTAGTATTCACATGAATAGATGACTGAAAAATCATTTGAGAAAGATAATATTTATCTCCTAAAATGTTTCTAGCTCTATAATTTGTAAATACATAAGTATTGGATCTTTTTTTATCCTCTTCGAAGATAATATAGTATAATCCTTTTGACTTAAATAATCTTCCACATTTTTTCCTTCCTTGGATGGTAAAGTATTTAGCATTATTAATCATTAGTCAAACCTACCATATTATTTGGAATATGTTCAGATATTTTTTAGGGAAAATATAAATTAATATTTTGTGATTTTTATAATTGTCACACCTTTTTTAATAGAGATAACTCCACCATATATTTGAGGAAAAAATTATACCAGCTAACATAAAATCATTATTTGGGTAATTTTTATCATAGAACATCAATTATCTTAAAGAATAAGCTCTAATTATATAATTATACATGAGGATAAATCCTATTCCTTTTATCGATGAGTCATTATAGATTAAATACCCTTGTCCACTACAGTGTAGGGTAAACATAGGCATAGTGAATAGCCTTTTTTATAGTTCCTTAAATCATTTCTGAAAATCATCCATGCAATGAAACAGGTGTCCTCTATGAGGTTACATGTTGATTGGATTATATAGTCAAGAAATATTCTCCAATAATTTCTAGTAATATCTAAAAAAACTATGAAAAGTATATTCCTCAGTCACAATGGTTTCTTTGGGTCAATTTTTAATAACTCTAATCATTGAAGGGTCTACTGATATACCCCCAGATGAGATTATATGACCCAGGGATGAATCCTTCGAAGAAAAAATCCACTTTCAATAAATTTTTCATAAATAATCTTCTTAGGGTCTATATAAAAATTGAGAAGTGATCTTCAGGATCTTACTTATACTTTGAATATATAAGAATAATTCCTATAAATACATCAAAAATTGATGATATTAATCTTTAAAAACTCTATATATTAAATCCATGAAGATATCAAGATCATTAGTATGACCATATGACATCATTATAAATTCATATAGTCTATAACTTTTATGGAATGTTTTATTGGGTATATTATCATAATTGACCCTCAATTAATGATTTCAAAAATGAATATCAATATTATAAAATTATTAATCTCTCCACAGATGATTAATTAAGTTAACAATATGGGGTATATGATACTTATTATTCATAGTGATCTAGTTAAATTCACAATTATCAATGTATATTATCATTGAACCATCCATATTCTTTCTAAATAGAACTGGTGAACCCCAAAGTGATGCATTAGGGAAAATTAATCCCATTTAATGATTCTCCTAGTGTTATTTATTTAATTCTTTCAACTTAATAAGGGACATTATATTCAGAGTATTTGAAATATTTGTACCACTAAGTACTAGTTCTATTAAAAACAGAAATTCATAGTTCAATGAAAGACTAAAGAACTCTTCCAAAAATCTTTACTAAACTCTCAAAAAATATGTATATTTTTTATTTCGAGTTTATCTCCATCCATATGAGATAAAATCCCATTTTCAATAAGAATCTTGACCCATGTGATGGATGTAATTTACATAATATGTTAATTTTTTCAACACATTGATAATATATTAGTGGTTAGTTTATAATAACAAATGTAACAACCCTTCCTTGGAAAGTGATATGGGATTTATTTAAATAAATCGAATAAATTTCGAAAATAACATCGAATTCAAATAGAAGTTGAATAATAAGATTTAAATGGAACACATTCCCATAAATATCATCCAAATAAGAATGATAGTCCTGGGATGATATTATCACACCATTATGGGTATTTTCTGCTAAATCAACATATAATTTTTTTGGTGGTGTTATGATAACGTTATAAAATAATTTAGATATAAAAAAATGGGTAGATATCGAATCAAATAATACATTATCGGTTCTAGAGTGGATGGTAAGTGTACTTTTCAACACATATTTATCATACCCATCACCAAAAATAGTGATTACATGAGATTTCTATTTTCCTCTAAGATTAAGTGGTTTCTTATGTCAATAATCATTGTTAACCTTAATATTTGGGAACTTGTTATCATAATTCCCATAATACATGAATTTAAAACACTATAGTCTTGGTTTTATATTCTATGGATATTTCACTACATTCACATTAATAGATAAAATCTTCCCATCATATTGTAATTATATTTCCTAATAACCTTCCTTTCCACAATTAAAATACATATGAGTTCCCTTAAGATAATTTCCCCTATGTTTCCTTCCATACATTGAGTATAAAGGAAGAATCATCTTTAAAAAATTATGATTCTTCGAATTTCCATTGAATTACTTTTATATTTTCTTATCAAAACCATGATATTGACGAGTAAATCCAATTACCATCTAAACCATTAAATCACCAAAAAATTCCATATAGCTAATGAAGTACCTTATGGAAAATTTCTTTCAGACAATTGGTATCGAGCCACTGAAGATTCAATCAACCATACTTTCAGGTTGGATCATAAAACCATAGGGGTAACTTATAATTCTTGTGAAATTTTCTCCATAGGCACCAATAGATTCATCATAATTCAAATTTAACTAATGAAATTCTTTCTCTATTTTCCTCTGAATAATACAAAGAATACACTTATTGAAAAATAATATTTAAAAATCATCCCACTAAATTGAATAAATTTCTTATTATACTATTTTTTCTAGATGTCAGTCCAACACTCATCTAATTCACCTTCCAAATTATAAAAATATAGAATAATATTCTCATGTTCTGAATAATAAATAATGGAAAATTAAATTTCAATGGTATTGATCAATTTCCCAGCGACTAGTGGACTAGTGTACCCACTAAACAAGATGGTCTTTGACTCATAAAGGAATGAACAAAATATTGTTCCATCCTTATATCATTTTCAATATCATCATGATTTAATATTTAGAATGTTAAGTGAGCATAGAAATAATATTTTTTAATTGAGCTCCCATAACATTGAATTTCTTAAGAGGAAAATCATGGAATTGTCCATTACATTTAGTGTTAAAATGATTTCCTCAGGTTCCATCAATTGACCACAACCGAAAATTATAGTGTGAGCAACAATAAACATGATGGGAAATGACATAATCACTAAAAATAATTTATATCATGTCGAAATTCTCACACGTTATTCCATGACACAATAAGTTTATCCTAGATCACTACCAATAAATTAGGATTTTATCTTATACATAGACTTATTTCAAGGTATCTTACTAATATGTTTTCATCCAAGATTCAAAATTTTAACCAAAGCATTATATAATTCAAAATATAAAAACCAATAATTTTCATACATACACATTAAATCTAAATAGAAGAATATAATTTACATAATATATTGATCCACTATAGAATCATATTGGTCTAGTATCTTTTGAGACATGTGAACATAAAAAACTATTTCATAATATTTCTACATTATCTCCCTTTAATATCTTCATAACCATCACCCTTCTTATATATATAATACATAAAAAATTTCATCATAACATGGGACATGAAGCATAAAAGGATGAGCTCTAATTCTCAACAATGTCACATAAGGATGATATCAAAGATAATATAAGCATATTAAGAGAAAGAGATAATAATAATATGACCATAACATCCAAAAAAATAAAATTCATATCATAGATCATAATCATGATTCATGGTATAAGGATTTCCAATTCATAAGACGTGAATCATAATGTAATCTAATAATATGATCCATTAGAGCATAACTTTGGATTATGACATGGGATTATGGCATAAACCCATGAAAAGAAAATCATTTTCTTATTATTCATAGATCTCTTCCAAGAAAATCATAGTGGAATGAGTTTACTCCCCAACCCATTGTATTAATCATGGATCACTCCCAAGACTATCATAGTGGACACATATCCAAACTGAACTAGTCTCACTCACCATTCTAAATCTATTTATCACGTGAGAAATAAATATTTACCCAATGAATTTTAGGGAGATATAGATCACACCTATAAACTATTCATCATATCAAAACCAATGAAATGAAATGGGTTTCATAATGATTCCACCATATCATAACCCATGGGGATAAAATGAGTTTCTTAAATATTTTATAATTATGTCATAGAATAACCCAATGAAAAAATTGGTTTCATAAAAATCATTTCATCATCAACATAAACCATCCACATAAAGAATAAGGATGGGGTTAATAGATCACGTCCCTGTTAATGAATAAGTGAATCCAACAATTGCTATCAATGATGAATATAAATACCATAAGAATATCATTAAAATATATTTGAGGATAATAACTATTATTTTTTTAAAATCACTTATTAAAAAAAACTACAAAATTATAAAGAAGCTTTAAATAAAAAACTATTCATGATAGTGAGAAAAATTATTTATACCTATAAGTTAACTAAAACATTCCTTCTATAATTTTGTTGGAAAATTCAAGATTACATTGTTTAGAAAATAACAAAAAAAATTCTTTCAAATAATTTTTTCAAAATTCATAAATAAAAAAAAATTAGATTGAACAGTCATATGAGTAAAATAATAAAATTCTTTAAAACATATTAAGAAAATATGTATATGTAATAAAAACGTTTTTCAATTGAAGAGAGAAATGAAGTAAATTTTACTTAGAAACACACTTTCTACTTATTAAGTTAAAAACATGAAAAAATTAAATGACATCATGTAATTAAAAAAATAACTATAATAGTATAAAATTAATAATTCTATTGAGATTTAGATAATAATATTTCATCATTAGAGGCACAGTCATAATGAATATCGATAAATAATGTGATTGTGACATAAAAACCTTACCTTGAGTTCACCGTACTTAGAAATCTCTCTAAACTCCTATATATAAATTTAAATTTATTATAATTCTAAAATAGAGTCTTTTTCATACTTATAATACCAAATTTTATACCTTTATAACATTTCAACACCATATTTTAATAATAATTTCTTATTAAAATCATTATTTTTTATGTTATTTTTTTATTTTAGTTCAGCAGTTCCTATCTGTGTACATTTATATTGTTTCTGTAATCTAAATAATATTAATCATTATAAATATTTATTATATATATATTTATATTAAACCACAAAATTTAGAGATACAAAAATTAATTTCATTGTTCATGGAGATCGTAGGTCGTATGTACACATGAATGTTGTTTTAATTTTTCGACGGATGGAATGAAAGAAAGGTAAATAATAATTAAATTATATGATATAATTATAATATCATATATATCATTAATATTTATCAAATTAATCCTCCATACCATCTAAGTTAAGTAGAAATGTAAAATTATTCATATGGCTTCGTGGAGGCGGCAGTTCCCATGTACGCATGAACGATGTCATATATTTAAAAATGATTGGAAGGTATGCTTGTAGATGTGATATTATAATTAAAAAAAATATTTTATAAATATGTTATATATACATTAAACCCTTCATAATACTCCTTAATAAAATAATGTGATAAAAAATAAATTGTATCTCTATGTGGAGATGGTAATCCATACTTATGCACGAGCGATAAATTCATTCTCATTTGATAGAAAAAGGTTATATAATTGTGATTCCAAATTAATAATAAAATTTTCAAATATTTAGGATATATAAGTAATATTTTATGATAAAAAACATATATTTATAGTAGGTAAAGAATATTAGAAAAAAAGTGATCAGTTAAGGTTATTACCTCTTCTTTGAAATGACATTATTAGATTTCCTATAAATGGTAGTAGGGTTAGACTTTCGGGAAGACCAGAACCTCTAGAATGTGTATAAATAATTTTAAAAGATATATTTCTGGATTTTGGTTGATATATAAGGATCATCGTGAGGTAATAAAGATATGGAGAAGAACCCTTTAATAATTGAGGTGAGGGGTACTTTTGGTATTTTAGGAACTATTAAATTGTAATTAATTAATTTTCAATACAAATTACTTAAATTGTATAGGGATTAAAATATAGGGTATTACGGGGTTTTATTACCATCAATCAATAGAATTTAAATATGTTTTAGTGTTCTTTTAAACCTTATCATTTTGATTAACACATAGTTAACCAATTTTAATTTCAATTAAAATAATAAAATTTTCAAAATTAATTGTTATAATTGTTACTTATATAGTTAAAATTTGACCATAAATGAAAATTTTAAGAACTTTTATTACATATCAAATCCAAATTTTATTATTTCAATATTTTGATAATTTTTAAATAATTTGAAAAAAAAATATGTTTAATAAAATATCAATATTTTTTATGTTGACACTATTCATTTAATTTTACTTAAAATAGAAGAAGAAAAGTTTTATTTAGAAAATAATATTTTAAAGGAATACTAATATGTCATATTAACATATAAAATTCATGAAACGCTATAAATAACTCAAATTCTATATCTTTTAATAATTTCAAAATTCTTTTTTTATTATTCCATTAATTAAATAAACACTATTTTTGTGGTGTGTTAGCATTTCATATAATTATATATCAACAAAAAATTATAAATAAATTATCCTCATGAATTTAATTTTTTTACTCAGAAAAAGAATTTTAATATTTGTTAATATCTAAGTCATTCCCCATTTGAACACATAAATGATAACCATTCGTCCAACCACTATGAGATAATAAAATTCTAAGAGTATATCACAATACTTATAAACACTCCCTTTTGTAGAACACACCTGTTAAAGATATAAAATTATTTAATGATAAATATTTCATAAAACATTTGGTGTGTCACATTCTTACCCCATTAAAATGAATTTCACTATCAAAATCTGTCACTATAATACGAAATAGATGAGGATACTTAAACCTCCTCACATCCTCCGGTACCCATGTGGTTTCCTTAAATTGGTGGTATCACCCCAAAACATTGACCAAGTGTGTGGTATTATTTCATATAAATTTATCTCTACAATAAATAATCTTTACAAGTTGTTCTTTATTAAAATTTTCTTTCTCCAATATTTCTTCTCAGAGTTCAGTACATGTGAATTATTAGGTACGTACTTTCTCAGGAGCGATACATGGAACACATCAGGAACCTAGGATAGATTTTTTTGGAAGCACCAATCAATAATCTACTATCCTGATAAAATCAATAATTTCAAATGGACAAATAAACATAAGGATTATGTTGACCTTAATTCAAAATTTGATCACCCTCTTCCATGGATATATTCAAAGCAATATGTTTTCACCAACATCAAATTGTATATCTTTAATATGATTGTCTACATAACTTTTTTATCAACTCTATGACGATATTATGTGTCATTGAGTGGATCTAACATTATCTACTATTTCATTATACAGACCATGTATCAATATTTTTCTTTGTCTAATTTTATTCTAGTATATCAATGTTTTACAATTCCTAACATAAATGACTTCCAATGGTTTCATTTGAATATTGGAGTGAAAGGAATTATTATAAGAAAATTCCACCAAAGAATGGTGTTAATCCCAAGATCCATTTAAATATATAGAAAATCTCTTAAATTTTATTCTAGAGTTTGAATGGTCCACTTATACTGAACATCTTTCTAATAATGATAATTATCATTGAGAATTAACTCTATATCGAAATCCTAAAATTGAATTCTCCAAAAAATAGAGGTAAACCTCAGATCCTAATTATATACAACTGATATATGTACACCATGAAATCATACCAATTTCTTAATGGATAATTGAGTATGTTGATCAATAATGAAATCTTCACTAATGGTAATGAATTGTGCTTGCTTTGTATGGATATCGACTATAATAAAAATATAATTATTCCATTTATAATTTTTGGGAGTCCTATGAGAGAATACATCGTGATGTTATCCTAGATCCATTATTTTATATGTAATAGTTGTAACACCCACTTTGACCTCTTTATATAAGCCTTAGCTTGCTGAAATACAATGAACCAAGATACAAAATATGCAATATTTCTCCACATTCCACCCAACTATAAATACTCTTTCAAATTTCTATACATCTTCATACTTCAAGGATAAATTGAGATTGATGAAATATGATCATCAAAAAACTAATCATTATTAAAATTAGGTACTAAAGGGACACATACATGGTTCTTAATCCTTATTATTCCATCAAAATCATGGTAGAAATCAGAAACATTTCTCACCTTCTTTTATGGCTCTACGTATTCCTATTGCATCTATTTATTATTTAGTTGAATAGACAGTTAAAAACTCATTTGATCCAGATAATATTTCTTCCCTTTAATATTTATACCTCCATCCTTTTAAATCATTAAATATTTTATATTTTGGGATCCTCATCATAGATAATATTGAATGATGTTTTTGGCTTAGACTATCTATCACCTTGTTCACTTTCATAGGGAAGTGATGTTTTTAGCATTCATAATATTTAATCATATCCATCAATTTTCTTCCAAATATTTTTATATCTTTTTAGTGAAAATATTCTTTAATATTTTGTGATCAGTATATATGACACATATTTATCTATATAGATACTTCCCCTATATCATTATGAAAACAATTAATGATGATAAATCCAAATCATGAGTTGGATATTTTTTATTGTGGACCATAAATTGTTTAAAGGAATAATCTATAACCAAATAGTTTAGTATGAGTATTCATCTAAGTATCATAAATGATTAATCACAATAGATTCCATACCCTTATCAAGTATAAGGTAATGTAAGCATATGAATGTTTACTAGTCTTTTATTCAATTCCTTAACTCATTCCTCACATTCATCAATCTAATAGAACTTTCCTCCCCTCCAAGTTATCCTGTTGAGTGGATTCGATGGTAATGAAAAAGTTTCCATAAATTATTGATAATATCAAACAAAACCAAGAAAAATATAAATCTCACTCATAGTGATTGGATTGGTCCAATTATCAATAACTTATATTATTGAAGGGTTTTCTAATATACCTTTACATGAGATTATATGTATCAATAATGAAACATTCTAAAGCCAAAATTCACAGTTGGTTAATTTCTCATAATTTTTCTCCTCGATCAGGGTCTTCATCACAATTATATTGCTTTTCGATTTCTATTACATATTCTTTAAATATATAATAACATCATCTATAAAGAAAAATATAAACTGATCAAGATATTCTCTAAAAAATCTATTTATTAAATCAATGAACTTAGTATGATAATTAGAATGACCAAATGGAATAACTAAAAATTGACAATTCCCATAGCTTTTATATAATTCTTTCTTTGGTATATCCTTCTACCTAAAATTCAATTAATGATATTCAAGAAACCGTTTAATCTTGGAAAAGTATAAGGATTTGTATAGTTGATCAAGCAAGTCATCAATAATTGGATGATGATACTTGTTTTTTTATAGTGATATTAGTAAGTTTATGATGATCAATGAAGAGTTTCATTGATCCATATTTATTATTAAAAAAATTATAGGTTCATAATAAGGTCATTCCCTTTGATAATTGAATCCCGTGTCAATATTATCTTAGAGTTTCTTCTCCAATTCTTATAACTCAATAAGGTTCATTCAATATAGAGTATTTTAAATATTTATTACACTACATATGTGTTATAGTAAAAACTAAATCAAATAGTTCAATGGAAGACCAAGAAACTCTTTCTGGATGACATCAATAAACTTCTATATAATAGGAATATTTTTTATGTTGAATTTTTTCCCAACCATATGAGATAAAAAACACTTTTTGAATAAGAATAATGAACCATAAAATGGATTTTATTTCTATATGAAGTTTATTTTATCATCACAATTATAGTTGATCACGTTTTTCCACAAAATATCCATTGTAATTTTCCTTCCAATGAAATTGATGTTGTATTTATGTAAATAACGATAATTAATTCCCAAAATAACATCAAATTACACAATATTAACAATGATAAGATTTGATGGAAACACATTTCAAAAAACATCAACCAGATAAGAATCATTGAATATTGAATAAATCATCATACCATTAGAGATTTTACTACAAACTGAACATCTAAATTTTGAGGTGTTAATATGATACCCTTAAAAAACTCTTTAGATATAAAAGAGTTGGAATATCTAGAATGAAATAATCCATTGGGACTTATATAGTTTATGGTAAGTGTAATTTATAACATTTTTTTGTACCCCTCATCTAAAATAGTGATCTCATGAGATTTACCATTATCTATAGGATTAATAGGTCATTTACTATTGATCATAATATTTATTCTTCATATTTGAGCACTGGTTTTCATAATACCCATACTACATTCCATTAAAACACTTTATTATTGATGGTATATTCTATGGTTTTTTTCTCTCTATTCAAATATTTTGCTAACTTCTTCCCATCACAGAGACATTAAATTTTCAATGACCTTATTTTAAACACAAAAAACATTTATCAGTTCCCTTAATATACTTTCCCAATGACTATTTTCACAATTCTATCATAATTAATTCATATTTTCTTCCCTCAATGGTTTTTAGAATTACCATTGAATTACTTTTTTATTTTAGTATCAAAAACCTGATATTGATGGGTAACTCCAATATCTATATCCACATTGAGAGAACATGGAATAAAATAATTATAGTCACTAAAATCCTATATGGATAACACCCTCTAAAGGCTTAGTTTTAATGCACTGAAGAATTGACCGTCCTTTCTTTTTTGGTTATATGATAATACCTAAAGCATACATTCAAATTTGGGGAAATATTCATAATGCATAATAATAGATTCTTCATCATTCTAATTTGTCCCAAAAAATTCATTCTACATTTTCACAAGATGAATATAATGAAAGTAAATATTCAAAAATAATTTCGTAAATTCTTCCCACTCCATAGATTTTATTTCATCTTGATCTATTATCTTCTTGATAATATTATATCACTGAGCTACTTCCCTTACAAGTAATAAATAGTCAGAATAAATTTCACATGTTCCAAACACTGATGAATTGAAACTAATGGATCAATGGTACTGATCCATTTACCAATGAACAGTGGATCAGTGGAACCACTAATCGAATGTGGAAGTTTCTTCATCAAGGACTCAAAATAATTTTCCACTATTTTCTCATTTGGAATCTAAGTGTTATTCATATCTCAATAAAGTTTTCTAAGTATATCAATATGATTTTTCATTCTAGAACTGATGACATTTGGTTTATCAGGAGGAAAACCATTTCATTATCCATCACATTCCGCATTCACATGATTCTATTAAGTTCAATCCATTGTATAAAACCAAAAATCGTAGTGTGACAAATAATAATAATAGTGGAAAACCATATAATGATGAAAAATAATTAATTGGATATCTAAATTATTAAATTATCTTCTATGAAACCTAAGGATTAAGTTAGATCATTACAAATGGTTTAGGATTTTATAATATACATAGGCTTATCCCAAGGGTTATTTCTAATTTTTCTCATCCTAGTTTCTTATGATTATGTAAATAATTTATATAATATAAAATATAGTGACCCATACTTATAATACATAGACGTTACATATAAATTGATGAATATTCATTACATTACATAATGATCTATACCAAAATTGAATAAGACTTGTATCTTTGGAAACATAGAAACATAAAAAATATTTCATAATAGTTATATATTATTTCCCAATTTGATCTTCATAACCATAAACATTCATTAAAATATCATATATAAAACCATTCTTAATAACCTAGGAAGGGAACCATTAGAAAGGGTTATCTCTGATGCTCAAAAGGGGTAAACAAGGAATATATCAAAGATAATATAAATATAAAATGTGAAAGTGTGTGAGAACATGATCATAACATTTGTAAACTATACCCCTTATATAATATATTATAATATTAAGTCATGGTGTAAATTTTTTCTATTCCGAAAAAATTAATAAAAAAAGAATCAATGAATTTGATCCATGTGATCATAACATTTGGAACTAATTCAAGGAATTTTGGTATGCATACAATAATAGAAAATAATTTTCATAGTATTCAAGGCCCTTTTCCAAGACAATGTATATGTGTCCCGCAAGATCTTAAACCATTCATCATATCAGAATCCGTGAAAAAGAAATGGTTTTCATAAAATTTTCATCATATTATAATCCATGGAAATGAAATGGGTTTCAGAATTTTTTAACCATTTAATCAAACCATAACATGAGAAAAAGAAATGGTTTTCATAAAAATATTTTCATTATAAACACATGATATTATATAAATAATTAATACAGTATCATTAGACCATATGCATATTAATGTATTTGGGAATTATGGTTTTGTTGTCTTTCATGAATAAAAATCTCATTAAAAGATCTCTAAAACATTCCTGGGGAAAAAACCATTCCTTGAAATCAATTATTTAAAAAATAGAAAAATTATAAAGGAAAAAATTTCTATTAAATAACCGATAAAACAAAATTATTAATATTTAAGGAGAATTTATTCATGATTGTAAGAAAATTAATTAATGATATATAAGTTAAAAAACATTCCTTCTATAATTTTGTTGGAAAAGTAAAAAACTACCTCATTTGGAAAATGAAAAAATAATATTTCTTTTATATTTTTTGAAAATAAAAATATATGTAAAACTATGATAAAACAATCATAGGATAATTGTAAAAAATTTCATGAAAACATTTTTAGGTAACGTGTATATGGAAGAAAAATGTTATTCAACTGAAGAGAGAAATAAATTCAATTTTAATTAAAAAATATTTCCAATTTATAAAGTAAAAAAGTCAAGGAAAATTAAAGGAAATATTAAATTTTAAATATATAACTAGAAGATAAGAAATATTATAATTTTCTTCATAGGTATGTCTTAATATTTCACCCTCAAATTCATAGTTATAATCAATCTCAATAGGCAATGTAATTGTGACATAAATCACTTACCTCATGTTTAAATTACATAAAAAATAAATGAACACATTTATAATAAATGTTTTTTAAAATTCTATTATTTAATCATTTAAATACTTAAAATATCATATATGGTTCTTTTTTTACATTTTAATACAACCTTTTATCATTAATTTCTTATTAAAATCAATATTGTCATGTGTTAATTGTTTCGTTTATCATTATTTATTATTTTTAGTAGTTATAGTTGTCGTAAATTTATCTTGTTTACATCATATGAATAATATTAATCATGATATATATATACATTAATTATATACATATTTAGAGTCATATGTAGAAGTTATAAATAGAAAATTGAATTACACCATTAATGGAGATGAAAGGCAATGCATACGCATGAACAATGTTTTCATTTTTTGATAGATGGAATTAAAGAAATGTAAATATTAATTGTACATTAATATATAATTATTAATTAATAAATATCATGTATATTTTTAAAATTTATCCTCATTACTATCCATGCAAAAAATAAAATAAAAAACCATTCACATAACTTCTTGGAGGTTGTAGTCACATGTTCCCATGAGAGACGTTATCATTTACCAACAGATTTAAAGTTAAGTAGGTATATGTGATATTATAAATGAAGAGGTATAATTATATATAAAATATCATATATATATATATATATCCATAATACACGCTTCCATAAAATATATTGATAAAAAATGAATTTTATCACTTTGTGGAGATAGTAATCCATTCGCATGCATGAGCGATAATTTTCTTTTCCATTTGGTGGGTGAGAGTATATATATTGGTTTATTCATAAATGTAACAAAATTTTGACATATATAAAATATTCATTTTATTATTTTATGATAAATACCATAGATTTAAAATTGGAAAAGAAGAGCATAAAATAATGTGATTGATTAAGGTAGCATCCTATTATTCCAAATGATTCTTTATATCTATTATAAAGGAAATAGGGTTGGTATGTTATGAATAAAAAAAATATTGAATATATATTGGGATGTTTATAATATAAAATTGTAGAGAGTAGTTGAGATATATGGTGTAAATCGTGTTATTATGAGAAAGAATAGGTTTCCTTATATAACTGATATGAGAGGATTTTTTAGAATTTATAAAAATATTAGATTTTAATAAACTCATTCTCAATCCAAATCAATCCAAATACATATGTATTCTAAGATAATGTAGGATGAGGTTTTAATCCCCTAAAAAATATAATTTATATAAGTGTTGTTTTCATATTAATTTTTATCATTTTGATTAACAATTAGTTAACCAATTTAAATTTTAACTACAGTAACAGATTTTCAATATTAAAGGTTTTAATGTTTTATTATAATGTGAAAATTACTTCGTAAATGAACAAGATATTAAATTTTATATCATATGATTTCCAAAATTCCCTTTTTAATGTTTTTTACATTTTTAAAATAATATAGTAAAATATTATTTTTATTAATACCATTATTTTTTATTTCTGAGATTAGTCATTTAAATTGAATTTAAATACAAAAAGATAAAGTTGGAGTTTGAATAAAATATTTTAAAAAATCACTAATATTTCATATTAACATATAAAATTCATGGAAACATATAAATTTCTCAAATTATTTCACTTTTAATATTTTCAAAATCATTTATTTTATTTTTTTCATTAATTGAATAAATATTATTTTGTAATTATGTAAGAAATCAAGGTAATTATATAATACCTAAAAATAAGAACTTAATTATCACCATGAATATAATTTCATTATTCACAAAAATTACTATTCATAGTCATTAATTACTATATTTTTTCCCATGTGAACACATAATGTATATTTACACCTAAGAGAACAACATTTAGTAGCTTTTTTGGTTTAAACAATATAAAAGTCATTTTCATGGAAAAATGTCCTTTAGACAACAAAATTTCCTACCTATTGTGTTAATGGTGAAACTATATTCATCCAATAAGAATTAAGATGAGAAATTATTGTATCACCCAATGTTTCAATTAAGTAAACATTTATTTATATATTTTATTCTTTTAATGTGCTTGGGTTAAAGTCGGGATGGTTTGGAGGACTTTTAGAATATTTTTGTCGATTTTATAGAGGTGCATAGTTTGAGCATGGTTAGTATAAACCAAAAAACATCATCAAGAAATTGTGCAAAGGGAATAAGAGGCTACTGGGTATGTGCATGGTTAGGTGCACAGTTTGTCCAAAACATGCAACCACCTAGGAGTAACCATATAAATTGGAATAGAGAAATAAACAAGGTTGGTACACAATTTGTATAACTGACTGATCCAACAATGAAAAGTGTGTTTGGAGGCAATGACAAGTGCACGATTTGGGCACACTTTTCCTAGCCATGTTCCTTAACCATGAACAGTTAAAAATTAGACCCTAAAGGTGTGTGTCTCACTCAGTATTATCTATAAACCACTATTTTTCCTCTTTGAGGAACCTAACATAGATTTACCTCCTACCAAAGGCTTTAAATACTCTTACATTTGCTCTGGGATCAATATGTTAGAAAATATTTTCTAGTTTAATGCCATATTTCTTGATAAGTATCTGTTCTTCATAGTTTTCCTTAGATCTATTATTATTCCATCTCTTATATTCATAGATCTAGTCCATTTGGGATAAATATTTGATATTTTATGCCAATCATGATGATATTTGGCTATGTTGATGTAAGGGAACAATATATAATGTAGTTTTTTGGAGGTTCAACCTGGTTTTATTGAAGAATTTGTGTCTTTATACATTTTCTCCATTGTGTCTGAGGTAGGTGGATTCACTCTTGATTCATCTTATTAAAACATGATGGCTTAGTTTGATTTTTTTTAAATTTTTTGTCATTGATTTTGAAATTAATGTGTAAATTATAGTACCATCCCTTTTTAGTTATTGTTTGTTAATTTTTTAAATTTTGTTATTATGTAAACTGGTTAGTTTATGGAATTAAAAGTGATGATTTTAAATTGTTAATTTGTTTTGATTCATTGTAATGGTTTAATGGTAACATTTTCAATAAATAAAATGTTTTATTGAAATGGATTTAAATGGTGGTTTTTTCATTATTTTGTGGCATAATGATTGTTGTGAGTTCTTGTGAGTTCAGGAAAAATAAGGCTATTATATTTCCCCCCATCAAAAGTGAGATGGATAAGGGTAAGAACTTTCCCCAACTAAAATGGTTAACTAAATGATCGGTTGGTGAAAGGATGACTCACAACTCATGAGTATAGGGAGGTCCATGGTTTCATGCATGATTTTATTTGTGGATATGTTTAATGTTATGGATTATTCCAATATAGGGGTTTGAGAAATTATTTTAATGAGTTGTTGGTTAATATACGTTGAAATGGTTTTGGATTGGAAATTATTTTGATATATATTTTTATCTTAAAAATGGTTAAGCTTTGATGTAAACTATTTTAAATTGTTTTATATAAAATGTTTTATATAAATATGATAACATGGTCTATCCTAGTGGATTGAGTAGAGAGTACATTTGGGGGAATCCTACTGAGTTTTATTACTCACGCCTTGCTTTGAATCTTTGGTACATTTGTATATATAATTTATCATGAAAAATTTTAAGGAAATGTATCTAATTTATTTAGGGATACATCATGTTACTTATGATGTTTTGTTTTGGTTATATAAAATGGAACCTAGAAGGAATAAAAGAACCCAACTAGAATAAGTTGTAAAAAATGCAGTTTCACCTGAGCCATAGTCGAACCAACAGATGGTTTAGAGTAATGTACACGATTTTCAGGTCATGGATAGAGGGAACCGGATGGATTAACTAAGAAAATTGGATCATTCCATTCATTTACAAATTCATAATCTACCCATATATTGGTGTGATTCAAAAGTTGACAGGGGTGAGGTGTTAATGAATAGGATAATTGAAATATTTGATTTACTTGTCACAATAGAAGAGCTAAAATTCATGTTGGTGACATATATGCTGGGAGCCATTGCACAAAAACAGTTGGATTTAGTAGTTTAGGATAAATTGGACCAAAGCCTTTAATGGGAGGATTTTGAGGAAATTTTCAACACACAATTATATCCTCAAACATTTAGTATTTATATAACAACAATATTTTTTATCTTGAAGTAGTAGAATATCCCAAGGATAGAGTACATGGATAAATTCATAAATTTAGTTTGATTTTCACCGGATGTTGTATTTAGTTCACCCTGGAAGTTTGGTTTTTTTAAATAGGGGATGATGAAATATATTCTCTCAAATATTTCCATAATTTGTATAATGGATTATATAGATAACGTCCATAGATAAATAGTGGACAAAAGGGATGTATCGGGTAGTATTGGTGGAGGAATTATGTTGATCCCTATAGGAAATGGTGAGAAATATAATTCTAGGAACATGCGGAGGATGGACACCTATTTCTAACGCTATATAATGGATTATAATCTAACAACTTGATCAATGAATCTTCCTCCAAAACCAAAGAAAAATAATGGATGTTTCCATTGTGGTTTATTGACCACATAAATCAATATTTCATGACACTAACTGGATCATTAGTTAATTATAACTAGATAGAGAATCATTAACGCTATTATCACAGTTGTCTGAGGTTGGGTGTTCAAGGAACATCTCATGTATCCAAGGTGTCATATGATTTTTGGTTATTGGGAATAATTATACCTCTTGTCGGCTAAAAAGGATAACCACGGTGAATTTAGGAATACCATGACTCATTAGAAAGATAAATCTCAACAAGGAAACAATGAACAAAGTACAATGAGTAAGAATATATGTATGATACTAATAAAGTTATTTTGGATGATCAATATTTACCATCAACAGTGAGAGGTATAATTATTTTTTATTATACCATTATACAAACTTTGTTTGATATTGGTGAATATCATGGATTAATTACTCCTCGTATTATTGATTTTATCCGTTTTAATGTTGAGATGATGCCTTTAATTTTAAAACCTAAAACATTTCCTGGTCAAAGAGAATATTGAGAATTTATGAGTAGAATATTTTCTATAACTTTTGATGGAGTTATGTTGATATAATATTTCTATATGATGGATATATATGCTTATGATATAATCCTTTTTATGGATTGGTTGATAGTAATAAAGTCTCATATTGAATGTTATTCACAAAGGGTTATTTTTTGACTAATGATGGAATACAACATATATCTAAAGGAGATGAGAATGTAATGGCTGGTGAAATGGACTTTTTAGAATCAAAAATTGAAATTATCTCATACTTGTTGATAATGTTTTCCATGTAATTAGTAGAAAATATTGAGTGTATCAGTTTTCCAGAGAGTGTGAATCAGTTTCTGGATGTTTGTCACAAATATTTATTAGGGCTTTAACCCACCAGAGAAGTGGATCTTATGATTGATATCCTTCTATGGACTAGTCATATTTCCCTTATGTAATTCCAGATGACAAAAACATAAATAAGGTAACTGAAAGTATAATAAGAAGGGTTGTACTAAAAATGGTTTATTGGGCGTAACATGTCTACGTGGGAGGCACCGATCTTGTTTATGAAAATGGAGGATAAAACTCAATAGCTATGTTTGGATTATCATAAACATAACAATTTTTTGATAAATAATAGACATTAAATTCCACAAATTGATAATATTTTCGATTAATTAAGTGGATCCCAATAGTTCTTAAAAAATTTCATGCGATTAGGATATCACTAATTTCATGTTCGGAAAGAGGATATTCTAAAGACAACTTTGAGGAGTAGATATGGTCATTATGAGTATATAGTTACATTTATCATTCTTATGAATAAACCAACAATATTTATGGAATTTATGGATAATATATTTTAGAGATATCTGAATTTTTTCAGTGTTGGGATATTTGGATGAAATATTGGTGTATTCAAAGACAAGGGCTAAGAAAAATAAACTCTTAGAGACAATGTTAGAAATTTCACAAGATAATCAACTATATGAAAAATTATCAAAGTGTGATTTTTGGATACAATAGTAATTTTCCTTATCTATGTATTCTCTGAAATAGGTGCTTATGTGGATCTATAAAATATAAAGGATTTTATCTCTTGTGAACCTCTAGATAATGCCTTCAAGATACACAATTTCTTTGGATTGGATTATTATTATTGAATATTTCTTCTTGAATTTTCATGACTAGCTTCCCCTAATACATATTTGACTAGTAAAATGATTCCATTATAATGTAATAAGGAATGTAATAAGATTTTCAAAAGCTAAAATTTTTCTTTACATCTGCAAAAATCTTCATATTTATAGAATTAGGATAAGGGTATGTGGTGTATTGTCATGCGTTGGGATCTTGGGTGGGATGTGTACTTATGTAGGTATATCATGTTATTTCGTATGGATCATGGTAGTCATGGTTTTATGAGAATAACTAGACAACACATGATTTGGAGTTATCTACTATAGTCCATGCTTTCAAGACATAACTTCATTACCTCTTTCGTGAACCAATCGAGGTGTTCACAGATCATAAAAGATTGAATCATATTTTCCAACAAAGGTATTTGAATTTGAGATAAATTAAATGGATGAAATTTCATAAATTTCATGACTTTGACTTGATGAATACAATGAGTAAAGTAAATTTAATGGAAGATACATTAATAAAAAATTCATATGGTTAGTTTTTGAAAGAGTCTTAAGATCAGTTGATGTTGATGTTGGTGATAGCTAACATACACTTGGATTGGGAAGACTAATGTAGAGCATCATTTTTATTTTCAGTTTATTTTATTCATGATTTGGTGGATATGGTTGAAGAGGAAGAAATATCTAATTCATATTTTGTTGCAATGAATTCAATACTCAATAGTGGGGTGAAAATTGAAGGATGGAAGTTGTATGGTAGTTCAGTTTTGTGGTTTTGAAATCGGATGATTATACATAGGGTTTTTTAGGAAAAACTTATTAATTATTACAACCACTTGAGATGGGATTTTCATCCTATAATTTAGAAGTTGTATAAGGTATTGAAAGCATAGTTTTTGTGGTTCAACATAAAAAGGAAGGTGGATGCGTTTGTTTCAAGATTCATCACTTGTTAATAGGTTAAGGTAGAACACTTGTGGATAGTGGGTATGTTGAAATATTTATCTATTCTTATTTGGAAATAGGAGTATAAATCCATGGATTTTGTGACGTGTCACCCAAAAATGGATTAGAAAAATGATGTGATATGGGTGATAGTGGATTAATGCAAAAAATCCACCCATTTCATCCCCATTTCTGAATTTTATACAGTGGAATGATTTTCTAAAATCTATGTATAAGAAGGTGTATAAAGGAATGTAATACCAGTTTTGATAGTATCATATCTATATATTAATTTTATATATTCTTTCTATAAATCCTAACAGAAATACCTTGGGAATCATTTCACCCTGAGTATGATGTATCATCCATAGATGAATGGACAATCCAAAAGGATGATGACAACATTGGAAGTCATGATTTTGGCATGTGTAATGGATTTTTGTTGCTTGTGATAGGATCACATATCTTTAGTGAATTTATCATACAACAAGGGTTATTATGCCTTGATACATATAGATACTTTTGGAAAATTGTAAGGGTGTCCTTATCATTCTCCACTTTGGTGGGTGGAAATAGGTGAGACTTCATTGGTTGGGATGTGCCATGTCCAAGATATAATAAAGATGATTTAGTTGATCATGAAGATAATGGATCCAAATTAGTGTCATCATAAATCACACGAGGATGATCTTTGATGAATGTTTTCATTCGAGTTTAGTGATCCTGTGTTATTGATAATCTCTCCAAGTCACGGGCATCATTGTTTGGAATATTGATTGAATTTTCCACCATGGTTCACTGTAGTGCACAGTGTGTTTTATGAATTTCAGTTGAAAAAGTATCAACCTAATATTTACCATGTGATTCGATGGGATCACATTTACCTAAATATCGATTCTTTATTGGTACATGTGTCGATGATGATTTTTGAAAGGAAAGAGAATGTATTGTATGGGAAAATCATCGGTCCAGTGTGGCTCTTATGGTAACATGGTCAGATTCTAGAAGAAACATAAAAATTTTAGAAATAAATGGCCGAGAAATGGAATATACTCTTTCACGATAATGGTAGTTTTATACTTTTTTGGGTGTAAATGCCAATGTTTTGGATAATATAGCACCCCTAGATTCAATTAAGTTACCATTTATTTATTTATTTTATGTATGTAATGTGTTTAGGTTATGTTTGGGAAGGATTGGATGAATTTAAGAGTGTTTATAATCTTTTCTAGATGTTCATAGTTTGAGCATAGTTAGTAGAAACCATGCAACACATCCAAGAAATATTAAAAAGGGAAACATAGGCTACTAGGTTATAACATAGTTAGGTTCACTATTTGGAAAAAATGTGCAGCCACTTAGGAGTAAATTTAAAAATTAGAATAGTGGGAAAACATGGTTGGTTCATAGTTTTTATAACATATGATCCAACCATATAAAGGGTGTTTAGAGGCAGTTTCTGGTGCAAAAGTTTCACATGGTTTACCTAACCATTCTCTTAAACCTTGCATGGTTAATAATTAGATCGTTAAATTATGGATCTCTCTCAAGATTACCTCCAAACCACTCATTTTTTCTCTTTGATGACCCTAAATCATGTTTTCACTCCTCCCAAAGGTTTTTAGTACTCTTGCATTCAATCTGGGTGTGTTTCGTTTGAAAATATTGGTGCAATGATGGTTGTACTACTTGTTAAGTCTTGATTCATGGTGGTTTTCCTTAGATCTATTCTTCTTATCTCTCTTAGATTCATATAACATGCCTATTGGGGATTTATATATATATGATATTTTATGTTAATAAAGATAATATTTGGCTATATTTATGTTATTAAAAAATATATACGGTGGATTCTTAGAGATTCAACCTAGTTTTGTTGAAGAATTTGTGTCATCCTTCATTTTGAACACAGATTCTAAGGTAGGTGGCTTCACCCTAGACTCCTCTAAATAGTACCTGAAGTCTTAGTTTCAAATTGTTTTAATTGGTTGAAATTTATCATTAAATTGATGTGAAACCCATTGTAGAAATCATATTTTTTGTGGTTTATCGATTTGTAAAATTTAGTAGTTGTGAAAATTTCATGGTTTATGGATTTTAAAATGATGATATTACAATGTTAATTTGTTTTGATTCATGGAAATGGGTTGACGGTAATGTTTTAATTAAATTAAATTCCATAAATTGTTGATTTGGAATTTTTTTTCATAACGACTTGTATGTGTTAATGTGCATTCAAGATGGATTAGGGTATGTAGTTGCTCCCATAAAAAGGGGAGATGGATAAGGGTATTAACCTTACATCATCAAAATGGTCCACCAAGTGACATCTTAGTGAAATGACGACTCCACGTTTTCAAGTATATAGATATACATAGTTTCACTAGTGGTTGGATGTGTGGAATGAGGAATGGAATGGATTATTCCAAAATGGTGCTTTGAGAAATGATTTTAATGAGTTCTTGGTTTCTTTCCATTGAAATGGTTTTGGTTTGGAAATTGTTGTGATATGAGATATATTTTTCATAGAAATGGATTGGATTGTATGTAAACTTTATTAATGTGATTTATATTTTTTTTAAAATGTAATAATATGTTCTATCCTAGTGGCGTGAGTAGGGAATCCATTTGGGGAAAACCTACTGAGTTTCGTTACCGAACCCCTTGTTTGGAACAATGGTTTGTTTTCAGATATTGTTTATCGAGACACATGTAAAGTAAATTTTTCTCATTTCTTTACCGATACATTGAAAAACATTGGGTTTTTTATGGAGTTAGATCTTGGAGAATATTGGGAGCTGTAGAGTTTTTTCTTTGGAGTGTTTGAGTTGTGTGGTTTGGTTTCTTCTTTTTTACTTTGATGTTGGTTATCTTATTCATCGGTACCCTAGTATTGTTTGGTTTTTATATCTGTTGGAATTACTTTGAGTTATTTTAAATGTTTATCTTTAATTATATAGTGTTGTTGGTTATGATAAGATTGGTAGTGGTTGTTTTTATTTTCAAAGAGAAAAATCACCCCTAATTATATTCTATCCCTTGGAATTTATTCCAAGTCTCTCATATCTTGGGGATGTATCATAAGTCCAATTTTAAATTTCTCATCAACTAGAGAAAATTATGAGGGGATTAGTGTTACAATTATGGACTTATCATTATTTTTAGTATATATTATCCGGATTTACCCATTTTTGAGATGATAAACTTTACAAAATTTGATATTCATATTGACTGGAAATAAAAGGGTTATATTTACCAAATTTTAACCTCATAATTTTACATATATTATTAATTTTATATAATTTAATTACTATAAATGGAGAAAATTAATTTTAATATAAGGGAACAAATGATTTAGAAACTATTTTTTAGAAAAAAATACATTTTTAAGCATAAAACTAGATTTATTCATATCCCATGACTAGAAAAATATTTACTGAATGTGTAAAATTTTTTATCATATAAATAATATAATAATTAATCAATAGTGATGAATTTAATTTATTATGTTAAAAATACATTTCATATATGAATTTTTTTTAAAACATCAAATTTATTTATAAATGTTTTTATAATCATTTATAATTAATTTATAAGTAATGAATTTATAATATAAAGGTGTAAACCATAACATTTTATAATTTAGATATTTGTATTCTTACCTTCCAAATTAATGACTTTAGGATAATTATATTTTTAAAGTATTTCATAGTGTATCTAAACTCACTGTTTCATGTAACATAAGCTATCGAAGAAATCAAATTATTGAAAGATAAATATTTAATAAAAGTATCAAGGTGTTACATATCCTTTCATTATTTGAAAAATAAATATTTTTTAGATACTATTATATTTATAGTTCCCTTTAATTTTTTTATATTTATGCTTTCAAATACTTTTTAACAATGTTCATTTTCATTAAGGAATTTCAAAATAGTAATGAAAATTCATTTTTACGAGGGAATTTTATCTTCAACTTTATATTTTTCATCTTTAGTTTAATTTATTTTAAAGATGTAAATATTTTGAATTATTTAATGATTAAGTTGTTCAAGGTCATCTTTTCACCCCTGAATAAATTATTTTATGAAATGACTTATAAATCAATTTTTATGGTAATATTATAAAAGTCACTATAAAACCCTTTTCTTGATTTCAATTCCATTTTACTATATTTCTAAATATGTTCCATCTCTTAAAAAGTATTTATCATGAAGATCCTATAAATTCTCTTTACACATTTAGAAGATTTAATTTATTGTGACAATTGATGTAATCTTGATTTCCTATTATATAATAACATTTTGAAATGATGTGAAACACATTATTTTCATTTTTATGGGGTTTTCATGATAAGATGATAGATTATTTTCAAATAAAATTCTTATGTATGGTATATCATTATGTGATACGTGGGTGCCTTTATCAACCTCCATTGAATTTGTTAAAGTTTTATATATCAAGAGATAATATTATGCATGAAAATGATCGTGTTTATTCACAACATAATTCATGAGTATCATTAGGTTTGCTCACATCATAATTCATGGATATGATTATATTTATTATTAACTTAATACATGACAATGATTAGGTTTTCTCATAAATTTATGATTACATACAGATAATTTCATACCACTTATCAATGTTATTCTATATTCTAATTATTTTCTTCCATTTTTTATGATTGATCCCAATTATTACCAATTCATGGAATTTGTTTCTTGTTCTGTGGATTTTTTATCTTATTACATGATCTAGTATGTAACATAAATAATTGTGGCTATATATTATCATTGAAATGTCATTTTATCAGAAATTTATCCCATAATTCTAGTTTTTTCACATTTTTATGATTAAATCCTTTATAAATCGTTTATAACATTCCCCTAATGGTCATTTGAGATCACTAATTCTTTTATTTGATATTTTCTCAGGAATAATATACAAGACTATATGTATAATTAATTCTTATGCAGTATTGATTATAGGGATGTTTACGTAACGTGTAATAAGATGTTGATTATAACCAATTTGAAAAGATAATATAGCATTGGGTTAGGAGATTTTGATATTACTTGTGATGTGTAATGATTAAATTATGAATATAGTGTAGGATTTATGTGTTGTTTATCTAGGATCATCATAGATTAATCTATTTCACCTGTGTCATAGAGGAAAATAAAATATTTTATTTTATATATGTACTCCCCACAAAATGGGGGATGAAGTCATGTTATGGTTTTCTAATATATATATATATATATAATTTATTTTTTAAAATTTTATATACATTTTCCATGTTTTTTATTTTTTTTATTTTATTATTCATTCTAAGAGAACATATTGAAATAGTTTTTAATATACTTTCAATGTTTTTTAATTTTTCATTTTCCTTTCTCATTTTTAATTCATGTAAGTTCTTTGTTTGATCTTAATACTAATTCTTATGATGATTTTCATTTTTTTAGGAAGTGGTCAACCAATCTTGAGTAGATAATTTACATAATAAGAATATTAACATGAAGATAATTTCATAATAAAATTCACATTAAAATAATTTAAATGTGTATTTTATCATGGATTTATCTTTTTAAAATTTCTTATTAATTCATTAAAAATGATAGTTATTAAGAGAGAAGAACCATGAAAATGGATTTAATTAAATTAGGAATGAAAATTTGGATATCATTTTTCAAAAAATAATTAAATATCAATATATATTAATTGATTTTTTATGTCAAAAAATTGATTTATTTAGAGTAGTACTAACATATTTGACCACAAGAGGTCCAATTATATTTATAAATGTTAATAAAATTAGTTTAGTTTAATTATACATTGAATATGATAATATTATATTAGAAATGAATCTTATAAAATTGATTTGTTACTTATTAATGTCATAATAGTTTTTTAATAAAACTCCTCAACATCCTCTAAATCACTGAATTATATAAATGTTAATGTTTTAATTGGGATAAATTTTTTTTAACAAAAAATTTTAAATTTCATGCGTTCTCTCAGGATCAACCTTAGATTAATCACTTCACCATTCTTTTAAAATATCATTATTAATATGGGATAACTAAAAATTTATAAAAGTTTCCAAAAAATATATAGGAATTATTAATGAACATGGATGCATTAATGATATAATTAAAATAGTATTTATAATTTATCCCCAATAAAAGGATGTGTTAAAGGTAAAAATGATAAATAATAAAAATAGAAGAATTTCTCACTATGAAATATTTGACGAAATATAATAATTTTTAGAGAAACATTATCTTGAAATATCTATAATAAGTGAATAATATAATAAATGATTTTTATTAAATAAAATATGTAATCTCTTGATGATGAAGGATAAAAAAGAAGCAATAAACCAAGTGTTTTAAGTATGAAATGTGAACATTTGAATTTATAAATGATTAAATTTATGAATTATGTATAAAGAGAATAAATTATTGATAAAAACTCATCCATGTATGGTTTAATAATTAATATTTCTAAAAAAATGATGAAGAATATTCATTAAGTAATATTAGAAGATTTAATAAGTTCATATAGAGAATAAAATAACATGATTTTTCAGTTACAAAATTTCCGTGATCAATATCTATAAAGTGATAACATTATTGGATTGAAATTAAAAACATATATGTTTATAGTGATGTATTGAAAGTATTGATGAAGGAGAGTTCGATACTACGCTTGTTTAGTCTAATATTATAATAAATGATATGATAAAATAGTTTGTATTTGAAACTTGATGTTAATGAGATTATAAATGAATGAAATTTTGACAGAACAGAATAAGAATAAAAATATACTAAAAAACAATGTTAAATTATTAAATAGATCACTTAAATGAACCGTGGATGTAAATAATTATCATATAAAAATAAAATCCAATATAGTAATGATAAATGAAAACCAAATGGATGAAATGAGAATATAACATGATATTTATTAAGGCCATATTTATATTATTAATGGTCTATATAATGATAAAATAAATGTTTTAAAATATTATAAGATCCTTATAAAGAAGGTATTACTAGAGTTTGAAACTAAATGAAATAAAATAAATTTAATAAATGTTATAATAAATTGAGAAATAAATTTAATATTATTGAATCATAAAAAATAATTGCTGAATGCATTGCCTATTAAAGGAAACATTATGTTGATCGTTCTAATATTGGTTAAGATAAAATATAAAAAAATATAAACTTGAATCTCATTGTTATCTTCAAAAAGGGAATTAATTAAATTTTAAAATAATCCATTTTTTTAAAATATGAAAATATGTAATTTGAAAATTCGATCCTATGTAGAATGGTAGAAAATTATAGTAAAAATGGTAGTTTTAATAAAATTTAAATATATTATAAGATTATTTTATTACCATGGAATTCATGGTCATAGATTTAGATATTTTTATAAGGCCATGAAATTAATCTCAGGCATTGATGTTATAATATGATACAAAAAATACTATTAAAACTCACAATATACAAGGAATGATTCTCATATGAATAAATTTCCCTATAATAACTATGGTATGTGGAAAAATATTATTGACGTACATTATGAAAATTGATTACAACTAGTTAAGAAAATTATTTAATTAGAATTTGGTTAATTTTTAAAAAATAAATATGATGGAAAATTATAAATTGTTAGACTAAATAGATGCAAGAAATGTTAATATAGAATTATTAAAAGAAACTATACCTAAACGGAATACATATTTTTGGAGGTACTTTTTGTGTAGTGTTTAAAGATATTTTTTCAAATATTATAATTGAATATTTTCAACATATATTCTGAAAGTCCATAAATATAGAGGTATGAAGGATTTAATTCCAATGAGGAACATATTATATAAAAATGTTAAAGAATTGTATGAGGTTCAAGACTATATAAATAATAATTATAAATATAATAATTTATCTTATGATTCTTTGAATAAGAATAACAAAATTAAAGGATAAGAAAAATGAAAAGGATATGCCGATATATAGAGACGATATATATATAAATAGGAATTTGATACATGCTATGATAGATAAAGTTACATCATCTGGATAAAGATGTTAAGAAATGGAAAAGGGATTTCTTCTATTTTAATAAATAATTAAAATGTATCATAGCATTGAGTGGCTCATTACCCATATGTGGTTATGGTTTTGATAATTAAAAAAACATTGCATTTTATTATTTTACAAGACATGTTTAATTATGTATTATTTAAAGAATGATTACTATTTATTATATATTATAGTTTTTATAATTTATTAACTTGAAAAATTAATGTACAAATTTATTATTACATGTTTTATATGGTATGTAGAGGTTTCATAGTGTAACACTTTAATTTCATGACCTAAAGCATTATTTATAGTGTTTTGGGAATATTGCCAATGCATATAGTTACACTGTGAACACTGAATTGATTCCTAATGCATTTTTCATTGAGTCTACATATTTTTTATTGAGTTATAATTCGTAATAAGTATCATGAGTTCACTTCCCTTGGTCACTATATTTCAAAATTTCAAAACCTAATGTAGTTTAGCCATATTAAATGGAAACAAATTTCAAATTGAGTTATAATTATTATGTTATAAATATATGATATATCTAAAAAGTTTATTAAATACATGAAATATTGAACTGATCATTTATATATTAAAAAATTATATTTATGTCATTGTATGTTCTCTATCAAATATCTGCAATTTTCTGTTTTTATATACAACTTCTTTTTGATAATATCTTAATATAAAAATATTTTTTTCAATGTTTCCATAGATGATTTTGAAATATTAAAGAATTATATAAATATTATTTTGTTGGACCAAATGTTTAATCAATTATTTAACCATCCAAATTTTTTCCTGAAGCTTCTAAACTATTGTAGAAATTTAATTTTATTATACTTAATACATATAACATTGTTTATTTTAGTTAATCTATTATAAAGTCTTCATTTTTATATATTTTCATAATCCAAATTATTTTTACCATGTTATTATTAAATTATTGTTATTATTTTAATTCTTAATATTTATGAAATATTTGTTCAATATAGTGTAGTTTTTAATGTTTGTTTTGTGTGTTGTGAAAAAAAAAGAAGACGATGAATAGTTAACATAGTATAACATCAAATGAAACGTCTATTTTACAAATATAAGAGATTCCATTGAGGTAAAAAGAAGAATATGAATAAATTTATATTTTATTAGTAGAATATTACTATATAGAGTGTTTATGAATGAAATTAATGAGTTTACATCCTATGGAATAAACTAATAAAAACAATGATGATGATAAAACTGTAAAACACATTTGATACACACAATTTGATAATAAAATTTTAGTATAAATACTTTACATAGATTATGATATGAAGGGAATCAGTAAATATGATAATAAAACATTCAACACAATGAGTCATCAATACATGGATAAGGAATAAAATTCATCATGAATATGAGTACATTTATTTAAATAAAAACACATAGAGTAAAAAAGATTTTTTTTTTAAAAATGATAAAGTATAATTTCTGTAGAGTTTATTATTATTTTTTGTTTCTTCATAGAAAATTGATGAAAAATGTAAAAAATATTACTTAAATAAAATCATTCATATCCAATGAATAAAACCTTGTGAAGATCAAAAATTGTACAAATATTCACTAAAACATGATGTTTATCAGTGAAAAAACCCATATAAACATCTAATTAAGGTTACACCAGAGGGATACCAAGACACCAATCATTGATAGAACATTATTTTTATCTAAAATATTAAAGGATTGTTTTTATTTTTTCCTTATGTTTTATCATTAAAAAATATTATTAAAGGGAAGATTCTTCATTATGTAAATTTTAAAACGTTATTGAAATAATATTTCAAGTTCAATATTTTAATATTTCATTGTGTTTTGTCTGTTACGTTATAAAATTCTCTCTATCGGGTTTTTCTCTCACAACTCACACATCAGTTTTACCTTTAATCAAAATTTAATCTCAATTATGTTAATTTAAATGAAAAACACATTCAATGTTGTGCTTAAACCCAATTAATGGGTATTTTTTGGTTTATTACTACCACATAAAAATGTAGAGTGGATGCGAATTATTATTACAATTCAAATAAATAAGTTGGTTATTCCTCCATGTTTTATGAATGATGTAATGTAATAGGGTCATGAATCCCATTATAGGTTATGATATATTGTATATTCATTCCCTCTATGTTTATAAGTGTAACAATAGTAAAGTTATTTAATCGAACTACTATGAATTTTTTAGAATTTGTATCATTACATTATACTTGAACAACAATGGTAATAAAATCTATATTAAACCCAATTATATGTTTTCTATATTTTTATTATTTTCTATTTTATCCACCTAATTGTTCATTTAAATTTACATTGATTTGTTTCTATTGTACAATTCATATAAAATCAAAAAATTCACCCCCACATGTCTTTTTATTGAATTCTATTTTGATGTAACATTTATTATCAGAGGAAAACCTATTTAGGATATTCTTTATCTTTTAATACCTAACCTAGTACCTACCATTTTCTATTAGGGATTAGATCTGTTTGTGTGACTCTTGGAAATATATGAAACCCATAATTACTAGATATATAAAAATAGATGAACTTTATAAAATATCAAGGTCATTTTTAGTTTATCGTTTTAGATACTTGAGAAAATTATTACATATAAAACCATTACAGTAAAAATTGGACACCTTGAATAAATTTTCACTTTATTTAATAAAAAATATTCCTAAAATTAAACTCATAGTTTATTTAAAACATTAATTCTTGTTTGAAAATTTTTATTTCTTATTCTATATGAATCATTTTTCATATATTAGAAAAATTATAACAAAATAATGGGGGATATTAGATGCTTAGTAGGGGAAAGAGTAGAATAGAACCTATCATAGAATAAATATGGAATAAATAATATGGAAGAAATAAATAATAATCAAATATTTAATTTAACTGAGATCATAAAAGTGGAATATATCCATGGATGACATAATAATATAAATAATCACATGGATAATATAAAAACAATTAATAATCATGGAATTCATAATTATGAATATCATAATCATATCATCAAGGATTTGCATCAAGACACTATAAACACAATATAAAGGCCACATTCCATGATATATTAAATATTTGGGAAGGAATACATCGAACATAGATTTAAGTTTTTCTCATGAAAACAAATGATACATAAACGGGATATAATAGGCCTAAACTATCTCTTACTATGTCAAATTCATTCATTATTAAAAATGAGTGAATAATCAATACAATACAAAATCAATATAAATATCCTTAATTTGAAAACTATCAAATGTAATGTAAATATTTTTCCCTAGTTAATAAATAGAAAAATATGATTATAATCCATAGAGATAAATATAGTTGATATTATAATTAGATTGTATCTTGAATAATGTATAAAAATAATCAAAATATTTTTACCATGGTGAAAATACAATAAAAATAAAATTTTATCCTTTCATTAAATAAAATTAGAAAAAATATTTTTATCATGATAACAGTTTAAAAAATTACATTAATAATAAGAAAATTACTTTCATTCAAAATAACCATTGAATCATATAAATTAATATTTAAATAATATAATTTTCTTGACGGAGGTAATATCTATTCATATCATATATGTTAAAAGTGAACAATTTTTCATGATTTTTAAAACTATCAAAAGTGAGTCATGCAAAAATCATTAGAAAGCCAATCATTTTAATGATTTATAATGATAGAAAAAAATAAGTTTAAAATTAACGTTAAAAATATTTTAATTATAAATAAGAATATTCATGAAACATTTTTTGAACATATATATGGTTGATAAATATTTTTAGAGGAAAATATTAATAAAATTTTTTAAATTAAAATAACTTACAACTTTCATAACTTTTAAAACTAAGGTGAATTAGAAAATGGAACATGAAATTTATTTGTAAACCAAATTAATTTTCGTAAATTAATGTTTTAAGAAATCCATAAGGTAGTTCATAAACTAAAAAAATAAAATATTTGTTAAAAATGGAATAAGTATCAATGAATGAAAATTAATATGGGAAATCCACTAAGAATATCATAACATTCATGTGATAATTAATAAAAGGAGTAAGTATGTGTAAAAAATATATAAGTTTTCATTAAACATGTTTAAATACAACATAAAAAATTTATAGGTCATTATACAAAAAATCTTGGAATAATATAGTATATAATAAAGATATACAACCCACTGAAAGGAATTGAGTAAAGAAACCCACTGCAAAGCTGGTAACATTCAAGTGAGAATTAATAAAGGACTTGATTATGTGTAAAAATTTTGAATAAAGAAATTATTTTTGGAAATAATAGATAATATAATATAATTAAATTAAAAAATAATCTTTTCATAATATAGATAAGGAAGATATAATATAACCCAATGAAAATAAATCGAGTTAAGAAAAACCTTATAGTGATCATAAAATTGATGTGTGAAATAATAAATGAAGTTATTACATGTAATAGATATAAATCCACATAGAACAAGTTGAAATATAAAATATAATAATCAGAGGTAATTTCACACATAATCTTGTCATAACACAGGAAAAGAAAAGTAATATAACTCAACAAAAAATGTGATTTAAGAAACCCCTTACCTTGAGTCTGAATCACCACATGCATACTTTATCTCATATACAATAAACTTATATTAATTTTTTAATTTCATCAGAATCCATTCATGGTGTATTAAATAATTATTATCCATTTTATTTCATGTGTTATGAATGATTATATAGTTATTAAACCAGGTAAGTTATTATATGGTGTTTTGAGGATGTTCGGTACATAATTGCAAAGAAACTTCATTAGGTTGACCATGGTATAAGGGTTCATGGTTGAATCATCTCCAAAATATTAATCATGATTGTTTTTTCATTTTTATAAATTAAATACAATTTTATAATATTTTATGAATGTTAGACATGAAAATAAAATCACATGTCCTTAGGGAAGTGGTAGTCCGCATGTACACACGAGGGATTTTATGATTCTAATGGGTATAAGAATAAGATATTATATAATATATAATTTAGAATAAATATAAATTATGTCATGAATATTATATATAATCATTAAATATATCATAATACATAACCAAGTGAGGTGGTGAAGGAAAATATAATGCATCGCTTGTAGAAGTGGCGGTCCACATGTATGCATGGGTGGCATTTTCATTTCTCATAGGATAGAGATAGAGATAGACAATAATTATACCATAGGCATAATAAAGTATTTTTATAGTATAACTAAATATTTTATTATATCATCATGTTTATAACAAAATTAATGGAGGTAGAATAAGAAACAAAATGAAATATATTGGTTAAGAGTTATACAAATTCATTGGGAATCCCCCTTTCGCTTACACATTAAGCCTTCTAGGTTAGAATTTTGGTGAGAAAAAATCAAGAAGGTTATAGATAGGATATTTGAGAAGAGATTTGTGGAGATATTTTTTAACCTAAATTTCTCAAAAGTCTCAAGGAATAGATGAGAGCGGGTTTCATTCTATAAGTAAGGGTAGTAACACAAATGTAACTATTAAAATTTTAAAATATAAAATATTTCATAATCCTATAAACTAGAACAAAATTACCATAATTTAAAAGTTAGGACATGATATTATTAACCTCAATAAAAAAATAATATATATTCATGTTTATGTTTCTTTTAAAACCATATCTATTTCTTTGACCCCATAATTTCCCCTTTTTAACATTAACCACGGTAACACATTTATCACTATTTAAGGGTTATAGATTTACTTCTATGGAATAATGTGGTTTAAAAATTTTCCATGGAATCCATTATAAGCCATTTCATAGCACAATTTTCTTATTTCAATGTTATTTAAATTTTAAATCATTTTATAAATATTTTTTATAATAAAATATAATTAAAGTAATTTTTGGGACAATTCATTTAATTTTAATTCAATGACATAAGGAAAAAATGGAATTATAATATAAACACATTTAATATTAATTATAACTTATAATTACCTATTAATTTTTTTTGAATACTATAATTCTTCAAAAAAATATTTATTTTAGTGTTTTTAAAATAATTTACCTTTATTATATACTACTTGAACAGGAATTGTACCAGTATTTTATAAGAACTTAAGGTAATTATATGATCACTAAAAATAATAAATAAATTACTATCATAAAAATAATTTATTAATCTTATAAATAACCACATATAACATATTTATACATGTCTTTATCCTAATAAAAATATATTAGTTATATTAAAATAAATAGAGTGACAACTTGTACTTATTTATAAACTAAAATAATATAATGGTAATAGTGAATGAAAGTGGAATAAAACCATCACATTTAGGAATATAGGATAATCTTGGTCAAATCAAATTCTTAAAATGAAATAAAGGAATATTTCACGGACATGTTCAGGGAATATCCCAAAATTTTAACCTCAATTTACCCTTATTGAGGTGAAAAATATTTTTCATGGTTACAATTCAAAAATTTTAAAAGGAAAATTTTACTAATTTTAATATACTAATTGTAAATATGGAATCTATTCTTTAATATTAAATATATTAAGGTTTTTTGTAATATTTGTACTATAAATTCAAAAAACTCAACAATATTTTTGGGAACAAGTGTTTTTAACCATCAAAATGAACATATATCAAATTCTAATAAAATTATAATTATTAGGTGATTAATTATACTATTTATAATTAAAAGTTATTTATTTTTGTTTAATAAAAAATTTAAAACATAATGGAATAGTTAAATTGTTTTTTGAAAGAATAAAAATTTTATTTTTGAAAAAATCCACATTTTTGACTTTTTGAAAAAATAATCATTTTTCAAAAGATCTATAAAATTTATTTTAGGAACTTTATAGAAAGATAATATCAAAAATTATATCCTTTTTTCAAATATAATTTATAACAGTTGTAGAAATTATTTAAAATATGGGTTCATAAAATACTATTAAAATCATTTTTGAAGAAAAAGTATATCTTAATTATAAAATGAATTTATTCTTATTAATTTTGTTATAAAAATAACTGAATAAAGATTAATTAATTTAATTGGATATATAATCTATATATATAATTAAAATTATTTATCAATAGTGACTAATTTAATCCATTTTGGTGACAATACATTGGAAACATAAAAATTGTTTTATGTTAACTATAACTTTTGATTTCAAAAATATTTTATCTTCATTTTAAAAAATTAAAAATAAATGTATGATTAATTATAAATTTAATTAATTAATGTAATATTATATTCAGAGATTTATACTATCATACTCCCCAAATGAAAAGGGAGATTTGATGAAACATTATAATAAACTAGCCAAGGTTGACCTACCATGCCACTCGAATTGATCCACCATAAGGCCCAAAGAACATCCCAATCATTATAGGCTAGATACATATGTAAATCCCAACATATTTCCAGGTCATTAAATTTTGGACGAAGTATGAATTATTTATTTGGATCAGGAGTGATTTCAATAAATGGGATTAAAAATTCAATTCCATGTATAGAGACATCTCAATGAAAGGACCAATCTGGAATTATGCATTCACTGGGGGTGAATCAGTGATCCTATATTTTGTATCCTTTATTACTTAATCACTAAAATTCACCTAATTTTTTAGATATAATTCTACAGAAAAAAGAAAATAAACACAACCACATGAACATATATTTTTACAAATATCCCCACTCTGTAAGAGTTTTGAGTCCTTGTCATAGTTTGGATATAATCCAATACCGCAAAAAAATAAAGAAAAAATAAATTGTATATTTTTATAGAAATTAGTGAATATACAAACAATTTCAATGAAATAAATTAAATTGATAGTGAAATTTTTTCTCACATAGATAAATGATATATAATATTTTTATAACAATTATTAGAACCCTAACCAATTAGTTTTAGTATCTTGTAATTATGATTATTATAATTTATTCACACTTGATTTTCCATAAATTACTCTTTCTTATAATCTTTACTGATCATAATTATAAAAGTACATAATTAATTCCAATGGAAATTAATCTTATGAGTTCATTCAGTATAGTTTTTTTATTTGGTCTTCTGGTAAAATACCTTTTCTTCCTCATATATTGAAACCACTACAATCATGTTATTTTTCTTATCACCTGGGAATATTGTCTTTCTGATACCTCCTAATATGAAAACCTCATAGGTTGTCATTCCAACTGATTCCTCTTCAAAATGTTTGACTTATCATCAATTCACACAATCTTTATGGTACCAACTTGATGTGAAACTCTCTTAGGTATCCTCCTAATGAATTCTTCAAAAAAAATTAATATGATCATCTTGAAACTTTAGTAGTGGTTCACCTAAAATAAAAAATCTTCAAAAACAAATCATCAATGAATCATCAAACATTATAAAGGCACATTTCCTTGAATATGTTTAGGAGACATTTGTACTTGATGAAAACTTATTGGTTATTTTTTTCAAACATCCACATCAGAAACATACTTCCGTCAACTTCATTGAATGTTCCTTAATACCCAACATCAATGAACTCTTTCAAAGTCCCATCCAACTTAGGCAGAATAACATATATTTATTATATGTTATTTATAACAGTGAAATATTAGATTTTCAATGTCACATTTGATATATTTATGAAAAAATCTTAATACCCTTAAAAATAGAAACACATTATACCACACATTCATCCAGTGAAACTTCATATAAAAACTTACAACCAGTGATACCCTATATGATGTTCCTACACATTTTTAGAAACATATTAGATGTATTTCAGCAAAAAAATCCACCATTAGATTAATTTAATTTGAACACTTTAGGCATTTACTATTTTCCAACCTTTAAATTATTAACATTATATAAGAAAATTTTTCTGATAAATTAAACTAAATATATATATTTTTTGGCTGAGATACTTTTGTATGATTATAAATAAACATGAATTACATTAAAACCACACACATGTACTTCTGATAGTCATTTGGTTTTATATAAACATTAAGGTATGTGAATTCTGTTACATGGATGAGTATACTATATGATTTTCCTATTTTGTTTAATCATCTTCCTTCTGATATAATTCAGTTGATGACATTGTCAAATAACATCTAAAGTTTTTTATCTCACAAAACATCATAGAAACATTATTGTGTTATTTGGAAACATTCCTCTAATATATAAATATTTCAACCATTTTTCATACACTTGGATCATGAAAATTCATTTTTTTCATGATGTTAGGAACACTATGAATAGTAAACCGTCACTAAATTTATTTATCAAAAACTCATTTTGATGGAATATTAAAACATGATAGGATAAAAATTTATTAAAAAACTCAGGTTGATTAATATAGTCTAGTAACATTCATCTGGAAAACTCAGTCTAGTCAAATCAGGTTGATTATATATCTTTGATAACATATATTGGAAGGAAAAAAATTAAGGTGAATTATATTTAAATAAAAAAATCCAATGATGCAACCGACCATAATTTATAACAATACTAACTAAAATCTTCCAGATTTTTTGAAATGAGAGAAAACCTCATAGTTCCAATACTCAAGAGGTTTTTTTAGTCATGGAACTAGGAACAATTTGTGATACAGTTTCTCGAGCTAGCGTTGGAAAATTGTTGGGGTGACCAGAGGATGAATTTAAATAGAAACTACACATTCATGTTATAAACCATTGTTCATGTTGTAAATGGGATTAGACAATGGGAGAACCCAACTTGATTAAATATTTTATGCAATAAACCATTGGGGGAGAATTTAAATGTTCCTGGAAAAGGGAATTCATGTCATAAACATCCTATTTCATGACATGAATGATTCATGGGTGGTATTTTTTGTAGTGGAAGTTCCTTAATTTTTTATTGATCTGGAATTAATTTTATGGTGCTAGGGTTGAAGTGGGAGTACCATTTAAGCCTAAATCCATTCTTCCTCCTTTCCCCAGTTGGTCCCCACTTAGAGGGGATGATATTAGTTACAATATTGTGATGATTCAAGGCAAGATCATTTGTTTCCTTGAATTTTTTCTCCCATGAAAATAGTACTTTAATATGATTAAATTATTTGGATAGGGTATAACATCAACTAAGTTGGATCATATTGGAATTGAGTGAGGGAGATTTAGATTTTATGTATGGGAGTGAGGGGACATTCTGAGGATGTCATCACACACAGTTCTTATTCATTATAATTTAGGTAAGATTATACACAAATTAATTTTGATATTTTGTTTAAATTAGAGTAATTAAACGTTTTCATGTTCTAGTGAAAGGTATTTCTATTATAATGTTGTCAACAGTGTGCATTGGACATTCTATTGGTGGTTGGAATTGGTTTTGGTGATGTAGAGATACCTGCTGATTTTTATCCATTAATAATTTTTGGATTAAGTAGGATAATAATTTTTAAAAATTTATAATTAATTAATTATTTCATGAGGAATGAGTTGATATGATCCTGGATGAGGCATGGATGGTCTTGGCCAAGGTAGTGCGAAGAAACGCTAAGGTGGTAACTCTCTGATAGAGGTAGGTGGTCCCTATAAAAAAATCATATACTTACTTATACTTTTTTACATACTGAATGAATGTTACATGGATTTGGGTAAAATTATTAAGGAATGATAGGATGTTAGGAAGGATGGACCGGTTGGTTTTCAACCTCATTTTATTGTGATAAGTGCTCTTTAGCACTCTGAATGTTTTGTGATCACCCAAAGACTATGTCACTAAGGGGTGGATATGTTGGTAAAATTCATGTTAGGCCTTCGGTACGACTCATGATATTATATGTTAGGAGGGTATCCTAGGATGGCTTCTATCAAGCTATTTGGGTGGGTGTGTGAGGCTTAAGAGTTGTGATGACAAGTGAGATGATCATACACCAAGGTTTTGGTGAGAAGCACCCTCCCAAGGGTGGTTGATGATTAGTGAGATTTGCGAGTTGGATGAGTCCTCTGGGACTAGACATAGTGTAATGGAGAGATCATTTCTCCATGTTATGGGTATAGATATTTCTATTAGTAGAAGTGAGACAAGAACCATGTGTGGGTTATGGGATTTGTTTGGGACTTGGAATTGGGTTTCCATGAGTCTTAGTGAAGGATGTATTGGGATTGTCCCAAGGATGTTTGCCTAGGAGTGATGAACGAATTTTTGAGGTGGAAGGGGCCTTGTGGATCGGGATGGGATGATCCAATATACTGATGTGTCACTGAAAGATAACATTCTTAAGTATGTATCGATGGGTAGACACTATAATGGTTCTATATAACCTATTGGATTCCTTGCTGGGCATGATGAGTTGTTTTTTTGGGTGGTGACATGGTCTCAAATGTCTATCACCCTAGGATCATCTTTTCAGTTTTGTAATGGACTTCAGGCCTGGATTGTGTTTCATGTGTATGTGTTATGTGACAGACTCTAGTGGGGGACAGGATCTTGATGCCTTATATTTAATAGACTAAGATGTCTTGGGTTATGGTGATTGTCCATGTTGTGAGTAGTCTTTGGTCATTGAAATTTCCTTCAGTAGTATTTGATAATGTGATTGACCATGACTAAAGTAAGATTGGGTAATGCTATTTAGTTTTTTAGTAGTGTCTTGGTTCAATGAATATAATCAGATTTGGGTTGTGGAGTGATGAAGGATGTGGATAATGAAAATTTCACTAAGAGGATGGGTCCATAGAAGTGGACCTCCCATGAGGGTCTAGGTTAGGGGATGATATGAGGCATGGATGATGGAACCTACCCCAAGGGATGTGAATGTTGGGTGAGACATAGATGTATGATTATTCCATGTTCCTTCAAACAGTGGCCCAATGTTTCAAATGACTTCCTTTCTAGAGTCTTTGTGTACAGACTAAAAATTGGGTACAACATATTGATTTAGTGAGGAAATGGGGTGGATTCCAAAATGGTTCTAAATAAGGCACAAGTGTCAGGGTGGCATGCTTAGTATACACTGACCTAATTTCTAGGGACATATAACATCTTGGTTATCATATGAAATCTAATTTCCAAGAGTGGAATGTTTATTTACTTAGTTCCCTATGAATACACATATATGATGGTGTATAGTGGGGGAAATTGGAATGACCTCCCTAATATGTATTACTGATACATAAACATTCATCCAAGTGTGTGTGAAGATCTTATGTCTGGTTTCAGGTTATGAACCATATTTGAAATGGACAAGGATGGAATATTCAATGGTAGATGAATATTTTTAATACAATGTGTCTTATGGATTGAATTAGGGAAGTCTTTGTCTTTTTATTTTTATATATGACTGGCCTACTAGGTGGTTAGTTTTATGTTTTTTATGATTATGTATTGGTATAAAATACTCCATTTATTACAAAATTGTGATTTATTGATTATAAATACTCTGATGGTTATGTTATGGATATGTTTGGGTTAAATACACTAGTTTTTACTTCTAATTGAGAGAATAGTCTTCCCATTTTACATATTAGGCCATCTCCTCCTGTCAAAATCATGTGGAATAATAGGATAAATTCTTAATGTGACATGGCACTCTATATTGGATGATGATTCTGGGATGAGGCATCATAAAGTGGTATCATTGATTTTTTGTCTAATTAATTTGGAATATGGAAGACATGTGATCTTTTAATATGTCAGATCTTGTGATAAACCTTGGAACAATAACTCATGAGCACTTTTCAGTGGGATTTCCTAATTAAAAAGGACTCAAGATTGTTTTTTGTGGTATTTGATTCAATTATTGGGATGTTTATTTAATATATTTTTTTAGAGTTGATATTTTATGTTTTTGATCTTTTCATGTTTGTAAAAGGCATTTGTTGATGCATCATTTTCTTAATATAGGACTCACAGAACATACACCTTCATTTCGATGATTACTTTTTTAGATGATAGGTTTAGTTTTTTTAATTTTATAAAATAATTTATATGATGGTTTCATATATAACTTTATAGTCACATTCTACTCAGTATGGTATTTCCTCTAATGTAATGTTATGTGGATCCTAGTTTAGGATGTTCTATAGTGGTAGCTATATGGTCCCTTTGTGAAAGGGATGTATAGAGACACTTAGTGGTTTTAGTACATGTAAGGAATTCACGAGGCATAATTTTAGGATGAAGAATGATTAACTTGAGGATGTGAGTTTAGTTACATATTTTTTCAACAAAATCATATATAGTGTTTCTCATATAGCTTATAGGTGGAATTATACATTACTGTACTAGGTTGTTCTATGGATACCTTGATTGGGTTAAGAAAAGGAATTAAAATGAATTGGATTTCCAGATGAGTAACTCTCTCATCATTTCTATGTCAAGGCTATGTTTTAGAGGGAAATATCTATAGTATGTTTGTCCAATTAGTTGAGGTAAAATGAGAGAAATGGTAATCAAGTGTGATTTCTGTATGATGCCCATGTAGAACGATATCATATGGTTAGGATTGGTAGGAGTGAAAGGACTTAGGTTTTTTGGTGGTCTTGATATGTGAGAAGATTGTTGTTGGTGGGTTTGGAATGTGATATTGGGTTAGATGAGGCATGACACATGGAAGTGTGAGTCTGGTTTCACAATCATGTTATACTAAATCATGGTGTCAATTGGTTCAGTTGCGATTGAGTAAGATCATGGATGAGAACCTATGAGAGAGTTCTTAGTGGATAACTAGACCATTAGAGAAAGAAAGAGGGTTGTATTAGATTTTTAATGAAATGTCTTGGTGTGTGATGGTGATTGTGTGATAGGTACGAATAATACCCAGTTGGTTGTAGATCAATGAAAGGGTCATGTATAGTTTTTTGAGAATTTTTTGTGTTTTGGATGGACTTGAATAGTGCTATGATGGTAGTGTGGTGGTCAACATTGTGATGGCATGATGACCCATGGTTTTGGTCCTTGATAGTTGTATTGTTAAGGAAGGGAAATGGTGGTACCTGTTTTGGTTAGTTCTCAAGGAGTTGTGTAAGGGAATATATATTAAGTGGAGTGAACCATTGGTTGTTAGAGTTTTCCATTGCTGATGAGCCAAGAAAGAGTGACGATGGTGTTTCATGTTGGTGCTCGGGTAGGAGAAATATGGACATGTCCATTTATTAAGTGTATTAATTGAAAAACATCATCTATAAAGATTGTGTTTTTTTAATGAGGATAAAATAATAATTCCCCTATGGTAGAGAGTATCATATCAATCAGTGGTGAAAAACTAATTTTATAAAGGTTCATGTGTGTAGTGAGACTAATCAGTGGATGATTGAGGTGGAACTATGATACTAGTGTGTGGTTGGATCTAATATGTTTTGGTTCCTCAGTAAATACTAGATTTAGATTTCAGATATGGTGTTAGGTGGAGCCATTGTGTTGGAATTGGAATCTAGGTGGTTGTTATGTAATTCTAGGGTGAGTATAATTAGTGGTGTATCAATTCATAGAGTATGATTCATGCTCATAAAGTAAGAGATTGGGGATCTAACCACATAATTACATCTATATTCTAGTTTAGACATCAGTGTGGGTTTTTTGATAGTCACATGATTTATCAATTATTAAAGGAATTGTTATAGGTTTGTGTGGTAATGTGGTGGTAGGTAGAACTGACAATATTTAATTAAAAAAACCACAGGATGTATAACCGATGTTTTAGTTTCAACTGATGTGATGAGGTAGAAAATGCATTGAGATCATTTTTTAGAAGGTCGAAGGATGGTTGATGGACCACTATTAGTTTTTTTTTGGAAACCATTCTTTTTTAGTGGAGCGTCATGGCTCATAATTGGCCATTTTGATTGGATCCTTATTGTGGGAATATCTATAATCAGTAGGTTGAATCATTCAATGAAATTATTTTTTGATATGTTAGATTGGTTTTATAATAATTATCTTGATTTCGGCATTGATAGTGGGTGGGTGGTTTATCTTATATGTAATAGCATTTTTGGTGTTTGGAGTTGCACAATATATGGATGTTTATAATTTTGAGATGGAACACGGTGATTTCTTGGAAAATTATGACTATCATGTCTAAGAGAAATGGATCGATGACTAAAATGGTTCTTCAAGATGAGAGGCACTAAGTTGGGGAGTTTGTAAGGCCACATGGATTTTTAGATCATTATGTTCTAGAGTAAGTTTGAATTTTATATCTTGATAATGGGTTATTTTATTAATTGAGATTTTAATTTCAATTCCAATTGTTGTGAGATCTCGAGGGGTTTATTTTGGGTGTATAATGAGGCTTGGTGGGTGCTACAGGTGCTCGGGAAAGAATCATAGAATGATCAATGTTACCAAAGGGATGGATTTTAGCAGTGTACAACCATTCAAGATGTGAAACATGAATCTTGTTGTGAAAGACGTTAGTTACGGTGAAAAACCATCCACCCCAAAAAATTTCATCCTATGAATAGGGTTTCCCTCCATGAATGTGTTGTGCAAAGGTAATTCACATCATGAACCACCAGGACAATGTTGTGAATGGTTCACATGTGGGTTTTCTAAGTATGGTAAAGACCATATTCTTATATCTGATCCCAAGTCAAAATTAATGGGAAAGGGAGTCACAAGTGGGCCATTTTAGCTGAATCCATTCCCCATCTTATTCACTTTTCCCCCTTAAAAGGGATTTGTTTGGGTTGCAATCGAGAATTGAATCCTTGTATAATAAAATTGTTCTTTCTATTTTAATTCCCATATAACCGGGCCTCTAATTAGATTTAATTGTTGAGATAGGTTTTAGAAATAACTCCAATGGTGCATGGAGAAATTGGGAATTGATGAAGGGTTTTCCTCTGTAGTAGTGAGAGGACATCTTAAAGACGTGATCACATGACATCTATCACTATTCCATTTCAGGTAAGTTGCTGCCACAATATTTATATAAATTTTAATGAAATTGGATGAATTTGATGGATGGTCTATTGTTAATGATTGTTATTTTGACAATGGTGGTGATAAGTTTGTGTTGTGTAGCTTCGATAGGTTGTTGGTCGATGTTTTGGTGATGCAGTGATGATTGATTAGTTTTTAGATGTTATACATCTTTAGATTATATTAGATAAACAATTATAATTATGTATAATTATTTATTTATGTTATGTGGAATGATATAGGGACTCATGAGTTGATATTATCTTTTACATAGTATGGATGAGATTGGTCGTGGTGGTGTGGAGAAGTGATTGGGGTGGTACATCCTTAGAGGAGGTATCTTATCTTTATAATTAAAGATCATAAGAATAATTATGCACGATTTACCCATATATTCTTATTACATGGGACCAGGTAAAATATTTAGGGATTGAGAGGGAATATCGTAAGAGATAAGGGTTGGTGTTTTACATCATATTCATTATAAAAATTCCCATTTGAACTATAAGTATTTTTAGATCATCTCCAGACTTTTTCACTAAGGGGTAGAGACGATGACTGATTTGAAATGTGGCCATAGGTGTGTCCTGGGATGTGAGATGTGATGAGGTATCTTAATATAGTTTTTACTTCTATTTTGGTAGGTATGATAGTATTATAACTAGTGAAAATAGTTGGTAAAACTGTATATCTCAGCCTTAGGGATCCACACCTACTTAAGGGTGGTTGATTCTCGGTGTGTGCTATGAGTAGAATGAGTCCTTTGGGAATGGAATGTGTTCCATAGGGAGGGTTCTCCACTAGATGATAATGGTAGATACATCCCTTATGATATATGATATGGGACCCAGTTGTGGGTTTTTTGTTTTTTTTAAACATGGAATCAAGTTTCCAAAAGTCATAGATATGAATGGAATAGGATGATCCCAGGGTAGCAAGGAAATGAAAGATGAGAGACATAATGAGGTGGATAGGTCCATAGGGTATAGGTCAGGATGAGAAAATAGGTTGTAGTGTCATTTATGGGTGACATGCATTATCTAGTGTCAATGTAAAGATAATGTGATCGGAAAAAAGGACCCAATGGATTCGCTAATATGAGAGGTGATATTCATTTTGAGTAGGGGATATGTCTTGACCAGTAGAAAATAAGGATCAACTTGTATGTTGTGTAATGGGTTATGGGTATTAGAAGCTCCATGATCCTCTTTTTTTATTTATGTTTTCAAATTTAAAATATTATAAATAGGAATTCGAGAAAACTATATCATAATATGTGTTGGTATATTATTTTACGTTAGTCTATTGTTATTATAATATTGAAAATTTGACAAATTATCGATGTGACCTTAAGAGAATTAAACAGGAGTAAATTGATATTTATTGAAGATACCTTCAGTGAAAAATTCTCAATGTCTGAAAATGATCGTATGATGAAAAATAAAGTTCATGTATAAAGACAAATGAAGTGAGAACATGAAGAAAAATTAATTGAATGCAGAATAAAAAATAATGTGAATGCATTTAAAAAATTAAGTGAACACATGAAGAAAAATTACGTGACCACATGAAAAATGAAGATACTATAAGTATAACAATTAAGTTAACAAAAGAAAAAAATATAATGAGAAAAAAGTGTTTAACCTATCTTATGAAGTAGAAATTTTTGAATGTGTTGAACCTACCTTATGATATATGGTATGTGACATATTTTATTTCAAAAAATGCATTATTTTATTTAAAATCTTATATTCCAAATTACTATATATTTGTTTCAAATTTTTACTCTTTTTATTTATCGTTTAATTTATTTTTATTTAATTTAAAGAAATTGAGTTTTTTCTAGAATAATGTTACGCAGGATTAAAATCTTAAAATATTTGTAGAATTATCATGCTAGTTTTATATTTTTATGGAATATTAAATTTTAATTTATGTTTATATTAAAATTTTAAATTCACCTATGTTATTGGAATGTTACTAGGTACAGTAATGTTGATTATTTTTTTGGTGATCTATTAATTACTGTAATGGGTTAAGAAGTTTCTTATATTAATGATTTTCTAAATGAACCCTAAGTGTATGTTTTTTCATGTACATTCAATAAAAAACCCATATGTTTCTTTGAGTTTAATAAAATGAAATGAGAAACATTAATTGAATTTGATCTATATAGAAGAGCTATATTTAACGAGTTAGATATATCTACATCAAAATATATGAGGTCGATGATATTCTTGAACATTAATGTGTGATACACCTTGGTGATAAAATAGTTCTTTCCACTAAACACCAATAATTTGATCCATCACCATTTGGGAGATCATTAATGTTTCCACATTCAGATAAATATTTTTTCTTGTGGATTATAAAGTTATTAAACCATTATATTATTAAATTTACATAATTAAACTGGGTTACACAACTAATTAAAAGATAGGATAGTGGGGTTTTAATCCCAAATAAAATTCATGAAATAGGTTCTTCCATAACTGCAAAAAAATTGGGGACTTGGTTTTTCTATGGACTTATTAAATGTTGGGTCCGGCTTCTACCTCAATTTCAAAAGAATTATTTTGGGCTATTCCTTTAGGTGTAAAAAAGGAAAGGTGATCTGGTTAATCCATCATGTGTAGAAAAGGTTGTCGTCTTGTGTTGTTCCTATATGGTCAAAAAAGGTAGTTGTAAAGGGTTGTGAGTCCTATAAAAAGATAGACAAAACAATTTATTGGTTTCTAACTATATCTAGGTTCTAGAGGGGTGAATAGTATATTAGAATCAATTATAATATAACTTGAATAAAAATCACTATGTTCATCCCTATTTTCTGGCTTTATTAACATAACATTGGTAAGTGGTAAAAGTTATTTTAAAACATCAATTCACCTCCCTCTTGATCATTTTACTGGTCTCATCGGTACCTAAAAATTGGTTTTAGAGGAGGTTCCCTAGGTTTATAATATTTTTTTTGTTATTTTTAACAATCAAATCTTGAATGAAATAGTCCAAGAGAAATGATTTATTTTCGTGTTTAATTAATGAATTATAATGACTTATGGAAACATAAAATACCTACACTCTTTTATGGAAACAAATTTAGTTTTTGGAAGTGTTTCATAGAGGATTTTCATAAAAAAATATGGATTGGGAGTTTGAAAACAATGGTGATATAGTAAAAGATACCTAAAATAGATCTAGAAACATTAGTTGATATTGACATGGTGAAGCATGAAAAAAATTATAAGCTGATGAATATTCTTTATTATGAAATAAATAATATTTTGTATAGTCATAATACAACATGAAAAAATAGAACATGAAATTTGGAATGCCCACATGTCCCTCATATCAGTTCTAGTAGGATTATAAGAACTAAACTATGCACGTTAAGAGATATGTTTTTTGAATTAAAAATGGGAGAAGAATATATCATTAATTAAATGTTTCATAGATTTAAAATCATTATAAAGGATATGATTACTTTGATAGAAAGACTAGATAATTTAATTATGGTTATAATAATTTCAAGACTTTTACTAAATAAATGAAATTATAAAAAGGTTGACTTTTTTAAAAGTAAAAATTTCAATGAATATACTTTATATAATATTATTGGATCTTCACAATAATATGAATTAGAATTTAAAAATATTGATTAAGTGGTTAACTAAAAAAGGAAAGGTGTTAATTATAAATCAAAAGGATCATGTTTCAAATAACTATTATAATTCTGAATTTCAATATAGTGAAAGAGTCTAAGGTGTGTACATTTACCAATGAATAAAAATAATGTCTACCTAAGAAGGAAGAAAAAAATTACCCTTGAAATAAAGGAAGAAAAAAGGTTAATGATGATGATGTAATAGAGAGATGAAACAATAGTTCTAACAACCTAATAATCATGAATAGATATATAAAAAGATAACATTACAAAAGGAATGAAAATAATTGAGAACTGGTGGGAGTTACACATACTACTCAGATTCTATTAATTAATATTGTATAGAAAATGGGACTAAAAACCTTTATATGATGACTTCTTGAATGTAGGTAAGTGAAACTATTTAATCATAAAATTTTGAATGTTATTATTATAAATGCGAGTTGTATGATGAGATTAATAGAATCAATAACAATTGAAAAATACTATAGTATTAAAAAAAATTACAAATTCAAATATTAATATGTTTTTATTGAATATGAAAAATGTAAAAAAAAATTCATGGTAAAATGATAAATTATATATATATAGAAATTATTCAACATGAAAAGTTAAAACATAGTGATTTTTATTCCACTTGTGGAGAAGCTGAAATAATAAGTTTTGATTCAGTTTTGGAAGAAAATTATAGGCTTTAAAAATATATTTAATGTTGAAAAAAAGATCTATCGAAATTTTTAAAGGGAAATTAATGACATGATGGTAAGAATGAGAACGTTTAATTAATCAATGAATTGTCTTGGTTATGAAAAAAATTAACCAAATTTTTATAATACATTATTTTTTAATGATTCAAGTGGAAATGACTATTATGTTACATGTTTTAGATGTCACATTATGGTCCATTATAAAAATTAATGATCCCTGATATTTATATTACCCTGGTCAAACCAAATATTTTATCTAAAAATTATTATATTATAAATTTTTTGTAAATTGTTTCTTGAAATTCCTTTTCCCCAAGATTCCCTATCTTACCTAGTTGGACCAAAATTTGTTTAGGTACCAAATATTTGAAATATCTATTTCTATAGAAAAATATTTAGGGAAGCCTAAACAAATGTGGGGTACGTAGATTATATATGTTCATGAAACATGACTTGTAATATTTATAAATCGATATTTTTTATAATACTAATGGTGGTAGAGTGGATTTTTATGATTATTTAAAGAAAAAAGTAAAATTTTTGGAGATGTTGGATTTTCAATTTTGGTTATAATTTGAAATGATTTTTCTGTTGAAGGTTAAAAACATAATTTCATAAGTATAAAACACCTTTGTGATGATAATATTAGTATGAAAATTTATACTTTTCAAACAAGAATTTTCTAATTTTATGAAAAAATAAAAGCAAATATTTATTCATATTATTTCTCTTTTTTTAATGAATAAAATTTCAAATGTTTAAATATATTACAATCCAAAAAATGTTATTGTATAGAATATTGGGCCATAAAAATTATAGATTGTTACATCAGATATCCAAATGTAAAATTATGTTAGATCTTCCCAATCTTAAATTTAAAATCATATTTGATAGTTATTTACTCTTAAAAACTATTCAACATAAAGATTAATTCATTTTTTTCTAATAGGTACATACATCTATAGTACATCAACATTTATATATTGATTTTTTTCCCAATGATATCTACCAGTCATAGAGGTAAAATGTATGTGTTTTTTATTTTTGGAAACTATAGTAGATTTACATGGACTTATTTTCTTGTACATATATATTAGAAATTGTATAAATTTATTTCATAAAGAAAATTAATCCGAAATGGAAATGGTCCTCTAGTTTTATCAATTATAATTTATAGAATATATGAGTTTTAAAATCTAAAATTTGATAAATTATGTAAATAAATGTTATAGTTTTAATTTTTTAGTCCCTATTACTCCAGAACAAAATTGTTTTATAGAATGTGAAAATAAAACATTTTATGAAATGTTTCGAACAATGTAAAATGAATTCTATTTACAAAAAAATATATTTTTATAAATAATCTATTAAATAAGTTTTTCATGTTTATAATTGAATTATACTTACACTATTTTTAAATAATACACCTTTTGAAATATAGAAAGTATGGAATCCTTGAAGTGAGTAATTTGGAGTATTTGGATGAAAATGTCACATTCTTAATACAAAAAATTCAATAGAAAAATTTAATTCAAAATTTAATGAAGGTATTATTATAATATATCCTAAGTGAATTAATTTATATATGTAATAGTAATAAAATTATTAGTCTATAAATAATCTATCCTTAATAAATATGATGAAAATCATTGAATTGAATGTAAATATAGTTTAGAATAATTTTAGGAAGAGTTAAGACATTTCATCTATGGTGAATCCAAAAATTAGGAGTTAGATTAATATATTGACGGGGATATTACTTCACTAAAAAGGATTTAAATGTATATTATTGTCATATATTTGAAAAAGTAATAGGTGATATAACTATTGGTGGTAAAATTTGAAATTCCATAGGAATTTTTTTAATATATAGATTTTATTTGTCATTTTGTACTTCAAAATCTTCATGAAACTTTGTATGATTCAAACTAGATTATTTTAATTCATTAATAAAGAATTAAAATTGATATGAATAAATTTTGTCATTATTATAACTCCCATATGATCAAAATATTTTTAGAACAAAATGGATATTAGAAAAAAAGAGGCAATTGTGGTAAAATAATTTAATATAAGGCTAGGTTGCAAGATATCAAGGAGAACAGGGAGAATGAGAGAATGTTGAAAACCCTAAGTCCAATGAATATGATGTATGTGAGAATATTAACCCTCTTGAAACTCAAATGAAATAATCAACCAAATAGATTTTTGGGCATAAGGATTTGGTCTTCCTTGAATCAAAGAAATCAGCTGTAGCGAATCGTGCTCTTAACAATGTCATTGGTGTGAAGAACAATTTTGTAGATGTAGTCAAATACACTAAAAATATATCCTTCTCATATTCTGATTTACACCCCCTAGAAGGATTATCAAAACATTAAGTACTGTGTATGTCTCTAGGAACCGAGAGTCTATGGAGGAACATGTGAATTTTTATCAACACTCCGTTATTGTAAGAGTTATTGTGTAGAAAGTTGAGAGGCTGTTGAAATCATGTGATCTCATGGGAAGGATTTCTATCATTGAGGTTTCAATGACTGAAAGATAAAAAAATTAGGCCATGGATATTACCATGTGGTCTTCCTTTTAGATTATCTCATGTGTAGATCCTGGAGTTTTGGGTCGCTCCCTATGAGGATTGGTTTCCTTTGAATTCAAGGATGGGACATGAAATTTGATCCAGATACTTTAAGATGCACTCACACACAAATATAGATTTGAATTTGTATATGGTATTTACTTAATGGGAATCTTCATATCCTATTAGAAATATCCTCTACTATATTAAATCTGATTATGTTGGATTGGAAAACTAGAAAACCAATCTATGGGAACTATGAAAGGATCATGGTGGAAGTGGCCACGTCCATTACTCTTGTAGAAGATGTTGTGTTGACTAAAAGGTATAAAAGTATGAATCTAACTATTTAGTATCAAAGGAAGCTAACATTCTTTTCAAATTTTATATTCTTTGGTCATATCCTATCTGAATTTAAGGGAGATAAAAATTATGGATTTTACCACATGAAGCATCATGATGATAACTCTTGTAGAAAGTAGAAAATAAAAGAGATGGACCCACCTATTCCTCCACAAGAAAATACCCATCTTGGTCCATCAGGTGTGAAAAGGATGAGAAATTGGGCTATAAATACCCATGTGGATGGGGAAGTACTTTTTTAAGGCATCAATGGTCAACCTGGGAACCCTTCCTCTAACCTTGATGGAAGTCCTCTATACACCAATGAATATTCTATTGAAGATGCTCTATAGGATTTACATTTGGGTCACCTCATGGTACTCTTGGGATACTGTATGAAGAGGAACCTCATGACTAGAGATGGTACCAAATATCATGTGAAGATAATGCATGATTCCGTATCACCCACAAATGATAATTTTAAACATAGTTTCTTACACACATGCAATTACAGGTCTATACAGATTATACCTATAAGTTGAGCAAAAGAAAATGGTGACTACCCTATGTCATTAGTGACAGAAACTTGTACTGGACATTCTTGAATTCTAGTCACTCAACCTTCTGTCACTCTTGAACCAAATGTATCTTTCTCATAGGATCCCAAATCAAATATTTATATAAAGGACAACTCAAATAGGAAACACGGCTGAGCCTATTTTGTCTAAAAACACTTTTACTCCATTATGTAGTAGTTTTTGGAGTGATGATGCTATAGAGTAAAAAAAATTTACACTATGAAGAAAATGTAGAGAAACACCATGTACAGATCCCTTTATAGGATATTAATTCTTTAGAGGGATCAAGACTATAAATGAACCCAAAGGAATAAAAAATATAGGTTAAACGAGTAAATGGAAATGTCTTCCTAAGATAGAAAAAGAGGAAGGACCCTTGACTAGGGACGTAGCCCTCAAATAATAAAGATCATTTATTAGAAGTGCCAAGTGTTAGGGAATCCCCCCATGACCACAACCCTTATGAATTTTATTATGGAAAATAAGACAATGCTTATTGAAATTTATAAACAAAAAAAAGCTGTTTTGGACTTGTAAGGATTTAATATGGGAATATAAGGGATACAATTTTTTATCACAGAACCTCCATAATTGAAATATAGATCACCATTGGATCCTCCAGCCTGAAAACAATCAAATTGCATCCTGTCAAATGAAAGAGTAGTGCATAAATGTATCTTCAATCAATTATGTTCATAGCTTTTAGGTCTCCTTGATTTATTCATAAAAATTATATTTTAAGAGATGTGAAATATTGAAGAAACTTCAGTAAATTTCTGAGAATGCATCCGATAAATCGGTTTTTATCGGGAACCTTAATAACATTCTCACACCAAAATATAAAAATGGATCATGCTTCAACAGGGAAAAAGACCTTGAATTTTCATCATGTAATGATCATTCCAACTTTGTTAAAGTTCTAATTGCAAGAGTTTATTTTCACTGGAACACACACACTCTGAATGGGATACACGAAAGAAAACATGATATATTTTTTTGTTCACCTGAGTGATGGAAGTGATGTTTATGGTCATTCTGGCTATGTGATTCCCAAAAATCAATCTGATCATAACCCCATAAATGTTTATGTATTCCAATGAAAGAGGCTTTCCCATATTCTCTTTTTCTTTAAAAAATGGGTGGGTCCTCTGACTAGGATTTAGGAAAACTAGCTTGGAAGCCTAGAATTTTATTCATTTGGTAATCCCTCTTAATAGGATTATTGAGAAATTAAAAAATTCCAAGATACTATAGAGATGATCGAGAAAAACCAAATTTTCAAAACTAGATGCTGGAATTAAGGATGTAAACAACACCTTGCAAACATCCCAGATAGGAAACATAATCAGGATACACTCTACAGGGAGGAGGTTCAAGCTCAAAAAATGTTGGATGATCTAATCATTTGTAAAGAGATGGTGGAATGGAATTTTATGAATGTAAAATGGAAGAAATATAGGGATTGGAATTCAATAATTTTTCAAGGATTACACACAGAGAAGAGATCTAAAATAGGAAATAATTCCATTAGCATCAATGGGTGGTTATACATATATGAACATGATATCTCAAAGGCTATGGTTGATTATTTTTGAGGGGTTGAAGCTAATTATGATATTGATAATGTATATTTAATGATTTATAAAATCCTTACCTCTATTTATAAACAACAGAACCTAATTCTGGTCTCTATACTGGATGAAGAGGAATTTAAGAGAAATAATTTGTTTACATAACATGGAAAGTGTTGATGACCCTAATGTATTTTCCAATAAAATCTTCATGTTCTACTAGGAAATATTATAGGACGATGTGGTTGATGTAGTAAAGGATTTTTTTTCTCATGGATATTTACTAAATGGTGTTAAATCAAACTTTATTGCCTTAATTCTAAAAAATATTGTGATGTTGGCATCAAAGATTTCAGAACAAATGCTATTTGGAACACAATCCCCAAAGTTGTCATAAAAATATTAATGATAATGATGGTTGAAATCCTCAAATACTACATTAAACCTAATCAGTATAGGGTTTTCCCTGGAATATATACCCAAAATTTCTTGTTCATTGCCTCCGAATGTGTTGACATAATGAAAAAGAAGGGGAAGGAAGAGAACTTTCCTCTAAAAATTAATATATACAAGGATTTTGAAACTCTAAAATGGACTTTCCCGCTCAATATTTTTAAGAGATGTGGTTTCTCTAGAAATTTTTATCAAAATTATTATTTCCAATATTTCATTTACAAGGTTGTCTGTTCTAGTCAATGGATCCCCATGGGTTTCTTTCAATGTATAAGTGGTTTTCAATGGAAGATTCCACTCTCAAGTATCCTCTTTATTGTAGATAATGGTTTTCTTAGTAGATGAATCAATGATATTGTAGAGTTTGGCCATTATAAACAAATAAAATTATAAGGGGTGAACCTATCCCACCACACCTATTATATGAAAATGAAATAATTCTTTTTTTCTGAGTTTCTTCGAGGACTATTTCTTATTTCCAGGCCAATTTTACTCACTAAGTATGTGGATAGGCAAGAAATCACTTGGTTTAATTTTTCCATTGATTTTGATGATGGACTTACTATGGATAGACAAAAGAGGATTTCATGAATAATTAGAGTAAGAAAAATATTTCTCCTATTCATTTATCTTGGTGTTCAAATATTTTTGGGCAAAGTCAAATGTCACACCCTTAAAGGAATAAGTTCTTTCATTATTAACAAAAATTCCAGATGGGAGGGAAAATCAATGTCCTAAGTTAGATTTTTTTGTTTGTGATTTTTTATCACCTATAACATTATTTACTTCTTCTCCTTATATAGGTGTCCAAGAGGCCTCCTCAAGATGGTTCTAGGAATGATGAGAAACTTTATTTGGATCGAATCTATGCATGAACAGAAACATGTTACTATCTCATGGACGTATTGTGTTATGACCATTGAAATGGGAGGACATAGAATCAAATATATAAATAACTTCAGTGATGGACTGATTAGAAAATTTACATGGAATATTTTGACCTATAATGGCCTTTCTATTGATTTATTATAGATTATATTCAATATATGGCTACTATATAGTTATCTATATTACCTTAGGACATTATTTAACCTTAAAATAATAATTATTTTAATTATATAATGATGAAAACTAAATAGATTGTGACTAGGAACATTGATATAAACTATCAAAGTGCCTCTTGGATGAATAAACCAATAAATAATAATATGATCATTCATCTTGATAGATTATATATGAAAATTGGTCACAATAGTCATGATTTTTTACCCTCATAGGTCATTGTGAGAGTCCAACATTATGACTTTATGGATGTGGATAACCTTGTCTTGATTCCAAATACCAATGGGTATCTCAATGAGAAGTAGTATTATAAGGAGGAGATCCTGAGTTCAAACAATATTCCTTCATGGATTTCAAATTTCAATGTCAAATTCCTTAAAGCATCAAGATACATACATTTGTGGTGTATATGGAAAAACAAATTTCCCACACAAGACCAACTAAAGAATTTTTGATAGGTGTTTTTCTTTCCATTCTACCTCTATCTTTGGGAAGAGAAATATGTACAACACATTTTTGCTGAATTTACTTTTCCTCATGCTCAGTTAAAGTATGCATATTGGGTCTTCGGCCTTGACATTGGTGAATTATGGATATTGCATGATATCATGAAATTAATTATAAAATTTTGTCTCAGTGAGAAACTCCAAAACCTTCTACATGCATTGGATACTTCCATGATCACTTCTATTTGGAAATCTAGTAAAGGATAAATCTTTGAGGGTTACCTTCGATCTACTAATTTTGTGGTTATTTACATTCATAAAGAGGTGTTTGGAGTTGAACAAGTGAAATAAGATCAATGCATAATACTAAGAAGGATTTGAAAATTCTATGAATTTTAAGTGTGGATGGAACATCAAAGAAACCTTTGGTTTCTAATTTGTAAGATATATTCCTCCAATTTACCCATTTATTAAGGTAAATGTTTTTGGTTCAGCCTCTAACTTTCCTGGGACATCAGGTTATGGAGGTATTTTTCAGATAGGTTGTTGATTTTTAAATGATTTTTATCTCTATATTGGAATTGTAAATGCTTATGAAGTAGAGATATGTGTGGAAATGTATGACATCAATCATGTTGTTTAGAATAATTGGACTAAAATATGTATTTAATGTGACTCTGAATCTACAATAATTTCTCTTAAGGCATGAACCAAGGATGTTCTATGAAAGCTTTTTTCCTTTATGGATTGATTGTATTAATCAATACACTTAGCTCAACTTGCATGTCTCACAAGCGTATAGGAAATCCAACCAAGTTGCAGATTCTCTGTCAAAAAAAGACATCTTGGTGGATAATGACATGCATGGTTTTGTTCCTTCATGACTTTTTAATCTTCCCTATAATCCATGACTTTGTATATTTAATTTTATATAAATAATTTGGGACCGATTTTTCCCAGATCCTAGGTCATCTTGGATCAAGGACATGTTATTGGATCAAGGATAATAATAGAAAAAAATTATTTATTTTGAAGATACTATTTCCCTAATTTCACATTTTGAATATATAGGAAATATTTTTAATATTCATCTAATTTTGGAATTAAATATTTTTAGAATGATATCAAAATATTATTTTAAAATAGATATATATTTGAAAATTATTATGTAATGTATCCTCATAGTTTTGATAATGAATATAAATATAATAATGTTTTGAAAATATAAAAAGATATTTATGGTATAAAACATGAACCTTGAGTTTTGTAAGAGTGGTCATATTTATTTCTTTAGATTAATGATTTTGAAAAGAGAAAATTTGATTCAACGTTTTTCATCATAATATATTCAAAATATATATTTATAGTAAAAATATATATCATTGATATTATTTTTAGATCTTGATGTGATATACATTATAATGAATTTTCAAAGTTAATATCTTTAGAATTTTACATGGTAATTATAGGTGAGATTTAGTTATTTTGGAATTAAAAATAGTTCAAATAAAACAGGCTATTTTTCTTAATCAAAAAATAATAATCAAAAGAATTGGTTAGGTGTTTTGTTCATAATTTCTATAAAATCTCAAATACATAATTGATTATTTATTATTAGTTACACTATAATGAACTGGAAAATCTTTTGATAATAATATGTTTAGAGCTAAAATAGGCATATTTTCATATTTGTAGTTATCTAGACTAGATATGATGTTTTTATAATATATAGGTTCTAGATTCCAATAAACTCTTAATTAAAGTCATTTAAAGGAAGTTAAAAGATTAATTAAGCATGTTAAAGGATTAGTGAATGTTGAATTATTTTATTCTACACATAATTCATTTTAGTTAACTAGTTTATTATATATTTATTTTTTGTAGTTGAAAAATGGATAGAAAAATTACAATAGTTATGTATAAATTTATTAGTAAGTATTTATTTTATTTTATTTATTTGAAAAAAATTGGAGTATTTAAGATCAATTGAATGTTAGTATGTTGTTACAGATTCTTACTGTTCACTATCTTCATTGATTAAAAATACTTTTTAGTTTGGTTTTAATTTTGAGAAAAACCGAATTACTTGTGATAATATTTCAATAATTTATATATCTAAAAAATTTAAAAATTTATAGGACTAAACCCACTGATTTTAGGTATCACATTCATGTATATAATATTTAAAAAGTAAATATGTTTTAGAATATTTTTCTAATAAAGAAAAATATGCTAACATTTTCACTAAACCAATGCATTTAGAGAACTTTAGTAATATCAAATTAAAACATAGAATGATGTAAATTTAGTCAAAAAATATCTATTTAGGGGATATTGACTCAGTTTTTGAGATAAACCATTCAATTTGTTCCATTTTGGAAGTGTACATATTACATATGTTTTATTTCATGGCTCATTGGCATGTGCTAATTTAGTTGGATGCTATTTAATTCATTTTAAATCATTAAATTACGACATGAAAATATTGAATTGTTTTCATAGATCCTTAAGGAACATATTTATTTAAAAATGTATGTATTTATGGGAAGTTCAATTAGGTGTTTTATGTAGCTTTTATGGTTAGTTGTTTTCCCTATTATCATTTTTGGGGATCCTTAGATGTTCAATACTAATTAGAAATATTATTTACATTCATAGTAAAGCCTATATATTTAATGGTGAGAATCTTTAGCCATAATTTTTTGGTAAATTTAAGAAAACATATGTTAAATATTTTTATCAACCTCAAAATAGTGGAGAAATTTTTGATTATATATATATTTTAATTATTAAAAAGGTGGATAATGTTGAGTGTCTATGTGATCCAAATTGTTTATTTATGTTTTATCATTAAAATATTATTAATTGTTGTTGGAGAACAATAAGTTGTATTATACATTTTTATTTTTTATGTTGTTAGAAGTAAACATGATTAAATTTAACTAAAATGATAATTTTAAAATTTATGTAACCGAACACATGATACAAAATGTAGTGAACCTATGATGAAATGATTTCGTTAAAGAGTGATAAAAAATAATGTTACTTCATGAAGAAAAACAATGTGACTGCATGCCGAAAAATAAAGTGACTGAATGAATAAAAACGAAGTGAATGCAAGAAAAAAAATCAACTAACCACAAAGTGATTAACCTACCTTATAAATATTAAATTTTTAATATTCTTAAAGCTAACTAATGATATAAATTCACTTAATAACTTTTTCAAATTTAAGTTCAAAACAAGAGTTTTTTTATTTATACTTTTATATTTGATTATCTTGATTTAATTATTTATTATATAAATATTAATTATTTAAATTCTAGGTAATTTCTCTTGGAATAATTATTTTATATATTAAATTATCATCACATGGGTAGAATTTTCATGTGGGTTTCTTTAGAAAACATGAGTTTGAAATTTATTATATAAGTGATTTATGTACAACTATAAGGAAACACTCACCCTACACACCCACAAAGACAAATAGGTTGACCATATCCCCCACACAGGATAATCCACTAATAGAGCTCGTCTTATATATATATGGACTTTTATAGACCCAAGCATGTATGAATTATCATATCCACCTGCACCGGCTCGTGGGTATTCTAGCTTGTACTCCGAAGGGTCATCAAATTTCAATCCCTATTTTCTATGACTATTTTTTCAATACCGTAGTCTGTATCAAGCCCCATCACACCGCCTCCAACTCCTCTAGCATCTGGATCCTCCTTCATCTGACGTGCATCCACCGATAACCCTTCCCATTTACCCACCCTTCATCACATCGCCACAGGAACCTCCCACATCTAGTTCTTCCTTCGACTGATGAGCCTCCACTAATAAACCTTACCATAAACCAACCTTATGTCATGACATCAACTCTCCCTTCTGAACTATGTCTAGAAATAAAATCTCTCACTCTCCCACTGACATGCATCTGACCGCATTCATCCTGACCCTAGTGGCCTTCTGTTATAGATGTCTCATAAGACCCCCACCTATATCCCCCGTCGGAGGGTCCTATTCTACCATCTTCAGATAATAAATCCCCAAATAATGGGGATACTAGGATTAGTTACTTGGTAGATATAGGTTTATGGGGAGGTCATAACCACAATGCCAGACCCCAACTGAATAAAACATGTTACTATGATTTATGAGGTATAGGTGCAGCCTCATCACCTATGCACCACATGTCCCCAGCGAGGCCCAAAGTGTAAAACATTAGGGTTGGTCCAGTTCCCTAATTGGGTATTGGTTCTTGTAGAAATTATTAACTATGCATCTCAAGCTTTTCCTCATGGAAAAATGAGTTTCACATTTAAATTGGTATGAATTTGACTAGTTTATCTCGTATACGAAGTGGAATGTTCCAATGCTTGTTACTGTTTATTTTTATTGTTTCATAACACTATATTAATCATTATAAAATTTAATCACTATACAAAATATTTTTTAAATTATAGATCATCAAAGTGACCAAGGATGGTATGTTATTCATATGCACTCAATGATGAAATAATATTTTTCTTTTTAAAGGATGAAATGAAATATGATTCATGATTGAAATCTGTTGTGAATAATAGAACTCTATATAATGAGTTTTATAGATATATATCAAAATAAATACGGTTTAGGATATTTTTTATTTATGTTGGTTGATTCACCTTGGAGATCAAATACTACTTTTCACTAAACTTCAATGGTTTGATCCAAATATTCTAGAGAGATCCTTGATTTATCATAACATAGATCCATTAATGTTCATATAGTTTCTATAGTGGTTATATCATTATATTAATTTCATTAAATAATCATTTAAAGTTATACCTCCCCTTAAATAGTAGGATAGTGGGCTATGACCCCCAAACAAATTTTTCGAATCAGGGTTTTCCATAAATTCAAAAATATTGCGGATTAGGTTATGCCTTATACTGATTAAAAGGGAGGCCTGGCCATTACCACCACAAAAAGGTATCTTTAGGGTTATTCCTCTAGGTTAAAAAAGTAATGTTGATCATGTTAATCCCCTAGGTGTGAAAATTTTATTTCTCTATGTTTTTTCTTCCATGGTTTAAAGAGGGAGTGGTAAAGTGATAAAACTCCCTTAAAATGTCAAAGAGTCCTTTATAGTGGGTTTTATATATCTTTTAATTTAATAGGGGTGAGTATTATAGTAATATAATTTAGTTCTAAACTACTATAAAAATAATTGTGCTTATTTATATTTATTTTTTTGTTGTATTAACTTAACAATGAAAATTGGTTGAAATTATTTTAAATGGTCAATTCACCCAACTCTTAACCATTCAACCATTCTCATCAGAACCATAAAGTGGGAACTTTTTATTATGTATTCATTTGGGATATGTGATAGAATCTAGTGGGGGTAGTATCTATAGGCACAACCATATCTTGAGTGAGATGCCTTGGGTCTTGGTGATTAACCTATCATGGAGTAGGCATCTGTTATGGACTTTTCCATGTGTACGCTTGGTTAATATGAACGACCCTACTTTTAGTGGGATTGGTTTGTGTGATAGACCATTCCATTAGTGGTTTATATTGAACACTACCATAGATGATGGGTAATTATGTGATATTGTAAGTTTACGATGAACAATTCTCTAAGAAGTTTGGGTTGTGGTGGTGGACTGCTTGTGAGGGGATGGGTCATTGGATGATATTAAGTGTGACTAATAGAATATTCCATGAGTGATAAGTAAGCCTTCAAGAACGTCCGTGTATGATCATGCATTGTCTATTTAGGCATTATTTCTAGGTTTTTTTGGGCCCAACCTAGAGTATTTCGATATGGTAAGGTAATCAGGTATAATGGATTGAGAAGACATAACTCTAACGTAGATTCAGACATGACTGTGAAGTAGGTATTATTAAGTATCATGGTTGTATGAATAGTATAGGGATACCTATTTCATCGGGATTTATTGTGGCTTGGTTAGAACATGTTTATTTTTGTGTATTTGTGAAATTTTTATTTATTTCCTTGTGCATACACATATATGAGGGAATATTCAAGGGAAACCTACAGAGACCCTTTTGTGATTTATTTCTCATACCATGCATTGGCATCCCGATGTGCGTTCAGACCTTATTTTCGCGTTATGGTTTAGTGTGATAATTTAATTTGGTTTAGTAATTGTAGTTTGGTTGGTGTGTTTATTTTGTTTCTTTTATTTATTTGTATATGTGGTTAGTTTAATAGGTGATAATTTGTATGATTTTATAGAATATGGGTCTCTATTTTCCATTCCATTTTGTAAAGCATTGTTTTTTTGATATTTTGTACTCTAATGGTTATGTGATTGATATTTTTTGGTGATTTTCACATGTTTCTTACTTCAATTTGATGTAATTTTCTCCATGTTGTATAGATTAGACCCTCACCACTAGTCAGTAGCCCATGGTGTATAGAGATCCGTGCTTGAGGCCACATAAAACTCTGGCACAAACAATGGCTCTAGGATAGTGTGTAACAAAAAACACAAGGGTATCACACTATAACCACATGGTAACAGTTTCAACCTTTAATAATAATAAACAGTTATTAGAATTAACTTTTTATCCAACGTGGTGAATTTATACATTATAATTTCATGCATATAATATAAACAGATCCAAATGATAAAATAATTCAAACAACTAATAACCAAAATAAACATTTAAAAATATCTTTTATAATATAAACAACACCACCTAAATTACATAACATGGTTCAACATGAAGGAAATCCAAAATAAAAATAAACATATGTCCAAAGGATCCATTATAAGAATATCGCAAAAATATTTTAATAACTCAAGACACCACTCGAACATCTCCTTGTGACCCATGGTCACTCAATACATCAATAAAATCCATAAATATAAACATAAATGAAATCCAATTTCTGATCATAAATTATGAACCTATATAAATCATAATATTCACTCACACAAGTGTTTGTGTATGGTATGTGATAAAAATTCTTATTTCAATTTCACAAGGGTATGAAATTCTTGTATCAAACATGTCATAAATTCCTTTTTGAACATTATTTAGAAAGTAGGTTTTCCAAATTAAATGAATACAAGAAAACAAGTATTTTATATTATATTTTTTCTAAATTAAAAGTGAAAAAACTTACTCCAAAAATAAAATCACTATTTGTGTTGAAAAAATGATTTTAAACACTTAAAAAATGTCCTTTGAAATTAATCTTTAAAATCAACATTTTATCAACTGAGATGTCTAATCTAACATTTAAAAAATGATTTTTTTAAATACTAAAAAAGGTGTACTTTAATATTTTTTTAAATAAAATAAAATCATTTATTTGATTCAAAAATTTATTATAATTAAACCCATATTGAATCAAACTGAAAAGTATAAATATACACTAAAAAATAAGTCGTATCAAAAAACAAGGACCACGACAACACATTTTCAAAATATAGATTGCCAAAAATAATTTAAATGGATATTTAAATCAAAATCATATAATGAGGATAAAAATAAATTATGAAGTTGAAATCCCCAAGAAAATATTATCAACAATGAAATGTGTGTCATAGGAAGTCACTAGGTCAAAAAGAGAAACAATCAAGGACCTCATTATTGGAATGCTCAATATCCTTGAATGGATGTGTCAGACTCAAACCTTATATAACCTTAAAAAATTAATAAGGGTTCCTTTAAAGACTAATTCCATTAATTAAGTGCAAGGATATTAAATATCAATATTATGGTTTAAAAAATAAGTTATAATATCCTACCCCTATTGGAAAAAAAGAAGCTATCATGTCAAGATCGAATGGGCGAACCAAGAAGCTATCAATTCTAACACTATGGATAAAGAATGAAGTAAAAACATCTTATGAATCTTCAAAATGATACAATGATATTTACAAATTGAAGGTGAGAAAAAATGTATCATTTGAACATCTAATAAATCAATAATAATACATAACAAATAAAGGTCATGTCACATTCAATATCTTCTTAATAAATACCCCCAATTTCCGATTCTTTCACTGGGGCGTGTGCATCCGTCAGGTGGAGGAGGACGTGCAGCTATTACCCCGCATTCCCGCTTTCTAAAGGTGAGCGACATTCGCTCCTTATTCAGGGAAGTCTACTCCTTGATCGAAACATGATGATGGGATGTCAGTTCTTCCTTTCGTGGATTCCCCCTCAGAGATCATCACCTAGTCCAGGTCTCCCTCATAGACTTAAGACGTTGTTCATGAAACTCTTCCTGGCGCCATATCTTCATGGACACCATTTAATTACACTGCTTCTATCAAGATATTCCAAGGGGTCTGGTCAGGGTAGCAACCTTCGGTTAGGGGAGTAGTCACGTTGGGCATCACTGGCATGTCTGAATTCTTGGGGATTGGCATGTCTATCTTCTCTCCCTTATTACATTGCTTCTCAAGCGCACATAAGACCGAGGCATCCCACATCGAACATGGGGAAACGTATGCCATGGGCATGTATCTGAGGTTTTACTTAGATTCACATGTTTAACATAGGGTATGCCACATGTTGAACATCCAGTTGAAACAGATAAGACTGATCTGAACACTGATTAGAGCAGATCAAATGGAGGAACCCCTTGGAGGGAACACCGATACTGGGGACATCATATGAGTGGCTTCCCGAATGCTATTTGATGGAATGAGGAGTGGGGTGGAATGATCCCACTGGAACGTGTCACCCTAGGTGAGTGTCAGGATGGGTAATGAAGTGAAGGGGGGATAAAACATGGCCATCGCAAGGGCGGAGGTGAAGTTGGGATTGAGCCTCGAAGAGGATTCCTACGTATCCCCATGCCAGGGAATCAAATTCCACGTAGTTCAGGAAGGAGTGTATAGTTTAACGTCATGGGGGACGGCGGAAAACCTGATGTGTAGGTGGTTATAACTGATGGGAATTGGGCTTGAACCTCATGGAGGCTTCCTACATATCCCCGTGATAGGGAATCAAAGTCCTCATAGTTCGGGATGGTTTTTGGGGATTACACTCTGAGGTGGCCCAAGGTGGTGGGCTTGAGCCTCATGGAGGCTTCCTATGTACCATGCCTTGACATGGATCAAAGTCCCCAGAGTTCATGTATGGGTTGGGGCTTACACTCTGAGGAGGTCCAAGGTGGTGGGCTTGAACCTCGTGGAGGCTTCCTACGTTCCATGCCTTGACATGGATCAAATTCCCCGTAGTTTGGGTATGGGATGGGGCTTACACTTTGAGGAGGCCTAAGGTGGTGGGTTTGAACCTTATGGAGGCTCCCTATGTACCATGCATTGACATGGATCAAAGTCCCCGTAGTTCAGGTATGGGTTGGGGCTTACACTTTGAGGCAGCCCAAGGTGGTGGGCATGAACCTCCTGGAGGCTTCATATGTACCATGCCTTGACATGGATCAAAGTCACCATAGTTCGGGTATGGGTTGGGGCTTACACTCTGAGGCGGCCCAAGGTGGTGGGCTTGAACCTCATAGAGGCTTCCTATGTACCATTCCTTGACATGGATCAAAGTCCTCGTTGTTTGGATATGGGTTGGGGATTACACTCTGAGGCGGCCCAAGGTGGTGGGCTTGAACCTCGTGGAGGCTTCCAACGTATCATGTATTAACATGGATAAAAGTCCCCGTAGTTCAGGTATGGGTTGGGGCTTACACATTGAGGTGGCCCATGGTGGTGGGTTTGAACCTCGTGGAGGCTTCCTACGTACCATACCTTAACATGGATCAAGGTCCCCATTATTCGGGTATGGGTTGGGGCATACACTCTAAGGTGTCCCAAAGTGGTGGGATTGAACCTCATGGAGGCTTCCTACGTACCATGCCTTGACATGGATCAAAGTCCCCATAGTTTAGGTATGGGTTGGGGCTTATACTCTGAGGCGGCCCCAGGTAGTGGGCTTGAAACATCATGGAAGATTCCTACGTATCATGCCTTGACATGGATCAAAGTTCCCTTAGTTTGGGTATGGGTTGGTCCTTACACTCTGAGGTGGACCAAGGTGTTTTTTTCATGGTCAGTGCTTGATCAAAGCTCACGCGAGTCACACTCGGTGTGAGAAATAATAGATAGCAGAGACCTGATGATCACGTCGTGAAAGGTGCGTCCATGGGAAATGAAGTGGGGTGGGGATTACGCACGGAGTGGCCCAAAGAGGAAATATGGGAATACATGTGGTATGAAACCCAATAATTAGGGACTTACTCTAGGATGGAGGCCCAAGGAGACAAAGCATAGTGGGAGAGGGATTTGGTACCGTAGAAAGGAGAAGCACCTTTCTCTACCATGCCCTTTGCTGGCCCTGGGGACCGAAGATGAAAGGAGGATCAGGGATTTTTCCTCCTACAAGAAAAGATAGGGGCTTACATCGAGATGGCCACCCTTTCCCCATAGAAAAACGCCACTCTGATAAAGAGGATATCATCCCCTGTGAGGGGTGATCCGATCTCAATGGAGATGAGTGGGTGTGGAGAATGTCCAAGGCGGGAGGGGGGCCTGCGTGCGTGGCACAGTGTGAGGTCACAGTTTAATGTCATGTGCTGGGGACGATGGTGCTTGGCAGTTTAACGTCCTGCAAATCGGATGATGGTGCTTGGCAGTTTAACGTCCTACAACTCGGATGAGGCAGGTTCACTCCACAACCCTAGGACTTACATAACCGGTACCCTCTTCTCCTTAGTACAGAGAGGGGATAAGCCAAGTTGTAGGTAGGGGGTGTCATGGATCAAACCATCGAGGGGTCCACATTAGTGTGGCTATGTGAAGAAGCAATAGAGGTTAGCATGCCTATGCGAAGAAGCATGTGGCGTAGCAAAACAATGGGAAGAACTTTCCAAGGGACTTTGAAGTTACTTCGTACGAGCCTAAAAGGTCGTACGAGAAAATGTTGTATGATGTGGATGTCCCGTGCATGAGAGACACCCGCAAATGGCATCCATAAGAAGAGCATCAGACACTCGTGTAACGGTACTCCCAAGGAGTATGGGGAACGCGAGTGAAGAGGTAGCCAGGAAGCACCAGAGTGAGGTGTCCCTGAGAGTTTCATGCAACTGTTGAGGGTTGCACGCGAAATAAATAACCCTGAATGAAAAACACCAGGCTGGGGTGAAATAAGTGAGGATAAGCACACAAGTGGAGCTGAGGCTCTGCGTGTGATTAGAAAGGATTGCGTGCAAAGAGTAGGATTTTCACGCAATCCGAAGAGGCTGCGCACAAATAACTGGTGTGCATGCAACTGAATGGGATTGCTATTAATGATTGCGGTGCGCGCAATGACTGGGGTGTGCGCAATTAATTGTGGATTGCATGAGATTGGCCGCCCTGTGCGCAATTGGAAGGGATTGCGCATAGGGGGAACCTAGAATGGATAGGAATTCAATATAAATTGGGGGTATCTCGTGCAAAGGTGGACCCTGGGGGTGACTTGGCGTGAAAAGAACTATACCTAAAATCCATCTTTGCATGATTGAAAGGTTAATTTCATGCACGAGAGCTGGTTCAAATTCATTAGCTTGGAAGTCAAAGGGGTCGCCTTTTATTTTTAGGCATCCAGCGGCATGGAAAATTGGTTGTTGAGAAATAATTGTGCATCGAGGTCGGCGATGCGAAATATAAACTGCACAGAAATGGGGGCATGAAATATTTCGCTCCCATGCCGCCAAACTCTCACGAATCCAAGATCTTTCCATGCGGGGCATATTGTTTTGCACACCTATGAATTTATTTCACGCGACTCTTCTAGACCCATAGACTAGGTCGCCGGATCCAAATATGACTTCGCTTTGTTGTTTTGAAACCTTCTTCAACATTTGAGCATTTTTCAGCGACTAAAAATTCCCCCCCTCGGAATTGGATCGGTAAGGGGTCGCAATGATCAAATTCTGAGGGAAACGCCGAAATGAAGAACTCCGGGAGGTCTATGCGCACTAGAAACTGAAGCGGCGTGCAAAACCCGAGGGGGCACAAAATACGCTTTTCAAACGCATGCATAAACCATGCCCTACTTATAAAAGCCACCACAGGTCCCATGCTCCATATGAACTTATTCGCACGACAAGCTCTGAGCTCTCGTGCGCGAAAATTTCTCCAGTCCCGCATGAAAAACCGCTTTGGTTGCGCGAAATTCCACTGAGATGTGGCATCCTTTTGTGCAAAAACCCGGGATTTTTCATGCCGCATCCAGAAATTTCATGATGGTCACTGATTTTTCGCACAAACCTCTCATATTCTACACTATCTACTAAAATAATTGCTGGAAGAAGATGACCGCAAATTGGGACGATGAGGGAGAAGCCGCTGCTTGGAGGGCTGAAATGGTCACCAACCCAGAGGTTTATGGTGGCAAAAGGAGTTTCTCCAATAAACATTCCCTTTTCAATATGCTAACCCTCTCTCAAAAGGAGTATGCCCTGTCCAACAACCTGCCATTATGGGACTTCGGTATCTTGGAGGAGGTCCCTTTACTGGGTTTTGAAGTTGATACACTGTGGTCCTGGGTGAACCGCAAGGATGATCTCCCTCAATAAAACATCACCAACAAGGATCATCCTACATGGGAAACTAGGCATATAGATGTTTACATTATGAATCCTAGGACTAGGAGCATTTCACGGAGTGACCATATTGTGGAGAGTTCCCCAGCCCTTTATGCAAGCACTAGAGCATCACTGACGAGGCTAAAGGATGGCTGCAGGACTAGGACCTACAGTTCGGAGGCAACTTTACCAGTGAATGGTTCTGGGCGTACTGGGTTCACCACACATGTGACCAATTTGATGCCGAGCTACGACATATTGGCTTGTTCAAGGTAGTGTGTTGTAATCTCACTTCTACCACCAACATGAGCTCGGGCCAAAGCTATTCACCCGATGGTCCCTCGATACCAATACCTTCCATCTTCATCATGGGTAAGTTGGTATCAGTCTTTGGTACATTCACTGCATCAGGGGTATCCCTTTAGAGGGCCAACAATATGATGAATTCCTTCTGTCGATGAGCACCTGGGGAGACGGATCAAGAACCCCCATGCTGACATAGTATTTATTGGAGCTGGCTAAGGAGAGGCTGGGGGTCAAGGATTTCCTGAATGACATCGCTTATTAAGACTAGTTTAGCCTGTTCTTGGAAAGGGATATGGCAGTCAAGATGCCATGGTGAGGGAGATGGTGTCCAATCCTCACATAGAGGAGAAAGATCATATCGTACTGGAGGATCTTGGAGGTGGGTAACTATCAGTAGTAGGGCTACAACGGGACCCGAATGTTTGGTATGCTGGATTCCTCGCCACATTCTTGAGCGGGTGGCTCTTTCCGGTGAGGGACGCAAGGATGGGAGTCCGTCCCGTGACCCTAGTTATGGCTGACATCATGGCTTCCAACAAAAGATTCAATCTAGGGGTCCCCATGTTGGCTCGTCTGTATACCATCTTGGGATGGATCTCGAGAGGAGGGTCACCAAGGAGGATTTTTGGCCCCTTCCATATCTTCTGTGGCTGGGTTGTGTCTCACTACGGTGGATATACCATCCCGAATGTCGTCCTTCCTCTAGGTAATGGCCTGGGACCTTCCCTGGTAAACATTTTCGGGGTTACACCGCTGACACTCATTGAGGAGGGAGTAAGGATCATAATTTTTAATCATGCCAACTTCGCTTTCATCCCATTCCCCACCCCGACTAGCCAGATCATAGATGATGGGCAAGGATCACTAGAGTAGAGGGAGTACTTCTAAAGCATCAGAGGCGGGGTTCTTGTAGCCCGGATTGATGGGAAGATCTTCTATGAGCCTTACATGCCATCCATGTTTTCCAGGCAGTTTGGGTGCCTCCAGCTAATGGTGAAAAATGTATACACAGATTTCCAGTAAGAATGGCATCCATGCGTTCTTCACCAAATGTGGCTGATATCCATGACTTGTGTTTTTGGATACATCATCACCTTTCCTCCCACCAGATTTGATGTTGGCCTCTCAACTGAGTATGCCGAACATTGGGCCATAGTATACCCTGATGGGAATTTTTAAAGCGAGTTTGGCAACTTAAGGTCTCTAGTTTGGAACCCGGGAGGCAATAGAGAAGGTAGAGTGTCGTTAGAGGGGGACGACCTGAAGCACATCGAGAAATGGGCCCTACACAGTCTGGGACTTTAGCAGTGGGGACGTCGCATGGCGTGGCCACGCCCTCATCGCCTTGGGGAGGAGAGTCCCATGGAGTAACCAAAGAAATTCCTGGGAAGCAAATAAATTATATGCTTAAACCTTCTCATGACACGATCTTCCCGGAACTATGGTCGTCTTGGCTAACCCTACGACAGTCGGTGAGTACAAAATCCCTCTAGAAGAAGATAGTGTGAGACGAGATCCAACTACAAGAAGTAGGGATTTTCTGGTTGCCGACAGAGTGAACATTTATCATCATCGTCCATATCTGACGACCATGGAAATGTACACACGCAAGAGGGGTCGGCATGTGGAGCCATCCTTCTTGGTGAAAGTGATGCTCATCTAGGAGCATGATTTAGAAAAGATGTTGTCGGAGGATGATGAAATCAATGATGAGCCGGAGGATGGAAGAATAAAAGAGGAGGAAGAAGGGGAAGGTGAAGGAGAAGAGGAACCCGAAGGTGAATGGTATCAAGGGGTGTCCCACCATGGGATTCTCCAAGAGAGAGGCGAGATCATTAGATCTGATATGGATGTGACTGAGCTACTCGAGGTGTGCTTCAACCCTTATCTATCCTCTCCTTTCAACCGATCCCCTTCGCAATCCTTATTCCACCCTCCTTATCTTACTCATGAGCATATTGGTGCTGATCAAGAGTCTCCAGTCGAAGGAAGGGGGGAGCGCCAAATGGAATAATGTGGGGCACTAATGCCCATTATTGAACTAATGAGCACTGATGGCTCCCTCACTATTACAGCTCCTGTAGCATCTAGAACACTGGAGGCTGGTGCCTTGGGTTCCTGTAAGTTCCTTGATTCGATACAGGCACTTACTATCAGAGAACTCAATTGATTAGGGTGATCCTTGTCTGTAGAGTGATCACAACATTGGAGGATCACCGGGCTGTTGAGCCTGGACCACCCACGAGCGAGTCAATGGAAAAAGTACTACCCTACCCTGTACATGCTTCCCAAACCGAGTCAGCCCTGGTAGTTGGTGATCAGAGAGTGGTGGACACCAGTGGAACCTTTGTTGGGGCAGGGTTGGTAGTTGACGAAGGTGCCACCAGGTTCGACGTGAGAGAGGAAGGTCACTCAGACGCTGAGGAGCCCATCCCCCTAGGAGGAATATCCAAGGAAGACCCTGCTACTAGCATGTTGGCTGTATTTCCTATCTATCAGCCACCTGATCCCGAGGAAATTGATGATTCGGACTCGGAAGCGGCCAATGAGATCCAGATGATGCGACACAAAGGGTTCAAGTGCATCAGATGTTTTCTCGGACATCATTATATAGAATGGCGTAAGTGGATGAGATCACTTCACACCTAGCTACATTTCCTGTGTGCTGTAGGGATAGATGCTCAACGCCTTAACTCGATGGTCTGTAACTACATGGATGAAAAGATGCATGAGAGAATCCAGTGCTACAACGTCCCCCCAGGGTCGAGAGGATTTGGGGAGTACCCGGGCATTTCTGATGGTGGAGCAGAAGATCCGACATCTCGAGGAACAGGAAAAAGAAAAGGAGATATTCATCGTAAACTGTTTTGAGTTCGTGGAGTAGTTGAGGGCCCAACTGTTAGATGCCCAAGAACAACTAGTGGAAGTGATTCACCAAATGATTGAACTTCAAACTGAATAGGCACGAGCATAGGCTAGGGTCAGCGAACTACGCTCCATAGCCTCAAATGAATAGAGGGTCCTCAGGGGGCAAGAAGTAGTCCTGAAGGCCACAAGCAGAAAGGTACCATTGTTGGAATGATTCATCTAGGAAGCCGACCCTTAAGGGCCCTATTTTGGCCGGACTCATAAACTTATTTTGCCTTAATAATTTTTATTTTGAACTGTATGTATGGTCATATTTATTTAGTTATCCCCTTGGCTTAACCTGCTCAACCATAATCCCAAAATAAATAGCATTTCGTTCCTACTCTCACATGGGTCGTACCCAATGTGAGAAAAAATGGATGCGTACTATCACTTCGTTAGATCGTGAGAGCATCAATGAAGCTTCATGTATTCAATATTCGAATACAGATTTTCAAGGAGAAGAGGGAGGCCCGATCAAAGGAAGAGGACCTAATACCGATCAATGTACCGTCTTCTCAGCATGCTCTAGCACATGAGCAGGGCAATTCTAGGGGAATTAGAATTAGTTCAAACATAGGGGAATGAAAAATGTGAATCACGTTACCCCAAATTTGGAACTCTATGGGAGGGGTGTGGCAATAAAGGACAATGGTTGACCATGTTCGAAACACAGAGTCCCTATCATGTTAGCCTGAAATGGGGATAAACAAATGAGTGTCTACCACTGACCATGTTCGAAACACATGACGTAACTCAAAATATCATCCACCAGTCTTCCGGAACGTTGGACCTAGACAGCAGGCGGGCCATAAGACAAGAATCTATACTTTTTGGGGGTCCATTAATATGTGAAAGAGGATGATGGTTTGAATAAGGGGCATGCAAAGTGTGGAAGGTGAAGTGGTGGTTTGTTCGAACAGAATCCAACACTCTTGAAATTACGCCACCGTGGGGGAAGCAAATTAGGCGAGCGCATTAATCTGATCATGGATCATTCCTAACATTAGACAGGACCTCTCTGGAGAGGGAACTGTCGCTTCCCAATCTCATTATGGGAAATCCCAAACTTGTTCAGGGCAAATTCTGTAGTTACACAACTCCCCGAAGGGTCAGGTCAAGGGGCCGAGAGTGGGAGATGATGGAATTTGTGATTCCTGGGGCTGTACCTGAGACGACTTGTCTGGGAATTCCTATGTATCCCATAAGGATAGGAATCAATATATACATAGTTCTGGAAATGGTATTAGTTTAAGGTCTTAGAAATAGTACCATAGACATGTATGGAATGAAGTGGACACATGGTAAGGTGATTATTAAACCCAACGTGAATGAGAAAATAAGTCCAGATTACCATGTGTTCCTTGGGGAACTGTTTAGGTCAAGGGACCAAACACGAAAGGTAGGCTGGGCCTGTGGGGCGGTGCCATGGTGTTCCTACATAGCTCATGAGAATGAGAATCAAGCCATACATTGCTTTGAGGGGTGGCACGGTAAGGTACAAGAGCAAAGGATGAAAGGGGCATGCAGGCCTTGTCCCCACACCAAAAGAAGAGATATTTGATGTATTTCATGTGTCAATTAAGTTAAATGTTTTTTTGTGAAGTGACAAGCCTAGGGTAGAAATTCTTAGTGTCACCACAATAATCAATCCATATACAGGTGTTGAAAAATTGTATGGTGGATGAACGATACCCAACGTGATGTCCCCTATGATGAGGTAATCAAAATGCAGTGTCATTTCTCGTCGTGCGGCTGAGAAGATATTATTACAGTTTTGGGTCATGTGATAGGACCAGATAGCACAGTTTAAAGTCATATGTCTTGGACATGGAGGAATGTGCACAACATGATAAAGCATACCCGACGTGAATGAGGACGAAGTCCACACCATCATCATGCGCAACTCTGAGAAAAGAGCATTGGTCCCAGAGGCCTGTAAGGGTCAGGGGATAAGGGGAAGAAGAAGCTAGCTCCCAGTTGAGCTGGACCCAGAAACACGATGTCTGGGTGATCCTACTTATTATATGAGGATGAGAATCGAGCCACACATATTTCATAGAGAAGATCCTAGTTTATGGTCTTAGAGCTCGGACTGTGGGAGCCCTGAGGAATGCCATATTGTAACTTTGTCCCCCTGACGTGTGGAGGTGCAGTAAGGGATAGTGATAATAGTATCGAAATTATACCTGAACATGATGGGGTGGAACCTAATGTGAATCATGTAACCAATATTCAAGGCCTAAAGTGGCTGGTGTGGCGATGGAGGATTACTACTGACCATGTTCGCAACACAACATCCAAGTCATGTTAGCCTGAAATGGGAAAAAATGAGCATAAACTGTTGACCATATTCGCAAAATGGGACTTGTATCAATTTTTTGTCTCAAAACCCTTGGGGACGTTGGCCCGTAATGGTAGGAGAGACCTTAGGACTCATATCCATGCCCTTTTGGGGGTCCCTTCGGGTGTGAAAGGTAATTGAAGCCCAAATGAAGAGGAACACGAAGCCTGGAAAGTGAATGGAAACTTGCCCAAGTTGAATATAAAACTCAACGTCCTAGACCATATTACTCTTGGACACATCGGCTAACCACTGTAAAGGGTCGAGGGTCTCAACTTGAGAGCGGCCAATTCACACAGATGAGTATAGAACAAAGATATAGAGAAATCTCTGGAGAGAAAACAAGGGGTGTGGAACTGTTTCCACAAACCCAACGTGAAGGAGGGCATGACCCAATACAACACCTATGTATCCCACTCATGGAAGGGGATAGGACAAGGGGCCTAGGTGGCCGGGAGATGTCTAAGAGATGGGCCTGGACCCAAAACCTAAATGTTAGGGTGGTCTTACATATCCCATGAGGATGGGAATCAAGGCACATGTAGTTATTGAAGGTTCATTTTAGTGTCATGAAATACTATGTGCAGATTAACGTCTTGCGGGACCGTGAAGTTTAAATTCATGTTATACTGTGCAGTTCAATGTCATGCTGGACTGGCGTACAATTTAGGGTCATGCGGGACCATCCAGTTTTACGTCATGCAAGACCAGCAGTTTAAGGTTGTGTTGGACCATCATCTAGTTTAAGGTCATGTAGGACCAGACAGTTTGAGGTCATGCCGGACCTGAAGGGCTCAACTAAAGTATTTCATGAGGAACTTGGCGTTGGTGGGAGGAGTTATACGCTCACCATCCATGGTCACCAGGGAGTATAATCCACTGGGTAAAACTTAGGAACAATGAAAGGTCCTTCCCATTTGGGCTCCAACTTTGGTGGTTTTCTACCAGGTATCATTGGCGCCCTAAGGACCAATACCAAGTCGCCTTGTAGAAAAGAGTGGAGGTGAACTTTCATTATTGAAGGATTGAGCCATCCTGCTCTGATTCCTTTCTAGATTGCGTAGGACACGAAGCCTATTCTCATCAAGTGCTTCCAATTCAGCTAGATGAGTTTTGGATACTCTATCCAGAACATGCTGGTCATAGAACACTGTGTGCAATGAGGGAAACTGAATCTAGATGGGAAGGATGGAATCAGCTCCGTATATTAGGGAATACGGGGTCACCTGGGTGGAGTTACGAGTCATCGTCCGATAAGCCTAGAGGTCATTGGGGAGCTTGTCCGACCAATTATTTTTTTTTCTGGCCAACCATTTTATGTAAGATGTTAGAGAGGGTTTTGTTGAATTCCTCAATCTTCACATTCTCTTGCGCGTGATAGCGAGTGGTATGGTTCAAACAGATGTTGTACTTGGCATACAATTTCTTCAGTTCAGATACTTGGAAATTGGTGTCATTATTAGTGAGGATAGTGTGAGGGAGTCCAAATTGGAAGATTATGTTGGAGCTCACGAAGTCAACGATAGAATGAGCCTTGACTTCCTTGAGAGAAATTGCCTCTTCCCACTTGGAAAATAAATATGTAGTGGTCAGAATGACCCAGAATTGGTAAGCCGTTACTGAAGGATATGGCCCTACAACATCTAATCCCCAAACTGCAAAGGGAAAAGAGTAATTGCTAGTGTAAAGAGGCTCCAGTCGTCGATGCACAAAGTTAGCATGAACTTGGCATGCATGGCACCTCTTGGAGAACTCGATGCAGTTGTGGATCATGGAGGGCCAAAAATAACATAATCTCTAGATCTAATGGGGTAGTTTTGGCCTAGCCTGATGGGCATAGCAGGAACCAGCGGGAACCTCTTGCATGACCCATGGAATCTCAACCCCCTAAATGCAACGGAGGAGGACACCATCAAACCCGCACTTGTAGAGGATCTGCTCAAGGCTGGGACCACTCTAGAGGGTAAAATGAAGTGCGCGGCATCGGATTCACTCGCGCTCATCCCGGCCAGATGGGAGATTACCGTGTTGGAGGAACTCAACCATGGGTGTCCTCTAATCGACAATCATTTCAACCACTACATTCGAACGACATGGGGGTCCTGATGCAGAGGCGATGATGGTGAGATGGCTTACCAATGGGCCGTCACTGCCATCCGGGTTAACAAAAGCAATGACTCCCTAATGTTCCACTTGGATTATCATATCATCCTATTCGGGCTCTGCTAGTGATCCAGCTAAGCTAGGTTAAGCATCTTCTCGACCGTTCTATGATTGAGGGACATCGGTAACCTTTGGTCGAGAAGGGAACTATGCAATTAGCTAGAGAGTGCATTCTAACAGTGGTATGATCTCTGGATTCCTAACAACATAGTCTCCATTGATTTTATTAATGACTAGATCAGAGTCCCCTTTCACATGAAAATGGGGAACGTCGATCTCAAGGGCCAACTTGAGGCAAGTGATAAGAGCCTGATACTCCACTTCATTGTTGGTGCAGCCTTATGATAACAAGAATGAGTATGGTAGAATTTCTTGTGCTGGGTTAATAAAAAAAGATACCCATGCCTACTCTGTTGAGTCAAGGATTATTGAGCCTCTTACCGGTGGGGCTCCGAGGGGCACCATTAAAGTGCATCTGCCATCATGGTATGGCTAGATCGACTGAGAGGATTGCCTCATTGGGAAAATCCAGTTCTAGTAACCAGTCAACGTTGGTTGGATGGGCATCAAGGAAATCAGCCAATGCATATCCCTTGATAGCCTTTTGAGGCACGAACCTGATGTCAAACTACTAGAGGATTACCACCCACCGTGTTAGTTGGCCATTCAACATGGGATGGACCAGGATGTACTTCAATAGGTATACTCGGGTCACCAGCTGAACCTCATGGTGCTGCAGGTAATGTTGCAATTTCTGTCTGGAAAACACGAGCGCATGACAGCTATTTTTGATGGGAGAGTATCTGGTCTCTGTATCGAGGAGCAGGTGGCTGAGGTAGTAGAGGTTGTTCTATGTCCCCTCATTGTTCTTCTGGGTGAGAAGGTTGCTGAGGGACCATTATAGGGCGGTGACATAGAGGACCAGCAACTTCCCGGAGATGGGTGGCATCAAGACTGGAAGATGGATTAGATACTGCTTGATTTCCTCAAATGCGGTTTCACACTCTTCATCCCATTCGTAGGTAGATCCTTTTTTCATGAGCTGGGAAAAGGGATTACACTTGACGGAAATATTTTCAATGAATCTTCATATGTAGGCTAAGTAGCCTTGGAAGCCTCTAAGATCTCGAATATTATTCAGGGTAGGCATTTGGATGATTTCCTTGATCTCATCTGGGTTGATCTCGATGCCTCGGTACCTGAAAACGAAGCTAAGAAACTTCTCAATGGTGACCCCGAAGGTTCACTTCAATGGGTTTATCATGAAGTGGCGGGAATGGAGGAAGTCGAACACTTTCTCAAGATATGTGAGATGGTCCTGGTGTCGAGGATATTTGAACACCAGATTGTCCACATAACATTCCACAAATGTATTGAGTATTGGCTTGAATACATGATGCATGGTCCGCTGATAGGTGGCACCTGCATTCTTAAGGCCAATGGGAATAACATGGTAACAAAAGGTACCTTGGTGCACCCTGAAAGCGGTGGACCCTTCATCCTTAGGGGCCATCCGGATCTGATTATATCCAGAGTAACCATCCATGAAAAAGAGGTCTTGGAACCCAGCCATAGCATTGATCAAAAATTTTGTCACTAGAAGGGGAAAATCATCCTTTGGACAGTGACGGTTGAGGTCTCCGAAGTCGATGCCAGCTCTGATCTGTTTATTCATATCCCTGACTGGCACAATTTTGGCCATCCATTTGGGGTACTAGACTTCCTTGAAGAAGTTGTCTCTGATGAGTTTGTCAACTTCAGCCTCGACCATAGCACAGTGAGATGGATGCATCTTTCTGGGAAGATTTTTGAACCAGCAATGATTTTCCGGAAGACTGAGGCGATGGATGGCTACCTGAGAATCTAGTCCTGGCATCTCATCGTAACTCCAGGAAAACACGGCACGATTATGCTTCAGGAAATCCACATACCGCTGATGCTTCTCGGTGAGCATGGTGGCACTGGTCAATGTGGGTCTCCGGTCTGCCTCGCTTCCGAGGTTCACCTGTACCAACTCATCGACTATGGAAGAGACGCCTTCTTTAAACCCAGTTTGAGCATCCTCCTGATCTTCTTCTTCGCATGAAGAGGAAGTATTTCCAGTGGGTAAAGCTTCCTCTGGGTTAGAAGAACCTGACGGGAGGCTGTTACCAGCCTGAATAACAGTGGATAACATTACATGAGATTCACGCGCCACTGAGACCATTACGATTAAGGCGGTCGATCCAATCCCATCTGGTCTTCAGCCCAAGGGGCCACACATGATGATATCAAAGAAATAGTGGCACGTCAGCTTGAGCCGGTTAATCCATGCCCAAAAAAACAGACAAGTATGACGTACTATCGTTGCCATGGAGCAGACATCCCGATATTGTATGAGGGTGAGAGGCTTCGGGATCACGAGATCCTGGTTTGTGTAGGAGTTTGACGTGATTTAACACCATCGCATGGACTTGGAAATATGCCTTCCTCCTGTACCAGAAACAACAATGAATTTCCCCTTTTCGGGGGTCGTGGCCTTCAATCGATGAATCAAATAGACATAGTCATTATCCAGACCCGCCCAGGGGTCAGTTGTGACCGTGGCGGGCTCAACCTCACTTTCTAGAATCTACTTATACTTGCTCTTGTAATAGTTAGGGTTTAGATGATGGGCTTCACAAGAGGAGAAAGGAGATGCATCACCTTGGAGTATGCCTAATAAACCATTTAAGGAGTACTTTATGCACTAGTGATACGATGAGGGGACCACCGCGTATAGGTGTAGCCATGGTTTTCCAATCAATGCACAATACGTGGTGTCCTGGGAGACAACCATATACTCGGTGCTAGAAACTAGTCCACTGAACTGGGTCTTCAAAGGGATCTTGTCGACCGGGCTCCACTATGTCCTGTCGTATCCCTGGATTCTTAAATCAGAGGGAGTTAGGTCATATTCGGATATCCCTAGCTTCCTCAGTATTCGTGTTAGGATAAGGTTGATCCCAGATCCAGGTTCAATGAGATAGCGACAAACCTCCATACCGTTAAATTGGACGGTGATGTACAACGGGCGGATGTGCCCCTGTATGAGGGAGCCTTCATCCTCTTCAAAGAATGAAATTATGGATTCACATTTAGAATTCTCGACTACTTCAATATGAAAGGCTTCTACAGATTCTACCTCTGTCTCAAACTGTAGGGGGCTCCTTAAAGCCTTGGAGTGTGCTTCACACATATTTGGTGACAGGTGAAGGGATTGAAGGATGGAAAGCCTCGCTATGATGCTGGAGAGGTGCTTCAGTACATCATATGTTTGCGCCAGGCACAAAATCATGCTTACAAGAGATCTCTCTGTGATTGGAGGCATGGCGGGCCCTGCTGGCTGAATCGACGGCTGGCTAATACTGGGAACATCTCGCTGCTCACTAGTCGAAGCATGAAGAGTAGCTATCAGATGAGTACTAGATGGATGAGATTGTCCTGTAGAAGGGTGAATCTTGTCGTGGCATGACCGAAGTGGTTCTGCCTGATCTAGTAGCACAAGCGGTGGAGGAGGAGGGCCTGTCGATACCAAATGGAGAGTCTGTGCGTGCTGAGTTTTGCATTGGGCCTACTGTCTGGTCTTAGTGGCATGCATATCTTGGCTGGAAGTACCAAATGATGCACCTCGATAACCGATATGGACACAGCTCCACTGACGCTGGCGTCAGTTGGGGACGTTGGGGAGGTTCTCCTGGCGCTCCCCCTCGTCGAGAGTCATATAGCGGTTTACCAACTCGATGGTGTTAACTGAAGCGTATTGTTTACTCTCACTTGAGGATTCATCTATCACTGGGAAGATTCTAGGATGGATTCACATCTATGGGGGAATAAATTCACTAAGAGTGCGGGATGATGATGGCATTGGTGGGGCACGTTTCTTTTTCTTGCGCCGCCAATGCTTGCTCTTCTAGGAAAAGGCTGGCTGAGATAATGATGCAGAAGTGGTGGCCACCATTTTTGAAGTCTCCAACTGATTCAGGAGTGCCCGAATGATGCCATGAATGCGAGAAACCATCTTTCAAGTCATCCAGTCATCGTACTTCTGGGACCCGCGGTTGGAAACCTGCTTCCACTCACCTGTGCTGTCGCTACTGCTATCTGACCTCACAAAGACACCTTCCACTTGTACTAGGGCTGGGCCCAACCTGACTATATTGTTGTCAATCTGGTCTTGGAGTTATTCATTGAACACATAACATTTCTTGAGGGTGTAACCTAGGATCCGGTGATAGGTATAGTAGTTGGGGTGATCAGTGAGATTCGCCTCTTCTGGCTTTCTACACTCAGGTAGTCATACAATTCCCTGCTCTAAGGCACTGCGATAGTAACCCGGGACCTGCGACTCATTGAACGAGTAGGTCTGATTTCTTCTGTTTGGAAAGGGGGCCCTAGGATCCTAACCCTGACGAGGGGTTGGAGGAGACTTCCGAGGAGGTAGAACTTGATTATCTCTATTAAGTGGTGGTGGCACGTCATGTGGGGCGCTTGTCTATTTGGTGGTGGTCATTGTTGGGTCGGGAGTTGTGCCCGGGGTGGCGGAACTCTGTAGGGTTGCAGAGCTGGCTCCATTGGTAGTAACTATAGTTGTTTGGGGGCTTCTAGTTGGGCCACCACGGTGAGCTCGGCTCTGGAATCCCTCCTCGCTGTGATTACAGGGGGAAACAAACATGCCTGGCTAGCCTGTTTCAGGGCTTCTTCGAGGCACTGGGCCTTATTTGAGAAGTCTCGGAACCCTCTGGGATAGTTCTGAGTGATCAGGGAGGTAACCAGCTCCGTCATGATGTTCCCAATGCACATCATCAGTAATTTATCATGAGTCAGTGGCATGTCGAGGGAGTATGTGATCCCCTTCCACCAGGTGATAAAGTCTGTGACTCGCTCATCAGGCCTTTGTTTGCACTTGAAGAGGTCTATGATTCTCGTTTTCTAGGTGGTAGAGATAAACTAGTAAAGGAATTGTCTGTGAAGGTCCTCCCGGCTGGTCACAGATCTGATGGGGTGCTGACTGTACCAGAGGAATGCCAGTCCCTCTAGTGTTTGAACAAAACAGCAGAGCTTGGCGGCCTCCTACTGCACTGGAGTTCCAAACATAGGCCCACAACTGTAGTTGAAGTGGGCCAGGTGCTATGGTGGGTCCTTTGTCCCATTAAAGGGGGATAAGGTGGGATTCCTGAAACCTGAAGTTGCCGGCATATCATCCATGCATGCCAGGAATGGCTTTCCATCTGGTGGGACTTCCACCTGTCGCATTTCCAATGCCTCTAGTCAGGTGATGAGTGCCACTATTGGATCATCTGGATGGAGTTCCCTATCTTGATGGGGGTCCCTAACCACGAGTGTGTTTCTGGTTTCTTGAATGTGGAAGACAAGCTCAGCAGCTCGTGGAGCGGCTGGTGGACCGACCCTTGGGGCAGCCAGGGGAGCCCGAGCGGGGTTCCATGGATTTTCACGCCATTCAGGAGGGTTTGGCGAGACATACCGTTCCCTCTTACTCCGAGCTCTGGCTTCCTCCTTGTCCGCAGGAGTGGCATGACCAGGTCTTTCTGGTAGCAGCTCACCAAGGAATAGTTGTTCTTACAGTTGCTTCCCAGCCTAGGATCACCGTAGTTGGGTCATTGCTCTACAACGTGTTTATCCAGGAGTTCATCGACCAACTTTTTCTTCTCAGCCAGTTTCTGGCACAATGTGGCCTTCTCGGGGTCCTCCATTTTCCACACTGAAGAGGACGGGTCGGAGTGCTTGACAGCTCCAATGTGCTCTTTTCCATTACCAAAATTCCGGCTGAGTACCAACGCCTCAGTGGGTGTAGGGAGACCCAGGAGGTTCCACTGCTAATGTGTAATCCTCCCCGATGGGTCTAGTAGTGGGGGCACGTCCTCATGGAAGAAGTTCCCATAAGGAATTTCCAACTCGTTTTCCCCTACCGACAGATCGGTCATGTTGAACACAACTCTTCTCAGGGGAATGTCCTCAATGTCTCCTAGCGATTCGAGCATTCAGTGAATAGAACTGAAGAGGAGGGTAGTGTACTGCCCCCAGCCACAGACTTTCCCATGGGTGGTAGCCTCCTTAATAACATTGCGGAGTACTTGGAAACTCTTAACGCATTGTTGTTGGAGGTCCCTGTGGTGACCAAGTGACTCAGAGTGCTGGACCGTGGGGAGTGTGACCAGGTCAACCAAATGGAATTTTTTGCCAATTTCTTCAAGGTGCCCTTGGCTCCTGGGATAAGACACTCTCTAGTGGAGAATACGGAAGTGTGTTTCCCAGAGGGTCTGGCTAAAACATTCAAACTCATTCGGGGTTATAGATTTCAGTACACAAAAATTTAGTCCTGCGACCAGCCAAAACTTCTTATGGAAGTGGTCCAATACGAGGATAGTCCAGAAGCTCCTCTGCTCAGATTCAAGGTATGGCCCTTGATTTCCCCACTAGTCAAATGGGGGTGGCTGAGGAACTAGTAGCGGTACTGAGGCAAACCGCTGGGACGATGGGCTGGCTGGTGGAGAGTATGGCGAGTGGGCTGACTAACCGACGAATCATGTGTTGTCCTCTAAGGTTTGTGGAGACCTGGCCGCTATATCACGATTGGATGGACTGGCAACCAAAGCTACTGACACAACATTAGATTCATATGAGGGTGAGTTATACCGCATCTCTTCCGCCATTGACCCCCAAAATAGCTCTCCTCAGTCTCTAGTCGAGGCAGAGGGTGCTTCTGGAGATGAAGGTGGTGACTGCATGGTCGGTCCCTAGGGACCTACCAGGTTATCATCCTCTTGGATATACCTTTAGAGGTAGACAGTGATCCTATGGACCTCGCATTCCGGGATTACGAGGATAATGTTCCTCGTTCGAACCCCAGCCTTCAACTCAGAGGACTGAGGGGAGGTCTCCAGTGCTGAGTCGTACTCCGCCTCAGAGTCTGAGAAGTTGATTGGTCTAATTCTTGTCTGACCCTCCCCAGACTTCCTCTTGCGGTGGCGACCAACTGCTCTCCTTCCCCTGGGTGGATCTTCGAAGAAATGACCAATTCCGACACGAGGAGGTCCTTCAGCCGTACCAATGCAGAGGCAGAGAGAGCTTCTGCCTGGGTTGTCCGCGGTGCAAGGATCACTGAGGAAAATGTCGAAAGGGACATGGGGAAGACCTCTGTGGGAAGAACTGGAGAAGGAAGGACCTCTGCTGGAGATGATATAAGTAGAGGTAGGAGCGGTAGGAGCATGGGTAGGACCTTCATGCTCACTTCCCCTGACTACATCAGTGCGGGGAAATTCCTAATACTGGTAAAGGCGAGCACGAGTAGGACCTCTGTGATGGGTGTTAGTGAAGTGAATTTGGCTTCCACCCGTCTAATCGCTAGGGTGAGGAGGACCTTTGCTGGCTAGTACGAGGACATGGGGAGGAATTCCATGTTGGCGAGTTGCCGAATGTGCAATTTCTCTATACCTGCGGTATACGGCAGTGGGAGTGACCCCATACCCAGTGTAGTGAGTGCAGAAGAGGCTCCCATATGGATTGTTTCTTTCACAGGGAAGACCATCACTTGGGTTGAAGGTGGCATGGGGAAGACCTCCAAGCTGAGGTTGGAATCAGGGATGACCTACACCTTCTGTAGTGGTGGTACGAAGTAGGTCTCCGCACTGGGTGGCATTTCTAAGGATTGTTCCACAACGTCCATCAAATGTTCCGGAGACTGAGAGAGTCGACCTAGCCTGCCCATGGGGTGGTTGGGGCCTCGATCCAGTTCGGGCTTATATCTGCCCCTACTCAATGATTGCAGGGAGTTGGGGATATGAGTCAGCAGTTCATCGGACCACGATAATCGCTGACGTTGACGCCCCACGGTGGGAGTCCTCTTCCATTGGAGCCTGACACTGGCGCCGAGTCAGTTAAACCAGAGTCGGTGGTGTAGGCACGTGAATTTCCTACCCCTTGGCTTGGGGAACTAGATGGAGACATCGACGCAGCCTGGTGGGAGCCCTTACTAGGAGCCCTTGGATAGGGACTCTGATCAAGGTGACCCGAACATCCCCAACCTCATCGGTATAGGGCGGAGAGTTGTCAAGGAGTTCCAGGGAAAAGCTCCTGAAATGATTTAATTTCGGGGTGGGGAGCAGCAGCTCCCTGCGTGGCCCTCGGGGGCGGTGTTGACGGCGAGGCACAGCCACCTCTAGATCTATGTGGTCCATATCCCTGGTGGGGATGATCCCTTACTCCTCGTACCTGCATAAAAGGTCATTATTTACCCTTAGTTGGATAATTTCCTATGGGGAGAGGGGGCACGAGCGGCCAATATTCGTGGCGGCTGAGGCCGTCAGGGAAGAGGAGGAACCGCACGGGGTGGCCACATCGATATTTCCCCTATCCCTAAGCCAATTAGAAGGTGGTAATTGAGTTCCACATGTAAGAACATGGTTCCTGAAAGCAGGGAGATGAACTCATTAATACTGATAGGCAATGAAATCGACAATGAGTTCCGCATATCAGTTACATTTTTTGTGTCCAGTAAGAGGGATCCACGCTGACAACGTTGCAGAATAAGATGATCAATGCCCTGACTTCTCTATTTTCCGGTGAGTTTCACATCAGGACCAGTGTTTTTTTGGTGGGTCCTGGTGCCGGATGACGGGGTTTGGTGACATGCTAATCCACTGATGCCTCGAACGCTACTAGTCTCCATATTTGTGGAGAAGTCCTTCACATTGGGTCCACCATTTCTTTTTTTGACGCTATCACTGGGGCACATGCATTCGTCAGGTGGAGGAGGACACACAACTGTTACCCCGCTTTCCCACTTTCCAAACGCGGGTGGAATTTTCTCTTTATCCAGGGAATTTTTCTCCTTGATCGAAATGGGATGATGGTATTTCGGTTCTTCCTTACGTGTATTCCTCCTCAGAGCTCTTCACCTAGATCGGGTCTCCCCCCATAGACTTAAGAAGTTGTTCATGAAACTCTTCCTGGCACCATATCTTCATGGACACCAGTTAATTACACTGCTTCTGTCAGGACATTCCAAGGGGTCTGGTCAAGGCAACAACCTTCATTTAAGGGAGTAGTCACGTTGGGAATCACCGGCGTGTCTGGACGCTGGGGTATTGATGTGTCTGTCTTCTGTCCCTTATTATTGGGCTTCTTGAGGGTGCGGAAGCCTGAGGAATCCCACATCGAACATGGGGAATCATATGCCATGGTCATGCATCTGAGGTTCTCCTCATCTTACCTTGTTTAACAAAGGGTATTCCATGAGTTTAAAGTCCAGCAGAGATAGATCAGACTGATTGAAACACTGATTATAGTGGATCAGATGGAGGAACCCCTTGGAGGGAACACCGATACTGGGGCCATCATATGAGTGGCTTCCCAAATGTTGTTTGATGGAATGGGGAGTGGTGTGGCATGATCCCAACGGGACGTGGTGGCCTAGGTGAGGGTTAGGATGGGTAATGAAGTGAAGGGGGGATGAAACATGTCCATCGCAAGGGCAACAGTGAGGTTGGGCTTGAGCCTCGAAGAGGCTTCCTACTTATCCCTATGGTAGGGAATCAAAGTCCTCATAGTTCAATATGGGGTGTGCAGTTTAACCTCCTGTGGTAAAATGGAGAACCTGATGTGTAGGTGGTTGGAACTGATGGGTGTTGGGCCTGAACCTTGTGGAGGCTTCCTACGTATCCCCAAGACAGGGAATCAAAGTACTCATAGTTCGAGATGGTGTTTAGGGATTACACTCTGAGGCAGCCCAAGGTGGTGGGCTTGAACCTCATGGAGGATTCCTACATACTAAGCATTAACATGGATCAAAGTCCCCGTAGTTCGGGTATAGTTTGGGGCTTACACTCTAAGGCGGCCCAAGGTGGTGGGCCTGAACTTCTTGGAGGCTTCCTACATACCATGCCTTGACATGGATCAATGTCCCTATAGTTCGGGTATGGGTTGGGGCTTACACTCTGAGGCGGCCCAAGGTTGTGGGTTGAACCTCGTGTAGGATTCCTATGTACCATGCCTTGACATGGATCAAAGTCCCTGTAGTTGGGTATGGGTTGGGGATTACACTCTAAGGCGGCCTAAGGTGGTGTGTTTGAACCTCATGGAGACTTCTTATGTACCATGGCTTGACATGGATCAAAGTCCCCATAGTTCGAGTATGGGTTGGGGCTTACACTTTGAGGCAGCCCAAGGATGTGGGCTTGAACCTTTTGTAGGCTTACTACGTACCATGCCTTGAGATGGATTAAAGTCCCCATAGTTCAGGTATGGGTTGGGGCTTACACTCTGAGGCATCCCAATGTGGTGGGTTGAACCTCATGGAGGCTTCCTATGTACCATGCCTTGACATGGATCAATGTCCCCGTAGTTTGCATATGGGTTGGGGCCTACACTCTGAGGCGGCCCAAGGTGGTGGGCTTGAACCTCATGGCGACTTCCTACATACCATACCTTAATAGGTATCAAAGTCCCCGTAGTTCGGGTATGGGTTGGGCCTTACACTTCGAGGCGGACCAAGGTGGTGGGCTTGAACCTCGTGGAGGCTTCCTACGTACCATGCCTTGACATGGATCAAAGTACTCATAGTTCGGCTATGGGTTGGGGCGTACACTTTGAGTCAGCCGAAGGTGGTGGGCTTGAACCTCATGTAGGATTCCTACCTAGCATGCCTTGACATGGATCAATGTCCCCATAGTTCGAGTATGGGTTGTGTCTTACACTCTGAGGCGACCCAATGTGGTGGGCTTGAAACTCATGGAGGCTTCCTATGTACCATGCCATGACTTGGATCAAAGTCCACGTAGTTCGGGTATGGGTTGGGGCTTACACTCTAAGGCGGTCCAAGGTGGTTTTTTCATGGTCTATTCTTGCTCTAAGCTCACATGAGTCATGATCGGTGTGGGAAACAAGAGATAGGAGAGACCTGATGATCACGTCACGAAAGGTGTGTCTGTGGGAAATGAAGTGGGGTGGGGCTTATATGCGTAGTGGCCCAAAGAGGAAACATGGGCTTACACATGGTCCGCAGTCCAAGAAGTCAGGACTTACTCCAGGATGGAGGCCCAAGGCGACAAAGCGTAGTGGGAGAGGGATTTGGTACTGAAGAAAGGAGAAAAACCTTTCCCTACCATGCCCTTCACTGTCCCTGGGGACTGAAGATGAAAGGAGGATCAGGGATGATTCCTCCTATAAGAAAGGCTAGGGGCTTACGCCGATATGGCCAACCTTTCCCCGCGAGCAAATGCCACTCTGATAAGGAGGATATCATTCCCTATGAGGGGTGATCCCATCCCCGTGGAGATGAGTGGGCATGGAGAATGTCCAAGGACGGGGGCCCTGTGTGCGTGGAATGGGGTGAGTTAACAGTTTAACGTCATGTGCTGGGGACGATGGTGCTTGGCAGTTTAATGTCATACAGCTCGGAAAATGGTTCTTGGTAGTTTAACGTCCTACAGCTCGGACGAGCCAGGTCCACTCCGCACCCCTAGGACATATATAACCAGTACCCTCTTCTCAGTGCAGAGAGGGTACAAGCAAAGTCGTAGTTAGGGGGTGTCATGGAGCGAACCATCGAGGGGTCTATGTTGGCGTGGCTATGTGAAGAATCAATATTCATTAGCGTGTCTATGAGAAGAAGCATGAGGAAAAGAAACTAAATGGGAAGAACCTTCCAAGGGACATTGAAGTTACTTCGTACGATCCTAGAAGGTCGTACAAAAAAAAACAGTGTATGATGTGGATGTCCGGGGCATAAGAGACACCCGCAAATGGAAACCATAAGAAGAGCATCAGAAAATCACGAAAAGGTATGCCAAAGGTGTACAAGGAACTTGAGTGAAGAGGTATACGGGAAGCACCAGAGTGAGGGGACCTAGAGAGTTGCACACAAACTTTGAGGGGTGCGCATGAAATAAATAGCCCTATGCAAAAAACAAAAGGTTGGCACGAAATCAGGGAGGATTAGTGTGAAAGTGGAGCCGAGACATTGTGCGCAACTAGAAAGGATTGCGCGCAAGGAGTAGGAGTTGCAAGCAATCCAGAGAGGTTTCACACTAATAACTGGGGTGGGGGCAATTGAAGGGGATTGCACGCAATGACTGGGGTGCGTGCAATTGAAGGGGATTGCGTGAAATAAGTGTGGTGCATGCAATTGAAGGGAATTGAGAATAATTTTCCTTCCTATGAGAAAGTGGAAGGGATTGCACAGTGGGGGAACCCCAAAGAGATTGGAATTCAGTCTAAACAAAGGGGATCTCTCATGAAAGATGACCCCTGGGGCGACTTGGTGTGAAAATAACTGTACTTCAAAGCCAACTTTGTGTGCCTGAAAAGAGAATTTTTTGTACGAGAGACGGTTCAAATTCTTCAGCCTAGAAGTCGAAGGGGTTTTATTCTATTTATAGGCATCCAACAGTGCAAAAAATAGGTCAGTGCGAAATAATTACATGCCGAGGTCAGCAGCATGTAATGTCAACCGCACGGAGGCGGTGGCGTGAAATATTTTGCGCCCATGCCGCCGAACTCTCGCGAATCCCAGAGATTTCCATGGGGGGAATATTTTTTCGCGCACCTATGAATTTATTTCGCACGAATCATCCAAGACCCTCGGACTGGGTCGCCAGATCCGAATTTGACTTCACATTGTTGTTTTGATACCTTCTTCATCCTTTGATTGTTTTTCAACTTCTACACCCCCTTTAAAAAATCCATAAGAAACACATAATAATTAGTGTCACTTAACATAAAGGGGAAGATTATATATAACACATAATAAATAGGTTCTCACAATAGATGAAAATAATATTCAGGGAAGCACATTTTGTAAGGTTTTAATCATTCCATTAAAACCAACTTGTAATATCATGTTGTATAAACTCTTTTTAAAACTAAATGAAATTCACCCTTTAATAATGAGTCCTTACTCCCTAATGAGTTATATGGAAATCAAAACACATATTTTTATGACATAAAATCCTCAAACCATGGGTTATAGTCCTTAGAACCAACAATTAGGCCACAACACTTTCTTAAACATAAAATTCAATTGAATGTGTCACAGTCATTTAAACTCACTTTTCATATATAACATTTTTTATAAAATAAATAATAGGGACTAATTGATAATACCTTCACAAAAAAATATAAATCCTTGAAAACATTTTACCAACCTCTTATAGGTATCCAATATTGGTATAACATTTAGATAAAATGAATTTATATAGCCCAAATATTTCATGGATTACTAAATAAAAAAACGTAAAAAACCTCCAACCTCAATTAACAGGAAACTACTCTCCTTTGATGATGAAAGCAAAACCATAGAAGAGAACAATCTATATGATCCCTATGAAACCAAATCTCAAAGAAATGGTCAATGAAAACTGATTATTTGACCCTCAAAACCTTTAGGTTTTATTAATGAATAATAAATCAAAATTAAATGGAAGTTGTTAGGATAAATATATTGAAAGCAGTACCTTATTATATAAATACTCTATAAATTTGGGATCAAAAGGCTTTATAAGATTGTAAGAAGAAGGAAAAAGATCCATAGATCCATCATATGTTCGGATGAAAGTGAGGGTGTACATGAGGTCCAAATAATATAAAATTTAGTAGGTTACAAGTGGAATTTAATATTTTAAAATGATGGTAAGTTGGTATGGTTTGACCAGATGGTCTAATAAACTATGTTCCAATCATGTATCTAATACATGAATTTTAATGAGCCAAACTTTTTTCTCACTTCTTATAGTAATACCATAACCACGTATTATAACTTATAGAGAATAATAAAAAATCATTATAGATGAATAATAAATGAAATATGAAGTCATTACAGAAGTTAAGGAACTAATACTGATGAAATAGTAACTTGACCATATGAATAGTAATACGATCCTTATTAATAATAAACTTTCCAATGTAATAGTACCCCACCCATGAAAGCATAAATAAAATTTTGGGATCTTATATATGAAAAAATGATATAATTATATCATAGTATAAGTAAGTATATATTTTAAAAATTATTAATTAAGTGTTTGTAATTTTATAAGTTATTATATATTTAATTACAATATTAAGCATATTCTAAAAATTTAAAAGAAATTTTATTTTCAAAAAAATTATTCATATATTAATATTTTTATTTCCTATGATTTTATGATAATTTTATGAGGCCTCAAGTAATTTTTCAATATGATATAAAATCAATTATAATTTTAAAATATGTATTTTCCAAGTCAATGATGATTTCAAATTAAAAATTAAATGACTAATATTAAGAAACTTATTTTCATAAAATTGTGTTAATTTTTGAATTATACATGTTTAAAAATGGTTGTGGTGGTTTTTTGGGTTTTTTTTCTAAATGACATGATTTTTTTTGAATACCGAAATACAATAATTTATGATATATATATATTATAATATAAATAAACTATTAATTTATTAATAACTTTTGCAAGAACCATTAGTTATAACTCACATGATATTGTCACAATATTTAGAATCAATAATCAACACTATTTCTTTTCTGGAGAAAAATAATAAACAAATGAATTAAATAATGAAAAAACACCCTTATCCTCCACTATAAACACCACCCCTAACACCCTCTTCACCTCACACATTTAAAGCTTTTATCCTTTCCAAAATTATTCCCAATACTCTTCCTAAGACCCTCCCCCATGCCCATGATCTCTTGTTATCATCAAAATTCCAAGCCTATGTTCCTTGAGCAGGATTTCAAGAGAAGAATTCAAGAGGTAAATCCTCTATCTTTTTTATTAATTTCCTTCCAATTTCATTTATTTTATTATTCTATCATAACCTACCTTAACCCAAATGACATGATAAACACAATACCTTAAATATAAAATAATTATATCATGTTAATGTGTTATCTATCATTAAAATATTCCCTATCACTCTTTTATTATAAAAATTAAATCGTCACCTGTGATGTTTCAATTTATCGACATCATGAGTGATGCACCTTAATTTTACATAAATACCTTAAAGGATAATAATAAAAAAATTAATTTTTTTCAAATATATTATAATTTTTATGATAAAAACATATTTTGTTCTGGTACTAAAAGTTCTACATAACAATAAATGATAAAACAAAATGAGTTTGTTGTGATCGAAAAACCGCCAAAATTAACCTAAAACAATAATCCTTAATTTTTATCTAAATATTCAACCCCATATCATATAAAAAATTATTTATAAGATCATTTAAACATATGGAAGATAATTAATAACATATAATAATAATTTTTGATATTTATCCACATTTTACAAGAAATTCCATTCACGAATACAAGAAAACCAATCATGAAAACCATGAAAATGAAGGCTCCCGAATGAGAAAATTAAACTATATAACTTATAAAAATTCCCATAATGATATTAATAAAACACAAATTAATCAAATTAATATTTAAAATGTTTTTTATTTTTAATTATTGAATCTAATGTAATTTTATAGTACATTAACGTGAAGGAATCTTTTGGTCACAAGGTAAGGGGAATTATCAAACACATCTCTCTTTCTTTGGAGTTTTCTTCCTTAACCCCTTTTTCAGTATGGTAATTCCATAAAAACAATTTCATAATATCCATATTAAATTTTTTGGGATATACATTTTTTATACTTGATTTTATGATAAGCATAATATTTTCCAAAATAATTATTCTTCAAAAAACGCACCATTTACTCATTGAGATTGTTTCTTATTCACTCAAGGTTGAAGATTCATATATCAATCATTTTATTAAATATTTTATTTGGATTTTTTTAATTAATGTATGATTTATTAAATTATAACCATTTATTTCCTTGGGTTATTTTATGTTCAACATTCATGTACGTTCTATGTGGCATGTATGATAATGTAAATGTTATGATGTGATAGGTGCACTCGAAATTATATAGGGAAAAGTAATGATGTTATGGGTGCCAAAAAAATTATATATTTATCTAATGAATTGGGTAATGTGATGTATATGATGATAAAAGTGAAATATAAATGAACATGATGCTATCTTTGTTCACAACTATGTGTGGTAGTTGACCACTCATACATGATGTTTTATTTTTATGTATTGCCACATTCTTGACCATTTATTAATTATACCTCACATGATTATGATCTTAGGAATATGTTACGATGATAATGATTCTTCTCACCTCATATCATTTTGTTTTATATTCTTATCTATCCTCTTAGTGGGCATTTATCTCACCCTTTTTTTATGTACATCCTCAGGTGATTACATGTACTAAAGAGAATTCAAGGGGTAATAAGAATCTAGAGAAGAAGGAATTAAATAAATTTTTATGTTTTATTTTATAAATGTTATGAATGGTCATAGTTTTACTAAAACACTGAAACTTTTCATCCTCATTGTGTAATGATTTTATATTGTTTTTATTTAAAATTATGTTATAGTAATGTTAGAAAAATAAGGGTCCCTATAATTGGTATTAGAGGACAATATAGTTAATTTTGGAATTAGTATTACAGAACCATAGTGAATTACATTAGTGGTAGACTATGTATAAGTAATCACATAATAATGTTTTAAAAAAATATTAACATAGGGATCCCATAAGTTATTACATTAGAGGTAGTTTTATAAAGGGATAAATTATTGATGACTTTGTGACTTATGTTTTTTTCTAACATTTTATATTTTAGAAAATGGTGGGAACTAGGAGAAACCAAGAAAAAAATAATGCGAGGGACAATTCGGTGATTTCTCGAATGACATCCCCAATGATTTTTGAGGTGGGGTTAAACTTTTATGGAGATTATTACCCAGCTGCTTTAGGTTATAAACAATAACCTGAATAATGTGGAATGTCCATCTTCACATAAGAAGGAGCCACTAGCTATCAATTGTTTTACGCAGCAATGACCACCAAAATTTATTGGATCTTCTAATACAATATTTTTGGAAGTGTGTGTCATCTCAATATAGAATATCATTTCTATATTTTACATTTCTAAGACCAAGAACGTTACTCTAGTCATTTATCGTCTAGATGGAGAAGCTGATAAATAGTGGTATTTGATTAAGAACACCAAGCCGACTGATGAAATTTAAGAGATTTAGTGGGAAGAATTTAAGATAATATTTCATGAAAAGTATTTCCCTCGAAATCTTCATACAAATATGGAGAGATAATTTTCAAATCTAATGAAAAATGAAGGATAATCTATCACAGAATATTAAGAAATTTTCACAAGGTTTAAAGAAACATTATGGGTTTTTTTCAATAATGATAAAACAATTGATAGATTTTTAGTGGTTTAAAATAGCACCTCCAAAAGTCTCTTTCAATTCAAGACTGGGAATTATAAATAATTTTATTGATGTGATCTCAAAGTTGAGATGGAGTTTGTAGTATGGTTCCATAGATATGGTGATAAGAATAGAAACATGGAACTTCAAGCTGGAGGATCTAAGGAGAATGTTTCAAAGAAGCCTCAACCAACAACATGTCAAAAATGTGTGAATAAGCATCATTAGAAATACCTCAAATGGATGGGGAAATACGTGAAGTGTGGGAGAGAAGTCCACCAACCCCATAAATATTGAAAATAAACGAGGAAGTAGGATAATGCGGTGGAGGAAAGGGGAGAATCACGCATAGTCCAATGATACAACTATAGAGAGAAAGGGAACTATGCACGAAAGTGAACTAAACCTAGGGTACTCGAGTGTAATCAGCCTCATCAGCCACCAAATCCAAAAGAACTAGGAAAGGCTTATTCCATCACTACTTTAGAAGTGGATCAATAAAACAAAGTCGTACACGGTTCACTTACGCTTCACTCATGAAAAAAAGTATTATTTAATTCTAGTTCTACATATTAATTTACATCTTGATTGTTTTCTTGAACTATTGAATCCCAACCCTGGAACCTTGATGTAGAGATGTCCATAAAAATGCCTAGTGTTGAAATCATTGCACCCAAGTGTTGGAATCTTTACCTATTAGCATATTTGAGAAGATTCTTCCAGAGAGTCTCATAATACTTTCCTTGGTGGAATTAAATTCTATGCTAGGGATGGATTGGATATGATTTTGTAGAGCACATATATATTTTTGGGAAAATGAAATATCTTTTCATATTTTGAACTATATCATGCTCCTCAACATATTCAAGGAAGATCATGAATATCCTTTGGAGAATCCTTTAACAGTGTACATGTTGATTCCCTATAAAGGAGCCTACATCACTCAAATGGTTGATTCAAATGAAGTAATCAACATAGGGGAAATTACCATTGTGAAGGAATATTGTGATGTATTTCTTGAAGAGTTAATCATACTTTCCCCAAATAGTGATGTAGATTTCTCAATAGAACTTATACATGGAGTTACTACTATCTCAAAATGTCCCAATAGGATTGCTCCTATCAAACTGGAGGAGCTAAAAAAGAACTTGAAATAGAATTTGACAAAGGGTTCATACACCCTAGTTCATCATATTGGGGTGTGCTAGTTCTCTTTTTCATAAAGAAGGATGGATCTATGCATTTTTGTAACGATTATTGGGAACCCAATAAGATCACCATAAAGACCAAGTATCCTCTTCCAAGGATTGATTACTTATTTTATCATTTTCAAGGATATAATTACTTCACAAAGGTTGATCTCTATTATGTGTATCATTAGATAAATGTGATTAAGGAAGATATTCATATTAATACATTATATACAAGGTATGCGCACTATTAGTTTTTGGTGATTCCCTTCCAACTTACTAATTCCCATTTAATCTTCATGGATTTGATAAATAGAGTTTGTATACATCAACTAAAAAAATATTTGGTATTGTATATAAATGATATTCTCAACTAATCCAAGAGAAAGGAGGAACATGAATAACAACTAAGGCTTGTGATGGAAATATTAATAAATGATAACTTGTACGCCATGTTTAGAATGTGTGACTTTTGGATTAAGCAAGTCACATTCTTTGGACATGTGATCAAAAGTGAGGGATTTTCTGTGGATCCTTAAAAAATGCAATTGAGGAATATCCCAGACCCTCTATTGTAATTTAAATCCATATATTACTTGGTTTAATAGGGTACTATCAATGTTTTTTGAGAAAATTATCATGATTTTCATGCTCGTTTACTTTTTTAACAATGAAAGGGGTAAAGTATGTATGGATGTAATAATGTGAGGAAATCTTCAAGGAGAAAAAGAAAAGGTAGATCAATACAAATATACTCACATTACAAAAAATTATAGAATGTTGTTTGATAAAAAATGATGTTTCCAAAAAAGATTGGGTTGTTTACTCATGATAAATGATAATGTGATATCCTATTCCTCACATCAGTTGATGATACAAGAGTATAACTAACCTATTCATGGTCTAAGGATATGAATTTTGAATTTTTCCTTGAAAATATGGTGTCACTACCTCTATGGTGAGAAGTGTGACAATTATATTTGTCATAGGAGCCTAAAGTATACATTCAAACAAAAGAATATCAACCTGTGTCAAAGGAGATGGTTAGAGCTAATAAAATACTATGGATTATCTATTCATTACTATCCAGTCATGGAAATCATGGTTGTTTCAACTCCAAGAAGAAAAGAACCTATTACTCAATCCATGTTGTGGATCGAGAAAGACCCTATCTTTATGGAAATGGAAAGGATAGATTTGAAAATCATAATATTAGGGAATACATCCTACATTTCCCAAAATATTTTCCAACCATCCATATAAGATAATATTAAGGAGACACAAAGGGATAATCTAGACTTACAAAAGAAGTATAATGTAGTAAAGGAAGGGATGTTTCAAGAGTTACATATCAATGATGATGGTGTGATTCAATTTTGAATGTGTTTTGTGTACCTTCATTACTTGGGATAATGAAAGAGATACTGGAAAATGCATATATCTCAATGTTATCCATCCATCCTGAGGGTACAAAGATGTACTATGATATCATAGAACACTTCTCATTGGATAACATGATGTGGGAGATTGTAGAGTATATCTCAAGGTTCTTAATATGTCAAAAAGTTAATGTCGAGTGACCTAATTACGAAGGGATGATGCAACCATTTCCCATAACCATGTGGAAATGGGATAATGTCACAATGAACTTTGTCACATGTTTCCCAAAAAAATCTGAAGGAAATAATGTGATATGGGATATAGTGGATTGACCCAACAAGGATACCCACTATATTGCTATTTAGGAATATCACTCTGTTAAACAACTTGAACATACATATGAGAATAACGTGGTGAGAATTAATGGGGTTCCACTCTGAATTTTCTTTGATCATGATCCCAGGTTCAGAAATAAATTCTGGAGGAGTCATCAACATGTCTTAAGTATTGAATTAAATTTTAGTATGGCCTATCACACCCATACCGATGGACAATCAGAAAATAATATTCAGAAACTTGAAGTTATTCTAATATCATTCTATTTGAAATTCAAAGGGGGATGTGATCATGATTTAAAATTGGTTGAGTTCTCATATAACAATAGCTTCCACTAAAGAAAGGAAGATAAGGTTCAAGCCATACAAAAACATGTCAAAGTTTCTTAGAGTCAGAAAAAGGGATATGCTGACAATCGTCAAAGGGACTAGAAGTTCGATATTGGAGATAACGTTTTACTTTGAATATCACCATAGAAGAGAGTCATGTGATTTGGAAATAAAGGAAAGCTAGGCCCAAGGAATAATTACCACTTTGAAATCCTTGATCATATAGGAGTCGTGGCCTATCGACTTTCACGTCCAAAAAATATGGATAAAGATCATGATGTGTTCCTTGTATCACTCCTGAAAAATAACATACCAGATCCCTCATATGTATTGAAATCAGAGTTCATACAGCTAGAAGATGATCTCACTTATGAGGTGTATGCAACAATAATTTTGGATAAGACAGATAAGGTAATAAATAACAATACAACCCACCATTTTAATGTTTTTTTGAGGAATCATAAGTATGAATAAGATTCCTGGGAACCTGAGGAGGTGATGAAGGAGATGTACCCTCACCTATTTATGTAAAAAAGAAAATTTGAGGGAGAAATTTCAAAATTGGGGCAGAATGTAACAACCCAAAATTTTCTCCCTCTTATTTTAGTAATGAGATAATCACATATGATCACTTTTAGAACATTGAAAACATTATTAAAGAATAATTGATGAAATATGACGTATTTATAGAATTTAAGGAACCAATATTGGTGAAATAGTAACTTTCCCTTAGTAATAGTAATATATCCTATATGAATAGTAAACTAGAAAAAAGGATAGTAGCCTCACCCATGATATTATATATAAAATTTAGGGATCTTATAAGTTAAAATATGATATAATTATATCACATTATAAGTACTTAAATATTTTAAAAATAATCAGTTAAGTGTTGGAACTTTTTTAAGTCATAAATATTTAATTAAAATTTTATGATTAATATAATAATATAATGGAAAATATATTTTCATAAAATGTATCTATAAATTTATATTTATATTTTTAATTATTTTAAGATAATCTTATGAGACCTTAAGTAAAGTTTCAAAGGGTTATAAAATCAGTTATACCTTTAAAATCTGTATTTTCCAGGTAAATAATGATTTTAAATTAAAAATTAAATTACTCATATTTACAAAATTATTTTCATATCATGGAGTTAATTTTTTAATTCTACATGTCAAAAAATGGTTATGGTTTTTTGTTGGGATTTTTCTGGATTACTTAAATTTTTGGTGAATAGTGAAATACAGTAATTTACAATATATATACATTATAAGCTAAATACACTAATAATTGAGTCATCCTTGATGTAATAACTATTGGGTTGAATTCACATGATATAATTACTATATTTATTCTCAATAATAAACACTATTTCATTTCTTGTGAAAAATAATAAACTAATGAATTAAATAATGAGAAAACACCACTCTCTTCTACTATAAATTCCACCCTCACACCCTCTTCTCCACTCACCTATGAAGCATTGATCCTTTCCCAGATTCTTCCCAAAACGATTCCCTATCCTCTCCCCCACATCTAGGTTCTTTTGGTCCCATAAAAATTTCAATCCCAGGTTCCTTAAGGAGGATATCAAGAGGAGAATTCAAGAGTTAGATCCTCTCTCTTTTATCTTTTAATTTCCTTTCAATTTCATTTCAATTCTTATTATCTCCTCACCCACCTTCATCAAAAGGACATGATAACCCTAGTGACTTATATATACTATAATAATATCATGTTAATAGAAGATCCATCATTAAAATACCCCTGTCAATCTTTTATTATAAAAATGTAATCATAGCCTGTGAAATGTCAATTTACCACCATCATGGGTGATGCACTTTAATTTCCCTTAAATGACTTCAAGGGTGTTACTAAAAAAATTAAATAGTTTAAAATAGATTTCAATTTTTATTATAAAACCTTATTTAAGTTCTTTAATGAACATTTATACATAATACTAAATGATAAAACAAAACGAGTTTGTTGTGATCGAAAAACCGTCAATGTTAAACTAAAACAAGCACTATTAAAATTTTTCTTAGGATTCATCCACATAACATATAAAAAAATTCTTTATAAGATCATTTAAAATTATTCATGATCATTAATAAATTATAATAACAATTTTATATATTTATCCTCATTTTACACGAAATTCAATTCATGCATACAAGTAAACCAATCATGAAGACTATGAAAAATAATTCTCCCAAATGATGTAATTAAACTATATAACTCATTCAAAGTCCCATAAATGAACTCAATAAAACTATAATTAATAAAATTCATTTACAAAAGATTTTAAATTTTTAATTAAAAAATATAATGTGATTATACCTGACATTAATGTGAATTTATATTTCAGAGACATGGAAAGGGGAATTCTTGAACCCAAATCTCTTTCTTTGGGTTTTCCCTCCTTCACCCCATTTTCAGTATTGTTATTCCATAAATATAGTTTTTTCATAAAAAATATTACCTTTTATATGATATAAATATTTTCTACTTGAGTTTATGACAAATACAATGTTTTTCCAAAAGAACTAATCTTTCAAAAAACACAACTTTTTCACTATGAGATTGTTTCTTCTTTAATCAAGGTTGAGTATTCATAAATAATATATGTTATTCCATTTTTAATTTGATAACTAAATTTTTTGGAATGTATGATTTATGAAATAAAACCCATTTCTTTCCATGGATTATTTTATGTTCAATATTTATATACATTCAATGTGTCATGCTTGATAATATAAATGTTATGACGTGATGGGTGCACTAGAAATTATATAGAAAAAATTAAATGTAATGATGTGAATGGTGTGATAGGAATTATATAGAACTAAAATAAATTGGGAAATTTGATTTATCACATGATTAAAGTAAAATATGTGTGAATATTATTCTATCATTGTTCAAAAATATGTGTACTTCTTGACCATTAAGACATAATGTTTCATTTTATTGCATTTACACATTCCATGACTTTTCTTAATGCTTACTCTCATGATTATAATAATAAGATTATTTTATGATGATAATGATTATGCTCACCCCATGTAATTTTTTTTTCATGTTCTTATATGTCCTCTTACGGGGCTTTTGTCTCACCCCTTTCTTTGATGTATATCCTTAGGTGATTACATGTACCGAGGAGAATTAAAGGGCTAGTAAGAATCTATATAAGAAGGTATTAAATAAATATTTTTGTTTTATTTTGAAAATTTCATGTATAGTATTAATTTTCCAAAGACACTAATCATTTGTATACTCATTATGAAATAATTTTATGTAGTTGTATTTAAAATGATGTTATAGTGATGTCAGAAAAAGCAGGGCACCGATAAGTATAAAGATAAAATATTTCACGGTATAGACACATGGTTTACCAATTCCTGAAAAAATAATTCAACCCCCACTATAATGATGCTACATAACCCCACATAGTTCCTACCGAAACCCACACAATTTACTCAAGTCATGATCTAACAATCAAGAATAATAAACCTATAAAAGATCAAACAGAATATCCAAAACAAGGAAAAAAGAAATATATAATATTTAATACTATAATGATATGTTATTACACATATACAATGGAACCATATGATTGAATCCAAAATGTTTATGATTTCATAACAGGTCGGTGAATATGTTTTACTCTTATTTTAGAAGTATCATATTAATATCAATTTAAGGAAGTGGACATAGTTCTCTTAGGGTTCCTTATGTATACTATAAATTCAGATAATAAATATATTGATGGATGATATTGTGCATTATAGGGTATGATGATTAATTAAATATGGGATAAACGTTGGATGATAGTGATAGAGATCAATGGTACTAATTCTAAGGGAAACAAATTTATTTCTAAACATAGTTTTTATACACTCAGTCGTGAATCTAGCCTGATTAGGAAATGATCTAAATGTTTAACTATAATAATCTCAAGTATATAAATATTTCCTCAAGTAGTATGAGGAAAGAAAGCAAGGGGATCAATAAGACTATTCACAACTAAAAAATGGATACCCATGGACAATAAAAGAGTAGGTACATTATCACATCAAGAAATTAATACCAAGTAAACAAAAAATTTTATAAATTGGATCACAATGTATAATATTTAGTATGTGATAAAAATTTATTGAATATTCTCTGATAATATAGAAATATTAATTATGAGTATACCCATGCCAACAAGATCTCTTTTAGATTTTATACCACCCTTACCATTGGCTATAGATTTTATGGTTTCAAATAATTTTTAGCTTATAAATCATGCATCTTTAGAAAGACACAAACCTCTTCCAACCGTGCCAATATTCAATACTTATATAAGGAGTTAATTTATACAAAATATGGATTAACATTCTTTTATAGATAATTTTCTAAAAGATTAATACCAACCTAAAATTGAATGGTTTTAACATGGTAAAACATTATTTGGTTCCAAATCAAATGACCAAAATGAGTTTTTACTGATCTAAAAATATTAAAATGAACCAATTATTCCACCTCAACACCATATGAAACATAAGGACCACACAATACTCCTTATATAACATAATTTTAGATTCAACCTTCTCCCTTATAGGTCAAACAACTGGATGTTGATTTTAAGGTAAAATATAACAACATTGTTGTATTCATAGTATATGATGGGTAACAATGATCCCATAACTATTTAAGATTAACAACAGGTGAAGGGGGTGGGATCAAAAGGTTGTTCTTATGGAGAAACATGATGTTTTTTACATAGTTTTTTCTTGAACAAAATTGATATTTTATTCAATATAAGAACATAATTATGAGACCCTTGACAAAAATAAAGGGGTCGATGTTTTGGGAGACACACTTTAATCTTCCAATCATAAAAAACATGTTTTGGAAGGTATAATTGTATACTCACAAAGGTAATAAATTAAAAAAAAGATTGAAAAGAACATAATTTTAATAAAATAATAATAAATATTTTAGCATAATTTCATTTTTTATTTGTTGGATTCTATATATATTAATCCTTCACATAAACAAAATATCAAAATAGTATTCAACTCATACTAAATAATTACCATATTAGGTCACCTCTAAAATATTGTATGATCTTTAAGACGCATTTAAAAAAAGAAATAATTGTTGTGGAATCAAATCATATCATTTATAAAATCTCTAATATCCAAAGGATGTAGTTGGTGGATAAATCATTCTATCCCAATAAATCCTAAGGATGGGGAACATTCACCTATTTTTTAATCCCTCTGAACATACATCCAAATAAACCTAAATATGTAAACTAAATAGCCTCTAATAATAATATCATAACCTCAGAAAATGGATAAAAATTTAAATATTTAGTCTATAAACATGTGTGAAATGAAGGATATTTTTATTCTAAAGATAATCATAAATTTTAAATAGAAAAAATAATTCTACAGCTTTTATAACAAACTCTTATAAATTCAATAAAAAATAATAAATAACCAAATCATATAATAAGTTATTAAAAAACATGTAATATCTAGAATTTAGATAATTTTTTTATATATATTATTTATTTTATATTATTTTTTTGATGGAATATGGAATTCAAAAAATAAGTGATCTTTATTTCTATGAATGAAGATAACACCATTGAAACACAATAGAATAAATATTGGAATATTTGGAACATCAAACCTTTATAGGGAGCCTATATGCTGTTGTTAACAATGTTAAGAATTCAACCTTTGGATTCATAAAAGTCCCTTGAAAAAAATTCCACGTATGTTTCTATGTTATAAAAAGTTACCACATTCCCTTTCTAATTGATATACCCCCCCTTCACATTAATACATATGATAGATTTCCTAGGAATGAAGAGTGAGAAAAAATAGGATTATATTGATTGAATGTATACTAGAACTTCCCACAGTAAAAATGATTATAGACGAAGATTTGAAGAATAATAATATGAAAAAATAGAGGTATATGACCTGTGAAATGCCGATTCATGTGGTGAGATTGTAGCCATCATTTAGAAAAGTTCTAACTAAAATGTATTTAAATACCCAAAAAATAATACCTACCATTTTATACCATAATATACCACAAATATCTCGAACCTACTACCAACAAAAAAATAAATATCTAGAAAAATTACATTTCCACCCTATAAAATTACCAACCTATCCCTCACATAGACAACACCTACCCCCATGTTTTGATAATTTCCTCCTTAAAAATCTATATAGGAATGTTTCCATAATAATTTTCCTCTCAATGATCTAGATATGTTAAAAATCCATCCTAAATGGCCACTTGTTACACCATTATAGAAATATATCTACCAAGATACACTCAGAACTCTTATGTGAGACAAGTACAAGATTAACTAAAACAATGAAAAGATTTATAGTTTCTTTTCCCTCACCAAATTTATTGGATATTTTTTGAAAATGCCAATTAAATATTTAATACATTAGGTTATATGTATTAGTCAATTATTTAGCCTTTGGGATACTTAAATTAATGATTTCCATTTTTTAGGATCTAAAACCTCTATGAATAATGAAATGAATTCTACATTAACTTTATAATACATTTTTAAACTTAAAAAAGAAGAATCCCTATATCACTAATAAAAACTCTCATAAATACCTCAATTAGTACCTTGAAGTTATAAAAATACAAGTCCTCATATGACTTCAAATATCATCCACATACTTCACTATTCTAAAGGATATGTGCATGTTTTTTAAAAACTAATATAGGACTACATGAAATTACATATAAAAAAATTTAGAATTATAGTATATGGAAAAAATAAGGCTGATGAAAATACTTCAAGATATATCCTATCAAATCTATAAGTCTTATTTCCAAGAAAAATTCTGAATTCCTCACAATTAACCTCCCATATCCTCCCTCACTTGATCCTCTCTTATTTAATATCTCATTCATGCCCTACCCCCAAATAGAAATTTTTATTCCCACATATTCCCCTTGGAATGAAAATTTTATACCTTAAAAAACCCTTCATCTCAATGGTGTTATCACTCAGAAAACCATAAAATATAATTTTAATCATGATTGATGAAATTTATTTGCATCTGTTCTACAATGAGTACTTTCATTATCATCATCACCTTCTTTATAATTTTCTGAATGCACCACCCATTGTTTTGTATTAGCGCACTAATTCAAAGGGCTATAGGTATTCCCACACCTGAAAGATAATTATTTTGTAGGATGTTCCTCCCATTATTTGTTTTGTTATTGAGTAATTCCACACTCTTCAAGAGGTGAATGATTTAGAGTCTCCAAGAAAACAATTAAGTAAGTATCCTCCCATTATCTGATTTTTTTGGGGGGTACTATTAAGAAACCTTGTACTTGAATGGTCTTCTAGACACCATGGTTAAGCTTCACATACACCACAAGAATTCCATGACTCACTGTCATGGTAATTTGTTCCAAAAACACCCATGAAAGAAAGCTTCACATGCCAATGTAAATTCATTACATGTAGATTTGACTCTAGTTCTTCGATGTGATCCCAAATTTGAATGTCTTCATGGAGTCCATAAAAAAGATCTGATATATTTCAGATTAGGATGGTTATTTAGTAATTATGATAGATGTTATAATTGATTAATATAGTCTTTTACCAACCTCATGTAGTGCAGTGAAACCAATTCCTTATAAGGACATTAGATCATGATACCACAAAACCATTTTATGAGATGATCATTGAATGTTTTCCACGAAAATCCTAGAAATTATTCTTGTTATATATTGAACCAAAGGACTATAACTCAATTGATATTAATATACACAATAGAGATCTGATCATCAATTAATAGTGATCTGGGCATCATCGAAGGGATCCTTGAGCATCACCGAAGAATCAAAGGCAAACCCATATGTACTGATACACATAACTTATTTATCACCACTCACTTATACAAGGCTATGTATCAAAGTATCTACAATTTATAATATCCCGAGTAAGATCAATCTTCATTTCCTAGAATAGAAGATTTTCATGAAATAAAAATTTTATGAGTGTCCAATGTAATTTTTGAAAATTTAAAATGCTTTAGAGACACCCTTTATAGCTATTAAACCTGTATGATTACTCCAAAAAATTGGATTCCTTGGGTGGGGAAATTGGTGATGTTCATTGTTATTTTTCTAGGGTAGAATCCCTTGAGAATGTATCTTGACCTAGGGTATATGAAAACCCACATCATTAATACTCATTAAATAATGATTTCTTAGATAATGTGTGACATCCCAATATTTTTATAAAAATTTTTTTTTTTTAAAATAATCAGATTTCTTTGATTGCATGCATTACATGTTACACTATATTAATGTTTTTTTATATGAAACACCATCTTAACTTGCATCACATGCTAACCAAGTTTTTAAAAAATATAATTATATTATTGTATTAATTTATAAAATAAAAGTATAACCTAGATTTTAGAATAGGGGGTATTAATAGGATTAAATAAGATATGAAAATATGTTATATACATGTAAAAATAATTAATTCTTTTATGGCCAATTAATTATAAATGAATACAAAACCCTATTAAAAATTAAAGGAAATGTTTTTCTAAAAAAATATTTATTTAAATGAGCACAAGTTTGTCTTATACAGATAAAATAAATAAATAACCATTTTTGGATATTATTAATTAAATATATTTAATATAATGTATGGAATTTTTCCTATGCGTAATATAGTCAAAATAAAAATATTTTAATTTTTATGCATGAAAATTGTATTTTTTCTAAAATTAGTTTTATCACCTCCCACAGGAGAACATATTTTAAAACTAAAATTTGACACTTATAAATTATATTGGAAAAAACAAAATTCTTATTTTAAACATGTATACAAATATTAACATTTCTTGATTGATTTTTATTTTGTAGAAAAGATTAATGAATAGTAAAAAATACTGAATTTTAATTGAAAATAGATTTTTCGTTTTGATAATTTATGAGGTTAATTTTTTATGATTGTTTTCAATGAATAGTTAGGTCAATTTTATATCAATTAATCCAATTTATATTATTGGAATCAACTTCACATTAAATTTGGATATAAAAAAATTTCATTTTTTTGAACGTTTTCAAATTAACAAACCTGTTTTCTCGATTCTCTCAACGAGATTAATTTTTTCAAATTATGTATTTTGAATTTTAGAAAAGTAATTCCAAATTTTTATTAAAAAATTAAAAATTTATTTAATAGGTTATTTTTATTTCAGGTAAATATGAATTGTGACATTAATAATTTTGGTTATCATGCTTAAGGGTAAATCGGGTAATTAATGGTATAAGTAAAAATATAAATATTTGAAACATACCCTAAAACTTTATAAAATGTTATTTTATGAATTTAATTTTACACATAACAAAATCATTTCTAAATTTAACAATTTAATTGACAAATCTCCATGAAAATTATTTGGATATTATAAAAATCAAAGAGAGTTATAAGATACGACACTCTTACTTTTAATAAGTATAATATTTTTATTATGGGGAAAATATAATATATTCTTGACTAGATATATGATAATGAAATATAAAATTTTTATATATGTTTTTGAAATTATTTTATAATTTTTATTGAAGAAATAATTATCATATATAATTACACAATGATGATGCATTAATTATTTAATTAATAAAAAGTTCATTAATTGAAATTAAAAGTATTAAAATAAATATAATTTTAATTACATAAAGTTATCAAATAATTTTATAAGTGAATTTTAAATTTTAGGGGTATATTAAATGATTTTTTAAGTTATCTTGTTGTATTTATTTTCTTAATGTCAATGTAATGAGTAGTTTAAAAATTGACTCTAATGGTATTTTATGAAAATAATATATTATTTTACAAATTAAAAATTATAAAATTCATAAATAAATTAAAATAAGATAAATTATGGTAAAAATTATTATTAATTTACCATTTATGATTCAATTTACACCTTATATGTAAAACTCTCAACCTTTATTATTGAAAATTTTGGTACTGTAGTTTAAAATAAAATAGATTAACTAGGGGTTAATCAAAATGATGTGGTCGAAAATTACACCGAAACCTATCTAAAATATATTTTTTGATATTATTTCTAGAATAACCCACATTATATTTAAATTAGTATCCATTTATAGGAATTTGGTTAGTATTTAATTTATTATAAAATAATCTTTTGGTAAATTATAAAAGTACCCCCCCTCTCTTTTAAAAGGGAAACACTTCATCTCTTTTATTCACACATAAAACACTTTTTTGGTTCAGAAATATTCTCTTCAAATCTCCCCCAAAAATCTATACCTTAATCCAATGATCCTCCCTTTAGGTATTAATCATACCAAGGAATCCCTTTTGTGAAAACAAAAATGAGTTTCCCAAAGAAGAGGTAACATCCTTCCAAAATCTTTGTTGTTTTATTTTCATTCTCCACCCCATAAATTATTCTTATTTAATTATTAAAATATATTTTTTTTGAAATATATTCATATTTGTTTTTTTGTTATGGTTTATTCCTAAAATCACAAACACACATCCATAAAATGAGATACATAATCATTCTTCATGTGTACGGTGGAATACCACCTTCCGAACTTATGTCATTACTTCTTTTATTTCAACCATTAATGGTTGTGAATAATGATATAATTTATATTTTTATTTGATATATCTGATATTTATGATGTACGTATTCTTATGTTATTATTATATAACAAATACTTTCAGGGTTTCCAATTGGTGTAAATATGATAACTTTATTTATGGACATGTGGAATACCGCCTCTTCAATGTGATGAGATTCATTCACACTATACGTGGATTGTTTTAAGGATGGTTTGAGTGAAAATATATTACATAAATAAATTAATAATTCTATGAAATTTATATTATATATATATATATTTTACATTATTTATCTCAATACGGTAAGAAAATAGAAACATCGTTCAAGCATATGTAGGACCTGTCATCCCCCAAAATGATGTATTTCATTTTCAATTAATACCTTTTATATATTTTTATAAATATATATATATAGAATATATATTATATTTATATATTTTATATCATTATGTGGAAAATTAAATTAAAATATAATAAATATGACCAAAAATAAAACAAATCAAACGCATGTAAAAAATAAAGTGATTATTTCCCGAAACACAACATTAACATGAAATTATTAATAAATAAATAATAGAAGATCATAAGTAAATAAAATATGGTATGATATAATTGAATAAGGTTTTTTAGTGTATGTATAATAAAATTTGTTTTTTATATATGAGGTTTGGAAAATTATGAAGATAGTCAAGACTTAAGGTAAGATATTTTTGTCTCTCTTTTTTATGGGGGACACATGCCTCATAAACTTCTTATTTATTATGTATGATGTATATAATAATGAAGAATATATTTTATGAGTTTTATCCTATTTATTATTTTATTTCTATATCCCTTTAATTTTATTTCTTTTATGGTTTATATGATTCAAAAAATTATAAAGCGGTAAGGGTTTATTTCACAATCTCATCAATATTCAGGATTGTTTCTTTTTTAATCCTCCATTGTGGAATATTTATGATCCATGTCCATGGATTCTAAAAAAATAAAAAATGGATTCAATAATACCTTATGAATAATTATTGTTATTTTTACCAATGTTTTAATTCATAACAATTGATTTAAAAGAATATTTTTATTCTTTTCTAAAAAAGGCTCTCTGTGACTTTTCCGATAGAAATATATGGAATATATTTTTTTAAATTATATGGAATGAGAATCCTTTACTATAATCATGCACATTTAATTTCATTAATTTTCAATTAGAAACATAACATATTATTTTCAAATAAAAGTATTTCCTTTATTATTTCACATCTCATTTGAAAAAGTGTTTTATAAAGGAAAGGGATATTTTCCTTAATTATTATTTGATGCAATAATTCAAAACATTTTTCCTTAGAAGAGAACATTATTTGATTATTACTTATTCATTAATAAGGATATGACACATTTATATAATTTATTTTTTATATTAATGATTTGTGTTTATGATGGAATGTTACTAATGAATCTTATTTCTTTTCAATGAGTTATTTTGAGATGAGGTCTTTATGAAACTCATTTCATTACATGGCTTTTGAGATGATGATTGACTTATGTTATTATGAAACACAAATGTATTATTTCCATTATTATATTGGTTGTACCTATATATCCCTCAAATGTTTTGGGTAATTAATTATATCTCATGATATATTTAAGGGAAATTAGTCGATGTGCATGATCCATGATGGGAAACAAGTCAATGTTCTTGATTAATTATGTGAAACAAGTTAATTTGATTGATTTGTGATGGGAGAAAAGTTGGTGTTCTTGGTTAGAGATTCATAGTAGTTAACCAAGACATATTAAATGGGCTTCTATACTTATTATGATTCCATACACATTTATGATATGATCATATGTTTCATGATTGAGTTATGATGATATTTCATTATTATGGTTCATGTATTTTGAAATGTTAATGATTGATTCCATGACTCATGTTTATAATCCATGACGAGTTGGGTTCGAAATTTTCTCATGATCACATACCCATATTTAATATATTATGATTTCATAAGATTATAAATTGTTACCTTCAATGATTACCCTTACTGATCATTTGAGCTCACCCTTTTCTTATGTTTCCTTTCTATAGGTTATAAAGAAATGTTTTTAGTAGGAGTATTAAATGGGAAGATATTTTTTGAAAAAATTGAAGATATTTAAACATACTATAATTTTTTTATTCTATGATTCAAGAGGAACTAAAATATTACTATTCCCAGGCATGTTTTTATGTAATGTAATTAATATTAATCTATAAATATTTAATATCTAGGTATATAAATCCTAGTTTAATATATATGGTATCAGAGAAAAGGTTTAGTCATCCATTGGAATATAGGATGAGAAAAATATAGTAATAACCCTAAGTATAATTCCATGCTATAATCCTTTAATTTTGGTAATGAAATAGTATAACACCTTAGATGTTATAGATTGAAACTTTATAAGTAATTTTCCTAGATAATGTGGTTTTACCATTATGATTAGGGTTTATCACATTATTCTTTTGGACATATCTAACAGATAGAACCAGAAAGAATCATGTTAACATTGAATCGGATAAACTGTTCGATGACTATGAGTAACCAAATATGATGATGACAATAGAGAATAATATTGTGATATTTTTTAATTAGTTGTCATGATATATTATTAACAATGTGAACCTGGGTGTGATCCCTAACACATCAAATTAGTAGAAGATGTATTTTTATGAAATATAATTAGGTTATTAACATAGATGAAAGAATATTTGGTTTTTAATATGTTAAGAAGGTGGGAAGAAGAACCTATAAGAATATCAAAAATGAAGGGTAATATGTTATCTCTATGGAAAAAATGACATAGAGTGACAAATTTTCAAGGAGTTCAATGTATTTTGTGTGGGTAACATAGAAATTACCTACCTCAATATCCTAACCTGAGAATTTAATTACAGATAAAATAAGTACCTATTCCATTCCAGTCATTGAAGTGTAAGGATTAAAGTTATTATTTGGATTCAATAATAATTTTATAAAAGTAAATTTATAGTATTATTCAATAATAAAAAATCCAGGGATGGATCCATTGTAACTTTTCCTTAAGGATTTAATATAATGTGTTGAATGGTATAGGTAACCATGAAAAGTTATTGAGGTAGTAAGGTGATTTTTTTTGGAAAATACATGATTAAGGGAAGTATAACCTTTAATATGTGAATGATTTTGGGATAATAAAAGACAAAAATTCTTGATTGTTATAAAATAAATGGGATAGTATTGATGAACTTAGTATTGTTATGAAGAAAATGAGGTTTATGATATCATGGACTGAGTTTATAGAGTTTTTGGATTTGTGGTATGTGGAAAGAGTTTAATTTTGAAAACATGCATGTTTTCATTAAGGTTTTATGGTAATTCAGGTCATTACCATGGTTCAAGATATTACATGATAAAGGTATTCACATGTTAGGTATGAAAAAAATTAAATGATACTCCTTGTTTTAAGGGATATATGATAATTTAGTGATCTTATTCTCAAATTCACGGATTTTGATATTTTGGAAGGATTATGAGGGTAACCATTTATGAATTGTTCACATTGAAATTTGAATGAGGTTTTAGAGATTAATTTTACATAACACAAACATTTATGCATAATGGATATCATGTGGTAACCATTTTATTATGACGATAACTAGAGTTAGAAGGAATGAATTACCATTGCATTAGAGATATTATGATCCACTAGTTCTTTAGGAATTACAATTTCAACTTTATATTTTATTTGACTAAATGATGAAGTAGTAATTGATAATGGAAAAAACATAGTGTGAGATTATATATATGAGATAAGATAATGTAATTATATATTCTCAAAAAATTTCTAAATATAAGGTTAACCTATAATAATTATTTTCATGATATCAATGACCTTTTATTGAACTATTCGGAATGTGGTTTTGTAGTCATTATCCTTTTCTTGAACATGTTCTCTGTCACTCTCTATCAGAACTTGAGAGTTAGTTTTCTCATATATGTCCATGATTTCACGTTCCATATATATTATCTTATGTGGAAACCTAGTTATGAGTTACTTTGGGTAACAGTTAAGTTTCCAAATTACTTATTCTGATGGTCGTTTTAGTATTCATTTTTATGATGTGGGTTTCTATGAAAGTAACTTACATGAATTAAAACTTTGAGGACCCCAATGAATTTTGAGGGAGAAATTAATTTTAATACGGGTAAAATGTTACAACACTAAATTTTTATGAAATGTTTTTTTAAAATAATCTGATTTCTTTGAAATATTTCATTAAATTCTACACCATGTTAATCTTGGGATACACACAACAATAGATTAACAAGCGTTACATGAAACACCAAGTTTCTATGAAATATTATTTTATTATTGTAATTATTTAAAGAATAAAATTATAATGTAGATGTTAGAATGATGAGTATGAATAGTATTAACTGAATTATGAAAATATTGTTTATAAATTAATATATAATTAATTTCTTTATGACCAATTAATTATAAATAAAAATAAAACTCCATTTAAAATAAAATGAAATGTTTTTTGGGAAAAACTATTAAAATTAGAACAAGTGTGTTTTGTAATAATAAAACAAACAAAATATCTAATTTTGGATTATATTAATGAAATATGGTAAATATAATTTTTAATATTCACCCTATGTATTTTCTAGACACATTATAAAAATAAATCTAGTTTTATGCTTAAAACCTGATTTTTTTATAAAAGTAGTTCTATCAACATTCAATTGAACACTTTTTTAAAAACTAAATTCTAAAAATTTTATAAATTATATTTTAAAAAAATTAAATTTTTATTTTAATTTGATATATAATAGTTTACTTTAGTATTATTTAAATATTTTTCTAATAAATTTCATGATAGTAAAAAATAATGAATTTTAATTGAAAAATTATTTTTAGTCTAAATAATTTATAGTGTTAAATTATATATTTGACTATTTGTAAACTATAAATAGATAAATATTATATAATAAAATCCAATTTATATAATTTTATTCAATTTCTCATTGAATTTGGATATAAAAACATTTTAATCTTTTGAATGTTTTCACTTTGAAAACTTGTTTTCTCAATTCCATCAAAAAGATTAACTTAAAATTAATTTTAGCCAATTATGTGTTTTTAATTCTAAAAAATTGATAAAATATTTTTAATTATAAGGTATAAATTTACTAAATATTTCCCTTTTATTTATGGGAAACATAACTAATAAATTTTAGAATTTTTATTATCACGGTTAAGGGTAAATAAATCATTAAGGGTAAAAATAATTTTATAAATATTAGAAAATTACCATAAAACATTACCAAATGGTATTGTATGAAGTTAATTGTAACCATAAAAATAAGTTTATAAGATTAATATTTTAAAGAAAATTTTTCCATGAAAACGATTTGGGTATTAGTAAAATCAATGAGAGTGAAAAAATATCACACTCATTGTTGTAATAATTATAATATTTTTAATATGGTGTAAAATAGAAGATATTATTGACTATATATATTAGTATGAAATTTAATCAGTTTATATAAATCTTTAAAATTTATTTATATATTTTTAGTGAATAAATAATTATCATAAATAATTACACAATTATGATATAGTGATTATTCAATTAATAAAAAATCAATTAAGTGATATTAAAAAAATTAAAATAAATATAATTTGAACTAATTATGGTTATACACAATTTTTCTAGGTGAATATGACATTTTATCGGTGTATTTAATTAATATTTTATACGTTATATTAATTTATTGATTTTATTAAATTCAATGTAATGAGTAGTGTCACAATTAAGACAAATGATATTTTATTAAAATAATAATTTTTTAAATAGTTAAAAATCATAAAATACTATGTAAGGGAAAGGAAATAAATTATAGTTTCCAATATTATTAATTTTCATTTCTTACACAATTTACAACTTAGAAGTAAAATTATTGACCTTTTAAACATTGAAAATGTTCTTATAGTTGTTAAAATTAAAATCGATTAACTGAGGGTTAATCAAAATGATAAGGTTTAAAATTACATAAAATAATGTATTAAATATATTATTTTATGGTATTGCATCAATATACTATATTATCTTCGAATTGCTTTCAATTTGGAGGTATTTTAATTGATATTTAATTTATTATAAATTAATATTTTGAGAAATTCTAAAATTTCCCCTCCTATATATTGTAAAAGGGAACCTATTATTTACAATTATTCACACTTAAAAACCAATTTGGATCAGAAAATCCATATCAAAATATCCTCCCAACTTGAATCCATTCATCTTATAATCCTCCCTTTTTCCATAAATTTATCCAAGGAATCCCTTTGGTGAGAACCAAAATGTGTTACCCAAAGTATAGGTTATATCATTCCACATGCGCTATTGCTTTATTTTCATTATCCACCACTAAAATTATAATTATTATATTCTTATATAATAAAATTATTATTATAAATATAATGATGTTTTATGTTAATATTTTATCCTACACTCAAAAACACTTCCATTAAATGGGATACACAATCATCGTTAATGTGTACGATGGATTACCACCTCGCAAACCGATGTTGTTCATTCTTCCATTTCCACCTTTAAAGGTTTGGTATAATGATTTAATTTATATTTTTATATCATAAACATGATCTATATATTTTTTTATTCTTATTTTAATATTATATAACACAAACCTTCATGATTTCCATTTGGTGTAAATATGATATCTTTTTTTCTGGATGTGTGGACTACCGCCTTCTTAAGAGGATATGATTTGTTCACTCCTTATATGGAATGTATTAAGTATAGGTTTATTGTATATATATGATATATATGAATTAATAATTATACTTAAATTATATAATATATATACATATATATCATTTACTTTCTTTCTTTCAAAATGAAAATAAAATGAAAACACCGTCCATGCATACGTACAACCTATAGTCTCCAAGAACAGTTTATTACATCTTCTATTTCTATATTTTATATATAATTATAAATTAATATAAAGTTAATATATATTATATTTATATCGTGGTTATAATTATATATGTGTTTAAATAATTATATAATTATCAAGACAAAAAATATAACATATCAGAACACATGCGAAAAACTAAGCATTTATTACCCGAAACACAACTTTGACATGAAATTGTTAATAAATGAGTAATAAAAGGTAAAAAGTAAATCATATATGGTACCATATAATTGAATAAGGTTATTTAATATATGTATAATAAACTTATATTTATTATACATTATTTTTGAATAATTACAATGAGAGTCAAGTCTTAAGGTAAGGTGTTTTTATCTCACTTTTATTTTTTGTGGACGCATTCCTTATAGAGTACTTGATTATTATGTGTGGTGTATATACCTCTCAAAAATGTATTTTATGAATTTATACTGAATATTAGGGTATTTTAATATCTATATATTTTTAATTATTCTAGTATCCATACAATTCAACTAATTATAATGTGGTAAGGGTTTATTTCACGTTCTCATTAATATTAGATATTTTTTCTTTTTATGTCTCACTTGGGGAATTTTTTTCTTATATTTCCATGTATTCTAATTTTTTTGTAAAAAATGTTTTTTAAAATATACTATTAATATTTAAAATTATTTATATCTATGTTTTAATTTATAATAAATGGTTTGGAAAACTATTTTTGTTTTTCTCTAAACAAGGCTCATTGTGACTTTTCTGACAAAAAATATAAGAAATTATTTTTTTAATTTATATGACTTGAGAGTAATTTTCCACCATCATGAATAATAAAATTATTAATGATTAATTTACAATATTACTAGTTTATTTTCAAATAATATTTGTTCCATTATAATTTTCCAACTCTTTAGAAAAATGATTTCATAGCGGAAAGGGTTATTTTCTTCAAGAATTTTTTAAAGTAATTCTTCAAACCCATTTTCCTTCTAAGAAAACCTTTCTTATGATTAATTATTATTTACTAGGGATATTTAGCATGCATATAATTATTATTATTTGTATAAATGTTTTATTTTATTGATGGAATGATACTTTTGAATCATACTTCTTTTCCCAGACTTATGTTATGATAAAGTGTTTATAAAACTCATTTATTTAAATGATTTTTGAGATACTAAATGATTTATATTATTGAGGGAAACATATTTTTGGCACACACTATGTGATGGGTGGGAACTATATCTCCCTCTAATTTATTTCTAAATGAATTTTATCTAATAAGATAGTTAGGGGAAACAAGTTGATGTGATTTATCCAAGATGGGAAACAAGTCAACGTACTTGATCCGTTAGGGTAAACAAGTTGATGTTCTTGATCTATGATGGGATAAAATTTTCAGTGGTTGATCTTAGATACTTGGTATATAATAACCCTATTTTTGGTGATAAAATACTTTGGAATATTCTTGATATTATTTCAGAGTAGCGCCTTCAGACGGCGTACGATTCCGAGCCCCGGTGTGGGTGGAATTAACTTTTTAGTGCGTTCACACTGGGCATGCCAAATAAATGGGATAACTCCTAAACGGTGGATCAGATTAGAGATACGAGTGTACGGATGGGTTCGGAGTGGGGTGTTTACTCTAGGAACGACATAAAACATGTCGGCACGGGACGTTTGAACCCCTTGCCTGCTACAGGAATGTTAAACGGATAAATAAATAAATTAATTTATTCGTTTAATGGTTAAACTCAAGTATCTCTTAAACGGTGGCTCAGATTGGAAAACTGAAGGCACCGTTGAGTTCAGAACATACCGTTTACCCTAGGAGGGGTATAATTTTCATGGACACGAGCCGTCTGTGAAAAATGGCCTTGGGGGCATTTTCGTAATTTAGTGGCCTCGGTTGTTAAATTTTATATCTTTTGAATGGGGATACAGATTAAAATTATGAGACCATAGTTGCGCTCAAAACGTCATTTTTTCCCCAGGGGCGCCCTCCTTTTTTTCTACGTCGGTAGTGGAGTCGGGAGCGTGTCGGGCGGGGGGGGGGGGGGGGGTTAACTGTTTTCTACTTAAACACACCCCTCCCTCTTCTTCTTCTTCTTCTTCACCTATCCAGCATCAGGCGGAAGCCTCCTCCCTCTCCTCCTCCACTCCGGCGAGGTAGCTATGGAAAAGCGTGACAACACCGACGAACCCCCCGCAAAGCTTCGGGCTACGCCCCTGCAGGTAGGAGGTTTTGTTCCCGTTTTTAAATTCCCGCACCTACTTTGAACTGGGATTTCATTGTTTAATTACTTCTTGATCTTCAATCCAAGCCCATAGTCGTGTAGAGTATGTTTTGAGCTTTCCGATGCTTCTTCCGGAATTGAATTCCGAGCTCTAAGGTGATCGCAATAGTCCGCCGAAGTTATGTGGGTTTCTTGTTTTTTTTTCGGCGTCCAGCGGCTCTAGGTGGCGGCGGCATCGTCGGGACGGCGGCAACGACTCGGGGACGACAGCGGCTTCAGGATGGTAGGCGGCAGCAGCCTTGGGCTTGGCGGCAGCAGGATGAGGGTGCCAACAGGGAGTGACAAGTGGGGTCACGACGTTACCCCGACGGCGGACCGAGACCCGCATCCCGCGGGTCTCCGTGGAAAAAGAGGACCGACCGGGTCGGCCGGTCGGTGGAGGCAGGCAGCACCGCGCGACTAGGCTGCAGGGCGACGCTGTAGAGATGGCCAGCAGGTGTGGGCTGGCCCAAGCGAGCTAGACCGGCCGGTGCGGGCCGGCTCGAGCGAGGCGGACCGAACGGTGCGGGCCGGCCCGAGCGAGGCGGACCGGCCGGACCAGGCCGGTTCAACCCAAGTGTTTTTTTCCATAAAAATTCGGACGCCTGTATCTTTTTCTACGAATGCCCGTTTTGCGTGCCATATGTGGAAGCACCTTCCTGGTGTCAAGGCGAACATTTTGGGATGGTTTTGGGAATTTTTTATTCCCGAAACGAGTGGCCTCGGAGGCGCGACACGTCTTTAAGTGAATTGACGTTTTCCGGGGGATTTGTTTTGGACGGCGCAGACGCGTCTGACATCCGTTTTGAGCACCGTCAGCGGCGTTGGGACCCTGGCACCGAGGTGAATCTTTCCAGGGTGGATTTGGGAGTTGATGCCAGAGTGGAGGCGTGGGCCCCACACCCCTTCTTTTGAGCTACGAGCAGCATTTAGCGACTTTCTAATCGGGCGTCCGTTCGGGGCGTGCGAGTAGTCGATTCTGGATGTTTTTCCGAGGGCATTGAATTGGAGCAATCCACCCTCTTTAATTCCGCATGGTGGTGCGGTCCCCACAAGGGCCGTTTTGGGAGTTGGCGGTGATTTCCTTCTTTATCAACAGGTGCCCGTTTTGGACAATTGAATTGTCCATCTTGTGTACTTTTTCGAGAGGATTGCAACGATGTGATCCGTTGGCAGTGTTTTGGAACTGAGATGTGGGTCCCACGCATCACCTCTCATGTTTAGTATGTTGGAACACACCTTTTTTCCAGACCTCCGTTCCATGCAAGTAAACAAACTTTTTTACTTGTTTTTCCGAGATCAATGTGATGGCGCAGTTCGCTCGACCTTTTTCGGGGACGTGGTGTGGGCCCCACCCGACCTGGCTACGGTGAATAATACCTTTTTCACCGGGTGTCCATTTTGGGCGATTTAGTAGTCAATACCATGTGTTTTTCTGAGGGAATCGCAGTGGTATGATCCTTTTGTTCAGTTTCGGGATCTTGGGGTGGGCCTCACTTGGGTTGGTTATGGTGAATAGTACCTTTTTCACTGGTTGACCATTTCGGGCGAGTAATTAGTCTATCTCTCATGTTTTTCCCTGGAAATTACAACGGTGTAATCTGTTCCAGAAAGAGGATCCTCATACGCGATCTTATTAAATGTGGAAATATGAAAGGTGCCCTGGTGGCAGTTCTTCTACCGTGTTTGTAGTGGACCCTTGGTGTGTGATCACATGCACTCTTGGGAGAGTGCTATTGGTGGTTAAAGTGATGTGGTTGGTCATGCCTCAGCTGTTGAGGTGGAAAGATGGAGTTGTTCCGTTTAGGCCTTCACATTGACGATGGGTGTCGTGTGCACGTTAGCCTTTTTGGCTGGAGACGTGGAATACTCTGGAAGTATGTGAGAACACTGGGAGGTACATGTGTATGTTTTTACCTGAGAACATTTCTGCACTTGGTTGGGGTTGACTTGGGGCCACACGTTGTGTGGGCCCTAGGTGCGTGCCGTATTCTGCTTTGCGTACTTTTTACCTCTCGTGACGTAGAGGGTTCCTCTATTCTCGATTATTGAGAAGCGGGGTTGAGTTTTCCACAGGCTCTGTGCTCGATGGTTTAGATCAGTAGGGTTGAGTGGTTTCCTCTAGTTTTGTTCCGGAGTCGGGTGGTTAAACGATACCCACTCTGTGTTCGGTTGGCCAGTGTTGTACCATCCAGTAGAGATGGTAAGAGCAGTTCTGGGTTTACCCTCCAGTAGAGATAGGGCAGTGGGTCGCTCATCGACTTCTTCAGGTTTACCCTATATTAGAGACTGGGTATTGGGTTTCCCACTAACTTCTAGGGTTTACCCTCCACCAGAGACTGGGCAGTGGGTCACCCGACGACTCTTGAAGGTCTACCCTCCAGCAGGGCTGGGCAGTGGGTCGCTCGTCGTCTAGTTCCAGGTCTACCCTCCAGCAAGGCTGGGCAGTGGGTCGCCTGTTGACTTATTACAAGTCTACCCTCCAGCGGGGCTGGGTAGTGGGTCACCCGATGATGTGTTAGGGTTTTCCCTCCAGTGGGGCTGGGCAGTGGGTCACCTGATATCTTGTTAGGGCTTACCCTCCAGCAGGGCTGGGCAGTGGGTCACCCCGATGTCTTGATAGGGTTTACCCTCTTACAGGGCTGGGCAGTGGGTCACCCATTGAAATTTCAGACTCAGTCCTTTCTACTAGGCTAGTCTGTGGCTTTACTCCGTGACTACCAAAGCAGGACCCTCGTTTGTACGAGTCAGTGATGCGACATCTTTGACATTGAGCAGACCTCTCGACTGTGGGGCAGTGACGTGGTGTGGCTTGACGTTCCCCCATAACTATCAAGTACGAGGGGCTCTTTCCACACCGAGACGCGTCCCTGTGACGTGACCTAAAACCATGCAGGTGAGTCAGTGCTGCCCAAAGCTAATATTTTCTAGGTGCGGTGATTTGAGCCCCCTGACTTTCAATTCGGGGAAGACTTGCGGGATGATGGTTATCGACAGTGTTTACTTATGAGACTGATGATGACTCACTTTCATGGGCTGAGCTACCGGATGGAGATTCCCTTACGATCTTGTTTGGGCTTCTTGAAAAAGAATATATATATGTATATATATTGTTCTAGTACCCAATTCTTGGGTTTGGTTACTCTCCTTCCAAGAGAGGAGAAGACGCGCGGGGTATGCCACGTGATTTTTGAGTCTATCTTCTCCTGGTTGGATGAGTCTACTCTCCTGCTATAGGTAGAGAAGACACGACGGGAAGTTCAACTTCTCACAGTTTCCAGCTCCTTGTTTCTGGATGAGTCTACCTTCTTTCCTCTTGTTGGGTTGAGCTGGACTCTCTACTCTTACCCTTTACTGCACTCTCGGTTGTACTCATTTACTTTTCCCTATTCGATCTAATACTCACCCTTCGGTACCTCATTTTTTGTTCCCTCGATCCTTCAGGGTATCCTACTGAGTATTTGTATACTCACCCCTGCTTGTGATTTTCCCTCACATGGTGTGCCCTTGCAGACGACAGACAGGTGGGTCATGACTTCAATGGAGCTTAGGAGTTCAGAAGTGTAGATCGCATGCGGTGGTCAGAGTCAGGTTCCAGGTGGGGGACCCTTCCAGATGTTTTTCTTTTGTTTACCTGTTGCTGGGTTATGGCACCTTTTCTGGTTGGGCATGTGTTTTTTCCCTTTTATATTCAGTGTACTTTCAGCTTTTACTTTCTACTTTTAGAGGTTAATGCACTTTGTGGTTTATTTATAGCAATTGGTACTTTGATTTTCTTTTTTACTCTGCACTTTTTCATTGAGTGTGTTGCGTGTGTGTGTACAGGTACTTAGGCAAAGGCCTCCCCGAGTTGTTGTGCCTTCGGTGCTGGTCGCCAGCCCCTGGCCTATGGAGGCGGGCTTGGGGTAGTTGCGGCTCGAGCCCGGGTAGGGTCGGGTCGTGACAAAGTGGTATCAAAGGTGGTTCGTTCCTTGAGACGTTGTTTAGATGTCCCTAAAAAGGAATTGGTTGGGATATAGGGAAATAGTGTTAATGTGTCTCGGGAGGGGCTCTTGGGATAGGGAGTCTAGTGATGGTGCGACGACCGATGTATCCATTCACCAGGACCTTGATAAACCGCTTGTCGACTCGACATGCTGAGACACTTGTTGCAGGGAAAAAAATTGGTTTGTGCATCACATAGGATTGAGTATTTGACATTCCGTCTTGAGTCAGCTCCCCATCGTTGTTGTTATTGGTACATACATATATTCTCATCTGATCACGAAACTCCTTCATAATATTTAGAATGTCTCTGCGAAGACAGCCAGCCAAGATACCAGCTTTGGTTCGTGACGATGACCCTGTGAGCTACGAGGCCACAGTCCAGGACCCATCATGCGAGCCCCTTTCTCTGGGTGGGCTTGTAGCAGCACCCCCACCTATTGAGCAGCAGACAGCTTCAGTAGAGCAGGTTGACCACACACCTTGATTTCTAGAGGCAGAGACCGCTGAGGTTCAGTGGTGAGCCAGACCCTCAGGCAGCAGAGGTTTGGCTAGAGAGAGTGGATCACCTTTTCAGGCTTATGCAGACACTGACAGATCTTATGGTGTCTTTGACTGCCAACCTTTTTCACTGATCAGCTTGGTGTTGGTGGAGTCTGGTGACTCAGTTTCTTGACAAGTGGTCACTTTCGTGGTGCGACTTTCTGTTGTTGTTTCGTGAGGAGTTTTGACCCTCCTTCTTATGATCCTTTCGGATTCAGGGGCTCCTGCAGTTTCAGTAGGGAGGGATGACGGCGGCCGAGTACGCTGCTAGTTTCGCAAGTCGTGCACGCTTTTACCCAGACATGGTCCACGATGATAACTTTCGAGCATGGAAGTTTGACTAGGGTCTCCACAGAGAGATTTGTGCTATCATAGTACCCTTGGAAATTTCAATATATTCCAGGGTGCTAGAGTAGGCTCTAGTGACAGAGAGCTTCCTATCACGTTCTAGAGTTGATGGTGGCAGCAGGCATGTTGGAGCCGAGACGTCTACCGCAGCTAGCGGGCATCGACAAGCAGAACCTCGACGTAGGTGGCTTTATGATAACCAGACTCAGGGGCATGGTCGTACATCACAGTGGAACCGGAGGGCACCAGTGCAGCCCGAAGAGAGTCGGTGCTATGATTGCGATGCGTGAGGTCACCTGGCATGGGACTCCCCGACCAGGCACGCTGAGACTGTCGGGCAAAAAGCGGGTGCACCACCACGACGGAGGTAGCGCCATGATCGGAGTAGTACCCAAAGAGGTGGTGCTAGCATAAGAGTGGGAGGAGCTGGTAGTGGGGGACGATCTTATGAGGTCTTCCTATCACCACTAGGCGGTTCACGTCAGGCTCCAGGAGCTGACAGTTGGGACCATGGACAGCCGCGAGCTTTGGATGTCTATGATCCTGCAAGGCATGAGGTGATAAGAGGTACGCTCTACAGATCTTCTACTTTTTGCAGTAGAATTTTTAGGCTCTGTGTGTGAAATTCTTTCCTCCCTGCTCCTTGTTTGAGTTGTTACCAGGGTGGCGCATGGAGTCGGTGTAACCCTGTGTTGGTAAGTTAAAAAGTTGTGGGACCTTTTCTGTGAGTCGATGATGTCGACTCCTTCGCTTCTCGATCATGTAAGAGAGTCTTGGTTGAGGGACATCGACTGTGAAACCTTGCGTGACCAGATATACTTGGGTGTTTCACTATATGGATATTATGAAGGAGGGAATTACTGGGCCTTGTCCTAGGTCCAAGCAGTGATTCCATTCACGACGTGCGACGTAGGGGTTTGGTCGGAGAGGTGAACTACCCCCGAGAGCCTTCGGGCCGTTTGAGACTGTGCAAAGGGACGGAGAGGTTCCCTACCACCTTTACATAACCCCAAAGTATAATGTGGGTGCACGATGTCTCCCACGTGACTTACATGAGAAGAAGTGTGTGTTCTTTTGTGCACGACATTGGCGAGGGAAGAACTCGAATGAACAGATCAAATCCTTTGGTCTGTGTGCGATGGCGAAAAACTGTGCAAAAGTTCTTCTGGGTACGGGAGATCCAGGTGCGGGATTAGTACCCTGAGTTTTTCCCCTATTTTTCTTTTTGGGGACAAAAATATTGAAGAAGGGAATGATTTAAGAACCTTGTTTTTGGCTATAAAAGACATCGAAATATTCTTGATATTATTTCAGAGCAGTGCCTTCTGACGGCGTGCGATTCTGAGCCTCAGTGTGGTCGGAATTAAATTTTCAGTGTGTTCACACTAGGCACATCAAATAAATCGGATAACTCCTAAAGAGTGATTCAGATCAGAGATCCGAGTGTACGGATGGGTCCGGAGTGGGGTGTTTACCCTAAAAACGACATAAAACATGTCGGCACAGGACGTTTGGACCCCTCGCCTGCTACAAGAATGTTAAACGAATTAATTAATTAATTAATTAATTAATTGGTTTAGTGGTTAAAATCATGTATCTCTTAAATGGTGGCTTGGATTGGAAGACCGAGGGCACCGTTGAGTTCGAAACGTTCCATTTACCCTAGGAGGGGTATATTTTTCTCAGGCGCGGGCCGTCTGTGAAAAATGTCCCTGGGGGGTTTCATAATTTAGCACCCTCAGTTATTAAATTTTATACCATTTGAACGGGGCCTCAGATTAAAATTTTGAGACCACTGTTGCACTCGGAGCGTCGTGTTTACCCCAAGGGAACCCTCCTTTTTTTCTGCGTCGGGAGCAGAGTCGGGGGCGTGCTGGGCGGGGGGTTTAAGTGTTTTCTACATAAAAACACCCCTCCCTCTTCTTATTATTCTTCTTCTTCACCTAGACAGCAGATGGAAACAACCTCCTCCCTGCCCTCCTCCACTCCGGCGAGGCAGCTCCGGCGAGGCGCGACAACGCCGACGAACCACCCGTGAAGCTTCGGGCTACTCCCATACAGGTAGGAGGTTTTGTTCACATTTTTAAATTCCCGCACCTACTTTGAACTGGGATTTTCGTGTCGAATTGCTGACCGATCTTTGATAAAAGCCCATAGTCACGTAGATCATGTTCTGAGCTTTCCAATGCTTCTTCCAGAATTGAATTCCGAGCTCCGAGGTGATCACAATAGTCCGCCGAAGTTCTGTGGGATTTTGTTTTTTTTCGGCGTCTGGCGGTTTCCGGCGGCTCGAGGCGGCGGTGGTGGCGTCGGGATGGCGGCGACGAAACCGGGACGGCGGCGGCTTCGGGATGGCATGCGGTGGCGGCCTTCGGCTCGATGGAGGCAGGCCGAAGGTGCCGGCAGGGCACGACGAGCGGGGTCGCGACACGACCCTGGCGGCAGACCGAGACCCGTGTCCCGTGGGTCTCCGTGGAAAAAGAGGACCGGCCGGGGTGGATGGTCAGTGGAGGCGGGCCGCACCGCGCGGCTAGGCCGTGGGGCGGTGCTGATGAGCGGGCCGGTCCGACCCTCGTTTTTTTCCTTAAAAATTCAGAAGCCCGTATCTTTTGCTACGAACGCCCATTTTGTGTGCCGTCTGCGGCAGCGCCTTCCTGGTGTCAAGGTAAGCCTTTTTAGATGGTTTCAGAAAATTTTAATTTCCGAAACAAGGGGCCTCGGAGGTGCGACGCGTCTTTAAGTGAATTGACATTTTCTGGGGGATCTTGTTTTGGACGGCACAGACGCGTCCGGCGTCCGTTTTGAGCGCCGTCAGTGATGTTGGGACCCTGGCGCTGGGGCGAAGCTTTCCAGGGTATATTCGGGCATTGAAGTCGGAGTTGAGGTGTGGGACCCATGTCCCGTCTTTTGAGCTACGATCAACCTTTAGCGACTTTCTCTTTAGGCTTCCATTCGGGGCGTGCGAGTAGTCGATTCTGGATGTTTTTTCGAGGGTATTGAATTGGATCAATCCACCTGCTTTAATTCCGCACGGTGTTGCGGGCCCCATGAGGGCCATTTTGGGAGTTGGCAGCGATTTCCAGCTTTATACCAGGTCCCCGTTTTGGACAAGTGAATAGTCCAACTTGTGTACTTTTTCGAGAGGATTGCAATGGTGCGATCCGTTGGCAGCATTTTGGAACCGGGATGCAGGTCCCACGCAACACCGCTCATGTTCGGTATGTTGGAATGCCCCTTTTTCTCCGTACCTCCATTCCACGCAAGGAAACAACCTTTTTGACGTGTTTTTCTGAGATCATTTCGATGGCGCCGTTCACCCGACCCTTTTTGGGGACGTGATGTGGGCCCCACCCAACTTGGCTATGGTGAATAGTACCTTTTCACCGGGTGTCCATTTTAGGTGATTGAGTAGTCAATACCATGTGTTTTTCCATGGTGATCACAGTGGTTTGATCCGTTTGTTCATACTTGGGATCTTGGGGTGGGCCCCAAACAGGTTGGTTACCGTGAATAGTACCTTTTTCACCGGTTGACCATTTCGGGCGAGTAAGTAGTCTATATCACGTGTTTTTCCATGGGGATTACAATGGTGTAATCTGTTCAAGCGAGCGAAGCCTCATACGAGATCTTATTAAATGTAGAAATATGGAAGGTGCCCCTATGGTAGTTCTTCTACCGTGTTTGTAGTGGACCCTTGGCGTGTGATCGTGTGAACTCTTGGGAGAGTGATGTTTGTTGTTAAAGAGATGTGGTTGGTAGTGACTCAGCTGTTGAGTTGGTAAGTTGGAGTTGTTACGTTTACGACTTCGCATTGACGATGGGTGCTGTGTGCACGTTAGCCTTTTTGGCTGTAGACGTGGCATACTCTGGGAGTATGTGAGAACACTGGAAGGTACATGTGGATGTTTGTACCTGAGAACGTTTGTGCGCTTGGTTGGGGTTGACATGGGGCCTCACGTCGTGTGGGACCCAGGTGCAGGTCGTGTTCTGCTTTTCGTACTTTTGACCTCTCGCGACGTAGAGGGTCCCTCTATTCTCGATTGTTGACCAGCGGGGTTGAGTTTTTCCTCTGGCTCTATGCTCGATGGTTTATATCAGCAGGGTTGAGTGGTTTCCTCTGGTTTTTTTTCGGAGTCGGGTGGTTGCGTGATACCCACTCCGTGTTCAGTTGGCCAGTGTTGTACCATCCAGTAGAGATAGCTAGGGAAGTTCTGGGTTTACCCTCCAGTAGAGACTGGGCAGTGGGTCGCTCATCGACTTCTTCTGGTTTACCCTCCAGTAGAGACTAGGTAGTGGGTTGCCCACTGACTTTTAGGGTTTACCCTCTATCAGAGACTGGGCAGTGGGTCACCCGACGACTCTCGAGGGTCTACCCTCCACCAGGGCTGGGTAGTGGGTCACTCGTCGTCTAGTTCCAGGTCAACCCTCCAGCAAGGCTGGGCAGTGGGTCGCCTGTCGACTTATTCCAGGACTACCCTCTAGCGGGGCTGGGCAGTGGGTCGCCCGATGATGTATTAGGGTTTACCCTCCAGTGGGGCTGGGTAGTGGGTCCCCCGATATCTTGTTAGGGCTTACCCTCCAGCAGGGCTGGGCAGTGGGTCACCCGATATCTTGTTAGGGTTTACCCTCCAGCAGGGTTGGGCAGTGGGTCTCCCATTGACATTTCAAACTCAGTCCCTTCTACTAGGATAGTATGTGGCTTTACTCCGTGACTACCGGAGTGGGACCCTCGTTTGTACGGGTCAGTGTGACAACATCTTTGTCATTGATCAGACCTATCGATTGCGGGGTAGTGATGTGGTGTGGCTTGACGTTCCCCCATAACTCTCAAGTACAAGGGGCACTTTCCCCACTGAGACACATCCCTGCGACGCGACCTAAAACCATGCGGGCGAGTCAGTGCCGCCCAAAGAGGATAGTTTCTAGTTGCGGTGATTTGAACCCCTTGACTTGCAATTCTGGGCGGACGTGTGGGATGCGGGGCATCGATGGTGTTTACTTCTGAGACTGATGGAGACTCACTTTCTTGGGCTGAGCTACGGGATGGAGATCCCCTTACGAGATTGTTCGGGATTCTTGACAGTGTATATATATATATATGTATATACCTTATTCTAGTACCCACTTCATGGGTTTGGTTACTCTTATTATAGGAGAGGCGCAGACATGCAGTGTATGCCACGTTCTTTCCGTTTCTAGCTTCTCATGGTTGGACGAGTCTACTCTCCTACTTTAGGTAGAGAAGACTCGATGAGAAGTTCATCTTCTCACCATTTCCAGATCCTTGTGTATGGACGAGTCTACCTTCTTTCCTCTTGATGGGTTGAGTTGGACTCTCTACTCTTACTCTTTACTCCACTCTTGGTTGTACTCCTTTACTTTTCCCTGTTCGATCTACTACTCACCTTTCGGTACCTCCTTTGTTTCTCCCTCAATCCTTCGTGGTATCCTACTGAGTATTTTTATAATCACCCTTGCTTGGGCTTTTCCCGCACATGGTGTTCCCTTGCAAGTGATGGACAAGTGGGTCGTGACTTCTGTGGATCTTAGGAGTTCAAGAGCGTGGACCGCGTGCGGTGGTCGGAGTCGGGTTTCAGGTGGGGGACTCTTCCAGCTATTTTTATTTTCTTTACCTGTTTCTGGGTTGTGGCACCTTTTTTAGTTGGGCGCGTATTTTTCCCCTTTTCTTTTCAATGTACCTTCATCTTTTACATCGTACTTTTAGAGGTCGGTACACTTTGTGGTTTATTTATAGTAGTTGGTACTTTGACTTTCTTTTTTACTCTGCACTTTTGCATTGAGTGTGCTGCGTGTGTGTGTATAGGTACTTAGGAAAAGGCCTCCCCAAGTTGTTGATCCTTCGGCACTGGTCGCCATCCCTTGGCCTATGGAGGCGAGCTTGGGGTAGTTGCGGCTCGAGCCCGGGTAGGGTCGGGTCGTGACATGGTAGTTAGCCTTTACATATGAAATTTGTATCTATAATTATGATGATTCCACACAAATTTACGAAATGAGATTATGTTTCATGATTGAGTTATGATTACATTTCATTCTTATGATTCATGTATTTTGAAATATTAATGTTTTATAACATGAATCATGTTTATGAACTATGACAGGTTAGGTATGAATATTACTCACCATCACATATCCATATTTATTATCTTATTCTTTCATATGATATTAAATTGATATCATACATATTTAACCTTTCTCGGAATTTGAGATCACCATTTTCATATATTTCCTTTCCACTGGTTATGAAGAATTCTTTTAAGTAGGGGTACTGATGGGTAAGATATTTATGGGAAACATAGAATATATTTATACAGACTATAATTTTTCATTACATGTTTCCATAGAAACTAAACTATTATATTCCCCATGCATGTGTTTGTGTAATTTAGTGAATAATCATTTATAAATATTTAATATCCATTTATGAAAATCTTGGGTCTCTATATAATAACAAAAATAATATAATCCCAGAAGATCATGAGGCTGGCTTTATTTTTGAAATTATGTATATAAAACATCAACTTGATTCATGGGAATAATAAAATTATTTTAAAACTCTATAAAATCCCCTTATATTCCTTTGATCATTTAATAGTTTACTAGATAAATTGGGAATATACATAAGAAAAGGATATATATAAATCCCAATGTGCGAATAATAATATAATGACATGAATAATGTAATATATTTTAGTCAAGAGGTATATAAAGGAGACATAAAAGGGGTAAAAATCATAAACATGAAGATAAAATCCTGATATATGATGATAACGTAAATTAAACACTAGAATATTGAAACAAAAAGAAATTAACATCATAAGATTAATTTATGGCTAACCACCAATACATAATAACATAGTTTGATTATGAAAACCTCTCATGAACCATATATGGTATATCGTTATACAAAAACATTACTTAATTCATTCTTGGGATATATAAGATGTCTCCCACCAATCACATTCACATCATATACATGAACTTGTGTTCCATGTTGATTATACGACATTTCAATGACATTCATAAAGTTTATCTCTCAGGGTTTGGGAGTGTGTGTTACATACATGAAATTCCATAATCAATGAAAGTTTGGTCCATATAAACAAAAACCCATAAGTTGAAATAAGTATGGGTATTCACTACAACAATTTTTAGTAGAGAAAAATCAAATATTAATTGCAATAGTATAAGTAGTGTTAATAGAGGTTTATGGGAGGTTTTATGGGGAGTGAATAGAGGCCTATAATTACATGGGAATCATAAGCATATTAAATTTATGTGAAAAAATAATGAATAACATGAAAAAAATGGAAATCAAAATTCTTAGTAAAATAATGTTTTGGAAATAAAAATAGGAGAGAGTCCCATAACTTGAGAAGGAAAATATTGGAAAGATCTTCATAAGGGATTAGTAACCCCTTGAGATAGATTTATATTGGGAGAGGGAGAGTAACTTCATGATCAAGGGGATTTGAGTGAAGGGGAGTCTAAATATGGATAATGTAATGCCCCAAACCCTCATGGCCCATCCCTTTGCCAAATTCCGGATCCCAAGGAGGTGCCTCAGTGGTAGGACGCCATTTTGGTGTGTGAACGACTGACAGGGCATGATCGGTGAGACCGATCGGTGGGCGACCGATCAGAGTGACCGATGGGCATGACACTGATCGGTGAGAGACCGATCAGTGCGATTGATCGGTGTGTCACTGATCGGTGAAACTGATCAGTGTCGCATAGCCTTATCGAGTTATCTTCTATATATTTTTCCTTTAATGCCACTTTTAGGCCCTTTTTAACCTTTTTGGGAGTGGTTCAAGGCCGTTTTAAGCCCTTAATCAATGTTTGAATTCCAAAGGGTGGGTCGACCCTCAACAAACCCAGCCGAGTGTCCGCGTAATGTTCCCCTCTATTTATATAAAATCCTTAGAGTCACAGTTGTTACCCCCATTTCTGATTGGAATCATTAAATAAAAATTAATCATGTCATGTGTAACCACCCAACCGCATGGTGAAAACACGATCCCACTTTAAAGTCATTCAAATCCCCATATCCCGTAACAACGATATCTCATCCTTATATCACATGGGAATTCCTTCTTCTTCTTCCTCTTGGACGGTATCCTTTTCTTCCCATTGCGTTTAGAGTCTCCCTTTCTGAGTCAAGTGGTGCGCCTATACCAAAGCTTTTCTGTTCCCCCTTGGATTCCCCGATTTTACTCCCTATAAAGTTGCGCACCCCCAGTTTTTGGCGCGTGGAGAATAACTTCGATCCTTGATGAACCAGGTAGTGTTTTTCCTTTTCCCCTTCTTACTGTGTATCATGAGGGGTGGGTATGATATTGTTTCTATGGGGATTTATGGAACCAAACTAAATTAAGATAACAAATGGACTTTAAAGAATTACAGTGGGGTGTGATCGATGTTCTACAGTTTTTCCTTACCCTTGATTATTTATGTGTTGTGAACTGTATGGGATTATGTTTGTTGAAAATCATGGTCATTGGCAGTCTTTCCTTGTGCACTAATGAACCTTTTCCTTCAGTGATGATTTGATGAATGTAATCAGGAAATTGGTTAATCACTTAAACTAGGCTAGTTTAATGGATGTTTAGTAAAACAAGAATCTCTGTGTGACCACCCCGGTTAGCAAACAAAAAGGAGAACCTAATAAATGATGTTCTTGAACCTGGAAGTTACTACTTTGTTTTGGTAGTGGGTGTGTTGTTCTTCTTGGTGCTTATGAGGTGACTTGGATGGGGATGGGATACCCTGTTGTTGTACAGTTGATCAGTTGTGGTTCTAGAGCCATGTGGAGCTGTATCTCAAGGCTTTCTTTGGTTCCAGTACTTTGGGAGATCTCACTTATCCATTTGTTGTTGTGACTTCACTAAAGAACCATGTGTGAAGTCATAAATTTATATTGGCTGTTTCTCTTTCCTGGCTTGTGGTTAGGACTGTTAGTTGCCCAATAGTGTAGAATTCAACTAGTGGGATCACTTGGACGTGAAAACAAGAATGGTTAAAATGGGGAATTGGGTTTGGGAATGTGTTGTGACTTGGCTGTGAGTGTTGTGCTGTTCTTTTATGAATGAATAGTAATGAGGGTGTTTGTTCTTAGGTTTTGGAACCCTAGGTTGGGATGAGTGATTGTTACCTATACATATATCTGTATTTTTTACATTTCTTATTCACTCCCCACCCAAGTTGAGCACTTAGTGTCGAACGACCCATTCCATGGGGGACGGTGTTTTTCCCAACACTCATCTAAGTGGATGGTTATTAGCTCCTTTTCTTCTCCCTTTATTGAATAGTCCAAGACTCTTCAAGCAGGCTGTGATGCCCTGAAGTCTATTATTAGCCCAAGAATCATTGGGTAGGGTAGTGTGGTTGTTGGCCCAGGTGTTTGCGGGAGGATTGTTTCCCAAGTATCTTCTGGATGATGCCTTGGTGTCTTCGGGCATGGTAGTGGTTGTTCTAGCCCAGGTGTTTGCGGACATGGTTACGCACAGTGGTTGTGGCCTAGGTGTTTGTAGGCCGGATGTGTGGTAGTGGCCCAGTTGTGTGCGGGCAAGGTGTGGCAGTGGGATTGCGATGAGAATGGCAGGGTGTGGCAGTGGGGCTACGGTGAGAATGGCTGGATTGGTAAGATGCGTAGGATGTCTTCAATAACCAGTGGGAAAGTGGCATGGGGTACCCAAACATCGATGTGCTATTACTATACTTTACTTGACTTGCGTTATTTGGGGAGTGTTCCTTGGTTAGGCTTGGGTGGACAGTTTTCCTTTCTAGGTGATTTGGTTTTCTCCTTTCTCACAGGGAATTTGAATGCCTCCCCAATTGTGCACAAGCGTATTTGGTTTTCCTAATGGAGTATACTTCTATGCTCACTCTACATATATAAAACTCCTTTTATGTTTCCGGGAGGATTTCGAGTATCGTGTTGGGCCGTACTAGGTCGGACGTTGGGGTGGTTGCTGTTGTCGTTTTCCTTTTCATGGTACTCTACTTTTGGAGTTCTTGTGGCTTGTATCGTTTACTTTTGAACACGCATATGGGAATGGTTTACATTCAATTTTACTTTTAATTTCAGATTTGTTGTTGTTGGGGTTTCTATATTACCTCCCGACCCTATTAAAATAAAAAAGGTAGTTCCATATATCTTGTGTGTGATTATATACCCTTGGTGCTAGTCACCACTCTGGGACATATTGAAGGCGGGTCTCGGGGGTCATTATCTCTCCTTCAACTTAGATAAGGAAGGGTTTGGAAATCTGTTGTCTCTTCCCTCCCTTTTGGTGAAGTCGGGTCAAGATAGAATGGTATCAGAGGAAGTTTGAGAGATAGGATGGAGTCTGGAGTTAGGCACAATGAGGATTCCATGAGAGGGTAGGGTAACAGTGTTGGGTGATCTTGGCGTGTGAAATAGGCCAGGGAAGACCAGCTAGGACACATGATTTTCGTGCCCCCCCGTGATCCGATGTAAGGACTCTGGACCTACCGAACGACCAAGTAAGGCTACACTAATAGTAGGGTAGAAACCCTAGGAAAGGTACATGCATCATAATGACTTGTGTTATCGTGTTTTTGGGGTGTTATAGGGATTTAAAATGAATAAGAAGTCTACGAAGAATTTAAGAACAATATTTTGTGCTACTCGGGCTTAGGCATTCCTTCTTTACCTTGCAACTATGGCACCTAGGAGACGACCACGAGTAGTGAGGGAAATCTAGGCTCAGGAGGTTGACTTGACTGATCGACTGAGGATGGACCGAGAAGAGGAGGACGATCAGTGGTAGAGGACGCTTTGTGCCTTTCATCAGCAGAACCTGGGGAAGTATGAGGGAAACATCTCTGACATGGAGACATAGAGATGGATAGAAGAGTTGGTGATATCATTCAGCTTGATACGGGCTCCGACAGAGTATTTGGTTCCTTTGGCTATGAGCTAGATGCGGGGAGTGGCGCGTCAGTGGTGGACGCTTTACCTTGGGGAGAAGAGGGAGGCTGAGGAGACGTGGACTGATTTCGAGAGGGATTTCCAGGTGGAATTCCTCTCTTCCACGATGAAGGATGAGAAAAGGAAGGATTTACTCTCCCTCCAGCACGGGATCATGTTAGTAAGAGAGTTCGGGATCAAGTTCATGGATCTACTCCGCTTTTCTCCGGACCTCTTTTGGGATGATGAGTCTCGAGCGAGATGTTTGGAGGAGGCACTGTAACACCCCGAGCTTCCACGATACGCTTCTCATTCAATAATGAAATAGCTTGCATTGTACGCAACTTCGAGTTCTAAAACACCGCGACTAATCAAAGTAGACGTAATGAATAGTAATAACCACTTTTTAAAATTATAGAAATTTTATATTTCAAAATGGACTTCATTTTTGGATTCGGAATATCGAAATTAGCCTATGTTGAATTTTTGGTATTTTTCTGAGAACTTCTAATTTTTTATGAATAGTGAAAAATACTTAAAACATGTTTTTAATAAAAATAATTTATTGTGATAAATTATACTATTTAGTGGTTTTAAGGTATAATTAGAATATATTTTTACCATTTTATCCAATGGTGGTCATTAGAATTAATTTAACATTGAAATTGGACATAAACAATTGCCAATCTTTTGATATAAATTGTTTCTTAAAAACACGCTATTGTTGTGACAGCGGGAATTAATTATAAAATTAATTAATGCAACTTATATGTTTGGAATTTTTTAAAATAGACATAATTTTTGAATTCGGAATATCAATTATATCTTAGGGTGAAATTTTGGCCTTATTCTGAAAAACATCAATTTTGATGAATAGTGAAACCACTAAGTGGTTATTAAAAACTGATTTTTCGTTAAAATGAAATATTACCACTTTTGTGATTTGATTTTCAAAAATCCGACATACATGGTTGTCATTAAGAAGTAAAATGTGGTTCAATGAGATTAAAATTATTTTTTGGTGAATAGTAACTTTTAAGTTCTTAATCGCGATTAGAGGTGATTAGTGTAGTTTAACGTAAAAATAATCTTTTAATAATATGAGATGAGCATGACACTTGTCCTACTCCTATTGTATGAGTCATGGCCGACCAAGAAAACCCATGGGTCAACTTGGGGACCCCATGGAGCCACTTTAGTTGGAAAATGACATTAATATATATTTATTTAATGTTAAAATTAAATTGACACAAACATGAGTTGTTTTACTAAAACGGTTTTTAAGTGGGGTTACACAAGTCCAAATTTTGTCTATAAATATTCATTAGAAAGATAAAAAGATTTAATACATCATAGTATTTTTTTTATAATTTTTAGACATTAAATAAATTAAATTATTTATGACATCATGATGATGCAGCGATGACCTCATTATTTAACGATTTAAATAAAATGAGATAATAATGTAAAATCCAGGGCTTACACTTGTCCAAAGCCTATTGTATGAGGAGATTTAGAAATATTATCACCTTAGACTCGAATTATATAAGTGTGGGACCTTTATAATCCGAAAAGCATTGTGTAATAATGTAACATTTCAATCTTTCCAAAAGTGCCCCTCCTCTCCACTTATAAAAGGCCCCCACCTCTCCCAGCTCATTTACACTTTCAATCCATTTGTATCGGCCAACCCCTGCCCAAATACTCTCCCAACTTCCCCCTCTTACTCCTAGAAGCCTCACTTTGGTCAGAACTATTCCCAAGGAAGCCTTTGGCTCAAATCAAAAAGAGTTACCCGATTTTGAGGTAATGTCTTCTCTAATGTCGTTTTGTTTTATTTTTCTTATCCAACCCCCTAAACTATTTTTATTCATTTCTTTTGTAACAACACCAGTATCCTCAATATACTAGGATGTTTTTATAAGAAGGATTCGAGCTACACTTACACACACCTACATCTAATGGTTAAAGAACATACGGTTTCTGTGGATGGCGAATTTCTGCCTCACGAAACGATGATTGTTCAACACTCATATAACACCTTCAAAGGTGGCCATTAAGATGTCACTATTTTTATATATGATATATAATATGTTTAGGTTTTACTTATGCTTCTGTATTTCTCATTTATGGCATACTTTATGATTTACATTATGGGTAAAACACGATAATTTCATTTTAGAAAGTGAGGACTACCGCCCCCTCAAAGTGATTTGAATCGTTAATGCCATATGTGGGATGTATAAGGGATGGAGTAAATGGTATTATACACTATATTATACTGGAATTATATTATACACTTATATCATTATGATTTCGTTCCATTAAATATGAAATTGAAATGAAAGTAGCGTTCATGCGTACGTACGGCTTACCGTCTCCATGAACGGTGCATTTCATTTCTTACCTCTAAATGTTACGTAATATTATAAATTAATGTATATACTGGATATATAAGATATATATGACATCTAAATCATGAATACAATTCTGGATATAATGGATATTCTACCACATGAACAACTTGTAATTATAAGAAGTTTATTTTTGACTCAAGTACCAAAGATCGACAAAACCACCGTTATTAACTTAAATAATTAAATAATGTTCATATCATTGTAATAAGTGATATAAAAAAGATAATGAAATTGAAAATGGTTCTTAATAATATATATATTAACTCTAGTTTATTATTCAGGAGGTTAAAGAACGGTCGAGTCAGGATAGGACGCAAGGTAAGGGAATTTCTTAACCCAACTTCCATTCTTTGGGTTAATCTCCTACTTTCAAATTATGTCATGATATTATTATATCTTATTTTGTATTTTTTACTTTCTTTATGTGTACCTATAGTGAATACACATAATAGATCTATTTTATTTTAAAAACGTTCTTTTTATGGACTTCGTCTCAATCTCCTTTCATTGAGGCATATTTTTTTTATACACAACTTTCTTTTATATGGTGTATAAACCCCTTTGACTTTTATGTTTATTCAAAAGGAATATTTTTTATATGAAGAGTTTTACTAAATGACAAAAAGGGAATGTTTTTTCTTGCCGTACATATGTGGCGACAACGACTTCTCCGCCGCCGTGACCATTATTTGAGTTTCGGCTTCCTCTACAAGCCATACCTTTTTTTTAATGAAAAATAAATACCATGTTATAATTTTATTTTATTTTGGTATTGAAAATGGATTTGAAAGAATTTTTATTATATCAATGTGTTGTATTGATATCTTGTGATTGAAATGGGGAAATGTTATGTTTCCTTTATGCATGTTTTATGTGATACAATTATGTTATGGTTTATGATATGTTTAAACCTATTCATATGAGGAATGTATTGGACTTAATAAGTGACAGGTGGAGACCGCTATAGCTCCTTGATGCATCGGTAGGTCTCATGAGACAACTAGACGTGGAATTGGCCGAGGCCCTTTCCCAATTTGATTTATGGTTTTGGCCGAGGCCTTAATCATTTTATACGTCTTGGCCGAGGCCTTGAAAAAATGTTTCAGAATGTCTGGAATTATACATTCCCTCATTATGAAAGTGGTTAATGATATTTCATGTGATTATTCGACCAGTAGAATATCCATGTGAAGATGTAAATGGCATTATCTCATTTTAATTTTTCCATATTATGTTGATGTTCAAGTTTAAAAGGCTTTTTTTAGTTATACATTGCCTTAAATGTTTATGTTTATTTATGAAAGCTTCCGCAATATTGTTATCCTTACTGAGCATCTAAGCTCACCCCTTTCAATGTTTTAATATTTTCCAGGATGTGAGGAATTATTTTATGAATGACCTGCAGGGATAGTCCGAAGAGGATAGAAGTGTGGACTATGGAGATTATGTTATTGTAGTTTTTCACTTTATGATGTAATGTAACATTTATGAATGTATCTAGTGTTTCCAAGGCTACTAAACTAATCGGTCTTTCGAGACTTGATCTTTTGTGATCATGCCAATGTTACGAAGTAATGCACCGACTCTGGGTAGCTGGGGTCGGGGCGTTACAGTTGGTATCAGAGGCAGTTTAGTACTAACCTTGGAAGCTAGATTTAGATAAACTCTGATTAGAGCACATAGCCCGAAGATAGACTTTGAGGATTAGTATAGAAGAACTTCCTAGAATTTTGTTATTGTAGAGATTTTGTGAGTTTTCCGAGCAATACATCCCTGTCTAGATACGAGCAAGTAGAGGCGGCTCTGGCACAGATGTACCTAGGGGTAAAACCCAAAAACACCGCTTTGAGCTAGACTCGAATGGGAACTGGTGCACGACAACGGGCCTTGCTGCACTCTTGGTTATGACACTCCCGGGGGATATGATTTGGATAATTCTCATTTTCTTTATAAACCACTATGAAGGGTTATGAGTATATACTTCCTCAAAGAAAACATTTTTATGGATTATATCCATAAATAGTTCAATTTATGTTATGTATTTTACAAGTATGGAATTATGTATTTTGATTCATAAACTAATCTAGTTTATGCGCCATTGTTTAGAAATGGCGCCTAGTGGAAGGAATGGAAACCGTATCAATGAACACACTCTGTGTAGGGATTTCCCTCATGCTCATGATAATTATGGTGGAGCTAGTGATACAACTAGTGCTGATCAGCTTCTCACCGTACTGGGACAACTCACGCAGGTTATTAATAATAACCTTACTCGTATGGATCACCCTGATCCACATCGTGGAGGATCAATGTTAGACCGCTTCATGAGGCAACAACCACCAACATTTAATGGGAGTACAAATCCTATAGTAGCTGAGCAATGGATAAATTCCTTAGAGAAAATATTCCATGCCTTGGGGAGTAGTGAAAGGGAGAAGGTTGTCATGGCAGTTTACCGCCTCACTGGAGATGTCGATCAGTGGTGGTCGCTGATTCAAAACACAAAGGAAGATTATGATGTATCAAATATGGAATGGAGGGAGTTCAAAGAGCTTTTCTTAGAAAAATATTTTCCTCATGACCATCGAGTGGATATGGAAAGGCAATTTCTGAGTCTGAGACAAAAGGAGGATGAGAATGTCGCAAAGTATGAGGCCAACTTTAAAAGGTTGGCGAGGTATACTGCAGATTATATACGTAACCCAAGGAGTAAGATTGATCGTTTCTTTGAAGGGTTAAAACCATTTCTCCGTCGAGCTTTAGTATCACAATCCTTCTCATCATACGAAGATATTGTCTTGTGTGCTATCAAGACAGAAAAGGAATTCTCTAAGTCTTATGACAACAAAGTAAAGCAAGAGAAGAAGAGAACGGTGGAACAAGAGACAGATAAAGGGAAAAAGGGAAAGAAGGATTTTCCATTATGTGATAATTGTTGGAAGAATCACCCGGGTACTTGCCTAAAAGGAATGAGAGTTTGTTATAAATGTGGAGAAAAGGGTCACCAGGCTCGTGATTGCAAGGTAAAGAATGAGGCTGTCAAAGTTGAATGCTACAATTGTTGGGAAATGGGGCATTATGAAAATTAATGTCCTAAGCGTCAAGTAAACTTACCTCAGAAAAGGCCAAGGGATCAATGACAATATTATGTTGTGAATACAGTTGAAGAAGAATAATTAATGTATTGGTGCTTTTGGACTCAAGGATTATATTATGGTTATTAGAATAATGTGATATATATATAAGGATTGTACTGCAATACTTGTTGTTTCAGTAAGGTTTTAATATGATGAAGGTAATCATATTTTTAGTATATGACAATAAGAGAAACTTTACTTTGTTTGGGGAATCTGATAAATTGATTTTGGAATTAAGAGACCTTTTAGAGAAAGTCTGGACAGAGGTATTTTGGATAACTATAAAGGTTGGAGTGGATTAAGTTGATCTTTGGATAAGTAATGTTTAAGGTTAAAAAATTTATGAAGATTATTTTTGGAATATTATACTACTATAGTTTTAGGAAAAGGACAACCTGTAGGGTGGGGAGTAACCCGTCGCGTCGGACAAAGCTGCAGGAATCGAACCCACAACCATAGTGCGACAAGACTTTATTCCCTACCACTAGCCTACAGGAAGTCCCTGGTTATTACAAAATAATTTTACTAATCTAAATGGTATGTGTTAACATTTGGAACCTTATACAATTAGGATAAATAGAATATTTTTGAGTTCCGTTACCATTTGGAATAAAATTTGGGTTTGTGGTAAAAATTTATTAACGAATGAAAGTATACATAACAAGTATGTATATTCCCTTAAGTTCTTAGTAGATCTCCTAAATAAATTCCTCAACATTATAAAAGGTAACTTAAAACAAAAATGTTGTCGGTTAACTTTTCCAACTGGGGATTCAATGAACGTTTAACCAATCACAAGTTTGTGATTTTATTGTGGTTAAACTTTCTCCTAATCCTATTTTCTATAAATCCCCATTAGACCTTGATGGTTTGTTTCTCCTCCATATCCATATTTTCATAGAATCCTAGAATGGGCTATATCGGGTGACCTTTGTACTTATCTTGCTTTCTTTTAATGTTATATATTTGTTAACCTTACTTCCGATATGGGTTTTCCTCAAAAGTATTTTCTCTTTTCGACATTTTATTTTCAAAGAGAAATTTCAAATTGCGAGGATGCAATTTATTGAAGGAGGGGAGAATGTAACACCCCGAGCTTCCATGATACGCTTCTCATTCAATAATGCAATAGCTTGCATTGTACGCAAATTCGAGTTCTAAAACACCGCGACTAATCAAAGTAGATGTTATGAATAGTAATAACCACTTTTTAAAATTATAGAAATTTTATATTTCAAAATGGACTTCATTTTTGGATTCAGAATATCGAAATTAGCCTATGTTGAATTTTTGGTATTTTTCTGAGAACTTCTAATTTTTTATGAATAGTGAAAAATACATAAAACATCTTTTTAATAAAAATAATTTATTGTGATAAATTATACTATTTAGTGGTTTTAAGGTATAATTAGAATATATTTTTACCATTTTATCCAATAGTGGTCATTAGAATTAATTTAACATTGAAATTGGACATAAACAATTGCCAATCTTTTGATATAAATTGTTTCTTAAAAACACGCTATTGTTGTGACAGCGGGAATTAATTATAAAATTAATTAATGCAACTTATATGTTTAAAATTTTGTAAAATAGACATCATTTTTGAATTCGGAATATCAATTATATCTTAGGGTGAAATTTTGGTCTTATTCTAAAAAACTTCAATTTTGATGAATAGTGAAACCACTAAGTGGTTGTTAAAAACTGATTTTTCGTTAAAATGAAATATTACCACTTCTGTGATTTGATTTTCAAAAATCCGACAAACATGGTTGTCATTAAGAAGTAAAATGTGGTTCAATGAGATTAAAATAATTTTTTGGTGAATAGTAACTTTTAAGTTCTTAATCGCGATTAGAGGTGATTAGTGTAGTTTAAGGTAAAAATAATGTTTTAATAATATGAGATGAGCATGACACTTGTCCTAATCCTATTGGATGAGTCATGGCCGACCAAGACAACCCATGGGTCAACTTGGGGACCCCATGGAGCCACTTTAGTTGGAAAATGACATTAATATATATTTATTTAATGTTAAAATTAAATTGACACAAACATTAGTTGTTTTACTAAAACAGTTTTTATGTGGGGTTACACAAGTCCACATTTTGACTATAAATATTCATTAGAAATATAAAAAGATTTCCTACATCATAGTATTTTTTTTATATTTTTTAGACATTAAATAAATTAAATTATTTATGACATCATGATGATGCAGAGATGACCTCATTATTTAACGATTTAAATAAAATGAGAAGATAATGTAAAATCTAGGGCTTACACTTGTCCAAAGCCTATTGGATGAGGAGATTTCGAAAGATTATCACCTTAGCCTCGAATTATATAAGTGTGGGACCTTTATAATCGGAAAAGCATTGTGTAATAATGTAAAATTTCAATCTTTCCAAAAGTGCCCCTCCTCTCCACTTATAAAAGGCCCCCACCTCTCCCACCTCATTTACACTTTCAATCCATTTGGCTCAGCCAACCCCTGCCCAAATACTCTCCCAACTTCCCCCTATTACTCCTAGAAGCCTCACTTTGGGCAGAACTCTTCCCAAGGAAGCCTTTGGCTCAAATCAAAAAGAGTTACCCGATTTTGAGGTAATGTCTTCTCTAATGTTGTTTTGTTTTATTTTTCTTATCCAACCCCCTAAACTATTTTTATTCATTTCTTTTGTAACAACACCAGTATCCTCAATATAATAGAATGTTGTTATAAGAAGGATTCGAGCTACACTTACACACACCTACATCTAATGGTTAAAGAACATACGGTTTCTGTGGATGGCGAATTTCTGCCTCACGAAACGATGATTGTTCAACACTCATATAACACCTTCAAAGGTGGCCATTAAGATGTCACTATTTTTATATATGATATATAATATGTTTATGTTTTACTTATTCTTCTGTATTTCTCATTTATGGCATACTTTATGATTTCCATTATGGGTAAAACGCGATAATTTCATTTTAGGAAGTGCGGACTACCGCCCCCTCAAAGTGATTTGAATCGTTAATGCCATATGTGGGATGTATAAGGGATGGAGTAAATGGTATTATACACTATATTATACTAGAATTATATTATACACTTATATCATTATGATTTCGTTCCATTAAATATGAAATTGAAATGAAAGTAGCGTTCATGCGTACGTACGGCTTACCGTCTCCATGAACGGTGCATTTCATTTCTTACCTCTAAATGTTACGTAATATTATAAATGAATGTATATACTGGATATATAAGATATATATGACATCTAAATCATGAATATAATTCTGTATATAATGGATATTCTACCACATGAACAACTTGTAATTATAAGAAGTTTATTTTTGACTCAAGTACCAAAGATCGACAAAACCACCGTTATTAACTTAAATAATTACATAATGTTCATATCATTGTAATAAGTGATATAAAAAGGATAATTAAATTTAAAATGGTTCTTAATAATATATATATTAACTCTAGTTTATTATTCAGGAGGTTAAAGAACGGTCGAGTCAGGATAGGACGCAAGGTAAGGGAATTTCTTAACCCAACTTCCATTCTTTGGGTTAATCTCCTACTTTCAAATTATGTCATGATATTATTATGTCTTATTTTGTATTTTTACTTTCTTTATGTGTACCTATAGTGAATAAACATAATAGATCTATTTTATTTTAAAAACTTTCTTTTTAAGGACTTCGTCTCAATCTCCTTTCATTGAGGCATATTTTGTTTTATACACAACTTTCTTTTATACGGTGTATAAACCCCTTTGAATTTTATGTTTATTCAAAAAAAATATTTTTTATATGAAGAGTTTTACTAAACGAAAAAAGGGAATGTTTTTTCTTGTCGTACATATGCGGCGACAACGACTTCTCCGCCGCCGTGACCATTATTTGAGTTTCGGCTTCCTCTACAAGCCATAACTTTTTTTAATGAAAAATAAATACCATGTTATAATTTTCTTTTATTTTGGTATTGAAAATGGATTTGAAAGCATTTTTATTATATCAATGTGTTGTATTGATATCTTGTGATTGAAATGGGGAAATGTTATGTTTCCTTTATGCATGTTTTATGTGATACAATTATGTTATGGTTTATGATATGTTTAAACCTATTCATATGAGGAATGTATTGGACTTTATAAGTGACGGGTGGAGACTGCTATAGCTCCTCGATGCATCGGTAGGTCTCATGAGACAACTAGACGTGGAATTGGCCGAGGCCCTTTCCCAATTTGATTTATGGTTTTGGCCGAGGCCTTAATCATTTTAGACGTCTTGGCCGAGGCCTTGACAAAATGTTTCAGAATGTCTGGCATTATACATTCCCTCATTATGAAAGTGGTTAATGATATTTCATGTGATTATTCGACCAGTATAATATCCATGTGAATAAGTAAATGGCATTATCTCATTTTAATTTTGCCATATTATGTTGATGTTCAAGTTTAAAAGGCTTTTTTTTAGTTATAAATTGCCTTAAATGTTTATGTTTATTTATGAAAGCTTCCGCAATATTGTTATCCTTACTGAGCATCTGAGCTCACCCCTTTCAATGTTTTAATATTTTCCAGGATGTGAAGAAGTATTTTATGAATGACCTGCAGGGATAGTCCGAAGAGGATAGAAGTGTGGACTATGGAGACTATGTTATTGTAGTTTTTCACTTTATGATGTAATGTAACATTTATGAATGTATCTTGTGTTTCCAAGGCTACTAAACTAATCGGTCTTTCAAGACTTGATCTTTTGTGATCATGCCAATGTTACGAAGTAATGCACCGACTCTGGGTAGCTGGGGTCGGGGCGTTACAGGCACTTCGACCTTCTCTCCAGTATTTTGTTACTCCCTTCACCTTGAAAATGTACTTGGAGGTCCAGAATAAGGATGAATTGGTGGAGAGGATGAACACACTAGGAGGTGTATCGCGAGAGGGAATCCAGTTGGGTTTGTCAAAGGGGAAATCCGTCAGCAGCAGGCCTCTAGTATCAAGACCCTCTAGGTTTCAACCAGTAGGGAGTAGGCCTTAATAGTTCCAGTTCCAATCTCCTGGCCCTCTCCCATTCCTTTCAGGCCTAGGGCTGAGTTGCTTCATCTGTGGAATCCATGAGAACCTTCAGAATTAGTGCCCGGACAGAGTACAATACGGTGGGGCTGGGCAGGTTTAGCACCCACCCCAGAAGTAGTAGTTTCCAGCTAGGCCCTTTCAGCAGTAGCAGAAGGGACAGCGAGCTCTCGCTCCTCCAAGGGTGGACGTCGCAGGAGGAGTCCGACATCAAGGTGATCCTCAGAGACCTTGACCTGGATGTGGTCGGGTAGGTGGCCAACAGCCGAGAGGCAGAGGGGCTGGGCGTAGACAATTTCACACTGTAGAGGCCACGGATCCCGCAGGGCTAGAAGTCGTACGAGATATGATCAGCTTATTTAGTACCCTTTCTTATTCCTTATTTGATACCGGAGATTCTCACTCCTATGTTACACCCAGTCTGGCCCGTGCCCTTGGTTTAGAATTCGAGAGACTTTCAACACCCCTGGTGCTGAGTACAGCAGTCGGAGGCCAGACCAACTTGTTTTATGTTTTCTGGGGGTGTAGACTGATGATAGGGCCACATTAGTCAGTCAGGGATCTTCTACTTTTGCAGATACATTCGTACGATGTCATCCTAGGTATTGACTAGATGTTCTCTATATGTGCCATCATTTACTGCATCCGAGGAAGGGTCGTGTTTTCAGATTTGGACGGACGATGTGTAACTTTCATCGGCGAGCGGGTTTGTCAGAAAAGCAGTAGATGAGAGGAGCCCCTCCTTTCCCTATTGGCTGAACTATCAGTGGAGTCGGTGGATTCGAAGATGGTGGAAGTGCCAGGGATCGTCAACGAGTTTATGGATGTCTTCCGTAAAGTGGTGGTGACTCTACCCCCTCGGTGTGATGTTGAGTTCGAGATAGACTTACAACATAGTTCCCGTCCGATTTCGATGGCTCCCTACAAGATGGAACCTTTTGAGTTTCAGGAGTTGCAGATCCAGATTTACGATCTGATGAAGAAAGGTTTTTTTCATCCAAGTGCGTCACCGTGGGGTGCTCCTGTCTTGTTCACAAAGAAGGCAGATGGTGGTCTCATGCTGTGTATAGACTACCAGAGCCTGAATCAGGTGGCTGTCAAGAATCTCAACCCTCTCCCATGGATAGACGATCTCTTCGACCAGCTGAGGGGAGCAGGTTGGTTCTCAAAGATTGACCTACGGTTGGGATATCACCAGCTGAGGGTGAAGGAGGGTGACATCTCAAAGACTGCCTTCAATTGTAGATATGGGCACATTGAGTTTTTGTTCATGCCGTTCAGCGTTACAAATGCTCCAGTTGTGCTCATGGGACTCATGAACTCCATATTCTGGGAATACCAGGATAGATTTGTAGTCGTGTTTATTGAAGACATCCTGGTCTAATCAAAATCAAAGGAAGATCATGCAGGGCACTTGAGAATGGTTTTAGAGGTCCTCCAACAACAACAACGTTATGGGAAGTTGTCCAAGTGCAATTTATGGACGTGAGAAGTTCATTTTCTTGGGCATGTATGTCTGATCAGGGGATAGCAGTAGACCCATCGAAGGTCGAAGCGGTTGTTTCTTCGGCATCACCCAAGAACGTGGCAGAGGTTCGTAGTTTCCTCGGGCTGGCAGGTTACTACCGGAGGTTTGTACCCAACTTACCTCGAGTTGCAACACCTTTTATGACTTTGACCAAGAAGTACCAGGCTTTTTTGTGGAGCGGTCAGTGCGTGACAGCCTTCAGCTATCTGAAGGAAAAGTTGGTTAGTGCCCCAGTGATGAGATTTCTAGAGGAAGGGGCAGCATATGAGGTGTTCTGTGATGCTTCAGGGCAAGACCTTAGATTATTATTGATGCAGCTACAAGGGGTGATCTCATATGGGTCTAGGAAGGTATGTCCCCCTGAGCGTAATTATGCCACCCACGACCAAGAGCTTGCGGTGGTCGTTTTTGCACTAAAGTTGTGGCGGCATTACCTCATCAGGGAGCGCTTCATGGTCTTCACAGATCACAAAATCTTGAAGTATATCTTATCCCAGTGGGACCTGAACTCGCGACAGTGTAGGTGGGTGGAGTTACTTCAGGACTACGACTTCAAGATTTCCTACAGCTTAGGAAAGGGGAAGGTGGTGGCTGATGCCTTGAGCAGGAAGTCATAGAAGGATGCAGTTTGAGAGTCGGAAGATTATTGGAAGGCGATGGAGGATTTAGTTGCCCTGCACCTAGATTCAATGATGGATGGTGGTAGAGTTTGCCTATATCATATGAATATGTAGTCTTCTCTACTATTGCAGGTGGAGGAGTCCTAGTGGGGAGACTCAGAAAGTGAAGTGATGAGTGACCAATTTTATGAAGGTGATGCTCCGGAAGGGTGGACGGAGGATGGTCAAAACCGTATTTTTTTCTGAGGGAAGTTGTTTTTCCTAGAGGCGATGCACATAAGGGTTCTTGGTGTGTTCCCCAACTCACCCCTAGCAGTGCACCCAGGAGTTTCAAAGATGTATCAGGGCTTGAGGGGTCAATTCTAGTGGCCCGGGGTAAAGCGGGCGGTGGCAGAGTTCATGGTCAGGTGCCTAGTGTGTCAGTAGGTGAAGGCTGAAAACTATGTTCCAAGCGGATTGATGTAACCTTTAGAGGTCTCTGAGCTTAAGTGGTATGACATCTCGATGGATTTTGTTATAGGGCTACCCAATGTTCAAGGAAGTTGTGACACTATCTGGGTAGTGGTGGACCGGTTGATGAAATCGGTTCACTTTCTGGCGATTAAGGAATCAGGAATATTGGATTCCTTATCACAAATATATGTCGATGATTTGGTTTGGTTTCATGGAGTTCCAAGGTCCATAGTCTCAGATAGGGATGCACAATTTACCTCACGAGACTCGAGAGGATTACAGCATGATTTTGAAACCCAGATATGTCTTAGCACTGCTTTCCATCCCCAAATAGATGGACAGAAAGAGCGGACCATCCAGACCTTGGAGGATATGTCACGGGCATGTATCCTAGATTTTGGGGGGATTGTGGGGACAACACTTTCCTCTGGTGGAGTTTGCCTATAACAATAGCTATCACTCCAACATTGGCATGGCTTCATTCGAAGCCTTGTATGGGAGGCCGTGTCACTTACCCATGTGCTGGACTGAGGTTGGGGAGGCAGGTATTCTTGGCCCAGAGGTGGTGCAGAGCACGACAGATAAGGTTCATCTTATACGAGAAAGGATGAAGGTGGCTCAGGACCGACATAAATCATATGCCAATAACTAGAGGAGACCGTTGGAGTTCAGGGTCGGGGACCACATATTATTGAAGGTATCCCCTCAGTGTGGATGTAACGCCCCGAACCCAGTTACCCAGAGTCGGTGCATTATTACATAACATTGGCATGATCACAAAGGATCAAGTCTTGAAAGACCGATTAGTTTAGTAGTCTTGGAAACACTAGATATATTCATAAGTCTTACATTACATCATAAGGTCAAAAAAACTACAAAAAACATCTTGTCTTCATAACCCCTCATACTATCCTTGCACGTCATTCATAAATTACTTCTTCACATCCTGGGAAAAATAAAACATTGAAAGGGGTGAGCTCAAATGCTCAGTAAGGATAACAATATAGCATAGGCTTTCATAGATAAGCATAAAAACTTAAAACAATTTATAACTAAAACAAAAGCCTTTTAAACTTGAACTTCATCATAATATGGAAAAGATAAAATTAAATAATTCCATTTACTTATTCACATGGATATTCTACTAGTCTAACAATCACATGCAATATCAATAACCACTTTCATAATGATGGAATGCATAATGCCAGACTATCATAACCACATAGCCAAGGACTCGTTCCAAGACTAAAAATAAGATTTTTCCAAGGCCTTGTTCCAAGACACTAGATTGTCTCATGAGACCTACTGATGCATCGAGGAGCTATACTGGGCTCCACCCGTCACTTATTAAGTCCAATGCATTACTCATATGAACAGGTTTAAACATAAAATAAACATTCGTATTAAAACTAGCATACGAAATGTAAATACTTTAACCACAAACCATTAATTTTAACATCCAAAGTAAGTAATTAATAATAGATATTTTTATCTATGTCTATTAATGATTAAGATAGTATTTTAGAGGCTTAAAATGAAAATAAATCCAATCTTAAGAATGGAATACACTAATATTCTTAAAAGATTGTTTTACTGCCTTATGATGGAAAACCCTTTTTAAATCGATCTTTTGACAATTTTATAAAATATTTTTGTCAAAATAAACTTATTCTTTATTATTGGGACATCAAAATTTACTTTGTGTGAATTTTTGGTATTTTTTAGACAATGTTCATTTTTTAATGAATAGTGAAAAATACTGCATTTTACATCAAAACTGATTTTTAATCTAATTTATTTATATGATTAGATTATCTTATGAATTGGTATTAATGTGTAATATGAATATATATTTACCATTTAATCCAATGGTGGTCATTGGAATCAATTTCACTTTGAAATTGTACTTAAACTAGTGTCAATCTTTTGATACTTATTGTTTCATAAAAACACGCTATTTGCTCTGACAGCGGGAATTAATTATTAAATTAATTAATGTGACTTATATGTTTTTAATTTTGTAAAATATACTTAATTTTTTAACTCGTAATATCAAATATAGCTTAAGGTGAATTTTTGGTAATTTTCTGAAAAACTTCAATTTTTGATGAATAGTGAAACCACTAAGCGGTACTTATAAAGACTGATTTTCCGTTTAAATGAAATTTTTCCATCATTGTGTTTTGAATTTCAAAAATCCGATATACATGGTTTTCATTAAAAAGTAAAATGTGGTTCAATGAGATTATAATAATTTTTTGGTGAATAGTAACTTATTAAGTTCTTAATCGCGATTAGCGGTAATTAGTGTAGTTTAAGGTAAAAATAATGCTTTAATAAAATAAGATGAGATTGACACATGTCCTACCCTCATTTTTTGTGTCATGGACGATCAAGACAAGCCATGTGTCAACTTGGGGACCCCATGGATCCACTTTTGTTGGGAAATGACATAAACAACTTTTTATTTAATGTAAAAGTAAAAATGACACAAACATAATATGTTTTACAAAAACAATTTTTACATGGGGTTATAAAGATCAGAATTTTGATTCTAAATAGTCATTGGAAAGATAAAAAGATTTCCTACATCATAGTATTTTTTTATAATTTTTAGACATTAAATAAATTAAATTATTTATGACATAATAATGATGCAGCGATGACCTCATTATTTAACGATTTAAATAAAATGGAAAGATAATGAAAAATCTAAAACCTAAACATGTCCAAAACCAATTTAATGAGTGGATTTCGAACCCCTATCACCTTATCCACGAATGATATCAATTTGGGACCTTTTAAAACCGAAACACATTTTCAAATAAAGTAATATTTCATTACTTTCCAAAAGTGCCCCTCCTCTCCTCTTATAAAAGGCCCCCACCTCTAACTCATTTCACACACTCCTCAAGCCTTTGGCTCGGACAACCCCTGACAATTTTGTCTCTCCACATACCTCTCCTCATCCTATAGGATTCCCTTTGGGCAGAATCCTTTCAAAGGAAGCCTTTAGGCTCAAATCAAAAGGAGTTACATTTTTTAAAGGTAATTCATTCTCTCATGTTCATTTGTTTTATTTTGCTTCTCCAACCCCCTAAAATCTTTTTATTTACTTGTTTTGTAACAAAACCAGTATATTAAAAATACTAGGATGTTGTTATAAGATTTATTTTAGCTACACTCTCACACAACTACATCAAATGGTTAAAGAACATACGGTTTTCGTGGATGGCGAAATTCTGCCTCCCGAAACGATGATTGTTCAATACTCATTTAACACCTTCAAATGTGGCCATTATGATGTCACTATTTTTATAAATGATATATTATATGTTTATGTTTTCCTTAAGATTCTGTTTTTTTCATTTTGGTCATACCTTTATGGTTTCCATTGTGGGTAAACACGATATCTTCATTTTAGGAAGTGCGGACTACCACCCCCTGAAAGTGATTTGATTCGTTAATACCATATGTGGGATGTGTAAAGGATAAAGTTAATGATATTATATATGTTATTATACTGGAATTATTATATACTCTTATATCATTATGATTCCATTCCAGAAAATACGAAATAGAAATGGAAGTAGCGTTCATGCGTACGTACGGATTACCGTCTCCATGAACGGTGCATTTCATTTCTTAACTCTAAATGTGATGTAATATTATAAATACATGTATATGATGAATATATATGATATATATTTTATCCAAATCATTAATATCATTCTAGATATAATGAACCTTTGACCAAATTAACAACATGTAAGTGTAAGAAGTCTATTTTTGACTTAAGAACCAAATACCGACAGAATGAACACTATTAACTTAAATGATTAAATGATGTTCATAACATGGTATAAAAGTAATAATGAACTTTAAAAAGGTTCATAAGCAAGTAGAGATTAACTCAAGTTTATTATTCAGGAGATTAAAGAACGGTCGGGTCAAGTCAGATACGAGGTATGGGACTTCGTCTCAATCTCCTTTCATTGAGGCATATTTTATTTTATACACAACTTTCTTTTATACGGTGTATAAACCCCTTTGAATTTTACGTATATTCAAAAGGAATCTTTTTTATACGAAGCGTTTACTAAACGACAAAAGGGAATGTTTTTGTCGTACGTATGCGGCGACAACGACTTCTCTGCCGTCGTGACCGTTATTTGAGTTTCAGCTTCCTCTACAAGCCATACCTTCTTTTTAAAAGAAAAATAAATACCATGTTTTATTTTTCATTTATTTTGGTATCGAAAATGGTTTTCATAATGTTTTTATATCAATGTGTCGTATTGATATCTTGTGATTTAAAGCTGGGATTGTTATGTTTCCTTTATGCATGTTTTAAGTGATATGATTATGTTGAGGTTCTTGGGAATTATTATGAAAACGGGTGGTTCCATGATAAACATAGGGCGGGTGAGCCCGATATAGCTCTCCAATGCCTTGGGTAACGTGAAGGAGTGAAATGGTAAGGTTTCTCCAAAGAAATTTAGGGAATATATTGTGATGGGTATTCCAAACGTAACCAAGAGGGTTACTCCCTACGTAAGAATGTTATGAATGCCTCAAGTTACCTTTATGTCTTATGATTTCTATGATTTATTCATGATTTTATGAGGTATGTTAAAGTGCCTATGTTTTATGGGTAAAGTATGATTTCATTCTTATGTATATACGAACTCATGTTTCCTTTCCATGTTTTTATAACCCATACTGAGCTTTTTATGCTCATCCCAAGTTTTTTTTTGAAATGTTTTTCACTGGTCAAGGGAAAGGTACATGATATGATGATAGTGTCAAGGAAGTGTCAAGAAATAATCCATGTTTTATTTTTAAATGTGTTTCCATTGATTGGAATGAATAATACTATCTTTATGTAACCACATTGTTTATATGTGGAATGTAATGCAAGTTTTATGATCTAATTCTCTAAAACTCTAAACCCGAAAAGATCCTCAATGTGTAATCTTGTAATAACTCAAGATTAAGTAAGGTTTAAGGCTGGGGCCTTATTGTTGGTATCAGAGGTCGGTTTAGATAACTTTATGAGTTATAATTCTATTAAAAGATTATCCAAAAATATTTTTTTTGAAATGATATCTCATTTAAAGATTACCATCATGCTTCATCTAAGACATGTTTGTTCAGAATGGTTTTCCACAGAGGAAATAGGGAAGAAGTGCTAGGAAGGCATACATAAGGAAATAACCTTTCGAATCAGCATCCAGAAATGGTCGGAATTGGAACTGAACAGTTTGTTGCAGTAATGGCGCAGTTGACTCAAGCGATAAATGGTGGTGGTATCCATGCACGAGATCGGCCAGATCAACCGCAGAGGAACATGTCAGTGGTGGAACATTTCATGAGGCAACATCCACCATCATTCAGAGGATCATCTGACCTTGTGCTAGCTGAAGGGTGGATTAAAGCACTGGAGAAGATTTTTTATGTCATGGGGTGTTCAGACAATCAAAATGTTAGTCTTGCTATTTACCGTTTGGAGGGTGAAGCAGATCAGTGGTGGTCTATGGTTAAAAATATCAGGGACGTCGATGAGATTGATGCTCTTGACTGAGATGATTTCAAAGGTATGTTTCTTGAGAAATATTTTCCTAAGGCTGTTTGACTTAGGATGGAAAAGAAATTCTTGGAATTGAGGCAAGAGGAAGACTCAGTGGATGCCTATGAAGAAAGGTTCACTCAATTGGCAAGGTATGCTCCAAATTTTATCCGAGACCTTGATAGTAAAATCTATCATTTTTACTCAGGATTAAAGCCAAAATATCGAAGGGCATTAGCTTCTCGTGAGTTTAAAATTTATGAAAAGCTTGTTCGATGTGCTGAGAAGGTGGAAATGGAGTTTGCCGATGACCAAGTGTTCTATAACAACCAGCAGAAGAAGAGACCGAGGTGGCAGGAGAAAGGTAAGAATTCTTCAAAAAAGTCTGATGGTAAGAGAACTAAGTTTCCAGTTTGTGATAAATGTGGCAAAAGGCATGCTGGGGAATGTCTTCTGAATTCTGGAAAGTTCTACTGATGTGGTAAGATGGGACATAAGGCTCGTGATTGCACTGAAAAGGATGAAGGTGAAGGTAAGAACAAATTTGATTTACAGTTAGTGAAATGTTATAAGTGCAATGAGATGGGTCACTATGCAAACGAGTGTCCGACAAAGAGCTTGAGTGATGGGAAGCAATTAGACTACAAGCATAAAGGGGTGGTGAAATCCTTTGCAACTACTTCAGCAGATGTCAGGACATCAAATGAAGTTGTATCAGGTACATTGTTTGTTTTTTTAGATTATACCAGTGTGTTGTTTGATTCGGGGTCTACACATTCTTTCATCTCTGAAACCTTTTCTAGTAAAATGGGAATACCATCTCAAGAAATGACTCCTGCACTTTTGGTAAAAACACCTCGGGGGAATGTTGAGGCAAAAAGAATTTATAAGAATCTTCCCATCCTTATCTATGGAAAGAACCTACTTGAAAACCTTATTGTTCTACCTCTAGTAGAGTTTGATGTTATCCTGGGTATGGATTGGCTCTCTATTTACCATGCTAAGATTTATTGTAGAGCTAAAGAAGTTTCTTTTCAGAAAGACTTTCACTTTGATTACAAGAATGAACCCTTACTTTTGATAACATATCAAGAGGCCGAGAAACTTGTAAAATATGGAAATGAATGTTACCTTGCACACGTCGTTGAAAATAAAGGAACTGTTCAGATTAAATATGTGCCAGTGGTAAATGAGTATCCTGATGTTTTTCCTGATGAGTTGCCTGGAATAATACCAGATCGGGAAGTTGAGTTTACTGTTGACTTAGTTCCTGATGCTAAGTCAATTTCAAAACCCCCTTATCGAATGACACAAATTGAACTTTTAGAGTTGAAAGAGAAATTGCATGATTTATTAGAGAAAGGTTTCAGTAGACCTAGCACATCACCATGGGGTGCTCCTGTTTTATTTGTTAAAAAGAAAGATGGTTCTATGAGACTTTGCATTGATTATAGAGCCTTGAATAATATCACTGTTAAGAACAAATATCCTTTGCCTCATATCGATGATTTGTTTGATCAGCTCCAGGGAGCTCAGTTTTTTTCAAAGATTGACTTGAGATCGGGGTACCATCAGTTGAAGGTAAAGGAGGCAGATATTCCGAAGACCGCGTTCCGTACGAGATATGGCCATTATGAATTTGTAGTAATTCCTTTTGGGCTAACCAATGCACCTGCTGTATTCATGGACTTAATGAATAGAATTTTCCATGAGTTCTTGGATAAGTTTGTGGTGGTTTTCATTGATGATATTTTGGTGTTTTCTAAAAGTAAAGAGGAGCATGAAAGACATTTAAGGGTTATATTGCAAACCTTAAAAGAAAAGAAATTGTATGGGAAATTCAGCAAGTGGGAGTTTTGGTTGCAACAAATTTCTTTCCTTGGTCACATTGTTTCTAAAGATGGAATAACTGTTGATCCTGCAAAAACAAAAGTTGTGGAAGAATGGCCAAGAACCACAAATGTAACCGAGATTCGTAGCTTCCTTGGTTTGGCGGGCTATTACCGAAGTTTTGTTAGAAATTTTTCATGGTTATCTAGTCCAATGACTAAACTAACTCGGAAGGGTGTTAAGTTTATCTGGACAAAATAATGTGATGATTGTTTTCAGGAATTGAAAAGAATATTGGTGAATGCTCTAGTTTTGGAACTACCTTCCAGGAATGGTGAGTTTGTTATATACAGTGATTCTTCATTGAAAGGACTTGGTTGCGTCCTAATGCAGAATGATCAGGTAATTGCTTATGTTTCACGACAGTTGACAACTCATGAGGTAAATTACCCTACACATGATTTGGAATTAGCTGCTATTGTTTTTGTGTTAAAAATTTGGAGGCATCATTTGTATGGAGTAAAGTGTGAAATATATACCGATCACAAAAGTTTAAAGTATATATTCACTCAGAAATAATTGAACATGAGACAAAGGAGATGGATAGAATTAATCAAGGATTATGATTGTACAATTCATTACCATCCGGGAAAAGCAAATAATGTGGTTGATGCTTTGAGTCGATAAATTAATGCTTCATTAGCAATGTTGCGTTTGGAACGTGATCCTTTGGTTAAGGATTTGATGAACATTGGCATAGAATTTGTGGGTGCGGGAAGTTCTTCTGTTTTGTTTCAGGTATCAGTGAGATCATCTCTATCAGATATAATCAAGAAAGCACAGAAGCAAGACATTGAGTTGCAGAAAAAGGTAGAGCGGGTTCAGAAAGGTAAGTTGCCTGAATTCAACATTGATAATGATTGTGTTTTGAGATTTGGGAAGACATTGTGTGTGCCTTGTGATTCAAAGTTGAAGAGAGAGTTGTTATCTAAAGCTCATAGTTCTCCGTTTTCAGTTCATCCTAGCAGTACTAAGATGTATAGAGATCTGCGGGAGTGTTTCTGGTGGGATGGAATGAAAAGAGACATTGCTGATTTTACTGTGAAGTGTTTGACATGTCAATAGGTTAAAGCAGAGCGACATTTACCAAAAGGGATGCTTCAGCCTTTACCAATGCTAGAGTGGAAATGGGAGAATATATCCATGGACTTTGTTGTTGGATTACCCAAGACATCTCGAAGCAATAATGAAATCTGGGTTATTGTTGATCGCTTGACCAAATCTGCTCATTTCCTTGCTATACGAGATACTTTCTCTCTTGATCAACTTTCCCGTTTGTATCTTAAAGAGATAGTTAGGTTACATGGAGTTCCTCTCTCCATTGTATCGGATCGTGATCCCAGGTTTACTTCTAACTTTTGGAAAGGCCTTCCGAAGTTGTTGGGTACTGAATTAAATTTTAGTACAGCTTTCATCCTCAATCAGATGGGCAGTCAGAACGAACAATTCAGACATTGGAGGATATGCTACGAGCTTTTTCTATGGATTATCAGGGAATTTGGGACGAACATCTTTTTTGGTTGAGTTTTCATATAATAACAGTTTTCATTCCAGTATACTGATGGCACCATTTCAGGAATTATATGGGAAGCAGTGTCAAACTCCTGCTTTCTGGGATGAAGTGGGTGAAAGGAAGTTGATGGGACCAGAATTGGTAGAAGAGATGGCAGAAAAAGTTCAGCTGATTCAGAAACACATGGGAACAGCTCAGAGCAGGCAGAAGAGTTATGTGGATAACCGGAGGAAGGATCTATCTTTTGAGGTAGGTGATCATGTTTTTCTGAAGGTTTCTCCTTGGAAAAGTGTGATGATATTTGGTAAGAAAGGAAAGTTGAGTCCAAGGTTCATTGGACTATATGAAATTCTGGAGAGAGTTGGATCAGTTGAATACCAAGTGGCTTTACCTCCGAGTTTATCTTAGGTACACAATGTTTTTCATGTTTCGATGTTGAGAAAGTATATGCCAGATCCATCTCATGTTTTGAGTCCAGAGGTAGTTCAGCTGGAAGAGAACCTATCTTATGAGGAACAACCAATACAGATTCTTGACCACAGGGAGAAAGTGTTACGGAATAAGGTGATTCACCAGGGAAAGGTTTTGTGGAAAAACCACATGATTGAAGAGGCAACATGGGAATCTGAAAATGCAATGAGGGATAAGTACCCCCATTTATTCGATAAGTAAATAAATTGCGGGGACACAATTTTCTAAAGGGGGGAAGGATCTAACATCCCAAGTAAGTAATGAATAATAGATATTTTTATCTATGTATATTAATTATTAAGATAGTATTTTAGAGGCTTAAAATGAAAATAAATCCAATCTTAAGCATGGAATACACTAATATTCTTAAAAGATTGTTTTACTGCCTTATGATGGAAAACCATTTTTAAATCTATCTTTTGAAAATTTTATAAAATATTATTGTCAAAATAAACTTATTCTTTATTATTGGGACATCAAAATTTGCTTTGTGTGAATGTTTGGTATTTTTATGACAATGTTCATTTTTTAATGAATAGTGAAAAATACTGCATTTTACATCAAAACTGCTTTTTAATCTAATTTATTTATATGATTATATTATCTTTTGAATTGGTATTAATGTGTAATATGAATATATTTTTACCATTTAATCCAATGGTGGTCATTGGAATCAATTTCACTTTGAAATTGGACTTAAACTAGTGTCAATCTTTTGATACTTATTGTTTCATAAAAACACGCTATTTGCTCTGACAGCAGGAATTAATTATTAAATTAATTAATGTGACTTATCTGTTTTGAATTTTGTAAAATAGACTTCATTTTTGAATTCATAATATCAAATATAGCTTAAGGTTAATTTTTGGTAATTTTCTTAAAAACATCAATTTTTGATGAATAGTGAAACCACTAAGCGGTACTTATAAAGACTGATTTTTCATTTAAATGAAATTTTGCCATCATTGTGTTTTGAATTTCAAAAATCCGACATACATGGTGGTCATTAAAAAGTAAAATGTGGTTCAATGAGATTATAATAATTTTTTGGTGAATAGTAACTTATTAAGTTCTTAATCGCGATTAGTGGTAATTAGTGTAGTTTAAGGTAAAAATAATGCTTTAATAAAATAAGATGAGCTTGACACATGTCCTACCCTCATTGGTTGTGTCATGGCCGACCAAGACAAGCCATGGGTCAACTTGGGGACCCATGGATCCACTTTGGTTGGGAAATGACATAAACAACTTTTTATTTAATGTAAAAGTAAAAATGACACAAACATAATATGTTTTACAAAAACAATTTTTACATGGGGTTATAAAGATCATATTTTTCATTATAAATAGCCATTGGAAAGATACTATGATGTCCTACATCATAGTAGTTTTTTTATAATTTTTAGACATTAAATAAATTAAATTATTTATGACATAATAATGATGCAGCGATGACCTCATTATTTAACGATTTAAATAAAATGGAAAGATAATGAAACATCTAAAACCTACACATGGAAAAAACCAATTGGATGAGTGGATCTCGAACCCTTATCACCTTATCCACGAATTATATCAATGTGGGACCTTTTAAAACCAAAACACATTTTCAAATAAAGTAATATTTCATTACTTTCCAAAAGTGCCCCTCCTCTCCTCTTATAAAAGGCCCCCACCTCTACCTCATTTCACACACTCCTCAAGCCTTTGTCTCGGCCAACCCCTGCCCATTTTGTCTCTCCACATCCCTCTCCTCATCCTAGAGGATTCCCTTTGGGCAAAACCCTTTCAAAGGAAGCCTTTAGGCTCAAATCAAAAGGAGTTACATTTTTTAAAGGTAATTCATTCTCTCATGTTCATTTGTTTTATTTTTCTTCTCCAACCCCCTAAACTCTTTTTATTTACTTATTTTGTAACAACAATAGTATATTAAAAATACTAGGATGTTGTTATAAGATTTATTTGAGCTACACTCTCACACAACTACATCAAATGGTTAAAGAACATACGGTTTCTGTGGATGGCGAAATTCTGCCTCCCGAAACAATGATTGTTCAATACTAATTTAACACCTTCAAAGGTGGCCATTATGATGTCACTATTTTTATATATGATATATAATATGTTTATGTTTTCCTTAAGCTTCAGTTTTTTTCATTTTGGGCATACCTTTATGGTTTCCATTGTGGGTAAACACGATATCTTCATTTTAGGAAGTGCAGACTACCGCCCCCTGAAAGTGATTTGATTCGTTAATACCATATGTGGGATGTGTAAAGGATCAAGTTAATGATATTATATATGTTATTATACTGGAATTATAATATACTCTTATATCATTATGATTCCATTCCAGAAAATACGAAATAGAAATGGAAGTAGCGTTCATGCGTACTTACGGCTTACCGTCTCCATGAACGGTGGATTTCATTTCTTACCTCTAAATGTGATGTAATATTATAAATACATGTATATGATGAATATATTTGATATATATTTTATCCAAATCATTAATATCATTCTGGATATAACGAACCTTTGACCAAATTAACAACATGTAAGTGTAAGAAGTCTATTTTTGACTTAAGAACCAAATACCGACAAAATGAACACTATTAACTTAAATGATTACATGATGTTCATAACCTGGTATAAAAGGAATAATGAAATTTAAAAAGGTTCATAAGAAAGTAGAGATTTACTCAAGTTTATTATTCAGGAGATTAAAGAACGGTCGGGTCAAGTCGGATACGAGGTATGGGACTTCGTCTCAATCTCCTTTCATTGAGGCATATTTTATTTTATACACAAATTTCTTTTATACGGTGCATAAAACCCTTTGACTTTTACATTTATTCAAATGGAATCTTTTTTATATGAAGCGTTTACTAAAAGACAAAAGGGAATGTTTTTGTCGTACGTATGCGGCGACAACGACTTCTCTGTCGTCGTGACCGTTATTTGAGTTTCGGCTTCCTCTACAAGCCATACCTTCTTTTTAAAAGAAAAATAAATACCATGTTTTACTTTTCATTTATTTTGTTATCGAAAATGGTTTTCATAATGTTTTTATATCAATGTGTTGTATTGATATCTTGTGATTGAAAGCTGGGAATGTTATGTTTCCTTTATGCATGTTTTATGTGATATGATTATGTTGAGGTTCTTGGGCATTATTATGAAAACGGGTGGTTCCGTGATAAACTTAGGGCGGGTGAGCCCGATATAGCTCTCCATGCATTGGGTAACGCGAAGGAGTGAAACGTTAAGGTTTCTCCGAAGAGATTTAGGGAATATACTGTGATGGGTATTCCAAACGTAACCAAGAGGGTTACTCCCTACGTAAGAATGTTATGAATGCCTCATGTTACCTTTATGTCTTATGATTTCTATGATTTATTCATGATTTTATGAGGTATGTTAAAGTGCCTATGTTTTATGGGTAAAGTATGATTTGATTCTTATGTATATATGAACTCATGTTTCCTTTCCATGTTTTTATAACCCATACTGAGATTTGTATGCTCATCCCAAGTTTTTTTTGAAATGTTTTTCACAGGTCAAGGGAAAGGTACATGATATGATGATAGTGTCAAGGAAGTGTCAAGAAATAATCCATATTTTATTTTTAAATGTGTTTCCATTGATGGGAATGAAGAATACTATCTTTATGTAACAACTTTGTTTATATGTGGAATGTAATGCAAGTTTTATGATCTAATTCTCTAAAACTCTAAACCCAAAAAGATCCTCAATGTATAATCTTGTAATAACTCAAGATTAAGTAAGGTTTAAGGCTAGGGCCTTATATTAATGGTATAAAAAATAGCACATCCACAGTCAAACATAACTCATTCGATACAATATGGAATATTGTATTGTATCACATTAACCTCAATCAAGAATAATTAAGGATGTTGACATAGAAGAAAATAATCATCAAAACTATTTGAGAGAAATATCCCCCTTTTTCTTGAAATTATTTAAAAGTCACACTATTTGTCAAGAAGCCATTTAAAAATAGATTTTTGAATCAAAGTGTCCCATACCACTTTGAATCTTTTTAAAAGGATTTTTAATTTTAAAACTTTAATGTCCATATAAATAAATCATTAAAACCATTTTTAAAACATGGACATTAATGAGCATGATTTATATGAATACGTCTTTAAAACATTTAAAAATGGTATTTTAGTTAGAGATTCTAACCAAAAGAGAGACACTTGAATACAAATAATTGAGGTAATCAAAACTTTGTAATATCATGAGAATAAAGGGATTCATGATATACTATGTCAAAGTACAATATATACACCATATAAATGTGATTTGGTGTATAACAACAAAGAAGTCTCAATGGAATGTAAATTGAGATGAATTCTCTTATAAAGACCATATCCTTAGGTTAAGGATAAATCAACGACATAATTTTGTGTGAAAAATATAAATACACTCAATATGATTGGATATTTATTGTAAATCAATCAGATGACATTCACACATATTCTTGTAAAAACAACACCAGTGAATTGGATATTTAACTCAACAAATGGAGATTGAGTTAAAATTACTCTTATCAAGTTCATACCGATCACTTGAGAATTTATCAATGGAGTTATTATGTGTATCAAAAGTATATCCATAGAAAGGGGAGTGAAAAATATGACATAAGAAAATGAATAGTAATTCCACACATAATCATGGAGTAAAATAATCAATGAAGTATGCGTAAAGCCGAATGAGTGGAAATTAAAATATCAAATTCCCTTATCAATTTGGTAACTTACGAAACATACACCCATGAAATAAGGATCAAAAAATGATGATGTAAATATCCATAAATTAGAGTATATTACACAATGAATACAATCATGGGTAGTACACAGACCACATGCAATAAATAAGTGGTGAATAATGGAAATCTCACGAAATAAAAAGTGAGTTTAGATTCCCCTTACCTTGTACTTTTCCTTGGTTAGGGGTAGGTTAACCTCCTGTATAATGTTTAAATAATTGTTATTAAATTATTCATGAATCATATACATTAATATGATATCATATATGATCTTTTAACATTGCTTTGTTAATAATATCTTAGAATTATCGTCGTTTTGGGTGTTAACTTACTCATTTTATTTTATATGTTTTGTTACGTAAGCCATGTTTGTCATGGATAGGTTTTATCTTATTCATATCCATAATGATATAAAGTTCTTAAACATTATTTTTAAATCATCAAATGATAATTATACTTGAATGGATATGATGGAGAATGAATCTCATCGCGTTCATGGAGACGGTAGTCCATACGTACGCCCGAGCGACAATATCATTCTTTTGAAATTAAAATAATATATAATTGGATGGTATATCATATATAAAGAATCATTATCATGTTATATTTATTATTTAAATTAGTTACACATCATTATTATACCCACCCAAATAATAAAATATTGAATAACAATTACACCACGACATGGAGACAGTAAGCCGTACGTACGCATGTATGGTGACATGTTATTCAAAGGGTGGATGGAATACTGAATATGGTTGTACCATATTTATAATAACGTCACAGTATATATAATATACTGGAGTTATTATTTTATAATGGTAATAACAAAGAAAGAAGAAGTGGAAGAAGAAATGAACTTGAAAAGGGGTGGTGAAAACATTACGTCTTCTTCGGGTTCATCCTTTTGATTTAATCAAAAGGGTTCCTTAGGTTGGATTTCAGATCAAAATAAGGCCTCCAGGTTGTATTGAGGGAAGTGGAGAGAGTATTTGGGAAGGGGTTGGCCGAACCAAAAGGTTTTGAAGGTGTAAAGAAATGAGAAGGAGGAGTGCCCTTTTATAAGAGGGGTGAGGGGCACCTTTGGAAAATCTAGAAATATTAATTTATAATAAATTCATATTCGGTTTATAATAGCTAAAAAGTTTATTATTTAAAGTTTAAGGTGGGGATGGGTCTAAAACCACTCAACCAATATAATTTAGACAGGTTTGGGTCATTATATTAACCTTATCTTTAAGTATTAACTCTTAGTTAATTAGTTTCACTTTTACAATGTCTCTTTGTATTTTTATATTATATGGTTAATAAACTTACCATATACATCCAAGAGACCCCCAAGTGGTCGATTAATGATACCAATATCATGATATATGTCTCTTGGCTGAACCTTAGATTTTTAGGAATTTAATATCAATTAATAATATAATATTTGTTTTAAAAATTCTTTTATGTCAATTTTGACACTATTCAATAGTTGATTTTCGTGAAACACATAAAAAAATTATTACTTCAAAAAAAGTTAATTAAAACAACCATAATATGTCATATTAACCTAGAAAATTAGTGTAATTCAATAAAAGTATCAAATTATATTTATTTGGGTATTTATAATATCAATTATTCTAATTTTTCACTATTATAGTAATTACTGCATCACCATTGGGTCATAAATGAATTAAATTATTTAATGTCTAAAAATTATAAATAAAATATAATTATGTAGGAAATATTTTTAAATTTCTAATTAATATTTATAGTTTAAAATCCAAAATATATAACCATATGTAACAATTCATTTTCTAAAAGATATATGCTTGTGTCATTTTTGTATTTATTTTAACTTAATTAAAATAATGTGTCCCTATCACTTACAAGTGGATCCATGGGGTCCCAAAATCGACCCAAAGATTCCCATGGTCTACCCTGTATCAACCAATAGGGTTAGTACATGTTTTAGGGAAATTTAGTATTATTATAATATTATTTTTTTAACCCTTGTTTACCGGATTTACCCTTTAACCATGGTAAATAAAATATTTACCGAAGTAATTATCCAAAATGTCTAAAAATAAAAGTTACCTATTTAAACAATTTTAACATCCTAAATCCAAATATGGAATCCATTTTTCCAAATTCAAAACACAGAAGTGGCAGAAATTAATTTAAAATTAATTCCCGTTGTTAAAACAAAAAGTGTGTTTTTAAGAGATAATAATTATCAAAAGATTGGCAACTTGTTTATGTCTGGGTTAAATGTGAAATTATGTTCAATGACCCACATTGTATTACATGGTAAAAATATATTTTAAATATACTTTAAAACAACTCAAATTCATAATTTATCACTATTAATTATTTTGATTAAAGAAGTTGTTTTTAATTAAAATTTAGTAATTTTCACTATTCATCAAAATATGAAAGTTATCTGAAAAGTACCAAAATTTCACCCTAGGATAATTTTGATATTCCAAATCCAAAAATGAAGTCCATTTTGAGAGATATAATATATAAAATTTCAAAAAGTAGGTATTACTATTCATAACGGCTAGTTTGATTGGTTGTGGTGTGTTAGAATCTCGAAGTTGCGTACAATGCACGCCATTGCATTCTTCCAAGGGAAACGTACCGTGGAAGCTTGTGGTGTTACAGTGGACAAGAGAGGTTTAGCAGGGGGAGTAAGTTTCCTCCAAGGTTCATCAGGGCCTTCAAAGTGTTGTGGTAGGTCGGAGAAGTGGCTTATCAGCTAGCATTACCACCGCTGCTATTAAGGATACATGACGTCTTCTATGTATCTCAACTCTGACGGTATCTACATGAAGATTCACACGTCCTCTATTAGGGAAAGATGGATATCGAGGATGACGTGACTTTTGTGGAAAGACCCTTGAGGATCGAGGAACATGGGTAGAAGGTGCTTTGTGGATGGACCATTCCTTTGGTTCATGTGTTGTGGAGGCATGGCATGCTCGAGGAAAGTACCTGGGAATGGGAGACACAGATTCGTGCCCAGTACCCAGAGCTGTTTTAAGTTTTCTCACATTTTGTTTGTACTTGTTTGTGATGGAACACTCTACCTTGTTAACTATGGAATTTATGGTTTTCCTTATTCTCTAGATGCATGTGAAAAGTCTTAACTACGGGAAGGGGAGGACTCGATCAATAATCAAGATGCATTATGGTGGATGTGATTAAACCTGTGTGGGTGAGTCAGTGCCTCCCAAAGAAGATAGTATCTTGACATGGAGGAAGAAACTCCCTAACCCATATGACTGGACAGATTGACCCTCTAATGTTTCATGGTTGCTTGAGGGAGATGTGTTTTTAGATGTCGGTGAGGTTCATTCCTGAGAGGTATCTTTCAAGGTGGATGTTTGGACCCCACTTTTCTTCTGGGTTGGGTTGATTCTCAAGGGTGAGAATAGTTTGAGAGGTATCTGATGTAATTCCCCAAACCCTCATGGGCCATACCTTTTCCAAATTCTAGATCCCAAGGAGGCGCCTCTGTGGTAGGACACCATTTTGGTGTGCAACCGACTGACGAGGCACGATCGGTGCGACCGATCAGCATGCCATCGATCGGTGTGACCGATTGGTGTCACACATCCTTGCCAAGTTTTATTCTATAGATTTTTCCCATAACGCCACTTTTAGGCCCTTTTTAACCTTTTTGGGAGTGGTTCAAGGACGTTTTTAAGAATTTAATCAATGTTTAAATTCCTAAGGGTAGGGCGACCCTCAATGGACCCAGATGAGTGTCCGCGTAACATGCCCCTCTGTTTATATAAAATCCTTAGAGTCACAGCTGTTATCACCTTTTTTGATGGGAATCATTAAATAAAAATTAATCCCATCATGTGTAACAACCCAACCGCGTGGTGAAACCATGATCCCACTTTAAAGCCATTAAAATCCACATATCCCGTAACAACAAGATCTCTTCCTTATATCACACGGGAATTCCTTCTTCTTATTCCTCTGGGCTGGTCTCCTTTTCTTCCCAGTGCGTTTGGAGTCTCCCTTTCTGAGGAAAGTGGTGCACCTGTACCGAAGCTTTTATGCTCACCCTTGGAGTCAATGAAGTTCCTCCCCAGCAAGTTGTGCACCCCCAATTTTTGGCATGTGGAGAATAACTTTGATCCTTGACCAACCATGTAGGGTTTTTCCTTCACCTCTCTTTAATATTCATCATGAGGGGTGGGTATGATATTGTTTTTATGGGGATTGATGGAACCAAACTAAATTAAGATAACAAAAAAACTTTAAATAATGAAGGTGGGGTGTGATCAATGTTCTGCTGTTTTTCCTTACCCTTGATTATTTATGTGTTGTGAACTGTATGGGCTTATGATTGCTGAAAATCATGGTCATTGGCGGTCTTTCCTTGTGCACTAATGAACCTTTTCCTTCAATGATGATTTGATGACTGTAATCTGTAAATTGGTTAATCACTTAAACTCGGCAGGTTGAATGGATGTTCAGTAAAACAAGAATCCTTATGTGACCACCCCAGTTAACAAATAGAAAGGAGAACCTAATGAATGATGTTCTTGAACCTGGATGTTCCTACTTTGTTTTGGTAGTAGGTGTATTTTTCTTCTTGGTGATTAAGAGGTGACGTGGATGGGGATGGGATCCCCTGTTGTTGTACAGTTGATCGGTTGTGGTTCTGGAGCCGTGTGGTGCTGTATCTCGAGGCTTGATTTGGTTCAATTACTTTGAGGGATCTCACTTATGCCTTTGCTGTTGTGAGTTCACTAGAGAACCAGGTGTGAATGCTCAAATTTTTGTTGGCTGTTTCTCTTTCCCGGCTTCTTGTTAGGCATGTTAGTTGCCCAGTAGTGTAGAATTCACATAGTGGGATCACTTGGACATGAAAACGAGAATGGTTAAAATGGGGAACTGGTTTTGGGAATGTGTTGTGACCTGGCCGTGAGTGCTGTTCTATTATTTTATGAATGAATATTAATGACGGGGTTTGTGCTTAGGTTTTGGAACCCTAGGTTGGGATGAGTGCTTCTTACCTATACATATATATGTAGTTTTTTACATTTATTATTCTTGACCCACCCAAGTTGAGCACTTAGTGCCGAATGCCCCATTCCATGGGGGTGGGAGTTTTTCCCAACACTTTTTTGAGTGGCTGGTTATTAGCTCATTTTCTAATACCTTTCCTAAAAACACTAAGACTCTTTCGGCAGGCTGTGATGGATTGAAGTCTATTATTAGTCCAAGAATCTTCGGGCAGGGCAGTGTGGTGGTTGGACCAGGTGTTTGAGGTAAGATTGTTTCCCATGTATCTTCGGGATGAGGCCCAGGTGTCTTCTGGCGTGACCATATCTTTCTGGCCCAGGTGTCTTCGGGCATGGCAGTGGTTGTTCTAGCCTAGGTTTTTGTGGGCATGGTTATGCATAATGGTTGTGGAATAGGTGTTTGTGGGAGGTATGTGTGGTAGTGTCCCAGGTGTGTGCAGGCGAGGTGTGGCAGTGGGACTGTGATAAGAATGGCAGGGTGTGGTAGTGGGACTGCGGTGAGAATGGTGGGATTGGTACGATGCCTAGGATGTCTTCAATAACCAGTGGGAATGTGGTGTGGGGTACCCAAACATTGATCTGCTATTACTGTACTTTACTTGACTTGTGTTATTTGGGGAGTGTGCCTTAGTGAGGCTTGGGTGGATAGTTTTCCTTGCTGGGTTCCTTGGTTGTCTCCTTTCTCACAGAGCATTAGAATGCCTCCCTACTTGTGCATGAGAGTCTTTCGTTTTCCTTATTGAGTATACTTGTATGCTCACCCTACGTATGTAAAACTATTTTCATGTTTCCAGGACAATTTCGGGTATCGTGCTAGGCCGTACTAGCTCGGACATTGGGGCAGTTGCTATTGTCGTTTTCCTTTTCTTGGTACTATACTTTTGGAGTTTTTGTGGCTTGTATCTTTTAATTTTGAACATGCATATGGGAATGGTTTACTTTTAGTTCTTCCTTTACTTTCATCTTTGTTGTCGTTGGGGTTGCTATCTTACCTCCCGATCCTATTAAAATAAAAAGGGTAATGCCTTCCATCTTGTGTGTGATTCTATACCCTTGGTGCTAGTTGCCACTCCGGGACCTATGGATGGAGGGTCTCAGGGGTCATTATCTCTCCTTAAACTTAGAGAAGGAAGGGTCTAGAAATATTCTATCCCTTCCCTCCCTTTTGGTGAAGGCAAGTCGTGACAGATAAGTATATATAAAAAAGATCGTAGAATTACTTATTAATTCATGAACAAAGGTTTTTTCATCTATATGAAAAACTAATACCAACCACAAATTTTACAATGTTTTTTGTCCATGGTTTCCACTAAATAAGAGTTTATTTATATATTTTATAGATCCATGAATCATACTCTGTAAACTAAAACCCATTGTGATGTGGAAGTGAGTAATGTTTATAAAGAATTGATTTTAAAACCATAAAAATATAATATAGGTTTTTGATGATTCATTGAGGGTTTAAAAAATTAATCAAATAAATTAAAAACAAATTATTTTAAAAGATAAACATTATTTTAATGACATATATCCTTTATTTAATTTATCACATCCCCATTGGGATATTATGATGTCGTAATACAAAAAGTATATTTCTAGAATATTTAATTTTTAACAGAATACTCAACCATATTAAAATAAATAAAAAATTCACCATTGGATAATATAGATATGTGGTTTTAAGAAATAACATTTATTTTATAAAAAATAATTCTCTAAATATGATAATTTAAAATTTTTATTCAAAATTATAATTTATTGAAAAATACTAGTTTTTTCAATAATTATTATTATCTGATCCCTATAAAGAGTATATTAGACATCACTAAATAATATTATGAATTTTCTATAAATTTAATTTAGTATGAATATTATATGATAATATTTCAAAATTATTAAATTTATTAGAAATAGTTTTTAAATTAAAACCTTATATTTTGAAAAATAATTTTTCTTGTTTCTTAAAATCAAACATTAATTTTAATAATCACATATAAAATTCTAATAATGAAAAGGGATAAATATAATATTGATTTAATTAAAAATAATGATATATAAAGTCATACTTCTAGGTTTTGGATACATAACCTCTTATTACACTAGTGTATGCCCAAAGGGTAAGACGTGTGATAGTGGCCCATTCTTGGGCTATTTAAGTGAACATGGTTTGAGATGTGATTTTGATAAGCCTAAAAATATCACACATCAGGTTTTTTTTATGTTCATGTTTTTGAATTTCATTATTGTCTTGGTAATGTTAAAATAATAGTAATTACACCTTCCTCATAACTTTTATAAATGTGATTCATAGGGTATGATCCTACTGGTTGAGTCCATCACTACTTCCATCTAGAGAAATTTAACTACATCATCAATGTTAATATATACAAATTATATATGTCACTATACAATGAATATATTATAAACGATTAATATTATTAAAATTATTTTAAATCTGAAAAACAATATTTTACAATTGGTCCAAAATAATGAAATTAGTACATGTGTTTTCTATAAAAGCATTTCATAATTAGGAACATATTAATTCAAAATGGACATTTCAATTATAAAATATTGGTTCATTAAATATACCCTTACCATTAATAATTTCCAACAAATAAATTTATATTTATACACTAAAAATATGAGGGTACTTTAGTTTCATCTCCTCTTCTAGTTCCCATGTTGCTTTACCAAAATTTGGGTTCCACTATAAAAATTTGACAAGATGATTTGTATTTGGTTTGTAGAACATCGTATATGTAATATAAGATCTTCATAGGATTATCTTCATTATAAATACCACTCTTTATGGAACACATAATGTTTTTAGGATAGGATATGTGATAGTTCTAGTTGATAAGACACAAATTGGATGGTATCAAAAATCTAAAAGGGTATTATGTACCTTTAATATGTTTTACATTCTTCAGAAACCTCATTACTTTCTTCCATGTATATATACAAAGGAACACCATATCTCTAATCTCAAACTATAGGTCTCATTGGTGATTTTATCAATTTATATTCGGTTTAATTTTTATCAATTCCACATGATGTGGAATGGTTTAAACCTTATCTATAATCTCTAAGATATGATCAGGTCCCATAGGCTTCCTCTCTCCAACTTCATTCCAACATGTCAGATTTTGAAAACCCTTTTGAAACATAGCCACATAATGTTCCATGTTAATTTTATAATGGAAACTGTTGTTTTGTGAGTAATCTTCTAGGGGAATGTGATGACCCAATATCCTTGGAAATCCATTTAATATGATTGTAAAATATCATCTAATGTTTCAAATGTTCTCTTATACAAACCATTCATATAATATTTAAAAAAAGTTCTAAATCTGTTCTCTGTACCCAATTCTTACTTAAGGGTTCTCTATAATATTTAGGTAAACCATAGATCTTGATTAGATAAAATGGAGAGTGGTACTCCAAGTAGCATTTACACTTCCATAACTTATATCACTATGATTTGTTCAATGGATTAATATTACCTTATAACAATGATATTCATTGACTTGGTAAAGTAATTGACTACCACCCAGATGGAGTTATTTCCTCTATATATCATGGGAGTCCTGTTTTGAAATACATGGTAATATTTCCCTATTTCCATACTAGTATGGGTAATAGTTTCATCATACCCTTATAATTCATACATTTATCCTTAACTTTTTAGCATACCAAGCATTGAGATACATATCCTGAAATCTCCCTCTTTATGTCATAAAAATAAAAATATTTATATACATCTTAGTGTTTCCTCTATGAATAGATAATAATCTTTTAGGCACATCATTTATATGTTCCCTCTTCAGTTATACCTTTTATGGGACAAATATATAGGTTCTAAAACTTTTAAATCCATCTTAGGACATGTGAAACTTTTTACGTAATATTTTCTACCTTTTTTGGAGTACCACATCATATTTATAAGCTTTATAATACTCTAATTAATAGATGTTGAGCAGTTATTTGAGAAATTTATGATCAATATCATTTTATTATTCAACAATAAATCATATTCATGTCTAGGAATATATTATAAAATTCAATACCCATCATGAATAGAGTTATAGGGTCCCTTTTACATAGACCGTCTTCCATGTTGTTTCCTTTCCTTGTATGGTAATGATTTGAATAAAATTTATTCTTTATCAGCTCTAACCACCTTATTTGGAACATTTTGAGATAATTTTTTCTGAATACACCCTTTTTTATATTATGAACTGTATATTGGTAATAATATTCCATATAGTTACAATGTAAAGAAATTATCATTGTGAATATCAGCACAGCTAAATCTAGATCATGAATTGGGTATTTCAACTCATGGATCATTAATAGGTGGGATGTATAATCTATAAAATCATCATCTTTCATGATTACACAAACCAATACTTTTTTGATACTTATATACTGATAAAAAATCCATCCACAGTAGTAGCTAATGTGAGAATAGGTGTAGTGATTATGTTCTTCATTAGCTTTTTAAATATATCCTTTCATTTCTCAGTCTTGAAATACTCACTACCATCTGAGTTAGATCGGTTAGTGGGATTGAAAATAGTGAGATGTTTGAAAAAATCTATGATATTACTCATATATTAAAAAGAAACTATATAACTCTATCACATATATTGGTATCTTCCGTCCTTAAATAACTTTTTTAAAGGATCAACATATATTCCTTTTATAGTGATAAAATGCCCCATAAATTTTATTTTCTCTATCCAAAAAACACATTTACTTTATTTCTCATATAATTTTTCATCTCATAAGGTATTCAGTACAAAAATTAAATTCTCTTTATATTCCTACATTATTTTACTGTAGATTAGAATATTGTCAATAAATATTAATACTTATATTTTTAGGTAATCCATAAAAATGGTTTTATTAAGTCCACGAAGATAATTATAGTATTCTTGATTCAAAATGGAATCACTTTGAATTTATAATTGTTGTATGACATGAAAAATAAGTTTAGGGGATATTCTCTATCTCCAATACTACCTGATAATATCTTCAGAGAATATATTCCTTATAGAAATTTGAGGTTGCACATACTGATGGAAAAATTCATTAATATGTGGTCGAGGGTACTTTTCCTTTACTCAGATTTTGTTATGATCTTTATAATAATTTCATAGGTTCCTTGACCCATCCTTATTCTTGATAAAGTAACTAGTGAAACCCATGTTGAAGTACTTGGGTGTATAAACCCTTTCCCAGATTCTGCTGTAGTTTTTTTCATCTCCTCAAGATTAACAAGGGCCATTATATATGTAATTTTGGACATTGTTAATGATTAATGTATAATCTCAATTGATAAATAAGTATGAAAACCTGGATGAAGAATATTAAATTCTTTAGAAAATACATCAGGGTATTCCCTTACAATGATAAAGACATAAAAGATGATACTTTCATTAGTCTTAGTCATTTTATCTATATTTGCATACTCATAACTGAATAATATCCATGCATGTGATCATGATACCATAATACCAATGGTGATTTATCGTCAAAAATATTCTTTTAAATAATCATAGGGTGATTCAGGATACAGAGGTTGATTTCTTAATATTGGAAATTTATTTTGGCTATATATAATGAGATCCAATCCATAGAGAGAATTTAATTCAATTCTACTAAAGGATGTATGACAGGGTACATTTGGAATTTATGACTTAAAATATGGATAGAAGAGAAGTTATATACTTGGGTTGTAATAATTTACCCATTTTTATTTTTCAATTTTAACTCCACATACATTTTTTGAAGTGGTGTTTCAATAGTTCTACCAAACATTACTGATATGAAATAATTTATTGGGCTATAATCAAAAAATAATATTTTCTCTCTGTGAAAGAATATATGGTGTACATGTCACCACATCATTAATGGGAGCCACCTTAGTCATTGTGTTTGATTAAGATTTACGTTCCTCTAAAGGCCTTATAGGTTGTTTTCATTAGTTATTGTTCACTCCCCTCATCTTATTGATTTTATTTACACAATGGACTTGTTCTTAGTTGTTGACACATTGGATAGTAGGCTAAGGTTTAACTGGATAATTTTTTTCTTCCATAACATTGATTGGATTATCTTATTTGCATTTTCTAGATAGATGACATTAAATACCACAACAAAACTAATTTTATTATACCTTTCATGAAATTCCCAAGGTGATTCACCGTATAATTTTGAAAATGAAATGTTAGAACTTTTTTCCACCTTGATATATATCCATATATAACAAATAATTAAACTAAATTTTCTACATATGATATATTGACACATGAGACTTTTTATATTTAATAACATCTATTTCTAAATTGAGGTAACATCAAGAAAATTCATCATACCTGTCAAATTCTAAAACCATCAAAATCTTTTTTAGACTCATATTTATCCTACCAAATAATCATCCATCATTACTTTTAGGGGTAATGATAATATTGGATATATATTTTGAAATTATTTTCTAGCTCTCTACATACGCCCTGAAGGATTCGTAATATTTTTTTATTGAGGATAACGAAATATTTATCCAATTTTTGTTAGATCTTGAAGGGAAAATTTTATAAAAAATCATGTTCAGTAACACTTTTCATTCCATTACATTGATCTCTTACTCAAGCTCCATATTTATTTTATCAATTTCCACTATTTATTATCTTATCCATTTATATGATTAATAACCATAACATCCATTACTATATCATTGGATTAAAGGATATATAATATCATTTCAATATAATTGATCTATTGTTACATGATTAATGTATAAGAAGATATATTACAATTTAGAGGCCTTTTAACATAAAGTACTCAATTTCAACCTTCTATTTCTTATGGGGAGGGGGGGGGGTTACTTGATTAGTGATTCTGATGAAATTGATAGATAATTTAAAATGTATTTCCATGAAGTTCTCAACACTGATCATCAATAGGTTGGGAATATTATGTTGGTATCCATTATATTTCTCATCACATTGGTTGTTGACTTAGTTCAACCTATTCCCAAACACTAACTAAAATAAAGGGAAAATTATGGAAGATAATTTTAAAACTACTAAAAACATTAAAAGGAAAATATAAAAAATTATAGGATAAATAAAAAATGGCATACTTTCCATAACCAATTAATTTCATGTTTTCAATCTATGTTATCTATAGTCTATTTCATAATATAATATTTTATGGGAATTATTGTTTCTTTCATTGTTGTTCTAGGGAGATTGTGAACATACCAAAAGACTATCCCTCAGGAATATTAAACTAGGTATACAAGAAGGTATCTCTATCATGAAATAGGTGATGATTGATTCAAATCCCAATGCACCCTTTTTGGAGTTACTACTCTTAGGTACAACTGTGTCAGATCCTCATCCACTTTCATTATCCAAAAATGGATTTTGATACTTCGAAACCACTTACTTTATAATTTACAATCATTTTGTGATTTTTATGTTCCTAGAATTATCCATAATTATTAAAAAAAATTAGTCATAATCCCAAATAAAATATTGAAATTACTCGGATACAAACTATGAAAAAAAATATCTTTAATATTTCTTAATAAATGATTTATTTAAAAAGGATACACATAATACCATCCCAGAGGATCATAAGGGCTATTGTCCTCAGGAAATTTGGTATATATAATGTTATATTAAATAAAGGGTAAAACATTTATTTGAAATATATAATACATTCCCTTATATTCTATTGATCTTCTAATAATTCACGCGATAACTTGAGGAAAAAGAAAAGAAAAGGGTGATCTATAAAGACCAGTAACAGAATGATCAATCTATAACATAATGAAAGAAATACATGTTAGTTAAGAGTCATATCAATGTTACATAAAATGGTATAGGATGATAAACCTAAACATTGAAGCATGATATAATATGATAATATCAAGGTAACATATGAATGTGGAAACAATATAAAACATGAAATCCTAAGAATAATTCAAGTTTGAAAAATAAGACAACAAAACGAATTGTTATTGGGATAACATCATATGTCCCATAAATTGTATCTCATGAGATGAAAACATTACCCAATTCCTTGAAGGGTTATAAAATTCTAGGGCAACTCATATTAATACCATGTACATGCATTATTCTTCCACATAGAGCATAGAACATAGGGAGACCTTTCATAAAATCAAATTATGATGATTAGGGATTTATAGTCACATTCATGGAAGTCCCGAATAAACTAAAGGTAGGTAAACCTATGTGAATAGCATGGAGTTAAAATGGTGATTGGTATTTAGTAGAAAAATTGTTGGCATGAAAAATCATAGGATAACTTGGGTAGCATAAAAGGTTCACATAATGGTTCAGTAGAGGGTTTAATAAGAGTGGAAGGCTACTCCAATTATTTGGAAAATAAAATTAAAGTAAATTTATTTGTAAAATATTATCATCACATGAATAATTTTAAATCAAAATGATTATTACAAAGAATGTTCTTAAAATAAAAAACAAGTGGAAAGAACTCTTAACCATTAGAAGATGCATCTAAAACCATGGGGAGTATCCTAAGATCATGAAAAAATCATGGGTGGTATTTATTGAGGAATATGTAGAGTAAAATCATTATAGGTGGCTTTGGAGTGAAGAGGAGTTGGAGGTGGGTGAATGTTTACAGAAAAGAGTTTGAATTATTTATTAATTTCAAAACATTAGTTTTCTACTATAAATGATAAAATAATCAAAATCACCAATCATACTTAGGGTTTTTCTCATGTTTTCAACCAAATATGATTTTAACAATATTTGATTAGTCCATGAGTTAAAATACATAAAATAATACACTTAGTTATGTGGAATTGATTCATATTTATCATGAATTGGTTTTAAAACCTTAAAATATAAAATTGGTTTTGGACGATTCATTTAGGGTTTATGAAATAAATAAAATCAAATCAAGTACCTTACTTTAAATGGGAAATATGTTTATAATTATGGCTTATATTTATAATATTTTTTATATATTCCTTATTATATTATGATTTCATATTACATACCATATATGTATACCATATTTAATTTTTACCCAAAAATTGGAATATCTTAGAAAACTATGAAAAATTCACCAATGTATAATTTAATTTTTGGATTTGAAAAATAAAACTTATTTTATCAAAATAATTATATAATTTTGAGAATTTACACATTTAAATGGAAATTATAATTTATTGAAAAATACCATTTGTTATGACAATATAATTTTTCTCTCCCTTACAAGGATTATATTAGACTTCACTAAATTATATTAGAATATATATATATAAATTAATAATATTATCATATGAAAATATTTTAAATTATTGAATATATCAAAATAGTTTGTTTTAATTAAAATCATATATTTTCAGAAAAAAATGATTTATGTTTCTTCATTTCCAAATATAATTTTCATCAACTCATAAAAAATAAAACAAAAAAAAAAGAATAGTTAAAATAAATATTATTTATAGAATAAGATATAGAAATTCATACTACGAAGGTATAGATACATATAACCATACTACACTAGAGTATGCCCTAAGTTTGATTTGAGTTATGGTGGGGCATTCTCGGGGTGGTTTGGTGAACATGGTTTTGTTCGTGATCTCGATAATCATGAAATTATATCATAAATGATTGTTTTTTCTTCGGTTGTTTAATTTCATCATCGGGTTTTCCAAGATCAAATTATAGTGATTACCTCTCCTTTATAATCTCTGATAAATGGGATTTATAGGTATAATCAAAATGGTTGGGGCCATCACTCCTTTCTGTGAATATTATACTTTATCATAACACTTTATATATACAAATCTTATCGATCATTATATAACATCTTAAATTTCAATGGTTAAAATGTTTAGAGATATCTTATATCTAACTTTCTATATTTTATAATTGGTAGAAACTAACTAATGTTTTTCTTGTGTTTTCTATAACTACATTACTAAATAATGAATTTATAAAATTAAAAATAGATTTTCATTTATAAATGATTAGGTCATTAGAGTGTTTGTTATATTGGGACATAAATAGATTATTTGACTAACCTTGATATCTACGAATGGAATAATGATTTTCAAAATGGTGTGGATTATTTAGATAAAAAAAAGATAAAGTTACTGGAGAAGTGGAATTCAGTCTTCTAGTTTTGAAGAGGATTGAAGCCAGATAACCATTGAAGGATCCTTAGATAGTAGGCTAAATGAAAAGAAATTCTATTAACTTATAAGATGATGATAAATGGTATTTTTAATCTCAAAATCTAACATATACAAGAAGAAACATAAGAAAACGTAGATTTCCTCTCTGGGTGAATGAAATATGATTTTTTAGGAAGAAATAAGGGTTGGCATCTGCATCTTGTTAAATTATCCCTGAATTTGGAAATATTATACGTCTAAACCATCTCTCTAAAATAATGTAATTTAAGTAATTTATTCAACTTTATAAATTATATATGGTAGATATTATAGATATTATTTAAATTATGGATAATTTTGATAATATTAAGTTTCTTTACATGTGTTCTAAATGAAATTTTACTAAATGTTTCAAGATTATTTTAATTGGGTGTACTTTACTATTATGGAATCCTAATAAACAATATTTTATTAAATTTTTAGTATAATTTCATAATTTAAACTATTATTAGAGTCTTGTGAACAAACTAATTTTATATTCCTTCATTTAGGATTTTAATGATAATAAATTACAAGGAGAGTTATAGATTAATTTTGAAAAGAATATTTTTCATGGGACCAAAGAATAAATTATACTCTATAATTTTAATTAACTAGAGATAAATAATGACCCTATTTATAATAGGAAAATTACCTTAAGAAGGATCAAGAATTAAAATAATTATAAAACACACATGTCCCTAATGATCATTCCTCCCCATGCTTATTTTATACTTCATCAAATAAAAAAATTGGAGGTAAAGACAATATTTTAAAATGGATATGATTATCTTTAATAATATATTATACTCAATATTCTATAATTAAATTTCTAGATTACTCTCTCCTAGCATCTCAGATTATTTATCATATGTTGTATCTATTATACCTATGAGCCATATCAATCGAAATTTTATATTTTTTAATTTTTAGTATAAATATAATGCATTCAAAAATTTGTTATAAAATTTTTGGATGGAGAGATGCTATTAATATTATTAAACTATATTAATCAATAATTATAATATTTAAATAAAGAGATAATGATTATAAATAAATTTGGTCTCCCAATTCATAGGAATACAATTATGAACATGAGGAATATTTTATCTCATGTAAAAGACATTTTTTATTAAGGATAATAATGATATTCTGATTTATTGGGAACATCAATTGGTTTGCATGCTGAATAAATTTATTATTTGAAAATTTCAATTTAATGAAGGGAAAATATATTCAATTGATTAAATAGGGAGATGTATAGTCCAATTAGTTCATTTCTTTCATTAATCTAAGAAGATCAAGGAATGTTGTTGGGTTTGTGAAGAATCATAAAGATTTTTGGGATGATTCTACAAATTATATTAAGAAACTTTGCATAATTATTTTATTGCTATTAAAGGTACATAACACCCTAATAGAATCATAATGGATGATAATTTTTTTGACGATCCTTTAGTTGAATATGATTATTTTAATAATCATTTTTGTGAATTTAAAAACAAAGAAACACAAAATAAAATTTTCTCAATTATAATTGACAGGTCATGAGGAATATATGTTTTTTACAAATTCTTTTTTAGGAAGAAATGGGATACCAATAATGGATGTTGTGATAACCCGACCTAGACCTTATGTTAACCTAAAAAATGCCACCATTGACCAAAAGTGTCCTTTTCGATCTCTAGGGACTACTAACTAGAGCATCAATTTTTTGTTAATAATTGGTGAATGATTTTTATTCTTATAATATTAAAAATGACTAATGTTGGATTATACTAAAAATTCATTAAATCCAAACCGTATATCAGGAATTTAAAAAATTTATAAGAATGACCTATTAGATGGAAGGTAGGATTTTTTCAACAGGGGCCTATATTATTCATGTGTCATTATATATATATATACATATAAATACTTTCAATATAGGTTAATGAAAATGTAACCATCAAACTAAAAAAATTATAATACAGAGTTATGTAATAAATACATACTAACTCTAAAAAACTAACAAAATATACTAGTAGATGAGCCCAAATGAATCCTCCTACCAATGAAATCATATTGTTATCTAATTCTAATTAGAGACTAAAACCACTCTTACAATATTAACTCAAAATATTCCAGGATCAATAAAATAGATAACAATATACATTCTCATACATGAAAATATATATGTGATGTTTCATGTCAACTGGAGTAGACATAAAAGGTGTGATTTTAATGATTCAGTAGACTCTATAAATTTTGTATATGAAATCATATTGTGATTGGGTTTATGTAACTGAATGTGATGATTCATTTACATTTATAATAATAAACTAGTTTTACTAGTCAATAAACAAAGCATACCAATAACAAAAAATAATGTAATTACAATTCAATAATAACCATAACAGACATGTTTTTATATTCGAAGGTTCTAAACATATATGTACATGTTTCAAGCATAAAATTATATCTCAATAACTCCATTAATACATGATCATAATTTTAAAATAAAAATCTTGGAGAATAATGATATTTTACAAGAAACATCCATATAGGTGATAAGTGTGCACCAAAACCACTATATAGGGGATAAGTGTGCATATATACCTTTCTATATAGAAAATAAGAGTGCAGAGGAACCTATAATAGAGAAAGTTAATGTCGAGTACTGACATAAGTATTTCATTACAAAAATATACCCCCCATTCATAGACTGATATATAAATTAGAAAAAAATTCACACACAACCAACAAGAATATACCCCTTCTACATTAATTGTATAAATAGGTAGAAAATATACACATTTATGAAACATTAAACATGTTATAAAAATGATATAATTTAATTATATATACAATCATAATATAATTAGTAGTTTAATTCATGGAAACACTTCCATATGGGGAGAAATAAATCATAATATCTAGCTAAAAGAGGCAAAAAATATTCCATGATCAATAATTATGTAAACCTTTTGGAATGATAAATAAATCCTAAACATGGAATAATCCATGACTAAGGAATATTATAGTCAAGATAAAATTGGCCAAAGAGATTACAAAAATATAAATCATACCATTATTTCAATATAACATGGTTTGAACAACCAAATCATTATTAATATCTAATAATAAATTTCTTAAAAAATATATTAACGATAAATATTTTATACGTTAATACTCTTTTAACCAAATAGAAGTCCATTCCATCTGTGAAAAACAATTTTATACTCAAAAAATTATAAAATTTACTTAAACTAACATATACTACTACTTTTCACAGGAAAAAACACGAAACTAAAAATCAATGTCTAGTATTAAAAAAATAATATTTTTGAATGCTCATAAATCATATGGAAATTTGAAAAAACATAAATCACAAATAAATGGTTCTTAATAATTTAATACTATTACAAATTTTTTGAATATAATATAAATAGTGATGCATGCATTAATATATAAAATAAAAAGATAAGTCCATGCTCCAACGTGCATTTTAATAGTGTTACAAATTATTTATGAGTAGTTTTAGTGTAATATATCAACCATAAATTTTATTATATAATGAAATTTAACTTTGAAGAAAACCATAATGAGTTTTCTTCATCTTATATCAATGATGAGGTGTATGATAATACCTATCACCCATGTCCCTAATCAGATGCCTTACTGACTCTCTATGAAATGATTCCATTGAGATATATTCCACCACATTCCTTATATAAAAAGAGAATCATAAAATACTCAATTAATAATATAAATGAACTATATAACAGAACAAAATAATATTTTAATAATAAATATTTTTTTATCAAATATCATATGGATTATTGGATTCTTATTAACATATGTAGTGGTAAACGTATTCTTGTTAGGTAATATGTTTCATTTCATCAGGTTATTCTAGATTATCAACTATTAAAAATGGAATAAGAGTCATTCATTTTAATAAATAGAAGTATCAATGTTATACTTTAAATTCACAAAGATTCAGATAATATAATTTCTTTCGAATCTCCCCATTACGTCAATGTTTCTTGATAAAAACACTATAAGTACATTATTTTATGTAATAGCCCCTAAAAATGTGCTAAAAACCCATTAAAATTATAAAAGGTAAAGATTTAAAGGTAAAAAATCATGTGCCATAAAATAAATCCATACTTATATAAGAAGTAATGAAATATTACATTACAAATGAGGATGATTTTCATGATTCTATATGAGACCAAATAATTAACCACAATCCATGTGATAAATAAAATAACTACACTAACTTAAATTGGATGAAATAATGAAAAAGAAAAATATAAAAAAGGTAATAGTTTTATTTCCTAGTTATGTTCTTACATGGGAAATATCCATTATATGATTAACTGTGAGTACTCTCCACACAAAAATAGAATCATTTTAAATCCCATAATAAAGGAATAATCATAATAATAGTATGGAATGTGATAAATTTTTTTCTTTAGTGGTGAGTGTTTTAAATGCATATACAAACCAGTGGTGATGAATAAAAATCATGAAAATATTTAGAGAAAAGTTTTTAGGACAGTAATGAACAATTTTAAACAGATAAATATTAGTCATTTCTACCTGAAATATATATATAAACACCCAATTGGTGATATAATGGTGGGTTTTTAAAATAGTATATATATAAAAATATTATTAATAGTATTTTACTTAATAAATAATTCATTTTAAAAGAAACTACATGTATGGGGTAGGTAAAAAACATTTAATTATATTTAAATACAATATTTTAGGGAAATTATATGAGAAGTTACTTTCATGTCTCAGTGATTACCAAAATATAGAATTAGAAACCTGGTATTTTTATGCCTACTCATAAAACTTAAGAAGAAATATATAACTATATGAATTTTGTTGAAATATAAAATCTCATAATTGTATTCTAACTAACAAAATATAGACCAAGCCTAGTGGTCTTAATATTTTCCCACTCAAAATTATCTATTAGTCCATAGGGATAAATTCACGTTTCAATATAATTTTTTATCAAAATAAAAATCTAATCATCTAGCCTAAAGAAATTCATTTTTAAAATATATTAATTGAATAATGGTTGCTACCCAGATGATAGATTTCATTATTCTAGAAAGATTGTTAGTTTGGTTTCATACACTCAATAATTCTTGATTGAAATGAGTATAGTGTTTGGATCATCTGTCCCTATAAAAATATGGAATAGGAACATGTATATATATTTAGGTAACATAAGAATATAATATCATATTTGATGATGTCAGGTAAAATTTTTATGGTTCGTTAGAAAACACATTGAAAAAATACATGTAAAACATATTATTAAGTATACTCCCAATATAAAAAATTCATGAGGAATTAGAACCAAACCAATGTTTGGTATTTTATATATTTTCAATCATAGTATTATACAATATGAATAAATTATTGATAGATTTTTATATAATAGATAGAGGTTATTGAGGCTACTGACAATCTAGGTTATGTGTATTCAGTATTATTTAAGGTTGAACTCTAGAAAATTATGTTCATATGTATGTGTGATGTGCTTGAGGATAACTATGATAATCTAATGAATAAGCATGGTTGATTTTATATAGTTGTGTATTTCAATACATAAACATTTTATACTCTCCAAGAGGGGAGTATAGGTAGAATTCCAATCATATATGGAAGATTACAATATGAGGATTTTTGGAAGGAGAGAATCTGTGAAGACGGGTAGAGAAAAAATGTGATATGTATATATATTTATTAATGAATGAATGAAAAAGAATAATTTCAATATAAAATTATTCTCATGTAGAATATGTTTCAAAACCTACTGTGGTTTATGGATTAAATGGAATTAAACCTCATATCAAGGAGTTATTTTCATATATTTTTGTGGAAGAAAGAATAGTGAATCGAAGAAGTGAAGCACAAAGCATGAATTCATAATCCTAGAAGATGAACATAAAGTTGTGTCATTTCCCAATGCTTACTATATTTTGGGGTGAAAAAATATATATAGAGGTTAGGCGGCGATGGGAAAAACCCTCCCCTCCTTGGACTCGACCAGCTCTGACGTCGGCCTTCAAAGGGTCACCGACGCGTTGAGAGACTTGGTTGTAAAAGATTCATGAGAGAAAAATTCTCTAAATTAAATAAGGAGTGATGCTATATAAATATCCATGCATACCAATGAGTTCCAAAAACAATCTAATGTGAATCACTATAATTGAAGAAAATAGATATTTTTTGAACCCTTATATATAGTCAAGGTTAATAATTTATTGATAAAAATTCATGATAATGGCTCATGAATTATAACTTACAATAACATAGCATCTATAAAGAAGGAGTTTTATTATAATAGGATTTTATTGAAAGAAAAAAAGTTTCACGAAAATTCATGTTTAAATAACATCAAGTAGTAAATATATATTTCATGTTAACAGTTCATTCCAAGAGAATAAAGTAAAGACTGTAATAAAAATAGAGTATCATTATAATCAAGGAATAATCTATATGTTTTAATAAAATTTAATAGACATACATGACAGAAACATTTGGAAGATCCTTCACTAAATTAGTGCATATAAGGGAGGAAGAGGTAGTGTGCCATTAAAGAAGAGAATTCAAACCCTAAAAAAATAAAATAAGTGTTCCTAGAATAGATTGAACATAGATAGAAAATTGGGTCCACCAAACTAGTTAATATTTATGGATTCATAAATGACTAACATAAAGATATTTTATGATCCTCAGACTATGTCATTTGGGTGAACAATGTAAAAACATTGTGCCATGTGGATGATTTAATTTCCAACATACATGTGATTGTTTTTGTAAGGATTTTGTCGAGTTTGATATTTTTACTATGCTTCTTCCAATATGGTAACATGATCACAAAATAAATATAACAAGAATATAGAGAAAAGTTTAAAATTTTCCTTCCCCTGATTCACACCTCCCCCCATGGTGTATCTAGTTCGAATAAGTTCTAATAGAAAATAATGGTTCAGACATAGTTTTCATCTTAAAATGATGTTTTAGGACTTGTGTGTATGAATCTAGTTTATATATGGGGTATAGATCCTTTATTTTGTTGGTTGAACTCTTTTTTTTCTAACCGAATATGAATGCCTAATGATTCCTAGGAAAAAATGAGGTTGTATGAGGTTTGTTCAAATCCCAAAACCCCATCCACATGAAGAAATCACAGGGCTTCATGGTTAATAGAAATGACACCACCTATTCTACAAAATTTCTCTTAACCATGTGGGGTGTTCAGTGGGCACAAATTGGCCGCATGGTTTGATGAAACCATGAAGTAAAGGATTAACACCAATGTGGAGGCCCTATAGTTTTTAGCAGGGGAGAATCACAAGTTTTATGCACAATTTCTCAAATAATGTGACTAAATTTGGTGAGTTCCCTTTATAGACAGTTCATTAGGAATGGTTAGCACAATATTTGGCCAACCATGTGGCTGAACCGTGCGACACATGGATTTGGGGTAAAATTACCAATTTTCCCTTAATGAATCAAATGTTTAACACCATTATTCCCTTCTCCATTTCCATTAGACAACCCTCTCTATTTTCTCCCATGGGATCTATTTCTAGGCTTCCCTAAGGATTTTTTCCTTATTCACCATCTAGACTATCATTCAACTAATATTATTCACATTGGACAGACACTAGTGATTAGTCTATTACCCTTGCAACATTTTTTCATCCTCTCAATGGTGTTATTTTGGTTTTGGGTCTTATGCCCAATTTTTTATGCATTTGTATATTTTCCATTTTTCTTCTAATCTAGAAACAAATAAAGGCCAATACTAGATGAGTGATCCTCTAAAAGAATTAGTTAGATGGTCTAGTAATTATATCACAAATTCATATTGCATTATATTAAATGTCATGTTCTGGATTCCAGTTTCACCGTGTGTTACTCCAAAATTGAATCCATCTTCAACCAGTTCCCTTAATTTAGAACCTATTTACTCTCTTAGGACCCATTTAATTGTTTCCACTACTTGAGGTGCGACAATGAAATTTCCATTATTGTTATAAATTTAATAATGGAAAAAGAATCTTCCATATGATTTTGGTTTTAATTATAAATTGTGATATCATAAATTAAATTGATAATTTTTGTATTATATTTTTCCTAACACACTTATCATTTTATTTTGAATTTAATATAAGTGAGTGGTATGGCCACATCACATGATTGAGTAGGATAATGGTTATGTACTTTTTAAATGTAAAGGATATTGAATTATGAACTACCTATTAGATCTTATTTAAAACTTTGACTACTTATCAATGATATGATAAATGGGTTTGTCGACCCCTAAGCTTTATTATGTATAGCCATGGTGTCCATTAAATTATATTGTGATGCAGGAATAGTTCCCCTATGCTTTGTAATATACAATAATTACTAACCTTCTATTATTATTTGGGAATGAAGAACCATATGAATTGTTATATATGGTCATGAATACCGCATTTATATTACTCAAGAATGGTGAAACTATTGTTGTGATTCATGCATGGCGACCTAATTGTTATGATTCTACCATAAAGAATGCAATGTTATGATATAGGCATGTAGACCATATTATTATGATTTTTATATGGAGACCCTATTATTATGACTTGGTCATGGATACCCCATTGTTATGATTGAATAATGGAGACCATAGTGTTACAATTTAGGAATGGAGACCCTACTTTTATGATTCAGCTATGGCGACCCTACTACTATGATACTGGGCATAGAATCCATTATTCTTGTGATACCAGGCATGGAATCATGTAAAACTTGTGAGAAATATCCTACAATGCCTGAACACCAGAGTTATGCCTTGGGTCTAGGCTAGTATTAGTAGCCATATATATGGTTGTAGATGTCGCTATGTATACATACCATGTATATGTATACATATGGTTACTTGTTCAATGATTATCTGGAACATACCAAAGTGGGTAGTGTCTACCTAATATCTTCCAAAAACCATAAATGACCCCTTTATAGTCTCTATTACCACATAGAATTTATTATATCCTCACATTATGCATTGAATGGATATTTCTAGACACTCTTGGTGGTATACCACTTAGTTTATTTCACACCCTATCTGGGATACAGATGGTACCTAGGTGGATTATATGGATGTAAGTTGGGATAAGTGAATGAACATAGTGGTTTATGATTGATTCGATTATCGCATGGATGTGGGGATCCACATGATCATGCAATGTCTCACGATGCTGTTGGTGATAGACATTCAAGTGTTTTTGTTCATTTATTACATGTAATGTATTTAATGCCTATTTAAATGTATGCCTAATTACTCTTGATATATGGATGAAACTAAATAATTTTGTATATTTTGAGGGATAACATTAATGTTTTTAATTTATTACTATTTTATGTTTTACCATCTTCTATCAGTTAATTATTTTCTTCTATTATTTATCTATTTAGATCACCTCATATCTACTCTAACCATGAGGTTATAGTCTACCCACTTTACCACCTTGGACCCTCTCTACAAGTTAGAATCCTCTATAATACATGAGGCACACTTGAGGACATGTAGACCACTGACTTACGGAACCATTTAGTGGAATCCAGGTCAGGGCATCACAAAGTTGTATGGGAGGAAATATCTTTGCTATTATATTTTCATATGTGAATATTATTTAGGAGATTAAGAACATGTTAAAATTTGTTAATGTGTTATTCCTAGGAGTAGCCAAACCATGTATAGGGAATGGCCAAAATAACAGGGATGGGGCATTTTGTTCTAGATTATTCTTATTATAGATTCCATGATTAATCTATTAGTTGACACATGTGATGTATGATTTCTATCTTTATGATTGTGGTTTATAATTTTTCATTGGAACAATACAGTAAGGAAGAAAGATCATTCATAATTTTAGGCACCTTATAAGATTTATATGTCATGAATTATTCCATTAAATGTTTACTTACTACAGTAAATGCTGGTAGCATGTTTGGGTTTTTATTTCTATATCCATGAATAATGCTAACATTTTATACAGGGGATATATTAGTGAGTGATTTCTATTGAATGGAAAACACAGTTCAATTTATAAGGTGTCTAGTCCCTTATAAATATGAAGTCATGAAATATGTTGTTCAATATTATATATATAAATTCTATATCAATGAGAATGAAATTAAATGAAACTGAATTAAAAAAAGAAATGATAACCATTAAATTGGGATTCCAATTTTGATTTAAATGGTTTCTTTCAATATAAATTATAATTAAAACTCTGTATATCAAGATAATGGACCTATAACATAAATCTTGGCCTAGAATAAACCTTAGTTTTGGGAAGTATACATCATCTCTTTGGTTCTGCATAATTGGTCGTATCACCCATACTGAGCTATATGAATAGGAAAAGGTATGTGACTTTACAATATGAAGTCTTACACAAATCCCATTCATGTATCTATTATATTTATGATTATCAAACCTATATTAGGAATTTTCTTGGCATTTATAGAGTTATTCTACCACGACGTCCTCTAGTCATGTTCCCGAGGGGTGGTGACGACCATGCCCCAGATATGGTGGCCCCTGAGCCACCAGTGATGCCTCCAATAGAGCCCTTAGTAGAGCATCCTATTATACCTAATTTGGGTGAAGATACTTGAATTCATTGGGTGTTTATGTGGCTTTGGAAAACTATATAGGGATCTCTGAGACTCACCCTTATATCGGATAGTTCATGTTGAAGTTTCACCAACAACATCCACCAAATTTTTATGAGGATGGTGGCCCCATACTGAAGAGTTATGGCCAGAGATAGTCTTATCAATCATTGAGTACAATGAGATTAATCCTAAGTGGAGAGTGGATATTTCTATGTATATGATTCATGGATCCACCCAGATTTTGTGGAATACTCTGAACCAAGATGTTCAGTATCAGGATGTAATTTTGAGGGGTTTTCAATTTAGATTATATGACTATTTATTCCTTAAGAACCTATTGGTTGATCATTCTTGGGTGTTCATGAAATTAAAGTAGAGTTTTATGACCTTTATGGACTACATAGATAATTTTAAAAATCATCAATTATTTGGGTTTATTTATAATTTCAATGATCCTGTGAATACAATATGATTTGAGGATGGCCTTAGGTGCCCTATTTGATCTCATATAAAAATTTTATGATTGACTACCATATCGGATATAGTGAAACATACTCTCATCACCAATTGAAAACTGAGGGTAGTTGATTGTGTGATCGAGGTTGGTTCATAACTGGGAATGGTTACTAGTCTAACTACCAGTCAAAAGATACACTTTGAGACTGTGAATCTGAACAGTTATTTCTAGGTGAAACCCATTGATATTTATGTGGTTTTTCGGCAGTGTGGGGAACATGAGAATATGAGGAACTAGTGTTATAGAGACCCCATTGACTTCCAAGTATGTGTAGTATTGGGGAATATTTAGTGTTTCTTTAAGACCATTCCATTTTTTCCTAGTGGAAGAGGATCTATATCAAATCCACCATCAGGAGATGGATTAGGAGAACCTCTCCAAGAAGGTAGCTTGAGTACTGCTGACCATACAGTTATAGGATGAGGTCATGGAAGAGACAACCAGGATTCAGAAACAAAGCACTAGTAGATAAGACCTACACTGGGCAGTCTGTTTATAGCATAGGGCCGTGGATCAAGCCATAATTATTCAATGAAAACTATACTAGAGAAGCAGGGTGTCAGACCATCTATTATTCAAGGTACTATTCTAGTATCCTCTAATATTTTTTCTTCGTTATTTTACATGGTTTCTTAATATTCCATAATATTAGTAGCTATTATAAAAATCATCGAACAAGATTTTGAGTACTCCTGTGGTGTGATGACACTTGATACTTTATTGGGTATACTATGAGAGAGTTCACACCAGTTCAAGGAATTCCACCTCAAGGTAGGTATATATCATTTCTTATAGTACATATACAACCTTGAGATGATGAGCATTTATTTCATTCTTGCGATGGACTGGTTGGTCCCCAATTATAACAATGTGGACTGAAATCACTAGAGGTTGTTTTTCACATCACCATAGAAAGGTCTTATATTCATAAGGGTGAGTGCGGGTGTATAGGTAGGTAGAACTGGACTAGTTCATATTGGGATAAGTGAAGTGAACATCCAGATTGCAAGACTTTATATGGATGATAAGAGAATATGTTAGACTAAATTAACTACTACATTTGATAATATTAGGGATTTTTTACCTGATGACCATTTAAAAAACTTCCTTAGAGAGAGGTAGAAGTTAATATAGATCTAATTCCTTGATTTGTACTAGTATCCCTTAATCCTTTTAAGATTGGATACTACTGAGCTATTGGAGTTCATGTGGTATCTAGATATATTAGAGGAAAAGAGTTTTATATAGACCAATATTTCTCCCAGGGGTTCATCAATAATTTTCACCATGAAGGAAGACAAAACCATTAAGATATTTGTGGATTAATGAAAATTGAACCAATTTATGTTTAATAAGTGATGATATTTTCCTTGTATAGGAGATATTTTGGACCATATTCACGGAGATAGGGTGATCTCAACAATCGAATTGAGATCAGTTTTTTAGCACGTGCATATTTGACTATCAGATATACCATATATGGATTTCATTATTTTGTAAGGTTTATATAATTATCTAGTTATTTCATTCAGTCATACTAACAAACCTACTATTTTAATGGCCTTGACGAATTGGGGTTCCCGCCTCTATCTCAATTCATTTGGGGTGGTATTCATGGATGATATCTTGGTGTATTATCACACTCGACATGACCACGAAAAATATATTGTAATCCTTTTGAATATGTTTAGAGAGAATTAATTGTATGACAGTCTTAATAAGTTCCACAACTAAATTGACAAGGTTCACTTCGTGAGTCGTATTATCTCACAAAAAGAGTATCAATTGACCCATAGAAGGTGAGATCTATAGTTACTAAAGAGTAGAACAAGATCATGTTCACATATAATCATTCCTGAGTCTATATGGTCATTGCGGAGATTTCATACATGGATTATCACACATAGAAAAACCTCTTATGAGAATGAAGAAGAAGGGTATGATGTTTATATGGTCAGAATCATGCGAGATATACTTGTAGGATCTAAAAGGTAGATAGAAATCAATGTCGATCCTATCTATTATAGAGCTAGGAAGAAGATACAAAATGTATCATGATTCATAATGTATTAGTCTAGGAACATTTATGATGTATGGAGATCGAGTCATTACATACATGTCATTATAGTTAAGTCCTCAAGAGCATAATTACCAAATAGACAATGTCAGGTTGGTAACTATTGTTCACAGCTTGTGTTGTTAATGGAATTACCAATTGCGAGATATTTATGTGGTTCTTATATACCACAAATCCTTAGGTATATTTCCATGAAGTGTTTCATGAATCTTCAAAAAATGAAGGTGTGTTGAATATCTACAGTCCTTGGAATTCAGGTGAGCTTATATTCTTAGGAAGGGAAATGTTTTTTGCTGATGCACTGAGTAGTAGGACTCATACACAAGTATTCCGGGAGTCCAGTAGTGTGTGACAACTTATGTGCTTGTTTTATGTGATGTACAAAGAGTTTCAGGACTATCATGGATAGTATGTACTTACATGACTATCCGTGACCTATTAACATCTGTAGAGTGCGATGATGAGTTAGTTTTAATATTATAAATTATAGTTCTTATAGGGAATTATTTATTGTGAGGACCTGCCACTGGATTGGTCTTTTTATAGAGTCAAAATCCTATATATAAATAGGTTTATCTAGTATCCTGTGGATATGAGAGGGGAAATGATGTGAGAGTCGCACACTTCTTCGTGGATAGTTCATCTAGGAATCTCCAAAATGTATCATGACATGTATCTCAAGTATTAGTGCATTAGGATGAAATATCAAATTGTTGGTTTTATTTCATCGTGTTCCAACAATCAGTAGGTTAAGGTAGAGAATATAAGGCCCCAGCCTTAAACCTTACTTAATCTTGAGTTATTACAAGATTACACATTGAGGATCTTTTTGGGTTTAGAGTTTTATAGAATTAGATCATAAAACTTGCATTACATTCCACATATAAACAAAGTGGTTACATAAAGATAGTATTCTTCATTCCCATCAATGGAAACACATTTAAAATAAAACATGGATTATTTCTTGACACATCCTTGACTCTATCATCTTATCATGTACCTTTCCCTTGACCTGTGAAAAACATTTCAAAAACTTGGGATGAGCATAAAAACTCAGTATGGGTTATAAAAACAACATGGAAAGGAAACATGAGTTCATATATACATAAGAATGAAATCATACCTTACCCATAAAACATAGGCACTTTAACATACCTCATAAAATCATGAATAAATCATATAAATCATAAGACATAAAGGTAACTTGAGGCATTCATAGCATTCTTACGTAGGGAGTAACCCTCTTGGTTACGTTTGGAATACCCATCATAGTATATTCCCTAAAATCTCTTCGGAGAAACCTTAACATTTCACTCCTTCGCGTTACCCAATGCATTGGAGAGCTATAACGGGCTCACCCGCCCTTAGTTTATCACGGAACCACCCATCTTCATAATAATGCCCAAGAACCATAACATAATCGTATCACATAAAACATGCATTAAAGGAAACATAAAATTTCCACATTTCAATCACAAGATATCAATACAACACAAAAACATTGTGAAAACCTTTTTCAATACCAAAATAAAAGAAAAGTAAAACATGGTATTTATTTTTCTTTTAAAAAGAAGGTATGGCTTGTAGAGGAAGCCGAAACTCAAATAACGGTCATGACGGCGGAGAAGTCGTTGTCGCCGCATACGTACGACAAAAACATTCCCTTTTTTCGTTTAGTAAACGATTCGTATAAAGAAGATTCCTTTTGAATAAACGTAAAAGTCAAAGTGGTTTATACACCGTATAAAAGAAAGTTGTGTATAAAATAAAATATGCCTCAACGAAAGGAGATTGAGACGAAGTCCCATACCTCGTATCCGACTTGACCCGACCGTTCTTTAAACTCCTGAATAATAAACTTGAGTTAATCTCTACTTTCTTATGAATCTTTTTCAAGTTCATTATTCTTTTTATACCATGTTATGAACATCATGTAATCATTTAATTTAATAATGTTCATTTTGTCGGTATTTGGTTCTTAAGTCAAAAATAGACTTCTTATACTTACATGTTGTTAATTTGGTCAAAGGTTCATTATATCCAGAATGGTATTCATGATTTAGATATCATATATGTTATGTATATCCAGTACATACATTCATTTATAATCTTACATCACATTTAGAGGTAAGAAATGAAATGCACCGTTCATGGAGACGGTAAGCCGTACGTACGCATGAACGCTACTTCCATTTCTATTTCATATTTTCTGGAATGGAATCATAATGATATAAGAGTATATTATAATTCCAGTATAATAACATATATAATATCATTAACTTTATCCTTTAAACATCCCACATATGGTATTAACGAATCAAATCACTTTTAGGGGGCGGTAGTCCGCACTTCCTAAAATGAAGATATCGTGTTTTACCCATAATGGAAACCATAAAGGTATGCCCAAAATGAAAAAAACAGAAGCTTAAGGGAAACATAAACATATTATATATCATATATAAAAATAGTGACATCATAATGGCCACCTTTGAAGGTGTTTAATGAGTGTTGAACAATCATCGTTTCGGGAGGCAGAATTTCGCCATCCACGGAAACCGTATGTTCTTTAACCATTTGATGTAGTTGTGTGAGAGTGTAGCTCAAATATATCTTATAACAACATCCTAGTATATTTAAGCTACTGGTGTTGTTACAAAAGAAGTAAATAAAAAGATTTTAGGGGGTTGGAGAAGCAAAATAAAACGAATGAACATGAGAGAATGAATTACCTTTAAAAGTGTAACTCCTTTTGGTTTGAGCCTAAAGGCTTCCTTTGAAAGGATTCTGCCCAAAGGGAATCCTCTAGGATGAGTATAGGGATGTGGAGAGAGTAAATGGGCAGGGGTTGGCCGAGCAAAAGGCTTGAGATGTGTGTGAAATGAGGTAGAGGTGGGGGCCTTTTATAAGAGGAGAGGAGGGGCACTTTTGGAAAGTAAAGAAATATTACATTATTTGAAAATGTGTTTCGGTTTTAAAAGGTCCCACATTGATAGAATTCGTGTATAAGGTGATAAGGGTTCGAAATCCATTCATCCAATTGGTTTTGGACATGTGTAGTTCATAGATTTTACATTATCTTTCTATTTTATTTAAATCGTCAAATAATGATGTCATCGCTGCATCATTAGTATGTCATTAATAATTAAATTTCAATAATGTCTAAAAATTATAAAAAAACTACTATGATATAGGAAATCTTTTTATCTTTCCAATTACTATTTATAATCAAAATTTGGACTTGTATAACCCCACTTAAAAATTGTTTTTGCAAAACATATCATGTTTGTGTCATTTTCACTTTAACATTAAATAAAAAGTAATTTATGTCATTTCCCAACAAAAGTGGATCCATGGGGTCCCTAAGTTGACCCATGGCATTTCATGGTCGGCCATGACACAACCAATGAGGTTGGGACATGTGTCTAGGTCATTTCATATTATTAAAGCATTATTTATACCTTAAACTACACTAATTACCACTAATCGCGATTAAGAACTTAATAAGTTACTATTCACCAAAAAATTATTATAATCTCATTGAACAACATTTTACTTCTTAATGACAACCATGTATGTCGGATTTTCAAAATTCAATACACATTAGTGGTAAAATTTCATTTAACTGAAAAATCAGTTTGCTTGATTACCACTTAGTGGTTTCACTATTCATCAAAAATTGAAGTTTTTCAGAAAATTACCAAAAATTCACCCTAAGCTATATTTGATATTCCGAATTCAAAAATGAAGTCCATTTTACAAAATTCAAATCATATAAGACACATTAATTAATTCAATAATTAATTCCCGCTGCCAGAGCAAATAGCGTGTTTTTACAAAACAATAAGTATCAAAAGATTGACACCAGTTTAAGTCTAATTTCAAAGTGAAATTGATTCCAATGACCACCATTGGATAAAATTGTAAAAATATATTCTAATTTCACTTAAAAACCAATTCAAAACATAATCTAATCATATAAATAAATTATATTAAAAAGTAGTTTTGATGTAAAATGCAGTATTTTTCACTATTCCTTAAAAAATGAACATTGTCAGAAAAATACCAAAAATTCACACAAGGTAAATTTTGATGTTCCAATCATAAAGAATAAGTTTATTTTGACAAACATAGTTTATAAAATTGTCAAAATATAGATTCAAAAATGGTTTGCTATCAAAAGGCAGTAAAACAATCTTTTAAGAATATTAGTGTATTTCATGCATAAGATTGTATTTATTTTCATTTTAAGCCTCTATAACACTATATTAATCATTAATAAAAATATCTATTATTCATTACTTACTTGGGATGTTACATCCATCCCCCCTTTAGAAAATTGCGTCCCCGCAATTTATTTACTTATCAAATAAATGAGGGTACTTATCCCTCATTACATTTTCAGATTCCCATGTTGCCTCTTCAATCATGTGGTTTTTCCACAAAACCTTTACCTGATGAATCACCTTATTCCGTAACACTTGCTCCCTGTGGTCAAGAATCTGGACCGGTTGTTCCTCATAAGATAGGTTCTCTTCCAGCTGAACTACCTCTGGACTCAAAACATGAGATGGATCTGGCATATACTTTCTCAACATCGAAACGTGAAAAACATTGTGTACCTGAGATAAACTCGGAGGTAAAGCCACTCGGTATGCAACTGATCCAACTCTCTCCAGAATCTCGTATGGTCCAATGAAACTTGGACTCAACTTTCCTTTCCTACCAAATCTCATCACACTTTTCCAAGGAGAAACCTTGAGAAAAAACATGATCACCTACCTCGAAAAATAGATCCTTCCTCCGGTTATCCGCATAACTCTTCTGCCTGCTCTGAGCTGTTCTCATGTGCTTCTGAATCAGCTGAACTTTTTCTGCCATCTCTTCTACCAATTCTGGTCCCATCAACTTTCTTTCACCCACTTCATCCCAGAAAGCTGGAGTTCGACACCGCTTCCCATATAATGCCTGAAATGGTGCCATCTGTATACTGGAATGGAAACTGTTATTATATGAAAATTCAACCAAAGAAAGATGTTGGTCCCAACTTCCCTGATAATCCATAGAACAAGCTCGTAACATATCCTCCAATGTCTGAATTGTTCGTTCTGACTGCCCATCTGATTGAGGATGAAAAGCTATACTAAAATTTAATTCAGTACCCAACGACTTCTGAAGGCCTTTCCAAAAGTTAGAAGTAAACCTGGGATCACGATCCGATACAATAGAGAGAGGAACTCCATGTAACCTGACTATCTCTTTAAGATACAAATGGGAAAGTTGATCAAGAGAGAAAGTATCTCGTATAGCAAGGAAATGAGCAGATTTGGTCAAGTGATCAACAATAACCCAGATTGCATTATTACCTCGAGATGTCTTTGGTAATCCAACAACAAAGTCCATGGATATATTCTCCCATTTCCACTCTGGCACTGGTAAAGGCTGAAGCATCCCTTTCGGTAACTGCCGCTCTGCTTTAACCTGTTGACATGTCAAACACTTCACAGTAAAATCAGAAATATCTCTATTCATTCCATACCACCAGTAATACTCTCGCAGATCTCTGTACGTCATAGTACTGCCAGGATGAACTGAAAACGGGGAACTATGAGCTTCACAAAACAACTCTCTCTTCAACTGTGAATCACAAGGCACACACAATCTCTTCCCAAACCTCAAAACACAATCAAAACTTATCCAAGAACTCATGGAAAATTTTATTCATAAGGTCCATGAATACAGCAGGTGCATTGGTTAACCCAAAAGGCATAACTAAAAATTCATAATGGCCATATCTAGTACGGAATGCAGTCTTCGGAACGTCTGCTTCTTTTACTTTCAACTGATGGTACCCCGACCTCAAGTCAATCTTCGAAAAATACTGAGCTCCCTGGAGCTGATACCACTTCATTCGATGGCCCAACATCTGCTGAAGTAGTTGCAAAGGATTTCACCACCCCTTTCTGCTTGTAGTCTAACTGCTTCCCATCACTCAAACTCCTTGTCGGACACTCGTTTGCATAGTGAACCATCTCATTGCACTTATAACATTTCACTAACTGTAAATCAAATTTGTTCTTACCTTCACCTTGATCCTTTTCAGTGAAATCATGAGCCTTATGTCCCATCTTACCACATCGGTAGCACTTTACAGAAATCAGAAGACATTCCCCAGCATGCCTTTTGCCACATTTATCACAAACGGTAAACTTAGTTCTCTTACCATCAGACTATTTTGAAGAATTCTTACCTTTCTCCTGCCACCTCGGCCTCTTCTTCTGCTGGTTGTTATAGAAAACTTGGTCATCGGCAAACTCCATTTCCACCTTCTCAGCACATCGAACAAGCTTTTCATAACTTTTAAACTCACGAGAAGCTAATACCCTTCGATATTTTGGCTTTAATCTTGAGTAAAAACGATTGATTTTACTATCAAGGTCTCGGATAAAATTTGGAGCATACCTTGCCAATCGAGTGAACCTTTCTTCATAGGCAGCCACTGAGTCTTCCTCTTGCCTCAATTCCAAGAATTGCTTTTCCATCCTAAGTCGAACAGCCTTAGGAAAATACTTCTCAAGAAACATACCTTTGAATTCATCCCAGTCAAGAGCATAAATCTCATCGGCATCCCTGATATTTTTAACCATAGACCACCACTGATCTTCTTCACCCTCCAAACGGTAAATAGCAAGACTAACCTTCTGATTGTCTGAACACCCCATGACATCAAAAATCTTCTCCAGTGCTTTAATCCACCCTTCAGCTAGCACAGGGTCAGATGATCCTCTGAATGATGGGGGATGTTGCCTCATGAAATGTTCCACCACTGACATGTTCCTCTGTGGTTGTTCTGGCTGATCTCGTGCATGGATACCACCGCCATTTATCGCTTGAGTCAACTACGCCATTACTGCAACAAACTGTTCAGTTCCAATTCCGACCATTTCTGGATGCTGATTCGGAAGGTTATTTCCTTCTGTATGTCTTCCTAGCACTGCTTCCCTGTTTCCTCTGTGGAAAACCATTCTGAACAAACATGTCTTAGATGAAGCAACATGGTAATCTTTAAATGCTATATCATTTCAAAAAAAAATATTTTTGGATAATCATTTAATAGAATTCTAACTCCTAAAGTTATCTAAACCGACCTCTGATACCAACTATAGGGCCCCAGCCTTAAACCTTACTTAATCTTGAGTTATTACAAGATTACACATTGAGGATCTTTTTGGGTTTAGAGTTTTAGAGAATTAGATCATAAAACTTGCATTACATTCCACATATAAACAAAGTGGTTACATAAAGATAGTATTCTTCATTCCCATCAAAGGAAACACATTTAAAATAAAACATGGATTATTTCTTGACACATCCTTGACTCTATCATCTTATCATGTACCTTTCCCTTGACCTGTGAAAAACATTTCAAAAACTTGGGATGAGCATAAAAACTCAGTATGGGTTATAAAAAAACATGGAAAGGAAACATGAGTTCATATATACATAAGAATGAAATCATACCTTACCCATAAAACATAGGCACTTTAACATACCTCATAAAATCATGAATAAATCATATAAATCATAAGACATAAAGGTAACTTGAGGCATTCATAACATTCTTACATAGGGAGTAACCCTCTTGGTTACGTTTGGAATACCCATCACAGTATATTCCCTAAAATCTCTTTGGAGAAACCTTAACGTTTCACTCCTTCGTGTTACCCAATGCATTGGAGAGCTATAACGGGCTCACCTGCCCTTAGTTTATCACGGAACCACCCGTCTTCATAATAATTCCCAAGAACCATAACATAATCGTATCACATAAAACATGCATTAAAGGAAGCATAAAATTTCCACATTTCAATCACAAGATATCAATACAACACAAAAACATTGTGAAAACCTTTTTCAATACCAAAATAAAAGAAAAGTAAAACATGGTATTTATTTTTCTTTTAAAAAGAAGGTATGGCTTGTAGAGGAAGCCGAAACTCAAATAACGGTCATGACGACAGAGAAGTCGTTGTCGCCGCATACGTACGACAAAAACATTCCCTTTTGTCGTTTAGTAAACGCTTTGTATAAAAAAGATTCCTTTTGAATAAACGTAAAAGTCAAAGTGGTTTATACACCGTATAAAAGAAAGTTGTGTATAAAATAAAATATGCCTCAACGAAAGGAGATTGAGACGAAGTCCCATACCTCGTATCCGACTTGACCCGACCGTTCTTTAAACTCCTGAATAATAAACTTGAGTTAATCTCTACTTTCTTATGAATCTTTTTGAAGTTCATTATTCTTTTTATACCATGTTATGAACATCATGTAATCATTTAAGTTAATAATGTTCATTTTGTCGGTATTTGGTTCTTAAGTAAAAAATAGACTTCTTATACTTACATGTTGTTAATTTGGTCAAAGGTTCATTATATCCAGAATGGTATTCATGATTTAGATATCATATATGTTATGTATATCCAGTACATACATTCATTTATAATCTTACATCACATTTAGAGGTAAGAAATGAAATGCACCGTTCATGGAGACGGTAAGCCGTACGTACGCATGAACGCTACTTCCATTTCTATTTCATATTTTCTGGAATGGAATCATAATGATATAAGAGTATATTATAATTCCAGTATAATAACATATATAATATCATTAACTTTATCCTTTACACATCCCACATATGGTATTAACGAATCAAATCACTTTTAGGGGGCGGTAGTCCGCACTTCCTAAAATGAAGATATCGTGTTTTACCCATAATGGAAACCATAAAGGTATGCCCAAAATGAAAAAAACAGAAGCTTAAGGGAAACATAAACATATTATATATCATATATAAAAATAGTGACATCATAATGGCCACCTTTGAAGGTGTTTAATGAGTGTTGAACAATCATCGTTTCGGGAGGCAGAATTTCGCCATCCACGGAAACCGTATGTTCATTAACCATTTGATGTAGTTGTGTGAGAGTGTAGCTCAAATATATCTTATAACAATATCCTAGTATATTTAAGATACTGGTGTTGTTACAAAAGAAGTAAATAAAAAGATTTTAGGGGGTTGGAGAAGAAAAATAAAACGAATGAACATGAGAGAATGAATTACCTTTAAAAGTGTAACTCCTTTTGGTTTGAGCCTAAAGGCTTCCTTTGAAAGGATTCTGCCCAAAGGGAATCCTCTAGGATGAGGAGAGGGATGTGGAGAGAGTAAATGGGCAGGGGTTGTCCGAGCAAAAGGCTTGAGAAGTGTGTGAAATGAGGTAGAGGTGGGGGCCTTTTATAAGAGGAGAGGAGGGGCACTTTTGGAAAGTAAAGAAATATTACATTATTTGAAAATGTGTTTCGATTTTAAAAGGTCCCACATTGATAGAATTCGTGGATAAGGTGATAAGGGTTCGAAATACATTCATCCAATTGGTTTTGGACATGTTTAGTTCATAGATTTTACATTATCTTTCTATTTTATTTAAATCGTCAAATAATGATGTCATCGCTGCATCATTAGTATGTCATAAATAATTAAATTTATTTAATGTATAAAAATTATAAAAAAAATACTATGATATAGTACATCGTTTTAGATTTCCAATGACTATTTATAATCAAAATGTGGACTTGTATAACCCCACTTAAAAATTGTTTTCGCAAAACATATCATGTTTGTGTCATTTTCACTTTAACATTAAATAAAAAGTAATTTATGTCATTTCCCAACAAAAGTGGATCCATGGGGTCCCCAATTTGACCCATGGCATGTCATGGTCGGCCATGACACAACCAATGAGGTTGGGACATGTTTCTAGGTCATTTCATATTATTAAAGCATTATTTATATCTTAAACTACACTAATTACCACTAATCGCGATTAAGAACTTAATAAGTTACTATTCACCAAAAAATTATTATAATCTCATTGAACCACATTTTACTTCTTAATGACAACCATGTATGTCGGATTTTCAAAATTCAGTACACATTAGTGGTAAAATTTCATTTAACTGAAAAATCAGTTTGCTTGATTACCACTTAGTGGTTTCACTATTCATCAAAAATTGAAGTTTTTCAGAAAATTACCAAAAATTCACCCTAAGCTATATTTGATATTCCGAATTCAAAAATGAAGTCCATTTTACAAAATTCAAATCATATAAGTCACATTAATTAATTCAATAATTAATTCCCGCTGCCAGAGCAAATAGCGTGTTTTTACAAAACAATAAGTATCAAAAGATTGACACCAGTTTAAGTCTAATTTCAAAGTGAAATTGATTCCAATGACCACCATTGGATAAAATTGTAAAAATATAATCTAATTTCACTTCAAAACCAATTCAAAACATAATCTAATCATATAAATAAATTATATTAAAAAGTAGTTTTGATGTAAAATGTAGTATTTTTCACTATTCCTTAAAAAATGAACATTGTCAGAAAAATACCAAAAATTCACACAAGGTAAATTTTGATGTTCCAATCATAAAGAATAAGTTTATTTTGACAAACATAGTTTATAAAATTGTCAAAATATAGATTCAAAAATGGTTTGCTATCAAAAGGCAGTAAAACAATCTTTTAAGAATATTAGTGTATTTCATGCATAAGATTGTATTTATTTTCATTTTAAGCCTATATAACACTATCTTAATCATTAATAAAAATATCTATTATTCATTACTTACTTGGGATTTTACAGAGAACTAGTGAAATTATGGATTATTATAGTTGTTACCGGGCCTATAATATAAATGGGAACATGTTGTGATGGATTTTTCAGTTTTCTTACTGAGTTCCCCTTGAGGTAGTTATGTTGTTTGCGTAGTTTTGGATTGACTAAAAAAGTTATCCAACTTACTTTCTATTCGAGATACATTCTCAATTAACGAGATAGAAATGCTATCTATCTGTGATATTATGGGCTTATATGGGGTCCCTTTAACTATTATTTTAGAAAGGGATGCTCTTTTAAAATCATGGTTCTGACAGGGGTTATAGAGATATTTGGATACAAATTTTCTTCTAATCATATCTTCTCACCCTCAGACCAATGGGTAGTAAGAATAGATGAAATGGGTGTTGGAGTACAGAATATGAGAATGAGTCATTGATTTATGTGGTTTTTGAGAAAAGAGTATCCATATCATCAATTTTTCATAATGTAATAGCTTTCAGAGAATGATTTATATGGATCTATATAAGGCCTTGTATAGTAGGACATTCTATTCACCCATGTGCAGGTTAGAGGTAGGAGAGATAGTGAAACTAGATCCTCATCTCATTCATGAGACTTTAGAGAAAGTGTAATTGATCAGAAATCATATGAATACAGCTATGTCCATAAATAAATATTATAATTATTCACATTCAAGAACACATGATTTTGAGTTCAGGGATTGTTTTCTCTTGTGGGTGTCACTGAGACATGGGAATAAATGGATACATATGAAAGGTAAGATATCAACTAATTTTTTCAAGATATTTGAGATCTTAATGAGAGTTGGGACACTAGGATATCAGGTTCAATTACCTTATAGGTACCATTCCATGCATAATGTATTCCAAGTTTCACATCTTCATTGTTATATTACCAACCTGTCACATACATTTAATCCCAAGGATGTTGAATTAGATATTGATTCATATTTTGAGGAGGATCTCATAAAAATTATTGATCATATCATAAAAAATCTTTGTGGATAGTTTGTCCCTTTATTACAGGTGATATATAAGAATGATAAGTTATAGGATGATACATTGTAGTGGGAAGGCAACATATATTCTCAATGGATGGAGTTTTTCTCAAAAAATGTTTTACTATTCTTGGATGGGTAACTCGAGGATGAGTTCCTTTAAGGGGGAATACTGTAATAACCTGGTTTTGATATGAGGTATGAATCATTTAATTTTTAATTTAACTATTTTTTTAACTAATAGAAATTTATAGTGGGTATAAGGTGGGAAAAATGGTTGGAGGCTTGTTTAGAGGTTGGTACCCCAAAAGTGGATGAAATATCTTGGTCACACTGTTAATAGAATCAATGTATCTTAGTCTACATGGTTTCTACTAACCATGTGTGGTGTTCAGTGGGAATAACTAGGCTTCATGGCTTGATGAAACCCTGTAACACATGTCACAAACCCATACAGAGTTTCTACAGTTTTTAGTATAGGCAAATCACATGGTTTTCTCATGGGTTCCTTAACTGTGAACATGAACTGTGCGGGTTCCCTTTTGAGATGGTGCAAGAAACATATTTGGTGTATCGTTTGGCTTAATGTGTGGCCAATCCGTTTGATACTTGTATTTTTTTGGGAATTTACCTATTTTACTTAACCAATTATATGTTTAACAACTCTCTTCCCTTCTCTTATTCTAGAAAATATCCCTTAATATTTTTTCTTATGAGACATCCTTACAAGAATCCACCTAGTATTTTCTCTTGATTCCACATCCAAACTCTGATTCTACTTCTATTCATAACATTGGTTATCCACTAGTGAGTAATATATTCCTCTTGAACATTTATTTATTTTCCTTCATCTCGATTGAGTTATTTTTGTGCCGGATCTTGTGCACTAATTTCAAGGAATTGATCTCATTTTTTGTTTTTTTTTCTGATATGGAATAAATTAAATTATGGCACATGATTAGTTCACCTCCAAATATAGAAGTTGTTTGATAACATAATTAACACTCAAATTCATTATTCTTTATATTACACACCATTTTCCACAAGCCGGTTTAACCGTGTGTTTCCTCTAAATTGAATCTTCATTGAACTGGATAACTTAATTTAGAATCTATTGAGTCGATTAGGTCCCTTTTAGTTGTTTCCACCTCGTCTGGTTTGATAATGCAATTTAATTTATTTTTATAATTATTTAAATGGAAAAACCATATTTTATATGGTTTTTCATTTACATTTAAATTATGATATCATAAATGAATGGATAATTTTTTTGTTGTTTCATGGATAACAAAATTACCAAGTAATATTGAATTGAATAAAACAATGGGGTAAGACCACGTCACTTGATATAATTGGTAATTGTTTACACCCTTGATAAATAGAAATGTTGTTAAATTATTAACTACATATTGGATTTTATAAAGCCTTTGAATACTTAACACTAATATGATCAATTGGAAAAGTGATCCCAATGATTTATTATATATGAGCATGGTGTACTTTCTACTATATTGTGATATAGGCAAGGAATCCCTATGCTTTTTGACATATAGGCATGGTGATCCTGCTATTATGATTCGGGCATGATGACCCCATTGATATGGTTGATACATGGAAACCCTATTGTTATGATTCGACCTTGGTGACCCTATTTTTATGATTAAAGCATAGTGACCAAATTTATATGATTTTGCATGAAAACCATATTATTATAATATTTTCATGGGGACCCTATTATTATAATTTGATAATGGTTTCCCCATTGTTATGATTTGGGTATAGAGACCCTAGTGTTATTATTTGAGCATGGTAACCCTACTGTTATGATTCGGGCATAAGGAACCTACTTTTAGGATTCAAGTCATGTAATCACTCATTATTTTGATACTAAGAATAGAGTCTCTTGACTCTTGTGAGACTTATTCTTCTATTCATGGATGCTAGGGTTATGCCTCATGTCCATTCTAGTGTCAATAACCATATATATGGCTGTAGAAATCACTAGGTATAAAAATTATATATATATATATATATAAATGTGGTCAATTGATTATAGATTATCTGACATGGGATGAATCTTGTAGAGTCATACTGGTGTCTTTCATGAACCATAGTTGATCCCATTGAAGTATACATTACAACATATCATTTATTATATCTACACACTAATCATATTATATGCACTGACAGGGCATTTTTAGGTACCATTGGTGTTGGACTACTGAGTTTATCTCACACCCTATATGAGCCACTAATGGTACTCTGTATGATTATGTGGATACATGTTGGGATAGTGGAATGTGACTAGTAGTTTATTCTTTATTTAATTATAGCATGGGGTGGGGAAGTATAAGACCGAGATATTGATCGTGATGCTATTAGAGATATATTTTTTGGTCTTTTTGTATTTTGTTACATGTATATATTGAATGAATGTTTACATGTATACATAATTACTTTTGATAGGTACATCAAATTACATCATTTTTATATAATTTTTGGTAATTTTGATTTTGGTTATTTATTACTCATGGATGTTTTGTCTTCCTCTTTCTGTGAATTATTATACTTATGCAATTTATCTATTTACATCACCATTTTGCTATTCTAATAATAGGGTATAGTATCCCCACTAAAAATCCTTAGACCTTCACAGTAATTTAGAAGCACTGGTCATACATGGATACATACTTGAGGCTATGTGTCCCACCAACTTGTGATACTATTTAGGGTCATTTCAGATGGGATTTAATATTGTGCAAATGAATTCCATGATAAAGCCTCCATTTTTGGTGGAAGTAAATTTGATGTGTGTTGGGAGAAAATTTCTTGCTCCTTCATGTTTTTGGTGAAGCGATTCTAGTGTATATCTAAATATACACTTACTTGAGGAAGCCCAATGAGAAAATTGAACATGTAGATGCAAAAATGATCCAGAGTAGAACTTTGTTCAATGAATTATATATAGAAAATACACATTATCATACATATTATGTTATTTGGAATACATTGGAAGATATTTGGGAAAAATATATATAGGATAAACCTCTAAAGAAAAGGTAAAAGGGTTCCTTGTGAAAAAATTCAAGAATAATACAAATAACAAAATGAATTATATATAAATATTAGATACAAAAATCAAGATGAATGAATTTAATTTATAATTTCATTAGATTATAAACATGTTTTAAATGATTATTGTAGATATCCTTGTGTATATTAATCCCATGGAAATGTAGAACAGGTGGATGTAGGTGACCTATAGGTAGAACTGAATTCTAATAATAAAGAACCAGAGATTAAAATATTCTAAAATCAAAAGGTTTATAAGATATTAAAAGAATCAACTGAATATATTGATGAGTCTGAAGAATAGATGGTATAAAAATTAATAGATCAATATATTAGTTGGTTGAAATCAAATTATATATTAAATATCAGGAATAATACTAACGAGAAATAAAATTTGATTAAAAACATAAAATATTCTGCTAAAGAATGGGAGCAAAAAGATTTAGTCACATGAGGATGAATTTCATAAAAGTATAAAATTAAATAACCAATTTAATGATGATTAATTTTAGAATAATTTTTTTCTTGGAATTAGTAGTGAATATTAACCACTCACATATGATGTAATATTATAAAAGTAAAAGGTGGCTATGATATATGATCATCAATTCAGAGTGATTTTTCCTCATAATAAAGAAGATATTCATTCTTTACTAGTGAATTCATATTTGTGTGAGATATTAAAAAAGTGGATATAAAATCATCAAATATATGTTCATTTATAAAAAATATGAAGAAATGTGAAAAGGAATTTCTTATTGTCAAAATAAAAAAATATGGGTTCCAAAATGGACAAACAAAGTGATTTTCTTGGAGAAATGTCTCAAAATATCATAAAGTAGATAGTCAATGATACATAGATGAAATAAAACATACAACCTCACATGATAAATCTATAAGATAGAATAAAATATTGAAATGATATTAGTCCACAATTAACATAAATGGAAGCTTAGATTATGGACAAATACTAGAAGATCAGGGAGCTACATAAAAAAAGCACAAATTTTTAAGGGAAATGAGATGGTGTAGTCCCCTATAGATGTGTCTATGACTGGAGTATTTAAGGATCTGAATATAAAATATCCCAATAGGAGGAATTTATATGAAAAATATGAATATAATTTCTATAATTAAGAGGTATCCATGTTGTGATACTACTATGAAAGAATGGGATACATTGTGTGTGTGTGTGTGTCAAGAATCATGATGGCTTAAAATTGGATAAAGAATAGCTACAGTAATATCAGAATAAAGACATACTGATACAAGATACGTGTTTAATAGAATATTTTTTATTTTTTCTCACCCTATTTATAGGGAATGTAAACGCATTTAGAATAATGCACATAAAGGGAAAAATTACAAAATGTGGACCTATAAACATCTTACGTACAAGTAAAAACCATATAATGGAAATGACCTATTTAGCTGGAAAATAGTTTCTATATTATATAGGGAAAACATGGAGACCAATTAATGTTACCTATAACAACAATAATGATGAACACACATCATACCACATAGAGATAAAGGATTAAAATTTGGATAAATAAGGGGGATGCTACTCTAGTTGGGAGTAAGAATGTTTTTGACCTAAAGAAAGACTCACCTAAAATGGGAGAGGTTTTGTACATGGGTTTTAAAGAGAAATAAAAAAGTTAACCCTTGTGAACTTATAATAAATATATAAAGATATTAAATGACGGCTCATATAATATTCCTCCAATGGAGAAAAAATAAAGAGAATATGATTCATGGAAAGACTCTCTCTCTAAGAAAGAATAATGGGAAAATACTTATAAGTGGTACATGTAGAAAAGAAATATGTACGAGTAGGTTTCAAACCAAAACCATGTAAATTGTAAATCTGATAGTTCCTACACATCAAAAAAGAAAAATAATGTGGGTATAGAATGTATAATTATCTGTCCAGAATAGTTGGTGTAGTCATGGTAGTTGAATTAAACATAAGAATATAATATTATGAAAACGTCCAAATGGTTGGTTCATTAGGATCAATAACAATCCACTTTTTGGTAATTTTCTATGTACCTATCTCTTCTTGAATTTAACTTTTTCTAATATTTCTTACATGGTACAATATTAAGGAGGGATATGATCTAGGGGTTGTGTATGTGTTGAAAAAGAAAAGTTGCATAAGCTAAATAAAGATACAAGTAATAATAAGAGTCATAATACTTTAAATTCACATATGGTATCAAGTTGAACAAGTTGTGTTAAAAAATACCCTATTATTCAAATCATTTTCAAAATGTACCTTTTTGTGAAAATTGTATATTATATCCTAGAAATCATAATGTGATACTAAAGAGATGTCAAATCTATATTTCTTAATGTATATTCCTCCCAGAACTCATTGAATATTCAACTTTTGATATTTTAGCTTTGTTAAAATGGTATTTGAAAACTAATAGTAGATATAATTGTGGAGATTTATAAATATTAATTCATTTTAGTTATATTTAGTTTGTTCTGAAAATGTGGAATTATATTATTAATTGCACGTTAGTAAGAAACTATTAGAAAAATAAATAGCAGTCCAATTAAGTGGTATCCTTATTAAAAAGAATAATTTAATATTTTGATGTAGCTAAATAATTCGTATCAATATGTTGTATCAGTTCAAAGATGCATATATTCTAGGTGAGTTGTGAAAAAAACTCTAGAATATTTAACCTTATCCAAAAAAGTATCTTGTGATGAAATGAATATCATTCACACTAAGAGGTACCCTGATTTTATCATTAACAAGTGGTTTCAATTATATTAACATGTGGTATATCTCAAATACTTGTTCTTAATTTCTTATTCACTATTTTTTTGTGTTAGTGTGATTGAGAAAAAATATTTTCTTGAAAATAAAAGAATTCATTCTACCAATATATGTGGAAGTAAGATATTGACATGGAAAATGTTGGTTTATCAAGGATTAATGTTTTTTCCCTATAAATCATTCTAACATAGATTTCTTAGAGGATTTATTGATTACCCAATGTCAAGTGGTAATTTCATTCAATTAAAATCTACCAAACTATCTAACATGTTTTTTAAGCACATTGGAAATCTATTGAATATATATTGTTGATAGGGGTTGTGTTTTTTTTCGAGAAATACCCTATGGGATTCATCGTGACAAGGTGAGGAAACACAATGTAAATTTGTGTTCAATTCCTCTATAAGAATCAGAATTTCAATGTGAGAGATATCATAAGTGAAAGATATAATCATAAAAATGTGAAGATATCAGTGAAAATAAATATCTTTTACAATTGTTATTTTAATTTTAAAGTAAAATGGGGTGAGAAAAGTATTCAGGATTAAAAAAGAAGAAATAAAAAATCCATAAACAAGAAATGTTTAGAGTATTTGAAGAAGGATTTATTTATGATAGTTTTAAAAACAAAATCCAAAGGGTGAAAATTTTATAATCAAAATTATTTTTGGTATTGGATTTATTGTCAAAAATAGTATCACACAATATGTCTAAGGTAATGATATATAGAGATAAAATATATAGAGGTTGCAGATACAAGTGGTTATTAAAGTGATGTGTATTCATAAATCTAGAAGACTAATCTAGAGGAACTGTGGATATTATAATAAGTTATATTCCTAAGGATGACTATCATGAAGTCAAGGTTAAGCCTGGTTGAATTGTGATGGTTTTTGTTTTCACTACCATTTGATGTTTTATAATGTAGGAATGGAAGGAAAAGATAGTCTCAATCATATGTGAAATATTTCAATCGGATGATTTTTGAAAGTAGAGAATCAATGAAAATTATAAGGGCTCTAATGTTATAAATGGTTGTTAAAGTACATTGTAATAAAATGATTTTAGTGTAGCATTATTTTATCCTAGATAATGTTTCACATGATGTTGCAATTCATGGATGACATGGAAATAACCATCATATTGAGTATTTTTAATCAATTAGTTTTATGGAGGAAAGAAGAGTGTATACAAGAATTAGAGAATAAATCTTGAAATCAGAATCCTATAAGTGGAACTTAATGTTTTCTCATTTTCTAGTGTTTTCTATTTATTGTGATTAATTATAGAGGTAGATCGATGTTTCATGAATGAAATAGTCTGGAATATTGATAATTTATTCTAAAAAATTGATGAGTTTCCTGAAATATTTATTCCATCATTAATGTGTGGGAGTTTTATGATATAATTTTTCGTAAAGCTAATATATGATACTTTGTTAATGTCTGGAAACTAATAAATGATCATATTTCTTAAATATTAATACACTACAAAATTTGATGTGATATGTTCTATGGGTATGGTATAGTTTTATGAAATATGGAGTTCCATGAACCGATATGCATTAAAAATAAAAGGCATTATAAAATTGGGATGTTTGATGATGACATTTTTTGAGAATGGAGAATGAAGAGGAATGTTTCATGAATTGAAGTTATGTAAAGGAAAAGATTTTTTATTTTACATAAATTTTATATATTTTCCTATGGATATCTTACCCCTGATGGAAAAAAGGGAAGAGAATAGAGATGGTATTGGTTGAGAGAGATCTTTGAGATAAAAATGATCTGAACTCGCCAGGGTCAAAAGTTATGCAATGATTTATGATAACAACTATGCATTGTGAGAAATATTCAATAAATCAATATGTTCTGTGAACACACTTTTTTCATAAAATCATTGTAGGATATATTATTAATCTTCTGATCAAGAAGTGTCTTGAGAAATGTTCATATATTAAAACCCACAAGATTATTGTTTTTTGAAATAATGGCCTTTTTGAAGGAAGGAGTTTCAAAACAAATAAGTGTTTTATAAAAGTGTTAGTTTTACGAATATTTGGTATTGAATATTGGTTTTATGTGAATAGTTCATTAAATGCGTATCAAATTAAGACAACGATTCATATAGAGTATTATGGTAGTTGGGGATAAATCCTTACATTTCTATTATTATGAATACACCAGGAAGTATATAAACTATCTAAGTTCATTCACTAATGTGGGGAATGTATGTGTGGAGGATGTAGTGATTGTTAGATAAAGAGTTTCCCAACACTAAATCGTGTAAACATAATGTTACAAGAGTGGAGTGACCATATTAGAAACATTAAATATACCAATATAGTAAAGCTTATTAGATTCTGGTAAGAATGATATAACATCGGTGTATGATCCTTGGATTATCCCTTTGTGGGGAACCAAATAAAAATCCCTTATGTCATGTGGATGTTTTTCTTCCCTATATTTCTATGATTTCTTATTAAGGATTTAATTGAGTATGAGAGGCTGAACATGTTACTTAAAATGATGGAATAATATCCTAAAAGAATGAAAACCAGACTAAAGACAGAATTTTGAATTTATATATTACCCAGATTCACCCCACTCTCTTGTTATATATATTTATAACAAGAAGTTACATTTCAGAAGAACCCATTCACCAATTAAAATAAAACAGTTTCTCAATATGAAATATGGAAATGATTTCTTAGAATAAATTATAATTACAAAACATTATTATACAAAATGCTATCAATCAATTCCAAATGATGTTAGTGCATGGGAAAACCACACAAACAAGAAAAAATGTTATAGAAACTAGACTATAGAACAATAAAATGATTTTTTTATACAGAACACATATGAATATATATATATATATATTGGATAAATTGGAATATAAAGGTTTAAATACAATCTATATATATATAGAGAAAATATATGTATATAATTAATATATATACAATAATATATACATGTATACATATATGGGAATATATATATATATATATATATAATAATTTATATAGATATACATTAGAATATTTCTGTATACAAAATGTATATATATATATATATATATATATATAGATTTTAAGGACTTGGAAACCAAGATTGATATTCTATATTGGCGAGTATCCTAACAAGTTATGAATATTGATGGAACAAACATAACAAAATTGGGGATAAGAAATTATAGAAACCCTAACATAAAGAGAATAACATTTTATATAATGAATATATGAAAATATTTCATATATTCAATATAGGTAATGCCTAATGTATACATACAGGTTGAAAAATCCTAAAATGAATAAAGATATAATCAAAATTAATATTGTAAACTAAATAATAAATAATTAGATATAAAGAGTACATATTATATAATGCATTTATTTATATACAATATATATCTTATAAATGTTGAATTTAATGCATTTATGCATATTTTTCAAACTAAAAAAATACTTAATGCATACTGAATAAATAATATATTTTATATTTGGTAATTCTAGGGCACAATAAGAGAGAGTATAATGTATATATTTATTGAAAATAAATATTGAATAGTCAAAATTCAACATCTTCTCATCAGGTAAGAACAATAAAAAGGAATTTATCATTGAATGTTTATACCATGAAACATAAAAACTATTTCACTAAATATAGAAGCAAAATAGTAAGGAAAATTAGACAATCCAATCCCGCCAATAGTGAGAATCTTATGGAAGAAACCCAAATATGGAACCCCCACTTTGTGGTATGCTGTTGTTTTATGTATTTCTTCTTTCATGCTTAATCTAGGTTAGATATTGTTATGTAAGTGTTATAAGGATTAAGTCGAAAGATAATAAAAGTTTGGTTAAAAAATTCATTCACATCATGCATAGGTTTTATGATGTGAATAATTTGTTATAGATATTGTGAGGTTATTTAATTCCATAAATGGTTTCACTAGGTGTAGCGGGGGAAATACGTGACATGAATTCATAATTCACACCCTAAATGTCTCATGCCCAGACATATTTACCCAGAATGTAGGTGTAATATTTCTAAATATTTTATTTCTCCTCCCTCTCAACTTCTAGAGTAATCTTAGGAATTTTCCAATGAACATCGGTTTTCAAAATCCATTGGCAATGATTCTTTGAGTTTTTATTCATGAAATAAAATAGGGAAATAGGGAAAATGTTTAATATATGAAATACTTTAGAATCAATTTTAAAAATATAATCAAGGTATGTGTCTTCCCTATCACACTAGAATAATAAAACTGGCTGGTTTGACCTTTAATAAATTATGTTTACACTTTTTTTGTAATCATTTCTGAAATTGAATTAGAAAAACCATATTTGATGTGATTTCCAAATATTGGGTTTTGGATGATGGGATTTTATGTTTTAATAAATTTTTTATTCAAAATATGGAATTTGATTGTCTGTTTGTGTCAATGTTCATGTGGAATGGATAATGAGATGAAGTGCCTCAATTAAGTGATCATATGAAAGAATTTTGGGTGAAATTAAAAATGTCAAATGGATTCACCAAGCAACAACTTGGTGAAAGGATGACTCACCAACTATCAGTATAGGGAGGTCTATGGTTTCTTGTATCTTGTTTTTGTGTGGGATTAGAATTGGGATGATAATTACAAGAAATAGAAAATGCCTTTAAAGGTTTTTCTTTATGTTTTATATTGAATTGTTTTGGGTCTTTATTATAATATATTTATCTCTTTCTCTCCTATTTCTATGAAATATGCTAAATAATTTATATACTATTGGCATGGAATGAGACGTTTTTGGGGAAATACTACTGATTTTTATACTCAACACACAAATATGGAACTTTTGTGGGTATTCAAATGTCATCTATTGAGATATAGGGAAATTTCATTTTTTTACTTCTCTAGTGGTGGTCCAAGACATCATGGTTTGGTTGTTGAAAATGGAGCTAGGGAGTATCTGTATCTTGGTTTGGGATTGTTTCAATTCTGTTTCAATTCCATTCAATTTAGAGTCTCAAAAATTTACCTTTATTTCATTTCCACTATACTCGTATATTTTTTATATTTGTATTTCATTGAGTTATGTGATTGATTATTCATGCATCATTTAGTTCCTCTAGAATGTTATATTTTTCTTATCACATTTTATGTGTTATTTGGGAATAACATGCCAAAAAATTATTTTAATAGATTAACATTTATTTCTAGCCTTTTTTGTTTTAGGAATGTCACCTATGGTTTGTATAAATTTTCCATTTCTCATTATAATGAGGAAGGTTGGGGTTTCACAAATTATATCATTCTTGATCAGTTTGTCTATCATTGTAGGAAAATGTAACCAGCCTTTTTCATTACATGACTTCGGTTGGTATCATAAAGGTATGACTATAAAAACATGAAATTTAGAGCATAAAAGTAAGTCGGTAACCTCTTTATATTGAACATCATGTTACCAGGGCGTATGAGTGAAAATTTATTATAAGACACTTCTAGATATGTTGTTATCTAATTTTTGTGGGAATAACCACTAAGGGTTTCATATCAGGCCTCAGTATAAAGACTTCCCAATATTAATTTTATATTTATCTATTGTTCAAATAATTTTTGAATATGTTTTAAATTGGTTATTCTTGAAGTGATAGTTGCACTAGTTGTTTCACATGGTAATTATAATTATGTATAATGTTTTGGAATTTATTGAATTGTTAAATTCATTGAGAGTAAAAAACAAAATGGTCTATTAATATTTTTATAAAGAATGCGAATGAGAATATTTAATAGAAATTAGTAGGAATAATCAAATGAAATTTTTTTTCACCTAATCCATAGATGAACCAGCAACTTGTAAATAATACTGTATAAGAGTTTAAAGCCATGGATATAGAAAATAGGAATGATAAACTAAGGAAAGTGCATCATTTGATATTGTTTATAAAAAATACACCATTGGTTAAGGAAGATTCTAAACCTAAAAACCTATAGGATTGTATAAAATGAAAGAATAAAATATTTGATTTCTTAGAAGATTGGTAGGGATAACGATTAATCTGATGACATATATGTTTGAATATATTGCGTGAAAATGGTGGGATTTAGCTATACAAGCTAAATCCGAACAAGGGATTACTTGGGAAGATTTTGAATATTTTTTTAATAAAAAATATTATCTCCACACTTTCAAAATAGAAATGAAAACTTACATTATTAACCATAAAGAATAAAATATTATATTCTACAAGAATATGAATTTATGTTTATGTAATTGGTTGATTTTTCTCCAGTCGTAGCTGCTTGTGTATCCTTGAAGGAATATGTCATTGAGTTAGGATTTCCACTAGAGGTTTGATCCCATATAGTGTTCATTATTATTAATAATTATACTAAGATAGTTAATTGTGAGAAATTAGTGAAAATAGATATTTTGGGGGATCGTTTTAGTGGTTGAATGTTTATTTCCATGGGAATGTGTTGGAATTATAGTGGTTCAAATAAGAGGAAGAGAGAAGTATATTATCTGGGAGGTGTCTCCCCTTATAATCGTCCCTCAAAATTAGTTATATTTCTTTAATGGAAAAAAATTAAATCAAGATTTTTCTAATACAGTTTTTTGGTGGAGAGGAAGAGAGATTGCACTGCCCCACCAAAGAATTTCCAATATTGTGGAAATAAAGGGAATCTCATGAAGTATTTTTAAAAAATTATTAGATCCAAAGGTGGAACATAATCAACTAAAAATTAGCTTCCATGTTCTTGGATGTAATAATCCCATATAACGTTTTCAAATTCACAGACATAGGTGAACTTGGGTGGTTCTAGGAACACTTCATTTGGTCAGTGAACACCTTAGTATGGAAGAATGACTTATCATGGGGTTACTGAGTGGTAGGTATATGGAGTAGCACATGATATTTAAAGAAAGAAACTAGGTCCCTCTATGGTGCAAGATACCATTCTTATGATCTCCACTCTTATGCATGTCTTGTTTAATACTGGTGTATTACATTCATTCCTTTCTTCTTCTATTGTTAAACAATTTGGAATACACATGGAAATAATTCCTCATATCAAGGGTACCAAGAAACATTTTGGAATATGGGAGAATAGAGTGTTAAGATTCCCTCCTTGTTTGATTACTATTCATATAATGCTGTATATCTAGGATTTTATGGTGAAAGGTATATATGTTTTTTTTATTTAATATTAGGTATGGACTACCTACTACGATTTAAATCCTACATCGACTTTTAGGCTCGGTAGGTAAAATTTATATACTAGTATGGAGTTCATCACATTTTCAAGGGGGATTAGGATATAAATGATGGAAGATACGGACCATTAGTGATTGTTGATCGAACTATATCTAGTGATTTAGTTAAAATTTACTTGAGAATAACAAATGAAATAAGGAATGTGACTCTTTCTAAAATAGCATGTCAATATTTAGATGTCTTTCTGAAAACAATTTATAGATTACCGCCTAAATAGGAAATAAAATGTACTATTAGAATACTCCAAGGAACCCGATCTATTTAACTACCATTTACAGAATGGCTATTACTTATTTAAAAAATATACAGGTTTATCTAGAAGAGATAGAAAATAAATGATTTTTCATAACTAGAGCATCGCCTTGGGTTACAACGGACATATTCATAATTATGGTAGATGATATGATTTTATTTTGTGTTGATTATTTTAAGATTAATCAATTAATGTTTAAAAATTAGTATCATATTCCATGAACAGATGATCAATATGAACAATCAAATTGATCCAACTGGTTCTCTAAAATTGATCTACACTCAAGATATCATCAACACAAGGTAAAAAGAGAGGTTATCCTAAAAGGCATTTTGGATTTAGCATGGAAATTTTGAATATGTTTTTATAAATTTTGGTTTTATGAACATGCCTATAGTTTCCATGGACATTTTGAACCATGCCTTCAATAGGTACCAAAAATCATTATTTTTTTGTGTTTATTGATGAAATTATTGTGTAACCTCGAAATAGTATTGACCTAGAAGAAAACTTGGAAATTATATTAAGTATTTTGTGGGAACATCCATTTTGTGATTTGTTTTCTAAATGAGACATATGGATAAAAGAATTTTATTTCCCCTAATGTGACATTTGTGAACAATGGATATTAGTTGACCTATGATGAAAAAAATTAATAGTCTCTTAGGAGACACCGAAGAATGTTTCTTAGGTATTATGTTTTATTGGATTATTAGGATATTACAACCACTTTTTCAGGATTTATTAGGTCTTTATTCTTCCATGAATGCTAAAATATGGAATTCTATTATATTCATATGGAATGATAAATATAAAAAAATTATTTTGGAAGATAATACTCATCTCACCTTAGAACCCTTCCTAATCATTCTAGAACTAAGTAAAATTAATGTGTTATACATTGATGAATTCTGATCCTATCTTAGTAGTGTTATCATGTAGAGATACCATGTTGTGGACAATAGATATAGAATGTTGTGAGTACATGATAATAATTGACCTACGCTTGACCTAGAATTAGTTGTAGTTGTCTATGCCTTGATGAATTTGATGCATTACATATTCAGTGAAAAGATCCAATTTTCAATAACTACATGTTTCGAAAATACATTTTTCTCAAATATAATTGAACTTGAGTCGTGAATATGGACGAATTACTGTCAGATGTTTGATTTCTTCATGGTATTCACACTCGGTAAAGGTAATTTTGTATCTTGTGGGTTGAGTTAGAAATTGTATAGTGCATTGGTTTGAGAAGATCATTAACAACAGTAGTTTATAAGCATGATGATGGATATGCATTTAGATTGTGCTACAAAAGGTGTGCTTGTTGTTTTAAATCCAGTAATTCCTATCAAAAAGAAGATAATGTTAGTAAAATAAGATAATATCGCATATCCTAATTATACAGCCATTAGGATAAACCAAAATGGTGTGAAGACTTTGGATGATTGGAAAAGTATATAAACTCTTAATTATAATTTAAAAATATAATTTAATTACTCAATTATTTCAATAATATATTTATTTATCATACCACCACATGAAATGGGATATTCATCAAAGTTGTCAATAAATGTATAATGCAATGAAAAGGTATTTCAGGTTTGAAGGTATGAAGGAAAAAATTATAAATTATGTGATGAATATTTTGACATGTCAGCAGAAAATGGTTTAGAATTAAATACTGGTGGGTATATAGAATTCTATACCTATACCTTTATTGATGTGGGTCTAGATTGGGATGGATTTTTTCAAAGGCCTACTAAGAAAATGAAAAAAAACATGATGCTATATGGGTGGTAATAAAAAAAATTACCATTTCCTCAGACTTTATTCCTATAAAAAATCATTTGTAGTAGAAAAATTTAAAAAAAATTATCTAAGAAGTGTCCATGTTACATGAAATTCTATAATCCATTTTATCTGATAGAGAACCTTTTTTTATTTCTCGATTTTTGTGATTTCTACAACAAGATAATATAATTAAATTGACTATGAATATTTGTTTTTATCCACAAAAATATTGATTGTTAGAACACACTATTTAGAAATTAGATAATATTATTATAGTATTTGACATGGAATTTGGTGCTTCATTGGAGGATCATATTCCCTTGGATGAATTATCTAATAACAACAACTATTAAGAGACAATACAAATGCCTCCTTTTGAGGATTTGTATAGGTTTCCTTGTCATTTTACATTATAATTGATATAAATATGATTGAAAAAATTTCTTAGACCATGTGTTTTTCATTACACTATAGAGAGAATACAAATTATTTAGAATTGAATTGCTATGTTACAATAAAGACAAAAGTTGTATACATATAATCATCGCTGACATTTATCTATTAATACCAGTGACTATGATTTCTTGAAAGTGTCACTAAAAGATGGATATCAATTCTAGGGAGAAAAGTGATGTTAGAAACATAATATTTCATAAATTTTGAGGTTATAGAATAAATTAGCACTGTTTAATATAAATTAGAATCACCTCCGTGATTCAATGATGTTCATAACCTCTTCCATGTTTCACAACTGAAGAAGTTTCATCTTGATCATCATCTAGTGATCATTTGAGATCATGTTACTCTTGGTTCATATATAAAATTTATCCATGAATTGGTAAGGGTTATATACAGACTCGAAAATACCCTTCGAGGGAGATCATTTTCTTTGATGCGAGTACTTTGGAAGCATGTTCATGTTCAAAGGAAACATGGGATTGGAATATTTTATACGAGATAAATGGCCTGATTTTTGAAGCATCCTAAGTATGAAATTACAAATGGTTTGGAGAATGTAGGTCCTGAGTTTTGAGGTACACCATAATTTTATACATTCCTTATTTCAAGTATAAAATGGGTTGAATAAATTTCAAAAAGTGTTCTGAATATTAAAGGGATTGAAACTTACAATATATCTAGGGAACTTATACATGTTGAGTATAGGTTTCCTGTAGTGAATAATGCAAGAAAAATATTGTAAGGTTATTTCATATCATGCTTGGTTCATTTGGGTGTATTTGGAAAAAATGATGATAAAATCCTCTAGGACATGAAATTGGGTTCTCTTTAAGAATACACTTAGGTTATGTTAATATCTAAACTCGTGGCCTCTCGATGAATTCACAACATGAATTCATTATTAACATTATGAATTCCTCGTGACTGATAAAATTTACCCATCATGTGGGTGTAAAATTTATGATTCAATTCTTTTCTCCTCACTCTCAACTTCTAGGGTTACCTAGGTGATTTCTTATGAACAATGTTGTAAGAACTCAATTGGAAACAAATCAATGAGAATTAATTCATGAAATCAAATAGGAACCGAAGGACGAGGTTGATCAGTGAATTTTTTTAAGATTATTTATGAACAAATAATTGATATAGGTGGATTCTATCTTACTATATAGATTTATAATCTAAAAGATTGATGTTTAATAAAATATTAATACTATTTTCTATAAATTTCCTATGAAATTGAGTGTAAAACAACAATTTTATATGATTTCAAAATGGTATGTTTTAGAAGATGCTATTTTACATTAAAATAAAATTTTTATTCAAAATTTGGAATAAAATTTTTGATGTGTCTTCATGTTCATATGGAATATAAAATGGGAGGAATTTACACTATTAAGTGTCCATATGGATGGATTTTGGGAGGAATTAGCACATTCATATGGTTTTTCCCAGTGAAAAAAATAGTGAAATGATTAATCAGAACTCATGAGTATGGGGAGGTCTATAGTTTCATGAATCATGTATGTGGATCAGTATTGAATTGGTATGATTATACCATGTAACAAGACTTTTTATGATATTTTTTATTTTATGTTTTCAATATAAGTGGTTTATGAATTTTATATGAACTATTTATATTTTTTCTTTCATTTTTTATAAAATTTCATCAATAATCGTTTTCATCATGGTATTTGATGGGAAGTATTTAAGGAAATCCTATCGAGTGTTATAATCATGCCTTACATGGAAAAAAATTCATTTGAAGGTTTTATCTACTAAGATAAATGAAATGGTCATGTTTCATACTTCTCTAGTGGTAGTACTTGACATCATGGTTTAGTTGCTTAAGCTAGAATTGGGGAGCTTCTGAATCTTTGTTTGAAAAAGTTTCACATTGGTTCTAATGTATTTTTATTTGGAGTCTTATCCTTGCATGTTTATTTTACTTCTAGTTTACTTTGATATTATACTATATTAGTGTTTTACTTAATTATTTGATTTATTATTCGTTAATCTTTTTCCTTTTCTATATGTTATATTATTTTCATGTTTTATGGGTTATTAGGGAAATTTAACCCCAATGTTAATTTAAAACCTTTTCATTTATTTCCAACATTTCGTGTCTTGGTGATGTCACATAAGGTTAGTAAACTTTTTTTATTCTCATAAAAATGAGGTTGGATGGGGTGTTACCCCAAACACCTTGAAAATGGAATGGAACCTCTAAATTAGAGAATTATATTAATCGCATATTGTCTTTATCTATTTTTGAATGCTTTTATATGAAATTTAAATAATGTAAAATAAATCAATTTCCCACAAGAATTAAGTTTTTTTATTAGATCAATTGTTCACGTTATCAATTCATAAAAAATTTTATAACTGAAATCCAAGTGTATGCAATATGATTAACTATTCCCTTTTCATTATTTTTTTATAAAAAAGTAACCTAGCTTGTGTTTTGTAAACTCATAGAACATAGGTAATTCATGGATATAAGACACATTTCTCCTAAATTATTTCATTCAATATAAAATAATTCATCTTCCCCATTCATTTATAGTTTTTTATCCATATGTTTATATAATTACATTGAAATGTAATTTCATAATTTCCAAAAAAATTATAGTACACCTAATTTAATTAGAGAACTATAATATTTACCCCTTTTAAATTAATACAAAAATCCAATAAAGTACTTCCTTTAGATTTACAAGATAAAACTAAAATTATGAAATGAGTAAGGGTAAATGTATTAGATAATATAAAAGGAAATTTTGAATTAACAGGATATAAAATAAAATTATTGAAAATTATTTTTTCTTATCTCATATATATATAATATATTATATATGATATGAAGTTATAGGATGGATTTGGGTCAGGTCCTAGAATGTTTTATTTCATCGAAATCTCAAATGATGATTATGAAAAATAAAAACATGAATATTCCTTGAAAAAATATGTTTCATTGAGAAAATGAAAAAATTATAGTTTAGTAAATCTTAAAAGTGTCATAATATGAAAACTCTCACAATAGAATGAAAAATAAATAAATGATATATCATGCATAATGTAGATAATATAATTTAAAAATTAAACTCAAAAAATAGATTCTAATATAAAAATTCTCCAATTGATTTTTTTAAACATTTGACAAAAAATAATTTCTAAAAATACAAATACATTATGTTAAACATCATTGAAAATAATTTGAAATATAATTATTCAAAATTTTGTACATAAAATGTTACAAATTATAATTTTAAAAATAAAAAAACAAGTCAACACACATGGTATTATTTAAATAACATAATATAACCAAAATAGATAATAGGTTTAAAATAAAGGAAATTTTTTGGTATATTTATAAATAATCACATGTAAAATTGGCCCAAATATTTGAAAAAAATAAATAATAAAGAATATAAATTTTCAATATAAAGGAATTATTTTATAACATGTATGACCATCATCTAAGTTTTCAAACCTACATATTTTTATATTCAATTTGGGACAATTAGATATATGATGGTGGTTGAAATCTTGCTGTCAAATACTTGAGATTATTCTATAATAATGAGTAAAATGTAATATTAGAATAAAAAAATAAATTTATTTTATCAAACACTGTATAAGGATTATATATAGGCATTATTAATATACAATGATCATATAAAGACACTATAATAACTATATGATAATTTTTGTACGTAAATTCATGTATTAATATGATATCACCATGTTACTAACTTTATTATTGATTATACGAAGTAAAGTGTGTACTTCAATTTAGAATAATCCAAATAATCCACAACTAAATTTCATGTAGTTCTTGAATGTATGGGAAAAACATAAATTAAAGCATTAAAATAATTGATATTTATAAAATTTAAAGATGATAAATATAAAAAACATGGATGGTGCATAATTAAATTTAAATAAAATAAGGTCATTGACTAAAAAATAAAAACAACGATTTTAAAATATTTACAAACAATATGGAGTTATAACGAAAAAATAAATAACATGAGTGGATAGTTGATAATAAGATAATGAAATCTAAAAAACATGAATTACATAGTTGAAACATAATGAGAGTATTTTATTAAGTGTAAAATTAAAGAAAAAGAAATAAAAAATACCTAACATCTAACGATCAGATGTAAGATACATTAGAAAAAGGGGCTTTGTAAGAGAATATATGGTTTTTAAATTTATTAAATAAAGATGTAGATTCTTGAAGGAGTAATATTCTTTGGGGCATGCACATATTTTTGGAAGGTGAATCTACTAATAATTATAGAATTTCGGTTGTTGACCTCTCTTCCCTGAAATATAGTCATGAAATTGTTCGAATAATGGGAGGAAGGGAGATTATGAGGAATATGAGAGGATATATGAAGGATGTGGGGAAGGTGAAGGCATGGATGTTATATAGAGTATGAGACAGAAAGGTGGACGAAAGGGTGAGTGTAGAGTTAGGTAGTTAGGGGGGGGGGAAAGTGGGGATTCCATGGGATTTTGATGGTTGAATAGAATTATCTGGCAAGTGAGTGGGGAAATATTTAATGGACGTGAAATAGAAAACATGAGAGTGAAACACAAAAGCTAATGTAATTATGATTAATATATATATGTAATTATTAAAATGGATTTATTTTATACATGTCACACCTCTATATCCCTTCTTTTGCATCCAAACATTCACTACTCTTTTCCCCACATGACACCAAATTCCTCCAATCCCACTATAATTTTCCCCCACAGTACTCTTAATCCTTCACATATATTCTAAAAAAATTTCCATCATATTATTTATTTTATGGTCATTCCCATGTATATCTGTTACATTCATTGTGATATCTATAAAATTTGTTTCATTTATGTTGTGTAATTATATTGTTCAAATTTAACCTGCCAACTTCTCGAGTCCTCTCATTATATTCCTAGGATATTTTCTTTTATTATTAATCCCTTATCAATTCATAAATAATACTTAAAAAAAAACCTTCACCAATCACAAAAATTATTGACTTTGTTCTAGGTGTTTTCCTTAATTCCATCTCATGAATTAGTTCTTAGGGATTCCTTCACTCACATTGTTGATCAATTGTTGAATTTTTATCTTCCCAATTTATTTATTTTGGATTTAGTTTTTTCATAGTTTTTTGTTTTATTAATATATTTTTTGTGTTCATCATCACTAATAATTGATGGATATCATCAACTAAATAAGGCATGTTATCCTTCACCAATCCCTCGATTGTGGGAAAATTTTCAAATCTCATATTTCTTAATTTCTTCCTTTGTCAAATATATTGGTTTCTTCTGCTTCTATTTTAATTGTTGTTAAATTATTTTAGAAATTATTGATGTATTCATGAATGATTATATCAGTATTTTAAATTAAAAATACATTATATTAATTAATTCCATCTACTAACATATGTATTACTCTCTAATATACATTTCTATCATTCCCCTCTATGTTTTGGTATAATTTTAAATTCCCATGATATTGAATTTGATTAATTTATAATTTAACATATCATGTTATATGATATTATGTTCATTATTATTATATTTTTATTATTAATCTACCTATTAAATCCCTCTTATGAATTCATTGGTCATTTAGGGTAGATATTTTTTTATTGTTCTTATAAAATACTACTCCCCCTGGTGGTAATACTTGAGAAAATTCGGTGAACTTAATTGTATGAAATATCATTATTTCATTTATTTGGGCCCCTTGAAGGTCCACCACATATCTATTATATCCTATTACTGATACAATTTGTATAATCATTGGTAATAATTATATAAAAAATTATTATTTTTTCTTTATTTATTGATCACTTAATTATTCCCTCTACTTCTTTATACTCAATTAAGTTTCTATTAAAAATTTATATAATTGTATTTTATTACATGATTATTATAAACTTTTTGTTACATTAGATGTTATTTTTAATTTTATATTCAAATATTATTTCTTATCATGATTTTATTAGACTCTTTATAAATATATTACAAAGATGACATATATAAATTTATAATCCCAATAAACTTCTAGAGAAGTAAGTTACCATATAAAATTAGTATTGATAAAAAAGAAAACAACTTCTCAACCAAGTTTTTATCAATGGTTTAATTGGTTTGATTAATTTTCTTTAATTAAATACATTATATAAACTTTATTATGTCAAATACATTTTTATTAACTTATAAATATTGTTTTATTTCTAATAATAAAATAATGTCTACTAGTATATTGCATACAGTGCCATCAAATAACTCCACATTAAAATCAACATGATTTTTATTATCAAATATTTCACTAAATTGATTGGTTACTTTTATTTTTTCTAGTAAGTTATTTTTGTAGTATTTCATGATTCATAGTGAATATTAGAATCTTCAAATCATAAAATTTTATTTAGTTGGTTGTCAACATAGAAATTTTTCCACCAATAATGACACATCTACTATGTAGAAAGAATTTAATGATATAATTGTATGAATTATTTTTTCAAATTAGATGCTTTTAATTTAATACCATTTACTATTTTCTATATATATATAATAAAATTTCTATTCACTCATTTAATGCATTCCTTATGAATACAATGTCTAAAATTAATTAGGCACAACTAATGAATCATATGTTCCATTTGAGATTTTGTGAATTGTTTTAGAAATATGAAACAAATAGAGTACATTTTACATTTAATGGTTTGATATAAGAACAATATCTATTCCACATTTTTATAATTTTTAATTCTCATTGATTAATAAACAGTTTTAAATTTTTTGATATAAAATATTATTGGAAAATTCAATTTAGTTTATCCATAGGGTACATAGAAATTCCTATTTCAAGGACAATCATTTATATAGACATTAAAAAATGTATAATATAAAATAATATTTTCTTTGGAATAATTTCTACTCCCTCATTCTATTTAAATTTTCACATTTTCAAATTTCAAGGAATTATATAACATTGGGAAAACATATAATCCAAAATGTTTAATCGATGTTATATCATACTTGAAACTATTTAATTTCAAAAATAAATTTGATATGAAAACAGAAAATACAATAAAAAAATTCATTATTTCTCCCTAAATTTCTCATTTTGAGTGATTATTTCATACATACTTCATGCTTCTCAAGATTACTTAAGCACAATGATTTATAGAAACAATTAATACATGGAAGAAAACATTATGAGAACACATCAACACATATAAGGTAGTGTTCTCATTCATGTAAACGGGTGAGAGGGTTTACTGATCGATATAAAATGGCGGGTACTCAAATATATTGAAAATAAATGGTAAAATTATTCATCAAATTAGTTGTTTATGCCCACTTTATGGGAAATCACAAAAATCAATACATTGGTCTTTCTAGTAATATATTATAGAAACTATAAACTGCATATCAAAATTTAAACATTTATTATAATACCACCTATTTAAATATATTTAAAATTCCATTAAAAAAGACCATATAAATAATATTTCATTATTAATCTAAAATAAAAACTAAAAAAGTAACTATTTTAAAGGTTCGATCCTTTTTAACATAACTTCATAATCATCAATAAAATTTACCATTTTTCATCCTCTAAAACCCTCACTTTGGCACCAATTTTATAATGGTTTGAAAATACATTAATATTTATTTCCATTTTCATGAAGATCCTTATCAGTAAGATTATTATCAATCATCGATGAACATGAATAATATGAAGAATTTTCAAGCAATTCTTTAAATGATACAATATATCCATACCACAAAAAAATACAGAAATAAAAAACCATGACTTTTAATTTCATCTACAACTATTATCTCATCAAGAATGATATATACTAATAATAATAAAAAATTAATAGTAGTACTAATAACACATTCTTAATTATTTTTTTGGAATCAATGATAGTGGAAATCCGAGTTACCCGAATTCACAAAAACAACACTTAATGATTACAATGTTTTTTTATATTTGTTAATTTTTTTCGAAGTTAAATATTATTTTTTCAAGATAAATTATAATTTTTTTGGGAATAATAATGAGACATATAAAAATATATCTTGTTTTTTGTAAATAGTTGTTGGTAGATTCCATCAATATTATAAGTTGTGACATAAGTTAATAATAAATATTTTTGGAAAAAAGGATTATGCATAATGTCAGGAATTGAAACTATGTATCTATTCACAAATGTTTTGTTTTCTATAATTCAATATATTGTGATATTTTTTAAATAATATTTATTATACTAAATATAATAATGTATTTTTTACTTTAATGTGAAATCCATTTATTTTGTATTTTTAACTATAAATGGTCATTGTCTAACTATTATTTTGTTCATATATTCTAAATAAAATATTGAACATATTTAAAATAACCCAAAAAATGAAATATTAGAATAATTATAATGAAAATTATGACTTTTATTTGAGGATAAAAAATATTTATTACATCATTTTTTAGAATTTTATTAACCCATCTATTAACACATATAATAATTATTTGTTTCATATATTTATTTTAGTCCAAATGTTTATTATATTTTAATGGGCTATTTTTAAAGAAAATTTTCATTTTATTTTGATCAAACAACTAATCCATATATTATTTTTTATATAACCATGAGAGATAATAAATTAGGTATTAAAATTTCCCTCACCCACTATTCCTTTATTGTTTGTTTATAATCTTTGTTATACAATGTTCTTTACTACTTACTATAACCATATACATTGTAATTTAGTGTAGATTAATTTTTGTGAACTACTATCAGAAATGAAAAAAAATTATTAACTTATCATAATATTCCCAATGAAGTAAAATTTTAAGGCAAGTGGAAATAAAATAGAAAATACTTAGCATCTTTATTTCTTTTTTCTATATGAGATTTGTGATTTTTTTACATTAATTAACTATTATTTTTTGGTTCACATTTATCCGGACATCCCAAATTATTGGTTCATGTAAAAAATAATATAAACCTTTTGAAAACCCAATTCTATACTCTAACAACAACAAAATAATATCGGACAATAAAAATAATCAACAAATAACATGTTTAGAATGTTTTAAGTGGTAAAAACCAAAATTATATTGATTCACTATTTTTCTTTTCATGTGAAAAAATATTACTCACATGATTTTATAGCTTATAAGGTATTCATGACATGAATTAGTGAATCCATTATTCATCAGTTTGGTAAAGGGAAAGAACTTTTGTGAGAGGTTTTCAAAGAAGCACCTATTGTGAACAAAGAACCCCTAAATAATTCATTACACATTGTTTCTTTGAAGATATGAGAGATTAATGATCAGTATAGAGTTCTCATTGTTGACTTAAATTCCACTATGGTGTACCATTAATCCAAGGAACATTCCTAAGGTAAACCCAAAATCACATTGCAAGGGGTTCATTTTCATTATGTGATACCATAACCTGTTGGAAACTATCTAAATATATGAAATATGATCAAAATGATTCTTGTATAAAATCACTATTTGATTTAATTAAAATGACAATGTATTCCTTAGGATGGGTTTGAAAATATGATGCATAAAATTTTGATATGTGGAACTATAATTATTTAAGCTAATGGGAATCACTCGATAGAGTCACACCCCTTAGGGTGGCCAGAAATAATTTTCCACTTCAACTTCAGGAACCATTTTGACATAGTCATATCCAAAATATTTTTTTTATTTATAGGGATTTATTTTAGATAGTTTTATCAATAATAAATTATGTAATCAGGATAATAAATCAATCGTCGTGTAATTTTAATTGAGATCCCAAAAATTGATGCAAACTCTAATTTCATCATTATTTTTCTTGTCTGGGAAAATATTAATAACCTATTTCTAGCACTTAACCTCCAAAATGAATTCGGTTATGATAATACTCTAAAATTTGGCTTCAACATTGGAAACATGATCTTGAAAAGTTATCCTTCATTCCTTCTTATAACCATGATGATCCTCGAGTAGGCCAAGATAATGGGTGTCCACCCCATGACCATGTCTTGGGTGTTCTATATAATTCTACATAAATATATCTTCATCCTATATCAAGAAATAAATATATCACTATTATAATTTCGAATGTGTGTTGACACAAATTAATTTGGGTCAAAGATCTTCCCTTGTGCTTAGATTAACCTGTTTGAGTTCATCAATGGTGATAGAGAATCATTTCTCAAATATTGGAGGAGAATATTTGAGATCCTATTATTCTTCTTCCTCTACCTCAATATCAAAAAAATGGATAATATTGGTTATGTTTTTATTTTAAAAGATAGTTTGGGGCCTTGTATCATAAATGGTGTCCAAAGTTGTGTCTAAATATTCTAAAGGGTATGATATGGGAGAAATATTATCAATGAAATTATGATTTATATTTCCTTCCTCTCTATATTTATCAAGGGCATAAGGGGTTCTGAAATACTTCGTGTCCAGATATGAGGAGTGTGCATTTTTATCTTCCATGATTTATAAGGAAGAATTTTTAGATTATAAGGATATTAATATTTGGGCGTCAATATCAGGGACATTTTGGAAAAGTTCTCCTTCTTCCCCATTGTCATATCGGGTGGATAAAGTGTTTATGTACTATGAAATAGGAGATTTGAGGGATTTTATATTTTTTTCCCTAGTGATTTAGAGGTATATTTCAATCTAGTTGTTGATGGGGGGTCTTTTTAGGATCTATATATTGAATATGGGGAATTTTCATCTGAGGCTTTGTTTTTATTGTCAGAATTTCCTCCAATATCACTAAAGATGGATTAAATATATGAGACTAATATGATGAACACAATAATATTAATTCATGAATCTAAACTTATTGACTCTATTTTATTGATGTGAGTATGTATTCATTATCTTGATAGATGAATTGGTTGAATGGGGCCATCATCATACCATTTTTATTTGTGGATCAAGATACATTATCTATCATGGGATGTTTTTATTATCATTTGTTTAATATTACATCAATATAATGAGACATGTGATATGTCCAAAGCCATCATTTCCCATGAAATATTATTTATAAACTAACTATAGTATAGTTGTGAAGGTTAGAACCTACAAGGATGGTTGAGGTACCTAAAAGTTTTAAAATTGGCCCCATTGTTGTCAACAATTGGTTAAAATATTCTTTATATTTTCTATTAAATTGATGAAATACGTAATTATGAACTAGGTTGATTAACTGATGATGATGAAAGTGTTGATATGTTATGAAATTTAAAATAAAGAAGGTGAAATAGTAAATGAGAACTGGCAGGGAGAACATGAGTGCTGAGAGATGATAAAATAAGATGAATTCTCAAGAAGAAAAATTATTTGGGTTTAAAGGATGATTTTTTCATTTAAAATAAGTAAATTGAATCCAATACATGAAAAATTATTGGTTAAACATTTCTCACAATAATATTTTATGCATTTATTTATGTTCTTTAGGTTTTCACTTCAAGAACCAAAATAAAGCTAATGTATTTGTAAAAATGATAAAATAAAAAACCTCAATGAATGTTTTTGATGTTTTGAAATTAAAGAATGATGAATTGATTCCATAAAAAATCTCAACAATAAATCTTTATGTTTGATATTTAAGCAATAAATGAGAAAAAATTATGTTTCAAGAATCAGAACAAACCTCTTTAGTCACATCTCACTCTTTATAAAAGAAATCAAATAAAGAAGAAAAATTTTAAACAAAAAAATTTATCTCTCAATAACTTTAGGATTTTTCCTATGGTAATTATGGGAAAATAAATTTATAATTCAATTACAAACCACAAGGATGTATGAAAACGATTAATAGAGAACTCTCCCTCTGATTTCCCAAAAACTGCCTTATAGTTCTGCTGATAGTCTTTTTATGTCTCCCCTATAGAATCTATCTTATGCATCCCTCTTCGAAATTTAGAATGTTAATATTGAATGAATATGATTTCAATCCTCTCTCCTACAACAAACCTCTATTTTTAATACTTATATTGACTCTTCATTGGTCACTAATGGAAAGCACCAACTTTAGCTAGTCTTCACTAGATCATCAAACAACTGTCCACTATTTATACTATCCTTATCACTTAAGAAACTCCCTTGTAACTAAATAAAACTAGGTGGTTGAGAAGAACCTCGATACAATTCATTTCTTAAATTCATTTGAAAAAGTAACAAACAATCAATAATTAATTATGGTTATATAAATGTTTTAAATATTAGTAATTAATATTTATGTAATTAATTAATAATAAATATATTAAATAAAAATTTTATTTATATTTATTTAAAACATTTTTTAATAATTTATCAATTATTATATCATTTGATTGTTTTAATAATTTTATTTTTTAAAAAAACTTTTTTAAATTATTATTATTATTACTTATTTAATTTTTATTATTCTTAATAATTTATAAATTTTCTAATAAATATAATAGTTTTTATTAAATTTTATATGATTTAAAGTCATTATTTTATTAATTATTTTCTAATAAACTATTTTATTTAATAATAATAAAATTATATTGTTGTTATTTTAATTAATTAATTATTTTTAATTTTATTATTTTCTTTATTTTTTTATCGATTTATTTTTTTCTTTCCTTCCTGTTAAACCACGATGATAGTGGGCGGCACTTCCTGTCTCCTCGCATCGTCATCTCAATGACGACGATGATGAATTTCGACTGGTAGTGTTCAAGCTCATTGCATATCAGTGTTAGTCCTCAACTCCTCCTCTGGTTTCAGCTCCTCCTACGAGTGGCTTTATTCTGTGGATGAAGGTTTGATGGAAACGACCTTTGGCATCAATCAGTAGTGGTGAGGCTTTAGATCCAGACCCAAGAAACGGTGTCATCCTCAATCTTGGTTGAAGTAGTGGTGGATTCCAAACTAGTGATAGTGGGTTTATTGAAGCCCAGGGGGAGACGATAGATCCACGATTTAGATCTGCAATGGTAATCTTCTTCAAAATCATCCATTACTGTCAACTGTTTCTTTGATTTGGTGTTTGATTTGTTCTGGTTGTAAGAAATTGTTACTGTTGGTGAGTTGATTTTTTGCTATGGGGGTGTCCGGTTTTAGGTTCTCTTGGAGGTGTCTCATGAGTGAATCCAGTAGTAATAAAAATGAGTAGTAAGATATTGGAAGAAAAGTGTCTTAGTGGCATGAGAAACAAACAACGACTCATGATGATGGAAGGAAATTAGTGAAAAGATTTGGAGATGTGACGTTTTTACAATGGTAACAAGAGAACTGTGTTGCTAGCAGCGAGTCATGAGTGCTGCTTATGGAAAAGGAAATCGGCGTTGTGTCATGGGACACATCATTGGGTTCTCTTCCCGGCTATGTGTGGTTCTATGTTTTATGATGGTGGTGCCTTGTGGTGATGGTGTGACATAAGAGATTGCATGACGGTGTTTTGTTTTTCATTCAGCGAGTCATTGGACTCACCATTGGAAGTAGTCTCGCGGTGAGTCACAAAACATACCATTATTTAAAATTTGGAAATGTAAAATGTTTTTGGTATGTAAATTTTAATGGAGACTCAACTGTAAAGATAAAAAATTGTTAATTTACAAATAAAACCAAAACATTTAGGAATTAATGAAATTAAAAATTAAAAACATAATCAAATTAATTAATTAAATGAATATTAGATGAAATATTGAATTAAGTAAAAGTCAAAAACAAAAGAATAATTTATAAATTCAGAAATAAGAAACAAAGAATATAAATTATATTTGGATTAGAAACTAACTACAATTAAAAATCATATGAAATAAATAATTTCAATAATCAAATATTCAAAGATTTATAATAATTTTTGAAATCATAATAAATAATTTATTTTATAATTATATTTAAATTAAATTAATAAAACAAAATTAAAATATTAAAAATTAAATTAATGTCTCAGTTAATTAAATTTATTGGTGAATTATTTAATAAATAAAAATAAACAATTATAATATTCAAATGTCAAGTAGAAAAAACACAAAAATGTAAATAGAAGAATAAAATAAGAAAAAAAGACAGAGACAAAACAAAATAATTTAAAAGATAAAAATAGATAATTAATTAAAAAGACTATTTAATTAATAAATTTAATTATAAAATTATAAATTTTTAATTATTTAAAGAACCATTAAATAAAAAAATAATTGATTAAAAAATTAAATAAAATATGTGGCAGATCAAGTGATATAAATGCCACATCAACACACATGATGCAAAATGGCCCTTATCACCATACAATGTCAAGGTTCTCCCTTAAATTGGGTATTCTACACACTAATGGTATAATTCCGAAATTATTATATATTTATGAAAATAACGTTGCATAAATAGGGCATTGAAAGATATGTTTTGTTAGATTATGTCGATTTCAGAGTTAGAGGTGAGATCGCTAGACTGAGATCAAATTTTAATTCCTCCAGTGGGATTCTGACAAAACATATCATACGCCTAGATTGTAAAAGTAAAGGTTAACATATATGATTCATTTTGACTAAAAAATTGATGAATCTAAACTAGCATGCAATTCATTCTGGATCTATTTTCAATCAAAACAGGATGGAAATCGACACTGTCTAATTTTACACATACTTACAAGGGTTGGATGTGTTAGTGAATAAAATTTTCCATATATTGTTTTGTGAAATAGTTTACTACATGAAATTAAATATTGTTTGTATTTTTGTGATATCCATCCATGGTATAAACTACAGCTTCAAACTCTTATAGTCATAAAATGTCCTCTATATGTGTTTCCTTGATCCCTTTTGAAAGATGTATTGAATCCAAGATTGATATCTTAGCTAAAATGATATCTATCTATATCAAGATATCATATTTATAAGCATGAGGTCTTCCCTTCCCACCATAAGGATTCTTCTTGGTTTGGGAATTGAGATGCAGAGTTTACTATACTAAAAATAGGACAACTTGATTGCTATTTGGGAATATTTTTGTCACTTATTGGTTGGATTGATCCATTATTTTAATGTTATGTAATTAACTAAGTCGATGTTATTTTGTTAATCAGTCCTCAAATATCATTGAATTTGGTCGTTGTTTTGATGACTCATAAGTAGACTAGTTCTCATGTCGATCCCACTGAAGTGTCTTTCATCGAGTCTCAACAATATATATGGTTTTATAAGGATATGTTTTTTATTTTGAGATCCATTTTGACCATGTATTCATTAACTCTATCAGCCTCAATGACCTCTTTCCTCTACTCCTTGATTTTATGGGTGAAAATCATATTTTAATGAGTCTTCTTATTCATTAGAAAATAAATTTTTTATGTGAATCACATCTAAGGATTTGTAAAGAGACTATTTATCTTACAAGGTTTTCTTTTTGTTTGATGGTTCCCATTGAACTATTTGAAGAGTTGGTTCTTTTTCTTGTAGTACTGAAGACATGAAATCTAAGATGGTTTAGACCAATTTCAACATCTGTTGGGGTTTATAATCCAGCAATGTATTCTTACTTTACTAGTTATAATAACTTTTAGAAGGATAGATCTTTAAATATTAATATTTTAAGGAATTTGGTTTCACAATTACATAAGAAACTAGAGATATGACTTGCTACATCAATTATATCATGAGGACGGATTGTTCTTACTTCACCATAATTTTCATCATCTAGTCATCAAACATATATACTCCATTAGCAAGTATTTAATTTCTTCTTCTATCATCTCCTAGTGGGATGGAAAAGACATAATCCACTTGTTTAGGGGACTTACCAGACTTTCCCTACCAAGAATCAATAGTCTTCTTATAGTTTCACTGATAAATAGATGGTATACCCAAATATTTGGTGGTAGGGGAAATAATTCTCATAGTTACTGAGGCTAACATGATTGGGAGTCATGGGTTCTTAAAGGTTTAGGAAATTATTCACCATAGTTATGATAATGTAACCTAGAACATTCTCATCTATAAAAATACAATTAATTCTTATAATAATATAACTATGGTTGTTTCTACTCATATATTACTTAATAATGTGGATAATTTTGTTCCATTGAGGAGGAGGTTCCAGGTGATATTGTGATGGGTTGGGCACTAAATCTAGTGTCAATCATTGCTTAAACTTAACAATAGTAGATTCTTGTTTTCAAATCATATTCCATTGAGCATCCAAAAATTGTTAAAGAATTGGACTTGTTCCTCTAAATGGAATCTTATAACGTTTTTATATGATTTCATGATCACAAAATCCACCCTATTATTTATTTCTAATGAGTTTTGTTTGAAACTCCGGATAGATATATTTTATATAGTGGCCCGAAAACTCTTATTGATGGAGTTATAGGTTCCAGGGATATGTAATTCCATCCTCAGTAGTAGTGATGTATAATGGTCTCTCCTTTTTCACATTTTTCCATGATTGAGAGAAAAAGTATTATTTTCCTCATTATCGTAGTGAAAAACAGGTAGAATAATGATTAGTAAATGTATTTCAAACCTAAAACAAATTTAACTGACCAAATGGTATACAATACAAAAGATGTCTTATAGAGAGTCTATAAGAATCAACTGAGTTTATAACCCTATATTTTCTTTAGGGTTCCCATCATGGGACCACACTGAGATACAAAGTGCGTAAGAAGATTTTTTGGGTCCTTGATATTATTAAAGGTTAGGAAAGATAGATTTCCAAAGTGGGATGGCTGAAGAGTCACATCCATCCATTCATCATAAGGATTTATCTCTAACTGTACAGGTGCATTCAACTATTCCATAGCCTCCATTCTAGGTTTGGTTGATTCAATAGTGTCAATAAGCTATGTTGGAATAACTGATTGAGGGACATTTTATTAGGGAATCGATGATTCGAGCCTCACATGGTAAGACTTCATGTTATCACTATTGATAATTAGATTGAGTTACCTTGGGTAACATTACTAAAAAATTTCTTGTTTTGACCCCAATTGAAGGAATTCATAATATTACATATCTATTAGGTCTAGAATTTTTATTTGTAGATCATAAATTGGTAGGATGACTCATTTATTTTCAAGATGATATGGACAAATCTTCTTATTGATGAAGATTTCTTGAAAGAGGAAATATAGACACTTATTGGAGGGTATACATAGTTCAGAAATTTCCCATTAGTAGAATACCATTATAAATATATAGTAAAAAATTATATATGATTTTACTGACACATTAAACAACCAATACCTCTATAATCAGTGATATCTAGCATAAATACTCATGTTTATATCATTCGATTCCTACATGAAAACTACAATTCTTGTACACTAGACTCTAACCATTGGGAAAAGAGATTAAATCACAATAACCCGCCTCTTAAAAAAAACCAAGATCCAAGAACCATAAATATCACAAATCCTAAACACAAAAATCTTGTGTGGAATTATAGGTGAAGAACATACAATCATAACATCATAAACTAAAAATAAAAAACACATGTCCCTAGTAACCAAGACTTTCTACCGGAAAAGGTCTCTGTGATACTCCAATATAATTTTTATCACATGCCTCATAAATATTGTATGTCACATTCTTAAGATCTCTTTGAATAGTGATACAAATAAAAACATTGATACTCCATGTGATATCAATAACATAAAATATCTGATGCAACTTTCTAACATCCTACCCCAATCCATAATCACTAAGTAGTTCCCAAACATGGTTAGTTTTCACAAGATGTCAATCACTCTTCTCTATGTTATAGAGGGTTTTGACTATATATGGGGGTATAAAGAAGTACTATGGGGAGACTATACCTATATATCAGAGTGAGAAATAATATATAAATAAACCAAATATAATATAATGGTCAAAATAAATACATTACTTGTAATTAATAAACATATACAAAAATATAAAATATATTATGGAAGCATAAAATCAAATAGAAACATTATATTTTAACCAAGAAAACCACATATAAAAAATAAATTCAATATTATAATTAATATATATCTTTCTTTAAAATATACATATGCCTCACCTCAACCCAATCTCTAATATCATCAAATCTATTTAGATGAACGATCAAATACAAGGCCTCTGCCTAACCTAAACCTTCAACCAGTGAAGTATTCTCAGGTACCCAAGTGTAATGGTGACTCAGAAGTGTGTGAGAAAAAATCATAAGGCCATAAAAAATGTGGTCCCCTATATATCTAGTAAATTAAAAAAACCATTTCAGTTTCTAATAGATATAAATGAAAACATCATAGAGGCATAAATAAATCGCTATTATAAATCCATGAGTCCGGTATAACACTCTGGAACAACACATTCCCAATTCAACTAGTTTTAGTGTGTATTTGATAATGTCACACATCTGTACTAAGAAATAACATTCCCAACGTCTAATACATATATGGGTATATGAGAAAATCAAATTCCTGCCCATATGAAACCCATTACCTAGTCCTAGGGAAAATCCTACCTAGATAAATACATCATCAATGTTCGCGGGTGCGATTATCCTGAAAATAAATTAACTCATCTGAATCTATCGTTCACTTATAAGGCATCCCAATTTTTTTTTTCATATATAACTAAGGATTATGTCTATGAAATCGCAAATCATATCACATCTGAATCTAAAGAACCTGTCTAATAGGCCACTAATCTATCGAGAAACATAAAGGATTTCTCTATCAAGAATAATCATCATTCAAGTCTAGGGTGTGAATCTCACTAATGAAAATAAAATCCCAAAATACTATTAATGTTAATATATATATTTGATGAGTAATTCATGGGTATCCCAAACCCATCTATGAACTCACGAGATTTCTCTAATAGGAGTCATCACCGTTCGAGTTTGGGGTGTGACTCACCATTCAGGGCATCACATCATGATGGAATATTCATTCAACTATAGGGATATGAGGATCATTACCAAAGCCTCCCAAACCCATCTAGAAAATAAAGTGATTTTATATTCAGGAACCTTGCATCGTGTAAGTATAGGGTGTGAAACTCTTATTCAAACATAACATCTTGGTGGAATAAAAATCACACTAATAGATCATAGGATAATTTCCTAGGAATCCCAAACCCATGCATCAATAACAAGATTGAAAACTAGATACATGAAGCATATCCTAGAATTCCACATATCTAGTACATCTAAGTTAGAATGACATCCAATCAACATTGTCTCATAAAAATAAACTTGAAGGGTTCATACATATTTCTGAACCTATCCAAAGAGTGAGGTTCTCCAAACTAGAGTATGAACTAATCGCATGACAACCATTATTCAATGTTAAAGTCATCGATTAAGTTTCAAAGTTGACACACCAAATGTTCACCACCCATTTAGCACACTCACGCTCTCAGGGTCAACATACAACCAGGACACCCACCAGGGTCTCCCAGATCTCATCATACATAGGAAACCCATCATTTGTTATTATTATTCCGAACACATATTATAATGAAACAAACTTTTATCAAATGAATTTTCCTATTTATAATTTTCTTTTAAAATAAATGCATCACATAGAGTTCCAAATACAAATTTTATTCTCATAAATGAAGAATTAAATAATTAATATTTATAGATATTAAGTCAACTATACCAATTAAATAGTAACCCGACCACTAGAATAGTAATATGACCATAACGAATAATAATATGGTCATTAGAATTGTAACCTCCCCTGTGAAAGTATAAATAAAATTTAGGTAACATATAAATAAAAAAAATTACATAATTATATGATGGTATAGGTAAATAAATTTCGTAAAAATGATTAATTAATTATTGATATTCATGTAAAACATGAATGTTTATTTATAGTTTAATAATTAATATAATGATTTAAAATATTTTTTTATATAAAATACATTCATAAATTAATATTATGTTGTACTATATTTATAAAATAATATTATGAGACCTTAATTAATTTTCCAAGGGTAAAAAAATCTATTATAATATTAAAATATATATTTTTGAATAAATTGTTATTTTATATAAAAATAAATTTTCTCAAATTTAGAAAATTATTTTCAATAAATGAATTTAATTTTTTAATTCTAATCATCAAAAAAATTATGGTGATTTCTTTTTGTTTTTCTAAAATAGTTGATTTTTATGAATAGTGCATTACACAAATTTTTGATATAAGATAAATACATGAATTTTTGAGTCATTGAAGATTTATAGATGATATAAAAGCCATTATCTAGAAATATATTTCCCTTGATACTTTATTTAGTCATGGTAATCAACACCATTGATAGACTTGATCCAAAATAATAAACTAATGAATATAATAACAAAAAAGCACCCATATCCCCCCTATAAATACCACCCCTCACCACCTCTTCTCCTCACAAATTATAAGCCTTCAAGATTGTATAAATTCTGACCAATTCAATCCCCTTGAATATTCCCCACATCTAGGTGATTTGTTTCTCAACAAATGACAAAATTCAAGTTCCATAAGAATGTTCTCAAAGAGACAACATTAAAGAGGTAAAATCCTCAATCCTTCTCTTTTAATTTCTTTTCTTTTATTATATAATCCTAAAATACCCTTATAAAATGTTGCATGATTACTCTAGTATCATATATACACTATTAAAGTATTGTCTTTATGGAATATAAAACATCAAATCTCTTTTCTCCTCCTTTTATTAAAAAAATGAAAACATTGTTTGTTATGTGTAGATTACTTCCTTCAAGGACAATTAGTTTTCATTTTCCTTTACTAACATCAAGGATAGTAATAAAGAAAATAGTTTGGTAAAAGTATATTTAATAAACATATTATTACATTTTAATGTTTTTTAACAAATTTATTAACATAATTTTTAATAAAACAAAATTTTATTGTGATGGATGGAAAAACAGCAAAATTAAACAAAATTTTTATCATTAATGTTTTATCAATGTAATAATAATAATATAATAAAAGGGGTATATGAGTCCACTTATACTTTATTAAGTCTATTAAAAACATATAATTTCACTTTCTAAGAATTATTATCAATTTTAACTGACTTTTATACTTGTATACAAGTGAATCAATCATGAAAACCAGGAAAACATACTCTAACAAAAAAATGAAATTGAACACTATAACCCATCAAAATTTTCGAAAATGAATTTAGTAAAATTATAATAAATTGAATAAATGTAGGAGAAGTTTTTAATTATGTAATTTAAGAAACAAATTTAATTATGTAGTACATTAATCGAAGAGTCAAAACACATTTGAACATAAGGTAAGGGGATTCTCAAACCCAACTCCCTTTATTTGGGTTATACCTATATCATGGCCAATTTCAGTGTGTATACTACATTAAGGTCCCTTAAATATAATTTCATTTTTATTTCCTATTCTTATCTATGATATACATTTTTACTACTTGGTTTTAGGTTAAATATAATGATTTTCTAAAATAACTCTTATTTCCAGAACAAATGCTTCCTCACTTGGGATTGTTTCTTCTTCACTCAATATTGATTATTCTTATACCAAATATTTTTTTTCATTATTAATTTTGGAAATCAAAATATTATTCATGAATGAATTCTTGGTGAAATTATTATTAATTCCATTCATTTTCATGGGTTATTTCATGATTATAAATTTTATACCTAGCATACATTATTATGTAAATGTTATGATGTGACAGATGTGTCAAGAATTATATATGCCTCCAATGCAGTTGGTAATGTGATTTGTCTCATTATTAAATGTGTATTATACATGAACATTATTCAATATGTTTTCACCAACAAGTTTTTACAATTATGCACATATGGTACGCGTGAACATTATGCGAGGTTTGTTTACAACTATGTGTAGTATTTGACCACTATTACATGATGTTTTATTCTTATGTAATGAAACATTCCATGCCATTTTTTAAATTTTCTTCTCATTAGTATAAAAATAATAATATGATTATGTTATTATGATAACGATTATTCTCATCGATGTTTTATTGATTCATTTCCATATTTATATTTTTACTTGGCTTTTTTTATCACCCATTTCTTTGATGTACATCCTCAGGTGACTACATGTACTAAGGATAACGAGAGATTTAGATGGATAAAGAAGAATATTTTAATTAATATTTTATTTTTTATTATGAATAAGTGATTTATGGTTCTAATTTACCCATGATACTTATCCTTTGGACATTGTATTGTAAGAATTTTATTTTCTTTATCATAAAAATGATGTAAAATTCATGTATGAAATATATGGTCTATATAGTTGGTATTTTATTAGGGTGTAATTAATTAAGGAATTATAATTTGATAGATTTAGTGAAACTCTTAGGATGATACTAATTATACGTAAATGTCGAAGGAGATTTTTTTAGAAAATTTCTAAACATAGGGATTCCATAAGATATTCTCTTAGAGTTAATTACACAAAAGAATAAATTATTTATTCATTAATTGTTAATGTACCTTTATCAAAAACCTTTTCTATTTTATGAAATGGTGGAAACTTGTGTATGTGATAAAGGATAAGTACCCTCATTTGTTTTCACCTGAGTATGTAAAGTGAAAATTTTAAGATAAAATTTCAATATGGGGAAGAATGTAAAGACCCTAAGTTTTATAAATGAAACATTCATTCCTATATTTATTCCATAAAACTAATTCATCACATATAGAACCCAATAAAAAATTATTCTCATAAATTAAGATGAAAAAAATTGACCTCTATATAAATTAAGGCACATATATCGATGGAATAATAAACTAATAGTTGTAATAGTAATATGACCACTAAGAATAGTAATCTTGTTGTCATAATAATAAACACACATATTAAAGTATAAAAACAATTTAATTATCTTATACCTGAATAAAATGATATAATTATATCATCATATAAGTAAATAAATGTTTTAAAATGATAAATTAAGTGTTGATATTTTTTAAAGAAATAATGTTTATTCAAAATTTTATAATTAATATATTAATTTAAAAGAAAATTTATTTTTCATAAAAATTATTAATTAATTAATATTATGTATTATTATAATTATAATAAATTTAATGAGACATTAATTAATATTTCAAAGGGTCAAAGACTGATTATAATATAAAAGTTATTTTTTTAGAATAAATTATGATTACTTATAAAAATTAAACATCGCATATTTAGAAAATTATTTTCATAAAAAGGAGTATATTTTTGAAAAATAAACAATGATAAATGTATATGGTAATTTTATTTTGTATTTCTCTAAAATAGTTGATTTTTTAATGTACAGTGAAATACAAAAATTTACAATATAAGATAAATACATGAATTGTTGATTAATTGATGATGTATGGATGATGTAAGAACCTTGATATATAAATATAATTACCTATTTAGTATATTTATTAATAGGAATTGACAGTATTGATAGTCTTGAGCCAAAATAATAAATCAATGGATATAATAATCAAGCAACACCCCTCTTATCCCATATAAAAACAACCCCTCACCACCTCTTCTCATCACACCTTCTCAACATTTTAGAATGTACATATTTTTTCAAATCATATCCCCAATCACTTCCCAACACCAAAGATATTTTGTTCTCAAAAAAATTCCAAATTCGAGTTCCTTAAGTAGGTTCTCAAAGAGACAACATTTAAGAGGTAAAACCCTCAATCCTTCTCTTTTAATTTCATTCATTTCCTAATACTCTCCTAACCACCCACTAAGAAAAGTTTCATTATAACTCTTGTATAATATATGTAAAATAATTATATTATGTTAATGAAATATCCATTATCAAATATCTTCCCTCCACCCATTATTCTAAAAAAATAAAAATATCATATATGAAGTGTCGATTAAACACCTTCATCGAAGACGAGTTTTCATTTTCCATTACCACGTTTAATGATGGTCTTAAAACCAATATCATGGTTAAAAAAATATTTTAATGTGCATATTAAAAGTTTTTTAAGGTTATTTAATTAGTCTATATACATAATATTTAATAAAATGAAATTATTTTTTGATGGATGGAAAAAATCACAAAAAAAACTACATGTTTATTAATAATGTTGTATCAAATGAATAATACTCATAACATAAAAAAATTAAATATGAGACCATTTAAACTTTTGTAATTTCAGTAACACATAATTTCACTTATAGATAACTATTCACAATTTTCATGAACTTGTAAACTTTCATATAAGTTAGCTGATAATTAAATCCAAGAAAAAAATGATCATAAAATGATGAAATCGAACAATATAACTAATCAAAATGGAAATTAATAAAGATAAAAAATTATACTAAATCAAATACAAGCCTAATAAGTTCTGAATTTAGAAATTAATAAATTTAATTTTATTATATAGTATATTAAGTGTAAATGAATAATGAATTCATACATAAGTTATAGGGATTCTAGAACATAACTCCCTTTCTTTGGGTTACAACTCTCACATGCCAAATTTATATGTGTACATTCTATTAACGTCCCTTAACTATTATTTCATTGTTATTACATCTTATTTTCAAGGATATACACATTTACTTCTTGGTTTTATGTCAAATGTAAATATTTTCCCAAAGAATTCTTCCTTCCAATACACTTCTTGAATCATCTTGGGATTGTTTCTTCTTCACTCAAGACTGATGATTCTTATATCAATTTTTTTTTTCATTTCATTTTGTAACAAAAAAGTTTCATAATTAATTTTCTATTGATGTATTCTTGAGGGAATAATTAAGAAATCCATTACTTTTTAAGTGTTATTTCATGACCATGGTTGTCATATGTAGCATGAATGATTTTGTAAATGCTATGATGTGATAGGTAGGCCCAAATGTTTATAGCCCCACACCAATGCACCATGTAATTTGATGTATATCCTAATATAATGTGTATTATTCATGAACATTATTCTATATTTATTGACAAAGATGATGTTATTATTACACATATATGTTATGCCTGAACTTGACGCTAGACTTGTTCACAATTATGGGTGGTATTTGACCATTATGATATGATGTTTTGTTTTTATGAATTAACACATTCAATTCCTTTTTCTAAAATTTCCTCTAATTATTATGATTATAATACTATGAATATGTTATGATTATGATGATTATAATAACTCATGTTTTATTGATTCATGTACATATTCATCCTCTTACCAGGATTTTAGCTCACAACTTTCTTTTATGTATATCCTCAACTGACTACATGTATTAATTTGAACATGATATTTAGATGGATAAATAATAAGATTTTGGATAATGTTTTATGTTTTATTATACATAAGTGATGTATGGTTCTAATTATTCTATAATACCAAACCTTTGGATCCTTAATTGTAGCGATTTTATGTTGTTTACCTTAAGAATGATTTAAACCCCATGTAATAAAAGTAGGGTAACTATACATATCATAAGTATAAACCTATCAATCATATGGAATAACATCCCTAGGAATCATCCTTTCTCATTGTGGACTCACTAGCCTCCTAATAATGTCTCATAAAGAAGATGTCCTTAAAACAATTTAGTTTCCAAGTCAATCAAGGTCGATATGAGCACCCCACCTATCTACTAATATCCATAAGGTATACCCCTATGGGTAATTATGTCCCAATTGGGGAAGTGAACTCTCAACATGATCATCAATATTAAACTGAGGTTGTAGGGTACTAAAACGGTATCACGTGATAAAATCCCCATAACTTCCATATCTATTTACCACTCCCCTATACCAAGAGGTCACTAATACACCATATAGTAAAGAAACTATATTATGTTAATTTAATTAATATAACACCCTTGGGGTCCAAGTTATCATGGAATTAAAATATTAACAAGGCTAAAACCTCCGGTGAATGAGTCAATCAATCTACTTCCCAAGGGTCCATCCTGGGCCTTGGAACATGGTTCAAAAAATAATTTTATTTAAATAAATCTAGTCATTAGATTCTAAATTGGTCCTTATCCGTTGGTGTATAGAACAAAAAATTACATAAAAAAATTCATAAATACCATAGGGTTATGTTCATGTGACCACCAACCATAATTAGAGTTATACTATTTCAATTCCACAACTTTAAGAATCTCACCTAATCTCATCCATTCCATGTGGACACCATCCATCATTGTGGGGCCCTAAATCAATCCAAAAATCATAATAATATTTATTATAGTAAATTTAAATTAATTACTAATTTTATTTTAATAATTAAAAAAAGCCTAAAACAAACCTAATGAATTTGTCACATAAAAACCTTAAGTGATTGGGAGTAGTGCACTCCCAATTCACCCTCGAGCCTTAGAAATAAAAAATAAAAAATAAGAAATTAATATCTATATGGAAAATAAATTTATTTTTGAAAACCTTAATTAAATCCATTAACAAAAATAAATTAACTAAAATATTGTAAATGCGTTGCATTGGTGCCTCTTATATGCTAGTTGGGAAATAATCCCCTTTAACTTGGTCAACCCCATCATGATCCAATGGAAATGGAACTAAACACAAAATCATAATCAATAAAACTATGAAATTAAAAATGTGATACAACATGGAATTAGGGGGATAGCCTACTATGAAACTCCTTCAAAAAGTGAAAAAAATCAACCAAAATATAGGGAAGAAGGGAGAGGTGCAGGTCTAGTAAAGAAACTCTCTGTATTCCCTCCCACTAATACAAGAACAAGAGAGGGCCATACCCCATTAAAAAGTGAAGAAAAAATATTCATTGTATGAACCCAAGATTAATGTCATGAACTACCAAGTCTGGTCCATCACCCTTATGTAGATATTTCATGGTAAGAATCCCACCTTCACAGTGTGAATGACATGAAATAGGTCCCTCCTGCAGCATGGCCACCCACTATCCACTTCAATTCTCTCCCGAAAACTCAAGATTTCCACAAAAGATTATAGAAAATATAAGAATTATATTTATATAAATTCAAACCCTTAGATAATCATTTAGAGTCCTAATTCTGAAAATGAACACTAACCAAACTAAAAGTTCTTAATCCCTTAGAATTCCACACCCTGAAAAGGTGAAGTGTTTTACAATTGATGTCATTGAAGACCATGATCATTTAATTATACACCAACAAAAATGATCAAAATTGTATACAATATTTTTATATGGCAACAATTTATGATTTTTATAATCAATGCATTATATTAAAAAAAAATTTATCAACTATTATGATTTCATAATTTTATCACCACACATATTTTCAAAAAAAAATCATTTTTGTAAAAAAAATTTCATTTAAACCTATTTATGCGTTTTTTTAATAATTATAATATTTCATTTAAGATTTTTATACTCAATAGTGATTATAATCATAAAATAATCAATACATAAATAAAGTGATTTTATTATGCAACTTACTGGGTACCCTGAACCCGACCATTTGGTATCGAGTGGTCTCTGTACATAGCTCCATTTTTTACTTCATAGTTTAATTAGTGTGCCCAAATAAGGAATCTAGTTACATATTCAACTTTTTTACTTAATATGGGGCATTCTATAAATATTAATTTAACCATTGAATAAACATAGAAACCTCTAGACACATGAAAAAAGACACTCAGTTTCATCTTCCATGTTTTGAATTTAAATCTGAAACAAATTGTTATATATAAGCCAAAACATTCACCAATTGAATTTATAGTTAAATTGAAATTTTTAAAATTAATTAACATAGTTAATACATTGGTCAATACTTGAGTATTTTTGGGATAACTAGGTACATTTATAAGAATAATTTTATTCCCTTGAGCTTAATGAAACTATTATAGCACTTAATAAAAAAATGATTAATCTATAATATTTATATGATTATCATCATATATAATTTTACAATGTTAAATATTATTTGATATAAATGATATTTAAATATAATTATAAAAAGGTTCAACTTCATTTCATTGGAAATAAAAATGATTATTTATGTTCGGTAGAGAAAAACCTGATAAATTTTTTTAAGAGTTGGTTAAAATCAGCTAATGAAAAAAATCAATGATATTTATTCAGTTAGAATTGATTAATATAATACATTTTATAAGCTCTCATGTTCATTATCTTGAAATGATTCTCATTGAATAAGAATTCCCAAGTAAAAATTTAAATAGAATGGTGAGTTTCTTTCAATTTTTATGTTATTCAGTGATTATAAATATGGAATTATTTGGATGCTTTTAGTGTCTAAAAGGTATTTTCGAATATTATACACCTTTATTACTATTTTTTACTTTATAAAATCTATGTATTTTCAAATTTTTTTGAAAATCTTTGAAATATGCTTTTTGGGAGATTATGATTGAAAATCACAGAAATATTCTAAGGAATTGAAAATATAATTTTATTTTATTTAATATATCATTTTAAATTAATGTATGTAACACCATCTTGAAAACAATTAATAAAAATAAATGTTACATGGAATTTAAATATTATAAGGACACTAAAAACCCTCAAGGGAATAAGAAAAAATGGAAAAAATACATGTTATACTTCTACAATATAATTATTGTTTTTGAAGTTAGTTAAAATAGATTCATGATCATATCATTTTTCATTCTCTCAATAATAAAGATAGTCAGGAAAATATTTTATTCATGTTTAGGGAAGGGTTATGTGAAACACTGAAATTAAATTTATATTGAATGTTTTTACCTTGGATACATATTCTATTTGAAATATCAAATTTCATTATATAAAACAGAACATACATGATAATATTTTGATTCATGCTATATGTTATGTATTTTATAAAATCATATGTTTATTATATTTTTTCATTATTTATACTGATTCTATAATTTTATAATTTGAATAATTTAATTTAATTTTTAAAAGTTACAGATGAAAAAAATATATTTCCAAAATTATTCTAAATAAGTCATTTAAAATTTTGGTTATGCATTATAGTTAGGTATATAATATAAAAAAGGAAAAAATTGAAATATGTGTTTTGAAAAATAAGGAAATTTCAATAGATTAGCCAATAATTAGAATTCCTTATACTTTTTTCTATAAAAATTAAAAATAGTTATGGGGGAAGTGGATGTTGAGGGTTAAAATCAATAATTGGTTTGACTTTTACTATTTTTATCAACTTTTTTACAATTTTTAAATTTTTTCCCATAATAATATATTGAATACTATAAATATATCTAAATAGTGATTTAATAAATTAAAATAGGTGACTGTGGAGGTCTATACTTACATTTAATTTCATTAAAATAAAATAATTTATAAAAAATAAAAAATAAATAAGAAATGGTTTCTATCATGTTCTCATTCATAAGTTAAAAGTTAAATCCATATAAATTCCAATAAATATTTAAAATTAGTTTTTTATGTATATAAATAATATTAACCATGAAATTTAGGGTAAGTACATCTTATGAATATCATTATTTCATAGGAATTGAGGAATTAAATAATTTCTATGTTTGGATTTGAAACTTTTTTTTATAATTTATTAATTTTTATCACTGAGAAATTTTTTATCCATAAAATGTTAGTTTATATAAAGATATTTTTTGAAATTATTTTTTAGAGGATATAATAATGTTCAAGTAATATGTAATTTAATATCTAAATTCAGTACTAATTTTTATAGACTACTTTTAATGAAGAAAATGTATTTATACAACCACATTCTATCATTTTTTAATGATTTTTGGAAATATTAAAATTAATTATTTATATGTAAATGATTAGCAGGATTTGATTAATATTAGAGAAAATCATACCATGGAAGCTCAGATGCAACAAAATTGTTTTTCATAGGGTCTATCATGAAGAAAATGTGTATTGAAAATGGTTAACTCAAGTAAAAATAAGATAATAAATGGATTAACCCCCTTGAAGTTCCAAACCAATGTTTTAGAGAAGACATTGTTTCAATGATTTCAGGGTAATGAAAAATGAAGAGTTATGCTATCCATATTGAAATTGTTTTCCCAAAAGACTGTATAATGTGATAATTTAACAAAACCAAGATACATATGCATTGATAGGGTTTTGTATGTGGTGGATAGATTAGGGTTTAAATGTATAAGATAATGTAATGACCCCTGATTTCCTTAAATATGTCTCCATAAAAATATTGTGTTGAATATCATTTATCATAAGAAAAAACTAACTCAAAAAAACCATGAAAACTCTATAAAAGGAAATTAACCAAAATGAGCCACAAATATATCAATTTAATTATTAGGTATAAATAATAGTAATCACATTTTTCAATAAATATTTAAAGGAGAAAGAAGTATATTCAAAAGTAAAAGAATTACCCATGGAGATAATTTATCTAAGATTATAAAGGCTATGAAATAATTAATGCTTTCCATAGATCAAGACCAAACTCAACATCAAAATGTACGACTTCAGTGAAATCATTTGTGGTACAGGTTTATATCATGTGAATCACTATAAGATCAATTCTAGTTAAACAACCACAATTTATTTTTCCCTTATATCTTATGTGGAGGTCTTAGGGTGTCTTTTAGGTATGATTTAAGATAATATAAACATTTAATTATTAATAAATTTTCTATATATCAAAAAGTATTTTTTAAAGGTGTAAAAATATGATTGTCACATTATAAAAAATAATTTTCCAATTTATGTTCACATATATTAAATTTAATTTATATCACTTTAGGAATTTGAATTTGAAGAAATAAACTATTTGGTTATATTCAACATGTTAACATTAACATAGGCTAAATTAATTAGAATGTTTTTAAATTATTGTTTTTTATATGAATAGTGGAAAATAAAAATCTTACCAATACAACATCTTTTAGGAATTTATCATAGAGTAAACATGAAATATAAATTTAGAAATAATTATTATTTACTAAATATCTATTTAATGAGTAAAATAATGATTTATAAATATTATTTTGAAATTAAAATCCTATGTTTATTTTTTTTCAAACATAAAGTAAGATTTTACTATAATCATAAAATATTCATGAAATTTTTATTTTTATTAAATATTCACAAGATAAAAATTATTCTTGCATTCATTTTATATCCACATAACTCTTTTTTGATTAATAATTATCATTTCAATATCATTAATGTGTCACATCGAGATTTTGTTAAATGTTTGTTTCCAAAAAAATTAATATCTTTTATATTTTATGTTATACACATCACCAATTTAGCTTGTGTTATATGAAACATTGAGTTTATGTTGTGTTACAGACAACAAAAAGTTTAAATGAAATGTGACAAACTACTAAAATATTATTATTTAATATGATGGTTATGACCTAGAAATTAGAATTGTGGGAATGAATCGGATCAACTAAATTTGTGGTTTACATATGTATATAAAATTATTTATCTAGTGAAAAATTTATTATTGATGAAAATAAAACATATTTCAAAATATTTGAAATAATTTTTTGAAGAAAAATTTGAATGCACACAAATGCTTTTCACCTTAGTAAATTAAAAAATAACTTTTTGGAAAGTATTTAAATTAAATTTTAATATTATATATTCAATTAAATTTTTAACATCCATATTATATGTTTTATTATTATTAGATAAGAAAAAATATAATTTTACACTTAAAACTATTTTTTCTAAAAAAAAAATCAGTCACATTATACACACATATTTTTTAATTAATTTTTCTCAAACATGTAGAAAATTTATTATAAAAATTTAAATTAATTTTTTAAATCATCATGTCAAAATTATATTAGGGTGTATTTTTTATAATTTTATGAGAGGGTAAAATTTTCGATGAAAATTAAAAATACAAGTTTTTTATTAAGAACTTGTATTTCCATTAAGATATTGAGAAACATAAAAAATTAAATATTTTTTAAAATTTGAAATTACCTCAATAATATATATATATATATATATATATTAATTGAAATTAGGGAATTGCAAAAAATTTCATGATGATTTTTTATATAAATATTTTAAAACATTTAAAGGTTTTCTCTTTAGAAAACCGCATTTTCATCATGTCAGCATGTTTAATTTTGAATTAAATATTTCCACCTATATGAATGTAATTTTAATAGATTTATTAAATATTTTGAATAATATTAATTAATATTTAAAATAAGTTAAAATTAATTTTTTTGTTATGAATAGAAAAATGGGAAAAAATTAATTATCGTAGTTGTGATGAAAATGAGTTTACTAGGGGTTAATGTAAACTGATATTGGGTAAAATAACATGATAAAATTTAAAAAAACAATTTTATAGTCATATTAATACCTTATCACCTATAAGTTTCAATAATGGCCCATTTTGGATACTTTTTACATGTGAAAAACGTTGTTAAACATTTTTCTTTTCAAAAATTACATGTGTGTCACTCACCTCACGTATAAAAGGAAACCCCCTATAAAATCCACTTCACACCTCCGAAACTCATCGTATCAGAAAATATCTGAAAAAATAACTTTCTTAATTTAACAGTATAATTATAGAATTCTTATTTTGGTCATAAATCTATTATACGTATCCATTTGTTTAAAACCCAAAGACAATTTCTGAAGAAGAGGTAAAGTCCTTAACCGAGCATTTTATTTAATTTATTCCTCAACCAACTAGAATTTCTATTAATCCTTTATTATAAAATAAAAACACTAAAATAAAACTTATGAGATTTTGTTTTTTTATTTAATAACCTAAATCCTCCCATGCTTCCATCAAACGGTATATGAAATCATTGCTCTTGAAAAAAGAAGACAACCACCTCATGAACCGATGTTATTTTTTTCCATCAGAACCTATCATAGATGTATATAATTATGTATATAATTTTTATATATTATATTTATGATATTAATATAAAATTTAAATTATAATAAAACATATAACTTCTTACCTAAAAACCCAATTGGGAAAAAGTAACGTTACTCGTGTGGACAACGGCGTTCTACCACATGATACAATATCAATTGTTTTCATTTCTCTTTTACTTAGACGGTAATAAGGATATATTGAATAAATATATATGATAAATTTAACATAATCATACTTATATTGTCATGATATTTCATATACATTCTTACTTTCTATTCTTTATGGGATAAGACAATGTTGTTCATGTGTAGAACAGAGTACTGCCTCGTGAAGCGATGCGATTCATTTTTCACATACACTTTTCATAGAAGGTATTAAGTTAAATTTTTTAATAATATGCGATATGTATGAAACAAAATTATTCTATAATATTAATATATTATTCATCTTTCCATCATTTTATTCTTTGAGAAAATATAAACAGTGTATTGTGTATGTACAACCTACCATCTCTATAAATGATATATTTCATTTTCCATCCCTAACATTTATGGATTATTATAAATACATTTATAAAGAATATATATGATATATATGTCATGTTTAAAATTAGTAATATGATGGTTTCATGATCCAAATAAGAGGACAGAAAATACCAAATATAAAGATACATGAGAAACAGAGCACTTATAACCAGAATTATAATTTTTATAAGGAATTATAAATAAATTGTTTACAAAAGGTCACAAGTTAATCATAGTAAATTTGTTATAAATATTTATGTTTATTTAATATATGTATAATGATATTATATTTATTATACACGAGTCTTCAATTTGTATGAAGTAAGTCAAGACTTAAGGTAAGGGTTATCTATCTCACTTTTTACATTTGTGAGACAAATGACATATTCACCACTTTTTATTTTATGTGGTGTATATAATTACCATGAATTAATTTTATTATTATTATCCTGAAAAGTATTTTAATTTAAATATCCATTTTATTATCTCTTCTCACAAGGTTTATTGATAAAATGTTACCAAAGGGGTAAGGGATTTTTGTCTCAAATTTCCTTCTTCGGGGCATAAGTTTTGTTATGCACTTATATTTATATATTATGTGTATATAATTCACATTTGGCATGTTGAATAATTATTATACTTTTTTAAAGGATATTAAATTTCTCACTATATTTTATTATTTAATGGTTCATATGATTCCAATGACACCAAAGCGGTAATGGTTTGTTGTTATAATATAAATGTTTATTAGGATTGTTTATGATCATGATTTTTATGATTAAATCTTATGACCCATACCTAATTAAACAAGGGAATTTTATTATCCTATGGTTATTTATAGAGAATAATTTCCCATTAATTTTTCTCTCTTTATGTAGTCACGATAAAAAACTGTCTTTATTTCTCTCTTCAGTCAAAAACCATTTCCTCTTAAATCTCTATCTTTTCAAAATATTTCTTGAAAAATGTTTTATTATTTATGTGTGATTATTTAAATTCATTTTATCTTTTTTTATTATTTATTATTATTTTTTTAAAAATAAATTTTCATGCTGTTTTTAAAACATAGTTTTTTTTGGATTTTACGAAAATTGTGAAAGATATATTTGTTTTAACCTATATGGTATAAATGATATTTTTCACTATCATGACCATAAATTATTTTAAATAATCCGTTATAAGTCTCAATATTTATTTGAAAAAAATATTTCCAAATATTTCTACAAATTTTTAGTTTTAAATTTGGTTTTTTTAATTATAGGTTTTTTCCAAAAGAAATGTTTTAAATTATTTTTAAAATCATAAATTATATGTTTATAAGGATATTTTCAAAGAAAATTATTTTCAAAATGTTTTTTTGTAACATCCCAGGTAAATAATGAAATATGATATTTTCATACTTATTAATTTTTTTTAATTAAAAATTAACATTACATTAAATGTGATGCTCTGTTCTATGGAATAACCGATATGAAAAAACGTATTTCTTTGAAATCTTATGTTGTACACAACATTGAGTTATACTAAAAAATAATAAGATAATTATTTTAAATTGCAGTTAATGCCCAGCCATTGTAATAGAGGGAATGAATAGAACTAACTAAAATAAGATTATACATGTTTTTCAAATGTTTTTAAACTTATTCAATAAAAGTTATAAGCTTAAAATGTGAAAGAATCCAATTTTAGGTATAAACACTCAAATATTCTTTAAAAGGTCGATTTACCACCTTTTGATGGAAAACCCTTTTTAAATCTAGTTTCTGTCACTTTTATATGTTATATTTGACAAAATAATATTCTTCTTTAAAATCGGGACATCAAATTTTACTTTGAAGGAAATTTTGATATTTTTTTGATAATGTTCATTTTTTATGAATAGTGAAAATACAACATTTTAATTCAAAACTTCCTTTTAGTCTAATTTATTTATATATTTAGAATATTATTTAATTGGTCTTAAAGTGTAATTAGATTATATTTTTTCCATTTAATACAATTTTGGTCATTTAAGTAATTTCACTCTAAAATTGGACATAAGAAAAGGTAAATCTTTTGATAGTTATTATTTCTTAAAAGCACACTTTTGTTTTGACAACGAGAATTAATTTTAAATAAATTTCTCCCACTTCTGTGTTTTGAATTTGAAAAAAATGGATTTTATATTTGGAATCAGGATGTCCAAATTTTGTGAATAGGTAACTTTTATTTTTAGACATTATGATTATTTACTTTAGTAAATATTTTATTTAACATGGTTAAAAGGTAAATCTAGTAAATAAGGGTAAAAAAATAATATTATAATAATATTAAATTACCATAACACGTGTCTTAATCCTATTCTCTGATACATGTCCGACCATTGGAATCCTTGGGTCGATTTTGGGACCCCATGGAGCCACTTAGAAGTGATAATGACACTTTATATTAATTAATTTAATGTAATGACAAAAATTACATAGACATATATATTATAGTAAATCAATTTTTACATGGGGTTATATAAGTAATATATTCGACTATATATATTCATTTTAAGATAAAAATATTTCTTACATCATTGTATTTTATTTATAATTTTTAGACATCAAATTAATAAAATTATTTATGACATAATAATGATGTAGTGATTACGTTATTAATAAATAATTGAAATAAATGAAATTTTAAAATTGAAAAAAAAAATCTATCCACAACCTACCTAATTTTTACAATATAATTTTATTTCTAACAATAGTCATATTTTATTTGAATTTAATGAGTTTTGGGCCTATTGAAACTGAAAATCATTTTATAATAAAATAATATTTTCAAACATTCCTAAAGAGCCCCTCCTTCCCCTTATAAAAATACCATCACCTCTAACCCATTACTCACACCTCTCAAGAACCTTTGATAGTCTAACCTATACCCAAATAATATATCAATATCCCTATTTACCACCTAGAAGCCTTACCTTAGGCATAAATCACTTTGAGAAAGCCTTTTGGTTCAAACAAAAGGGAGTTACCTGATTTAAAGGTAACATTTTCTCTTAAGTATTTTTATTTTATTTTACTTCTACAAACAGATAAAATATTTTTATTCCTTTATTTTATAACAAAAATAGTATGATCAATATACTAGGTTTTTTTATGAGATGAATTTGAACTACACTTACACACACCTCCATCTAATGGGTAAAGAACATACAATTTTTATAGACGGTGAACAACTGCCTCACGAAACGATGATTGTTCAATCTTCTCCTAGGACCTCTTATGGTAGACATTAAGATGAAACTGTATTTGTATGTGATATTTATTATATTTATATTGTTTATATACTTCTATATTGTTCATTTATATCATACCTTTATGGTTTCCATAATGGGTAAATATGATAATTTCATTTGAGGAAATGTGGATTACCGCCCCCTCAATGTGATATAACTCATTCATTCCATACGTGGAACGTATAAAAAATAGAGTTAATGAAATTATATATGATATAATACTGGAATTATAATATACCTACGTATCATTATGTTTTCTTTCCATTAAATATGGAATATAAATGAAAGTAGCATTCATGCATACGTATGGCTTACCATCTCCATGAACAGTGCATTTCATTTCTTACCTCCAAATGTTATGTACTATTATAAATACATATATATACTAGATATATATGATATATATGATATATAATTAAGGAATATCATCTTGGAGATAATGGAATTTGACTACATGAACAGCTTGTAATTATAAGTTCATTTTTGACTCAAGTACCAAATATCGATAAAATAACCATTATTAACTTAAATGATTATATAATGTTTATAACATGGTAATAAGTGATATAAAAGGAATAATAAACTTGAAAAAGGATTTGAAGAAAGTATAAATTAACATTAGTTTATTATTCATGAGATTAAAGAACGAACGGGTCAAGTTGGACATGAGGTAAGGGACTTAGTCTCAATATCCTTTCATTGAGGATTATTTTATTTTATGCACGACTTTATTTTTTACAGTGTATAAACCCCTTTGAATTTTCATTTCATTCAAAGGGAATATTTTTTCTATGTAGCGTTTTACTAAATGACAAAAAATGAATACATCTTTTTAACGTATGCGGTGACAACGACCTTTTAGCCATCGCGAACATTATTTGATATTTGGATTCCTTATCAAGCATTAATGTTTTCAAACGGAAAGTAAATACCATATAATCTTTTACATATTTTAGTATTGAAAATGGTTTTGATAATGGATTTTTTATGTAAGAATATTTAAATTATATATTGTGATTGTAATGTGGAAATGTTATCTTTTCCTTATGTTTGTTTCATGTGTTATGAATATTATATGGTTCTTGGGCATTATTTACGTATACGGGTGGTTCCATGATAAACCTAGGGTGGGTGAGCCCAAGATAGATCTCCAATGAATTGGTTAATGTGAAGGAGGTAAATGTTAATTTTTCTCCTAAGATATTTAGAGAATATACTGTGATGGGTGTTCCAAACGTAACTCTTTATATAGCTATGATTGCTAAAATGTATGTATGATATGGATACCACATGTTTCCTTTATTATCTATAATTTCCATGTGTTATTCATAAATCTTATGATTTCATAAGGCATGTTAAATATCTTATGCTTGGTATGTATTGAAGTAATTATGTTATCTTTCTTTATTTTATAATCCTTACTGAGCTTTTTATGCTCATCCCAAGTTTTTGAAATGTTTTTCATAGGACTTAAAGATGAATAAGGTCAAGGATGGGATCAAGGAAAAGTCACGTTGTCTAAAACATGGAACTAGACATGACACATTTTTTTCAAGAGTTTTTATTTTATGAAAAATGGATACTGAGTATAAGTGTCCACATGTAATATTCAAGTTGTTATGTATATGTTATGACCTAATTCCACAAATCTATAAACCTGAAAAGATCCTCAATGTGAATTATTCATTTAATTGAAGATTTTGTAATTTTTAATTCTAGGGCCCTATTGTTGGTATCAAATGTCTGTTTAGAGAGCTTTTGGAGTTATAATATTGTTTAATTAATGTCTATAACATAATTTGTGTTCAAATTTATATAATATAGAATTTATAGATTAACATGTTGCCTCACCTAATATATTTCTGTGTTCATAATGGTTTTCCAGAGAGGAAACATGGTACCTATGATGGGATGACATCAAGAGGAAGACAACCTTGCAAATAAGCAACATGATATGGTTGGAATCGGAACTGAACAATTTGTTATAGTGACAGAACAATTGACTCAGACTATAAATGGTGGTGGTATTCATGTATGCAATCAGGTAGAACAACCATAGAGGAACATGTCCATAGTAGGGAATTTCCTGGGGCAACATCCCCCATCATTCGGATGATCATCTGACCTTGTGCTAGCTGAAGGGTGGATTAAAGCACTGAAGAATATATTTGATGTCCTGGGGTGTTCAAAACATCAAGAGGTTAGTCTCTTTGTTTACCATTTTGAAGGTGAATCAGATTAGTGGTGGTCGATGCTAGAAAATATCAAGGATAGTGATGAGATTGATGCTGTTGATTGGGATGAATTAAAATGTATGTTTATTGAGAAATATTTTCATAAGGTTGTTCATATTAGGATGGAAAAACAATTATTGGAATCAAGGCAGGAAGATGAATCAGTGGCTACTTATGAATAAAAATTCACTCTACTAGAAAGGTATTCTACAAACACCACACAAGATCTTGATAGTAAAATCAATAGTTTTTACTCAGTATTAAATCCAAATTATCGAAGGGATTTAGAATTGCATGAGTTAAAACGTTTTGAAAAACATGTTTGATGTGTGGAGAAGGTGGAAATGCAGTTTGTCGATGATCAGGTGTTCTTTAAAAAACAACAGAATAAGAGGTCGTGGTGGAAGCTGAATGAGAAGAACTATTCAAAAAGTATGATGGTAAGAAACTTATGTTTATAGTTTTTGAAAATTGTGGTAAACTATATGCTGGGGAATTTCATTGGAATTTTGATAAGTGCTACCAATGTTGTAAAATGGGACATAAGTCTTGTAATTGCATTGAAAAAGATCAGGGTAATGGAATGAAAAAATTTCATTTATAGTTTGTAAAATGTTTTAAGTGCAATAAAATGGGTCATTATGAAAATGTGGGACCAACTAAGAACTCAACAAAGGGAAAGCAGTCGGACCACAAGAATAAAGGGGTGGTGAAATCCTTTTCAACTACTTCAGTAGATGTTGGTACATCGAATAATGTAGTATCAGGTAAACTATTTTTTTATTCAGGTTATACCAATGTGTTTTTTGATTTAGGGTCTACACACTCTTTCATTTCTGAGATGTTTTCTAGTAAATTGGGAATTCCATATCATGATATGAATCCTGAACTTATTGTAAAAACACAAGGAGGAGATGTTTAGGGAAAAAGGTATTATAAAAAACTTCACGTCCTTATGTGAAAAAAGAATCTTCCTAAAAACCATATTGTTTCTCCTCAAGTAGAGTTTGATGTAATTTGGGGTATGGATTGGCTTTCTATTTATCATGGTAAGATTTACTTCAAAGTTAGAGAGGTTTCTTTTCATAAAGAACTTCAGTTGGAGTACAAGAATTAACCCTTAATTTTGATAACATATCAGGATGTTGAGAAACTAGTAAAAGATGGAAATGAATGCTACCATGTAAATATTGTTGAAAACAAAGTAACAATTCAGATTAATGGCGTGCCTGTGGTAAATGAGCATCTTTATTTTTTTCTGATGAGTTTCCTAGTATAATACCTTATCAGGATGTTGAATTTACTATTGACTTTGTTCCTGATGCTAAGACAATCTCAAATTCCCCTTATCAAATGGCTCAAATTGAACTTTTAGAGTTAATGAAGAAATTTATGGAGTTATTAGATAAAGGTTTTATTCGACTTATCACATCATTTTGGGGTGATCCTATCTTGTTTGTTAAAAATAAAGATGGTTAAATGAGACTTTGCATTGACTATAGAGCATTTAATAACATCATTGTTAAGAACAAGTATCCTTTTCTTCATATCAATGATTTGTTTGATCAGCTCCAAGGAGCTTAGTATTTTCCAAAGATTGACTTGAGGTCAGGGAACCATCAGTTGAATGTAAAGGAATCAGACATTATAAATACCGTGTTTCATACTAGATATGGCCATTATGATTTTTTAGTTATGCCATTTGGGTTAACCAATGCACCTACTATATTCATGGATCTTAGGAATATAATTTTCTAGGAGTTCCTAGATAAGTTTGTGGTTGTGTTCATTGATGGTATTTTGGTTTATTCAAAAAGTAAAAAAGGAACATGAAAGTCATTTTAGGGTATTCTTTAAAACCATAAAAGAAAATAAACTTTATGGAAAATTCAGAAAGTGTGAATTTTGGTTACAATGAATTTATTTCATTGGTCACACTGTTTAAAAAAATGGCATAACTGTTGATCCTGATAAAACAAAAGTTGTTGAAGAACAGCCAAAACCTTCTATTATCATAGAGATTTATAGTTTTCTTTTTTTAGAATGTTCTTACAGGAGGTTTGTTGAAACTTTTTCATGGTAATCTAACCCAATGAGTAAGTTAACAAGAAAAGGTGTTATTTTTATTTAGACAAAAGAATGTGATGATTGTTTTAATGATTTTAAAAGAATATTGGTGAATGATCTAGTTTTGGAACTGCCATCTAGAAATGGTGAGTTTTATTATATAAAATGATGTTTCGTTGAAAGGAAATGGATGTGACCTTATGAAGAATGACCAGATAATTTCTTATGCTTAATGTTAGGTGAAACCCCATTAGTTAAATTACCCTAAACATGATTTGGAATTAGCTGCTGTTGTTTTTTCTTTAGAAATTTTGAGGCATCATCTGTATCGATTAAAATGTGCAATATATAATAACCAAAAAAGTTTTAAGTATATATTAACCCATAAATAACTGAACATGAGACATAGGAGATGGCTGGAGTTAATCAAGAATTATGATTGCAAAATTCATTACCATTTAGGAAAGGCAAATAAAGTGGCTGATGCTTTGGGTTGAAAAAGTAATGCTACATTAACCAGGATACATTTAGAACAAGATAATTCTATTAATTATTTGATGAACTTTGGCATAGAAGTTGTTGGTTCAGGAAATTACCCTATTTTGTTTCAGGTGTTAATGAAATCATCTCTATCTGACAGAATTAAGAAAGTACATAAGGAAGACCATGAGTTACAGAAAAAGGTAGAGTTGGTTCAGAAGGGTTAGTTTCATGATTTTAACATTGATAATGATTGTATTTTGATATTTGGAAAGGGATTATGCATGCCTTGTGATTCACAGTTGAATAATGAGTTGTTATGTGAATCTCATAGTTCTCTGTTTTCAGTTCATCTAGATAGTACTAATATGTACATTGATCTTCTAGAGTATTATAGGTGGGATGGATTGAAAAGAGATATTGATGACTCTAATATGAAGTGTTTGGCTTGTCCACAGGTTAACGCAGAGAGACAGTTACCAAAAGGGGTTCTTCAATCTTTACTGATGCTAGAGTGAAAATAAGAAAATATATCCATGTTATTCATTGTTGAATTACTCAAAACATCTCTAGGTAATAATGTATTCTAGGTTATTGTTGATAAATTGACTAAATATTCTCATTTCATTCCAATTTGAGATATTTTTTCTCTAGATCAACTTTCTTAGTTGTTTGTTTAAGAAATAGTCATGTTTCATAGAGTTCCCATCTCCATTGTATCTGACCATGATCCCAGGTTTACTTCTAACTTTTGGAAAGGCCTTCAGAAGTCATTGGGTACTAAATTAAATTTTAGTAAAACTTTTCATCCTCAATCAAATGGGAAGTCAAAATGAGAAATTTTGACTTTGGAAGATATGCTATGTGCTTTCTCAATGGAGTACCAGGGAAGTTGGGACCAACATCATTCTTTGGTTGAATTTTCTTATAATAAAAGTTTTCATTCCATTATTCAGATTTGTCCATTTGAAAAATTAAATGGGAATCGGTTTCTAACTCCAATTTTTTCGGATAAAGTAGGTGAAAGGAAGTTGATGGGACCAAAATTGGTAGAGGAGATGGTGGAAAAAGGTTCAGTTGATTCAGAAGAACCTGAGAACAACTCAGTGAAGGAAGAAAAGTTATGCAGATAATCGGAGGAAGGATATTTCATTTGAAGTAGGCGATCGTATCTTTCTCATAGTTTCTCTAGGTAAAAGTTTGATGTGTTTTAGTAAGAAGGGAAAGTTGAGTCTGAAGTTTATTAAAACATATGAAATCCTGGAGAAAGTTGGATCAATTTCCTATAGAGTAGATTTACCTCCATTTTTATCCCAGGTACACAATGTTTTTCAGGTTTCAATATTGAGAAAGTATATATTGGATCCATCTCATGTTTTGAGCTGAGAGGAAGTTTAGTTGGAAGAGAATCCCTTTTATGTGGAACAACCAGTCCAGATTCTTGAAAGAAGAGAGTAAGTGTTGCGGAATAAGGTAATCCATCCAGTAAATGTTTTGTGAAAAAACCATATGGTTGAAGAGGCAACATGGGAATCTGAAAATGCTATGAGGGATAAATACCCACATTTATATGATAAGTAAATAAAATTGTGATAACGAAATTTCTAAAAGGGGAGAAGGATGTAACATCCCAGGTAAATAAAGAAATATGATATTTTCATACTTATTAAAATTTGTGAATTAAATATTAATTTTACTTTAAAGGGGATACTCTATTCGATGGAGTATCTGATACTCAACAACGAGCTTCTTTCAAATCTTACGTTGTACACAACATTGCATTATAATGAAAAATAATAATATATGTATTTCAAATTGAAGTAAACTCCTAGAAATTATAATAGACAGAATGAAAACAACTGACTACAATATTATTATACACATTTGTTAAATGTTTTTACATTTATCCAACAAAATTTTGAATCTTAAAAATTGAAAGAATCCAATTTAAGCATAAACACCCTAATATTCTTTAAGAGGTCAATTTACCACCTTTTGATGGTGATAGATTTTTAAATATAGTTTTTACAAATTTTATAAGTTCTATTTAAAAAAATCATATTCTTATTTATAATCAGGACATCAAAATTTACATTGGATGAAATTTTGGTATTTTTCTGATAATTTTCATTTTTTATGAATAGGGAAAAATACGTCATTTTAATTCAAAACTGCCTTTTAATCTAATTTATTTATATATATATAATATTCTATTACTTGGTTTTAAACTGTAATTGGATTATATTTTTACCATTTAATCCAATTTTGGTCATTGTAAGTAATTTCACTCATAAATTGGACATAAAAAAGCTTAATCTTTTGACAGATATTATTTCTAAAAAACATGCTTTTTATTTTCACAATGGTAATTAATATTAAATAAATTTATGACACTTCTGTGTTTTGAATTTGGAAAAATGGATTCCATATTTGGAATCATGAGGTTAAAATTGTGTGAATCTGTAACATTTATTTTTATACATTATGAATATTTACTTTAGTAAATATTTTATTTACCATGGTTAAAAGGTAAACTTGGTAAATAAGGGTAAAAAATAATATTATAATAATATTAAATTACCCTAACAGGTGTCCTCATCCTATTGGTTGATACATGTCTGACCATTGACATCCTTAGGTCAATTTAGGGACCCCATGGAGCCTCTTTGGAGTGATAATGACACTTTATATTAATTAATTTAATGTAAATAAACACATTACAAAAACATATATCTTTTAAAAAATCAATTTTTACATGGGGTTATATATGTTATCTCTTAAACAATAAATATTAATTTAAAAGATAAAAATATTTTGTATGACATGGTAATTTAATTAAAATTTTTAAACATCAAATAAATTAAATTATTCATGACAAAATGATGAAGCATTGATTACCTTATTAATAAATGATTTAAATAAATGAGATTATAAAATTTTAAGAAACTATTTGAAACCTGTCCAGTTATTATTGGATGATTTATTTCGAACAAGAGTCATATTATCTTCATATTTAATGAGTTTTAGCCCTTTTTAAACTCAAAATAATTTTAAAAGAAAATAATTTTTTCAAATATTTCTAAAGAGACCCTCCTCCCTTATAAAAATCCATCACCACTAATCCATTACTCACACCTCTAAAACCCCTTGGCTCATCCAAACTCTGACTAAATAATCTCTCAAGATCCATCTCTTCCTTCTAGAAGCCTTACCTTAGCCAGAAAGCACTTAACGAAAGCCTTTTGGTTCAAACCAAAGGGAGTTACCTGATTTAAAGGTAACATCTTTTCTTAAGTTCATTTATATTATTTTACTTCTCCAAACCCATGAACTCTTTTTATTAATTTATTTTATAACAACTCTATTATCCTCATTATAATATGTTTTTTTATGATAAGAATTCAAACTACACTTACACACACCTCCATTTAATGTGTATAGAACATACTCTTTCTGTGGATAATGAACCATTATCAAATTAAATGATTATATATTGTTTATAACTTGGTAATAAGTGATATAAAAGAATAATAAACCTTAAAAAGGTTTTGAAGAAAGTATAAATTAACTTTTGTTTATTGTTTAGGAGATTAAAGAACAAACAGGTCAAGTCAAAGACAAGGTAATGGACTTCATCTCAATTTCTTTTCATTAAGGCACATTTTGGTTTATACAAGACTTTATTTTATATGGTGTATAAAACCATTTGAATTTTCATTTCATTCAAAGGGAATATTTTTTCTATCTATAATTATACTAAACAACAAAAAAGGAATGATTATTTTTAACGTATGTGGTGACAATGACCTTTCCACCGTCACGAGAATTATTTGATATTTGTCTTCCTTAACAAGCTGTAATGTTTTTAAAAAGGAAAGTAAATACCATATAATATTTTAAGTATTTTGGTATTTAAAATGGGTTTGATAATGGATTTTTTATGTCAATATATTTAGAATATATATTCTGGTTGAAATGTGGAAATGTTATATTTAATTTATGTTTGTTTTATTTGTTATGGATATGATATGGTTCTTGGGGATTATTTACGTATACAGGTGGTTCCATGATAAACCTAGGGTGGGTGAGCCCGAGATAGATCTCCAATGAATTGGGTAAAGTGATGTAGGAAAATATTAATGTTTCTCTTTAGAGATTTAGGGAATATACAGTGATGGGTATTCCAAACGTAACTCCCTATGTAGTTGTGACAACTATAATGTATGTATGATATGGATTTCATAACGCGCCTTTATGAATTATGATTTCTATGTTTTATTCATAAATCTTATGATTCCATGATATATGTTAAAGATCTTATGTTTGGTATGTATGGAAGGACTAATGGTTTCTTTCTTTATTTTATAATCTTTAATGAACTTTTTATACTCATCCCACGTTTTTGAAATGTTATTCACCATACTTAATGACGGATAGGTTCAAGGATGGGGTCAAGGAAAAGTCATGTTTTTTAAAACATGGAACTAGAAAAGAGTCTTTTTTTCAAGAGTTTTTTATTTTATGGAAAAAACTGATACTGATTAGAAGTGTCTTCTTGTAATATTCAATATGTTGTGTTCTTATTATGAACTAATTCTATAAAGCTCTAAACCTGAAAAGATCCTCAATGTAAATTATTCATTTAATTCAAGATTATGTAATGTTTAAGGTTGGGGACATACATTTTATACTATATTTTATTTCAAATTAAAATGATATTTTTTATAAATAAAATTTGAAGGTATTTTTTTTCAATTTTATATTAAAAAAAAGATTTTGAAAATTCATTATTTTTTTAAAAGTGTTTTCCCCTGTAGAATTATTATTTTATTGAAGTAATGTTTTAAAATAATTTTCAAAAGATTCATTTTCAAATTTTTTATGTTTATTTTCAATGAAATGAATATTGAATGTATTATATATTTAAAAAAATCAGATTTGAATGAATATTTTCCTCATAAAACCATCCAAGTGGTATTTGAAAAATAAATTTATATTTACGACAACATCCTTTGATACTACTAATGATTTAATAGGTATATTATCCAAGAAAACCATAATTATTCTTTCTCTAAATGTATTATGATTATGATGAGAATATTTTTAGGAATCCCATTTATCATTCAACTGTTATACCATGATAAAAGGATTATGAAACTTTCTTGTTTATCCATGGGTCCTTATGTAATAAAATGATGAAATGATTTTTTAACCTATTTCTTTTCCACAAGTTATACTATGATGAAATATTTATGAAAACCATTGGTTTTCATAGGTTGTGATATGATGAATGTTTTATTATCTCTTGTCACATGTACATATGATTTTGATTATGTGATAGATGGGACCTATATATCCTTTGAATTCATCATGTAAAGATTGATATATAATGATATTAAATGCATTTGAATTGGGAGTGAACGCGGTTCAGTAAGGAACATTATTCAATATGATAGTCATGAGAGTGAACCATGACACCTATGATGACTTGGGGAGTTAACCCATTACACAATGATAGTATTTTCATTGATCCTTAAACTACTACGGAACAGATTTTCTATGATTATGTGCATACAAGTAATCTATGAGTTATGGGAATGCAATGTTACCATGACTCATGTTCACTGATTCAATTATTATTAATATCTTATGAACAACCATGATTTTTTACTAGCCTCATGTTTATGATCTTTGATATGTAAGGAGTGGTTTTATAATTTCATTGTCAATTTTTCATTCCATTATTCTCATGATATGTTAATATCTCCCTTTTTAACCCTTACTCAACATCTGAGATCACCCTTTATTATGATTCCTTTCCTTAGGTTATGATGAAATATATAAAATACGATACGTCTAAGAAGGGTCATAGTTATGAAGAACATAATGGGAGATGACATACATCACATATGGACCATTTTCTTATGGGTATATATTTCCAATGGAACTAGACCTAGACAATTCTGGAAGGTTTCATTGTTTTGTGTGTTGAGTATTCATTTATTATTATGTAGTACGTATGTATGCGAATTCTATGTCTGTACTCTTGGTATTAGAGTAATCTGTAGTTAATATTTGTAATATAAGATGAAAAAACATCATTAAAATCTACAATAATAAGTCCAAAGATGAGTAAAAGTACTAGAAAATGTTATTAAATTTTGTTAAAGGATGTAGAGAGGGGTTTCCAAATAATTACATCATTTTTTAGATACCACATGAGGATTTGGCTCATGTTAAGAGGTGTGTAGAGTTAATAACATTGAAAGGTGTTCATTGAGTTGGAATCGATTGTCCAGTAGTGCATAATATGGTTTATGCTGCACACCTGGTTTGGCACTCCCATAGGATATGTTTTGGAAATTCACAAACTCTTTATAAAATATAACAAATGATTTGGATCAATACAATGAATGACTGAGGAAAAACCTAAGGTGTCAGATATTAAAAAAGATATCATGATTTAGATATAATATAGGTTTATTTTCATGATTACGTGCTTATACACTATGATTATTTTTTCTCACACAATGATTTTTGGCCTTAGTAAATAAAAATAACCTGATGGAAACTGCATAACAGGGAATGTGATAGAAAATGTGTTAATGAAAAATCAAATGGGATGATGATTGGTGTGAATGATCTTGTGATTATTCCTAATCATTTATCATGATATTTGACTAAAAAAGAAAAGGGAAGGAAAGAGTTCACTAAGATATCTGATGGTGGAGACCATGGTGGAAAGAATACTCTGTTTTCTAAATGTTACGAATATGGGAAGAAGAAATTAATGGATTTTCTCAATGGGATAAGAAGTTATATTGAGTTTTGAAAATATGTACACATAGCAAGTAATTAGTGAGGAAAATTGAAAATTATTGTTAACACAATGGATCGGAATATTTTTTTTCTTAAGGTATTATCAAGGTATAAATGTTTTAATTATTGATTGTATGTGCATTCTGTGAATCAATTTTTGAAGGGAAAAGATATAGAAGAGGATTCAAAGGTGGTAGAGGTAAATCATTTGTTAATGATGATGAAGAGACTATGAATGACATATAAAAGGAAATATGTATTAAGGAATAAGATGATGAAGAACAATTAATTCTTTTAGATTGACGTGGAATGACTGAAGTTTCTAGGTATTGGAATTAAATAATTATGTTATATGAATCATAAAATATATATGGATTGTTTAACATTTTTTTATTATTTATTTTAAATAATATGCTGATACAAACTAATGAACTAGAAATGTGATTTATTATAAATATTATATTCTATGTAAAACACATGATAAATGGAAAGAAAAACCTTAATATGTTCTTGATGTTGATATAATGATGTATATTTGAGATAAATAGATGATTGATATGGATTAATTAAATTGGATAGTATTGATGACCTTGGGACTGATTAGTGAATTAATGATGAATCATTTTTCATCATCATTGATATATTTTCAAATTTTTTATACTTAGGTAATACATTATATGATCAGTGATTTTGTTTAAGGAATGGGGAAAGAGTTAATTTCAAGAATTAGTTATGTTTTTATTAAGAATTCATGGTAATATATTTTATTTCTATATTTCACGAAAATATATGATCAAGGTGTTAAGATATTTGGTATATTACATTAGGAAAAACTTCATGTTGTTTTGTGGATTAATGGTAAATTAATTTTTTAAATTTAGTGACTTTAATTTTTAATTTTTGGATTTTATACTTTTGGGGGAGCCTTAAGTGAAACTATTTTTTAAATGGGTTATAATGGAATATGAGAGTTATTGTGATTTTAGAGACTAATGTATAATTTAATAATATTATGATTTATCCATATTGGATAACTTGTGATAATGTTTTTTGATGATAACATGAAATAAACAGAATTAATTATCATTCTATTACAGATCTGTTGATCTGTTACTACTTCAATCATAAGAAATTCATCTTTATTCCATGAAGTAATGGATTATGTGGAAATTGGTCAAAGCCCAACCAAAGGATGATATTTTATCATGATTTAAATGAAATAATATCCCAATATATATCAGTCCCTTTTGAAATTACTGATCATATCATGATGGTATCCAATATTTTTGAGCTTCCCCTAAACCTCGATCATGTACATGATGTATTCCATGAATCTCTCTTGAGAAAGTATATACCTCATCCATCACATATACTAAACAAAAAGGGAGTAAAGTTGGAGCATGGAATCTATTATGAAGAAAACCTAGAGGATATTTTAGATCAAACAAATAAAGTTCTATGAAACAATACCACTCATTTGGTTATTGTTCTTTTGTGAAACCACCAGTTTAAAGAATTTGCGTAGCTAGACGAGGATGTAATGAGGAAAACGTATCCTCAATTGTTGGTACCAATGTAGAGAATCTCAGGGGAGAAATTAATTTTAAGGGGTGTAGAATGTAACAAACCATTATTTTTTGAAATATTGTTTCCAAAATAACTTTTATATTATTGATATTTTTTAGTATACGGAATCTAGAGATTAACTTACATTAAATGAAAAACTAAGTTTTGCATGCATTACATGTAATACTAATTTTAAAGAAATGTGACATACTATAGTGATAATATTGATTAATATGGTAGTTATAACCTTGTTTTATGAATAATGAGTATAAATATGATTAACTAAATATATGGTTTTGATATGTATATAAAATGAATCCTTTGGTTTGCAAATAATTATATATTAAGGAACTCTTTTTTTTGAAAAATAATTTTTATGTGCAGAAATGAATATTTCCCCAATAAATAGAACAAATAAAATTTCTAAATTATTTTAACGAAATTTATATATTATATATTCAATCAATTTTTTTGATTCATGTTATGTGTTTTCTAGACAAGAGATAAGTATTAATCTATATTTATGAATAAAATATATTTTTCTAAAAGAAATTTTTCTTATTTTCACCCTTATTTTAAAATAGTTCTTTCACTATAATAGTAAATATATTTTGAAAAATTAAATTACTTTTTAAAATAATTGTGTTAAACTTTTATATGGGTGGATTTTTTGAAATTTTCTAAGAAGATAAATTTTTCAATTATATGTAAAAATACTGGTTTTTTAAGAAATTGATTTCTTTTAAAACATTAAAAAGATTACAAATTGTTTCATGATGGTTTAAAAAGTAAATTTTTCCAATTTTATATAATAATTCTATTGAGGTAATTTAAATCAATTTAATATTTAATATATATATATAATATTTTTAAAATTTGGATGATATTATATTTCGAACCCCACTTTTTCATTACGTATTTAGGTTTGATTTTAAATTACTATTTACCACCTATTTTAATTAAATTTGGAAAATGGGATTAATTATTTATAATATTAATAATTTATTTTGTATAATAATTCCAAAATAATCTTTCACCATTATGAATAGTAAAATAAGTAATAAATTAATCACATCGGTTAAGGTGAAAATGGGTTTACAGTGGGGTTAAACTAAAAGGAAAAGGGATAAAATTTCCAGGAAACTTATATAAAACCCATTTTTAAACGTATTTAGAAATTATAATCTATAATGTTCAATAATAGATGATTTTGGAGCCTCTTAGAATGTTAAAAACAAGGTTACACCATTTTCTTTTTAAAAATTACTTCTATGCCACTCACCTTAATTATAAAAGTCGACCCCAACTCCTATCAACATCAAAATTATAAAACCCATTGATTAAGGAAAATAAAAGACCAAATAAATTTCTTAATTCTCTCCTATTATCATATAAGCTTTATTTTGGTCACAAATCCATCCTAATTTGGCTTTTTTTCTAAAAAATAATAATAGGTTTCGAAAGAAGGTGCAATGTCTATAACTGAGAGTTATATTTTATTTCGTCCTTATCATCCTTAAATTATTATTAAACAATGATAAAATAATAACTTCAGTATATTAAATATAATTTTATTTCATTATTTTAATTTAATTTCTTAAATCCTTCTCCCCTTTCATAAAATGTGATACAATATTATAGCTTGTGTGTACGACATTCTACCATGTCGTGAACTAATGTTATTCGTTCTCCATCACCACCTCTCCCGAATAGATATAATGATGTATTTAATATTTATATATCAAATATACAATATTGTTATAACTTTGGAATTATAATACCAAATATACCGTCATACCATCTAACCCATTGGAAAATAATATTGTCGCTCATGTCATGTGTACGACGGACAACCACTTCATGATCCTATGTCAGGTGATTTTCATTTTTGTTTTAAAGGGGTTATATTGAGGATATGTAAATAAATATGTATTAAATATGTAAAATATTTATACTTTTATAATTATTATATTACATATACCTTGTTAATTTATGTTCTCTAGGTATACGATAATGTCTTTCATGTGTGAGACAAACAACCACCTCATGAAATGATATGATTTGTTTTTCCCTAAAACCATTAATGGAATATAATTATGGGAAATTTATTAAATTAATTTAAAATATATGAAATCAAAATTATTATTTATTTTTAATATATTATTTACCATTCTTTTATTTCACCAGTTAAGAAAATGGAATCAACATTCATGCGTATGTATGGCCTACCATCTCTATTAATGGTTTATATGTTTTTATAAATATAAAATTTATTTGTTATTATAAATACATATATAATGAATATATATTATATTTATATAAATATTAACACTCTTGGTAATATTTAACCATGATCAATGTGATGGGGAGGGAAATAAAAAACCAAAACATATATGAAAAATGAAGTTGTTATTACATGATACATAATTTTAATAGGGGATTGTTAATAAATGGATAATAAAAGGTCATAATTAAATCGTAAATGGTATGGTGTATATAAATATGGTTATTTTATATATTTAAAATAGTAATATATTTATTATACAGGTGGTTCGAATGTTTAGGAAGGTTGTCGATACTTAAGGTAATAGATTTTCATATCAGTTTTTACTCCTGTGATACACATGCCATATTCACCACATATTTTTTACGTACATACTACCAATAAATATATTTTATGATAAATATCCTAATTTTTTTATAATTACATATCTATTTTAGGATCTCTATTTCTTGGGGTATACAGTTGAAATGTTACTATAATGGTAAGGGATTTCTGCCTCAAATTTTCTTCATTGGGACATAAGTTATTTTATACACCATTATTATTCTATGAGGGGTATATAATACCCATTTGACATGTTGTATCATTAATATATTTATTTTAGTTATATTAAAAGTGTAAATATATTTTATTCTTTATTAATGATTCTAAATATAAAAAAGTTGTTAAGGGTGAATGTTACAATCTCATTTTTTATTGTGATTATTTATGAATATGCTTTTGAGGATGAAATGATATGATATATCTATAATGAATCTAATTAATTTTATTCTAATATTGTTATTTATATAGAATAAATGATTTATCTTTATGTTCATCTCTTTATGTACACATTATTTTAAATGAATGTTTTTGAATAAAATAGAATTTATTTCTCTCTTTGGTCAAAACACTATTTCCTTCCATATATATGTTTTCGACAAAAATTTTCAAAAATATTTTAATGTTCCTATGACATTTTTAAGCAATTTTTACCATTATTTGATTTTTTAACAATTTTTTTTAAGAAGAATCTTCATGTAATTTTAAAAACACGACTAGTTTGGCTTTGAAATAAAATGTGAATGAAATATTTTTTTATCTGATAAGAAATGAAAAATATTTTCTACTATAATGATTACCTATTGATTTAATTCATTATTATTATGTTTAAAAGTTTATTTTCAATACAAAAGGTTTTATAATTATTTTAAAAATTTATTTTCAAAGAATGGATGTTTTTAATTATAATTATTTTAAATTATTTTTAAAAATTACAATTATAACATTACAATTTTGTTTTCAATGAAAAGGAATTTTAATTTTTTTTTTGTTTTAAAAATCATTTCTGAAAGTGGAAAAGATATTTTTATCAGGAAAAAATATAATTTATTTTCATTTATATGTTTGTAATGTTATTTTCAAGGAAAATATATTAATAATATATTTTTTTTAATGTGGAAATGAAAATTTTTGCAATAAATATTTTAAATTATTTTTAAATATAAAATTATAGTATTTCAAGGTTATTTTTTTAGAAATGTATTTTTAAAATATTTTCTTATTTTAAAATGTTTTATTTTTCAAATTAGGAAGGCTATTTAACTTGTTAAATGTTTTAAGTGATCTTTCAAAATAATTTACAGTCTAAGAGGAATTCCTTTAGAGTTAACAATGATTTACTATTGATATAATCCAAAGATACCATTATTATTATTCCTCCAAATGATTTATGTTTATGAAGCCCATTTCTCTTCCATGGGTTATACTATAATAAATTATTCTGAAACCCACATATTTTTTCATGGGTAATGATATTGTGAAATTATGAAATTATTATAAGACTTATTTCCTTTCTATACCTTATACTATGATGAAATGTTTATGAAACCCATTTATTTTCATTGTATCTAATATGTTGAATGTTTTATGATCTTAAATAACATGTTCATATGATTTTAATTATTTTATGGGAGGGATCAATATCTCTCTTTAATTCATTGGGTAGGTATTGATATCTCATGAGATAAATAGGAATATAATAGTATGTGAACCCATTTCATAATAGGAATTTGTCCACTGTGATATTCGTGGAGTGGACCATAATTTCTATGATGGTTTGGGAGTAAACTCATTCCACTATGATTGTCCTGGAAATGAGCCATGAAATACTAAGGATATGATTATATGATTATGTGTATAGCAAAAATATATGTATTATGCTAATGGTATGTTCTCGTGGAAGATGTTATTTCATTCCATTATGATTAATTCATTATAAACTATCATGATTTATTCCATGGCTCAATTTTATGATCTATGCTATAAAATTGTTTCGGATGAATATGTTATTATTTTTGGTCGATGAGTAATATATACCATTGGTTGTATAGTAGGGGTAACTGGTGTGAAATCACTAGCGTTGATTAAAAATATTTTATGGTCTCCAATAGGTTTGTTTACGAAACTAGAAACACCCAACGACAATCACATCCTTGATTCATGTACATGCTTTCATAGGTAGGTGTTTATTGGATGATTTGGCAAATGAAACTAAAGAACTCACATTAGTTGAGGGGTTCGGAACTCAGTTTCATGTCACCCTTTTGGGGGAATATTTCCTATTCTGAAAATCACATAACGATTTAAACTATGTTCATATTCTAGTTAATCCTTGGTTCATTCCCAAGCACGTGTCCACAAAATAATTCTTGGGAATTAAATATTAATTATTACGTGTGGGTTTGGAATCACCTGTATGTATCTGAGGGTCTCTATTGATGGAAGGACTTATATGTGTTCGAGGTTCCATATCAAAGTTACCCTTTTATAGGAAGACCAAGTATTCTTTGGTTGTTCCCTACGAAAATGATTGTTCTAAGTCATTTGGGATGGTGTTTTGATGTTTATTATCATCTAGGGGGAAAAGAGTTGTTTTCATGTTTGGATGGAACCCATAAAATGGGATTCCTACATATCCTTGTGAAAGAAATCAGAACCCAAGTAGTTTGGTGTCGCAATACAAGATACACCACCATTTAAGGTTTTATGAATAGGAACCGACCATGTAGTTTAACATAATGTGGAATGGACACTCAGGAGAAAGGTTTCCTGGTCAAGGGTGGTGTGGGTTTTATGTGGAAGCAGCCTGAGATGCCTAGAAGAGATATGTTATCCTAGGTGGATATGACACTACCAGGAATGTAGCCTAGAGAAAATTAGGGTAATTTTGGTGTTAGTTCTGGACCTGAGGGAGGTTCCTATGTAACAAAGTTTTCTGGGAATCAAAGACCAAGTATTTCGGTGATATTTGGGACTTACAATTTTTATAAGGGGCATTAAGGGTGCATGATTATGGTTTATTCATGGGACTGTCCATTTTAGAATACTTAACCAGGGCTTAAACCTTCTTGGAGGCCCGTTTTGATTGAAAATTTGGGCTTACATCTATAGAGAAGGTATTTCTTTTGGGTTCATGCATATTTCATGTTTACCTCCAAGCTGAGACATGATTGGTGTTAGAAATAAGAGGAGGTAGTGTATATGAAGATCACACATCCCGACTCAACTGCTGAAAGATGGTACTAGAGACTAATGGGAGAGAGAAAATCCTATGAGTGTACACATCTCTCCTTTTATTTTCATATCCTATATATTCATGTTTAGTGATCTACCTGAACACATACCAATATATGAGAATAAGAGAAAGGGAGCCACCTCCCATAATAAATTCTATGGGCTTACCTCCATGAGAGTGCCCTATAGATTTTTTGGTTCTAGGGGGAAGGATCTTCTTCCCTGTCAAAGGGAAATTATGTGAGATCCCCTTTACTCCCACCAGAAATGGGGGGGGGGGGTTCATTTTAGTACCCCAATTTCAGAACCCTTGTTACCGTGAGAATGTAAATTTATGGTCATTTTAGGGCTTCACCTCACTATGAGGATAACCAACCTGACTCCACTTACCATGGGTATGTCAACTCAAAAGGGCACACTACTATTACCAATGGTTTTTTCATATGGGTCTGGTGACAATCGAAAAGTCCTTTTCCTAACACCATTATACTGGTTTGTGGAGAAGCCAACATGGGGGGTGGATGAAACTACATAAGGGAATGATCATGGTTGGATAAAGGAATTCCATGGGGTACCCCCTCCGTGTATCTGGATGTTACGAAGGATATGGATTCATCCACACAGTGTGTTCCTTTGTGGAAAATGGTTATTTCTTCATACCATCATGATATGAGGACCTAGTATAAGTTTTTGTATCACTCAACTATGTGGGGATGGGTTTCTTCAGTGTAGTGTATAACTACGAGAGATTGTGTTCCTCCCACATAGTGAATTACTTCATGGGGGAAGATTCTATCCACATAGCAATTTTTTATGTAGGATTCCATGTTAGAAAATGGTCATTGGTTCTCTTCCTCTCAAGGAGTATACCCACGATGGATATTTAGTTTGCATATTACCAATTTTAATTTATTCTCTTTCTTAACACTGAGTTAGAGTTTTACCTTCGGAGGATTTTCAAGTGACTCTATCGTTTTTTGAGCCACAATCTCATGATCTTATACCCTATAAGGCTTTGATCCGTCATTCCGTATTCAATCCTCTCATTGGCTCCCCTTGAATTATAGTTTTAGAGAATTAGGTAATGGAGTACTAGTGTAGATGGTTGTTTACAATGACTTTGTGATCCATATTTAGTGGAAGCCCATGGACATTTCCTAGCCCACTGACATCATAGTTAATAGAGGTTGTGGGGTCATCATAAATAGATTCTAGAATCACGACCTCGGTCCTGTGAACAACATCAATTCATTCATAAGGGTCACTGATTTTTCCCTGCTAGTGGACCATTTGATTTAATGGGGGGTGTTGTGCAAGGGAAAATTTTTCCACCATCATCCCAAAAATGTTATAATATAGTTTGTAGAGATGACACCACTGTTTGTGTCTATATAACTTCTTAAATCATGAGCATCTCTGCGAAGCGGATTGCTATGCAAAGCGGCTATCCGTGATGGGTTTCTTACTTCATGGGCATGCTTCTTCCTTTTCAGAATTCACTCCTTTAAATATTTTAACTTCAATTCTTCTTTGGAATTATTTTTCCCCCTTTTCCAAATTCATGGGATAACATCAAATTCATTTGTAATGTTTTTTGGACCCAAAAAATTTCCCCCATCAAAATGGGACTCGATCAGAATTAAGAGGAGGCTATTATGATGTAGAAATTATTTTTCATTTGAGTCAGTTCGTAGTATGAGGGTGTACCCATAGGATACAGATGGTGCCTACAAAAACATTCCCATCTCATTTATCATCCACGATATTTATTGGAGAACAAAGTTCTCCTATGAATTTTTCTCGAATTCCTTCTTCCACATACAAAATTTCTTTGCAAACACATTTTTCTATGAACCAAACTTTGAATCTGAAAATAGTGTGGTCGGTCTTCTGTGTAGTGATCATTGGTGTGAATCGTGATCATTACCTAAAATAATAATTCTATGACCAATGAGTTTTTAGCCAACACCTCAAAAGCTTCCAAGAATAGTTAGTTTGTGGACGGTGTCATCTGTAGACTATAAATTCATGGGACTTTCAGTATGCAGGACACTTTTAGTCCATTATTAATTTCCAAAGAAACATACTTTTATTAATATATTGTTGGAATGATAATTTCTCTCCCTCCCACTTCAATGGATATGACTTGAAGAAGGGAGACTATGGTCAATAATGTTGAATACACTCTCGAGTCTTCTATTTTCCCTCTAGAGAATACCCTAAAAGATCTCCGTCTGTCAGAAATAATGGAATACCCATTGTCTAGAAAGTTTTCCATTTACAACTTCATACCCCCTAGATGAAACTCCTTTTCTATAGGTTGATAGGTAGCCTCACCACCCATATTAAGACATCTCATGAGTGTGATCAGGAAAATATTTCCGCTATAAGGGAGATCGTAACTTATTTTGGCCAAGAGGATATGTTCATTTTGAATGGATCCATTTGGATGCAGGAAATAAACATATCCATGATCCATATTTGGAATCATTCATCAGGTATTATCCATATATTTTAAACCATTCATGAGGTAATTTCAGTGGAAGGTGGAGCTCCAGATGGGACATGTGATCTGAAGGGTTCTTCTTCGATGAATGGGTTTGGGAATTTTTTGTGCATCAAAACTACTTGGAATTCCCCAATTAGTTGGAATTTTTTAGTCTATATTAGGTAGTATGATATTCCCAATTTTTAATTTAATCACTAGGTGAAATTCTTCCCAAAATTCTCTGTCACTGTTGTTCAAGAACCAACACCTTCAACTTGTCTCACGGCGAATTGTGAATATGTATGTGGTTTATTTACTTGATGTGAGGAATTCCCATTAATGGAAACTTGTTTGATGAATTAATACCAATTCCCAATACATGGGATAACATTGAGAAGGTGTCTCCACTAGAGAGAGATTTACTGGTCATAATAGATGGATTACTTAGTCAACCTCTTCATGCTCACCTGTTCACTTCATTAGAAGACTGGATATGGCTATTATTTTGGGTGAATGGACTGAAGGTAAAAGTCTACTATAGATGAACAAATCCAACTCAATAATCAAAACATATACTAGGATCATACTATTCTACCCTCTAGTTGTGTTGATATACCACTTCAAGTTGTGAGATTCAGTCAGAAATATATTCTGATCATAGATTAATGAGTACATTTTCCATGTTCCTGAGAGGTTTGATTTTCCATTCCCATGACGTCAACATTGGTTTCATATTTTTCACCCTAATGATGTAATCTACATTGGAAGAGGGATATATTATCAATTTATCCATCCCTACTCTTTCCCATATATACGAATTATTTGGGAACATACATGAAAGAAGGACTCTGCATCATATTAACATAATATTTGAATTTTATATATGACTGGATGGTAGAGAATTTCCCCTATTATTAATATTGACATACCGTGATGGTTCCTCATTCTGATTTTTGTCCATCCCTACTCAACATTATCATCATTCATCCACAATCATTGAAAATTAATCATGTGGTTGAGTTGATTAGTGATTTTTCTAGATTTACATTCATTCCTTAAGTTTTACCCCATGAAACATTGGTGGAAAATGAGAGGTGACCTTTAGAAGAACGTTTTTATATCATTACTCTTTAGGATGGAGTCTTAACCAATCACATAGATTGAGTAATCCTTCTTAAAATTTATAACTCTTATATATTTGTAAGGAATTTTGGAGGCCTACAACATATCACATTTATCCATGTTACCCATGATAATAAAGAATCTAACCCAATATTCCTTCTCAAATAATTGATGAGGATGATTCATGAAGACTTCGATGTGTAATTCCTTATTTCACCAACAATGGATTCATCCTACTTATCATGGGAGTACACACAAATGTGGGTGTATTTCTACCCTGATGGGGTATTGGATAGGTAAATTCAATGAATTTAGAAGTCGTTGACTACTTCTAGTCTTATCCCAACTATACATGATGCACAATATTCCTCCATTCCTACTAAAATAAGGCATTCTATTTGACATACCCTGCATTTAGATGGGACTTCACCTACACACCCTATTCTATTGGAGCATGACTCATACCATATATATTCAGATAAATTAATCTATGATCCTACTAAGGATAGTCTAATTGGGATATCATCGAGAATTATTGAAATCATAACCAACCCTATATGCTTAGCTTTAGAAATTGAACCACCTATATAAATGTAAGGTTCTCATGATTGGGTAACTCATCTTAGGAAAGCTCCATCTTTCATGGTGAAACTTCTTGATTATATACCCATTATAGTGGAGGAGAATAATCTAGTTATTAATGCGATTAGGAGACACTGATACCTACAGAGATGGTAATGGATTTGAATATATACCATCATCATGTAAACTACCCTGGGAGAATTTGATGATGAGTGGGACACCCTTCGATGATTTTTCCTTGATTTGGGATCAGGTGACTTTTTATATCAGCACATTCACTTCCATGCATATGAAATATTCATATATTTATAGGATATTACTTATTGTGAAGGTGTTGTTGTCAAATTGAAGGGATCCCACTATCAAGTAGTGACGTTTTAGGATATCACCGAGGAGTTGTGTCACATTTTGGCTAAGGAAGAATATGATTATGAACAAATGATTACCCAAACAGAAGAGTTGTGGGATTGTGAGGCTCATGTTTCCAAGGTGAAAGAACAACTATCATCCACAAGATCCAATTTTGAGGCCATTAAATAGAAGGGTCTGAATCTGAGGGCCATCGTTAAATAAGTGTGTCAAGCGGTTGAAGCAGAAGCTGAATGGAGAACCACCCATGAAAATTCCCTTGATGGACCGCATTAGAGTATGGTCAATTTTCTGACCCAATCAATCTTGGATTCATTATAATAATATTAGTATATTCCTTCCCCTCCCCTATTTTTATTGTTTGGGAGAGGCTCTAGGGGTGGATGCTACTCCAATCCCATTTAATGGAATATAAACTTTCTTTATTTCCATTTTCTCATTTATCTTTACTTGTAATTCCATTAAATCATAACATATTGAAATTTGAATCGTAATTTCCACTAGATATTTATTTGAGTCATGATTCTGGGTAATTAATTTTAAATTATAAAAGGGTGATCTATTTTTTTCTTGATCCAAGGGACTCAGTGAGCATAACATAACTATTTATATTGTCACATGAAAAACACTAAAATATTTGTGCATTCTACATTATTACACTAATATTTCCTTAAGACTATTATAATACGATATTAGTGGACATAACATGAATTTTCATTAGGCCTCCCTTTTTAGGGTTTCAACAAATATGGATTTATTTCTATTTAATTCAATATTAGTAGACATTTTTCGTAAACCATAGAATTTTTTTGTCTAGTGAGATAATACTCAAATTTTACCCAGGGGACCCTTTGTAATTATTCATCCCAGTGAGTTCCACATCTATCTTCCTAGGTAGTTTAGTGTCTTTAAAACTAGACTATATTTATAAATGTTTTAGGTCAAACATCTTTTCCCATGAATTATGGGGTGAAGGCCTCAATTAAGAATAATTGATAGAGGATGTTATACTACCTTTAGTATATGGATGGGGGATTTTTCTTCACCCAGAATTCTTGGTATCTTGATGCGAGACATGATATGAGTCATAGGAGTCATTCAGATGTACTAAAGTAGGAAAATAATCTCATGAACATGAATTTTCCTTTGATTGACATGGATTTTTTTGGGATACTTATACAGAGCTTCCAAGGAATTTTTTTCATATTTTAACAATGGTTTCCTTTGGACAGAGAACTTCCACATCTGATGGCCATTTAATTTTATGATAATTCAGATATCTCAAGACCACTGGGGGTATCTTGTCATAGGAGTGGGGTTCAAAAAGTATGAGGGAATTTTTATTAATTGTGATTGTGAATGAGAGACCAATCTAATAGATATTTGTCTTGGGAAATGGATATTTAAAGCATGGTGTAGTTTTAACTTCAAGAAACTTTAAAATATTTGTATTATGATTTAAATTCAATTGGTTCAAACCAAGGTGTTATAAATTTTCTTTTTTCATAATATTCTCACTAGGAATGATCAATTATTTCTAGGCATATAATGGGGGAAGATATTTAAACTGTCACCTAGGGATTTTTTGAAACCAGGGAGTGAGTTGGGTTATAAATTCCATAGGGGAATACAAATGTATTAAATGCATCTACCGATGATTAATTTTTCCTATGGTTAAATGTCCATTATTGGGGTAATATTACAAAAATCTACCAAGGAATATTATGTATAGAAACCTAAATGTGTCTTTAGGACACTTACTATTCACATCTGATAGCTAGGGATGGCTATGGGGATTAAGATATTTCAAGACACAAATTATGGCTTGTGAAAAGGGGGTTTCTAAACATCAAAGAGGAATTTATAGATGAGATTTCCCAGTAATAGGTAGAGACTTTATCCCCATACAAGTATGATGAGTTTCCCTACACTTCTGTAACCCAGGTGCAAGAAAATAAGGGACACTTTTGTTTCATGTATAGACCCTAGGTTTGAAATTAGTTTGTCACTATCTATCTGATGAAAATAGGAATCAAGGTAGACATAGTTCTTTTAAGTTTTCTCAATATTCAGATAGGTTCACACATAGAATTGGGGCAATTTTAACTTTTTTCTAGACCCAAAATACGATGTTGAGGAATCACCATATATCCTTTGAAGATAGAAGTTAAAAAATACATTGATTTTTTAAGATAAATCTCTCTTCCTGAGCCTTACCCACACATAGAGAGGGGAAATTTTCAATTTTGAGAGTGGCTGGAATAGGATGTAAAGACTTATATGTCATGGTGGAATTAAACCACACATAGTCCTTGAAATCATGTTGTTTAATGTTATGTGATTAGGACTATTGAAATATATTTTATTGTCTTGTGGTTAGGATGGTGTTAGCACTGTTTAGTGTCATGTTGAAGGGAATAATTTCCATGGAAATCATGTGTAACATGATGGAAAATCAGGCAAGGATATTCTAGAAATCTCCAAACATGAAGGGGGAGGCATGTGTAAATTGTGATTCTGGGGACTCTCGGATCAGAAGGAATGATATGGGGCATGGGAGCCATTAGAGCGTATAGAGATAAGAAAAGATTCTCCCAAAGAAAAATTTGACACTAGTAGAGGGGAATTTTATGTGGGAAAATAATGCAGATCTACCAAGGAATAGCATGAAATATAAAGAAGAGGTGTCATTAGAACAATGACTGTCCATTTCTGATGGTCGTGTAGGTTTATGAATATCCGAGATTTGTGGGGCGTAATGTTTGGTGAATGGAAAGGATGTGTTTGGAAACACACGAAACACCCCAACCATAGTTGTCATTAAATTATGAATATCCCTATGTAGATCTGACTCATATGTAGGTGAATTTAGATTTCCTAATATATCCTTGATGGGGAATCTATATATGAATCCTTCTACATATATCTATATTCATGCACAGAAGATGGGGGAATTTTCATTCTTTAAATGGTCATGCATGTAGGGAATGTTTAAAAGTCCCATGTATCGACTAGGCCTGTATGTAGGGAAGTGGTTTTTTTATGATTTTGGGAGTGTTTGGGTCAGGATTTGATATCCAAGAATCGCTATGTATGCGAAAAAGATAAGAATCAAGGTGTGAGAAGTTATTGATTTTGTTGTTGGTGGAGGTGGCTAGACCCAGATACGAAATCTAAGAATCTCCACATATCTTGTGTAGATAAGGATCAACCTGTATGTAGTTCTGTGACATGACATGGTAGGTTCCCAATGTTGTCGAAAATTTCTGCTCGGCTGATAACATCATGTTGTTATGTATTTTAACGTCTTACAATAAAGACATTTTGGAAATGTTGATTAATTTCACATGGTAAGGACGTTTTGGACATGCAGTTTAGCATCATGTGATAAGAGTTATGGATGTATAGTTTAATTTCTTGTTTTAGGGAGAAATTTTCAGAGAAACCATATGTGAATGGAGGATAATCGGGATAGGATATTCTGGAATAATTTAGATGTGATGGGGAGAGAAAGTGTAAACCCTGGTTATGGGGGTTATCAGATCAGCAAAGATGGTATAATGATTGGAAGCTATTAAAAGTACAAAAGTAGGGAAAGACTCTCCTGAAGATGATTTTTTCTTTAGTTGATAGGCATTTTTATGTTGGAAACATATGAAGAGCCATTATGACATATTGTGAATAGATAAAAAAATATGTCCTCAGGACTCAATCCATGTAGTTTGAATATTTTTGGATGTTTATAAAGAATAGAGATTTCTAAAAGCATGGAGTTTGATAAAGGGAAAAAATGTACCAAGATAAGTCGGAAATATTCAGATCATAATTAGTTGCGAGGTATATATTTCCCTATAAAGATTAGATTCATATGTAGGGGATGAATGATTATTCTCCAGATACAGGATGTGGGATCTATGTTTTGGAATCTCTTATATAGATTTTCATTTGTGTGTATGGAATATGGGAATTTTACTTTCAATCTTTTCTCACAACTGGTCTCGGGTTTAGAGATATGGGTGTCACCATGTCTATTTCTAGGACATGAATTACCCCAGATGTAGTCCTATGAATTTCCCAACTCAAGTATAACTCATACACAAGGAGGGGGAATTTATCACTTTTTGTGATGGCAGCTAGGCCAGGATGTAGAATTCTGCAATCATTATGTAACCTATATCGGAAGGAATCAATCCACACATAGTTCTAGATGTTCCCTGCATAGGTCTTACCCACACATTGGTAAAGGGGACGTTTTTTGACGTGCGAGTGGACCAAGTTGTAGAATATGGGCATCAATACATAACCCAGAAGATCATAAATCAAGCAACACATAGTTCTCATAAGGTATGTTCCTTTCACCCATCTACCCATGCAAATGAAATGGGCATTTTTTACCATTATTTTGAGGTGATGGGCCTATCATGTACCTTTACTCTTTTTGTGGGGAGAAATACCCTCTAAAATTCCTAAGCTCGTGTTATGACAACCCTGATTTTATTAAAAACATAAACATGATTTGTTACATAAAACATCACATGATACAACAAAGAATATCGAGAGGTTTAGTGTCTTTGGGGCTTAGGATCATCACATAAAAACATAAAACATGAAATAAAACATCTTTATTGAAAACTTCCTTTACATGACCACTACATTCCTTCGTACTTAGCATTGCATGGGATAAGCTGAGGACAGGGATAAGAAAAGTGCAAGGTATAAATCCCATTAAGGGAATACACATGGAATAACATGAGAAGTAAAATACATGTTAGACATTAGGCATATCAATAGAGCACAAGAGAAACATGAACATAAAGGCATGATAAAGCATGATAATCATTACATGGAAATGTGGAAACAACACATAACATTGAATTAGCATGAGCAAAGGCTCATTGCACATTGAGCATGAGTAAATTCTCATTGCAAATGAAGCACGAGTAAACCCTCGTTGCACTTGAATTATCATGAGTCAACAATCATTGCACGTGACGTATCATGACACTATACTTTACCCAATGAATTGGAGCTCTATAAGGGCGCACCCTTATTAAACATTTCATTTAATGCATAAGTGTGCCACATGGATCATAAAATATGGATTCATAAAACATAATCATTTATTCTATGATAAAGGAATGTGGAATTTATACATGAAACATTATAATCAATAAGTAAATATGCATAAAGGTGAATACCCTTGATGGAGAAACGGGCATAGTATTCCCTACACAAAGGCACTACCTTAGAAAATCGGTGCGATTTCGGTAGCGTAACGACATGATGTAAGAATTCATAAAAAAGATTTATGAGAGAGAAAGGGGTTCCTCATCATAGTTACATGTAATGGACACTAAGGAGGTCATATAGATTCATGTCCCAGCAATTGTAATGGAATTTAGGTTCATTATAAAAAAGTATTTCTTGAGTGTAAATGAGGATGGAGAAGTTCCTTTCGGAATTTCGGCATAGTAACAGGTGTACATGGGAGGCATTTAATGAGAGAGAAAGGGGTCTCCCATCATTCAAACATAAAGAGGGAAGTATGAGGGAGGTTTGAAACCATACCCCAGCATTCATAATCGAAATTAAAAGGGAAAAACAACTTAAAGAAAATTGGACAAAATGAGAAATGAAGAAAAAAAACCTTACTTGGAAGTGTGCTTCCAAAGGCTAGAGAGAGGCTTGTGAGAGGCTTCTTGGGAGCTTGGGTGCAATTATATAGGAAAGGTGAGGGAATTCTTTATTATTTAGGTTTGGGACCCCTTATATTAAATTAATCCAAACCACAAACCATCCCATGGTTTTTGCCCATGGTTTTTGGAAAAGGGAAGAGAAAAACAATATTTCATAAGGCCAAAGTCCGAACATCATAAAATAATAGGGTTGCTTATGTGGAGGTGAGTCACACTCCCATAGAAAACAATTTAAAAAGGCTAGGTGTTTAATAAGTCTTGAGGGGTCCATTAATGCTTTGAAAAGTATTTCAAACAAACCCAAAATCACATTATTTTAATGATAGAACATATATTGGCCAAACATAATGATTATAGTATTTTATTGCATCACTAGTGGGTCATTATGATGTCATAAAACACATTATATATTTAAACGGTATTTAATTTTTACCCAAAAAATTGATTGTCTCAGAAAATTATGAAAAATTCACTGTTGGATAATTTCGACATCCTGATTCTAGAAATAACATTTATTTTATCTAAATAATTTTTTGAATATGATAATTTTCACTGTTAAAATAAAAACCTCCATTTATAAAAAATTCACGGGTTTTGACAGAAATGGATTTCAGAACATAATAAAAATTATAATTGGATTCATAAAATTATAAGATCATTAATATTTAATAAAAATTAATTTAATAATAATATTTTATTTAAATATTATTTAATTCAAAAATCCCTTAATTTAGTAAAATAGAATTCATAATTAAATAAAAACTAAAAACACTATTTTTACTTTAAAAACTATTTACAATGTATCAATGATAACAAGAACATATATACATTATTATATACAAAAAATAATGTACATGAACATAGTACTATCGATTAGTTACATAACCCCTCAAAACAGCCGCCTAAGACCTAAGGGTAAGGTGTGCGATCGTGACAGACTCTTGGGGTGGCTCGGATAACATTGCTCGAGTGGTAATCTCTATCAACTTCCACTTTTCCCGTACATGGTCCTATTCGAGCTTGACATGATGAATCTCAGCTTGGGCTTGGTCAAGAGCGAAGCCCAAGGACTTCATCTCTTTTCCGAGCTCCGAAAAATGGGCTTTGTATGGGGCAATTCTACTAAAATGAGACCATCGCTTCCTTTTTCTGAGTAAATTTGGATTTGTTAAAGCCCTATAATTATACTAATAGTGTGATCATTGTTCAGTGGCTATATTAGCAATGGTCAAAATTCTTATCATAAAACCAATGAAGTTGACATTTTATAAAAACATAAAGAGACATTTAATTAGATCAAGAGGGATTTCCATTAATAAAACTTTGGGTCGTTAAAATATTCCCCCCTTAAAAAATTTCACCCTTGAGATTTTCCTTTTCCCACACTAAAACAAATGTTGGTAACTCAGCTTGATCATTTCCTCTGATTCCCAAGTTGCTTCTTCAAACTTTTGGTTTCTCCACAACACCTTGACGAGGGGCATTGTCTTATTTCATAGAACTTTTTCTCTACGATCTAAGATCTTCATAGGTTTCTCCTCACAAGAAAGATCATCTTCCAATTGTACCACCTCAGAAGATAGTACATATGAAGGGTCTGTTATGTACTTCCTTGAGAGTGATACATGAAAAACATCATGTACATTGGCCATGATAGGTAGAAGTGCTTGTTGATAGGCCACATCCCCAACATGATCAATAATCTTAAAGGGGCCGATGTACCTTGGACATAACTTCCATTTATTTCCAAACCTCATGACCTTCTTCCACAGAAATATGCGTAGAAAAACCATGTCTCTAACTTTAAACTCAAGGCCTTGTCGACAATTATCTGCATAAATCTTCTATCGACTCTGGGCTGCCTTGATATACTGCTGAATGGTTTTCACCTTCTCCACCATTTCCTCAACCATTTCTAGTCCAAGAAGCTTACGTTCATTGACCTTATCCCAGCATGCTGGTGTTCTTCACCTTTCCCATACAGGGCTTCATATGGTGCCATTTTGATGCTTGAGTAGAAACTGTTATTATAAGAGAAGTTAACTGGAGGAAGATGTTGATCCCATCCTCCTTTAAAGTCCATTGAGAACGCTTTCAACATATCCTCAAGTGTTTGGATAGTCTACTCGGATTGGCCATCAGTTGGAGGATGATAGGACGTACTAATGTTCAGTTCAGTATTCAGAACTTTTTGAAGACTCTTCCAAAACATAGAGGTGAATCTTGGATCTCGGTCAGACACAATAGATAGTGGAACTCCATGAAACCTTACCACTTCCCTGATATATGTCTTCTCCAGTTGATCCAATGAAAAATCCTCCCGAACAGAAATGAAGTGTGCAATCTTTGTAAGATGATCCACAACAACCCAGATTGCATTATTGCCTTTGGATGTCCTTAGAAGTCTAGTGAAAAAGTCCATGGTGATGATCTCCCAAATCTATTCTAGTATGGGAAATGGTTGCATCATCCCCTTAGAGTTCTTCCTCTCTACCTTCACTTACTAATACACAAGTCACTTTGATGTATATTCACTGATATCCTTCTTCATATTATCCAACCAAAAGTTTTCTTGGAGATCTCGATACATCTTTGTGCTCCCTGGGTGAATAGTGAAATTTGAACTATGTTCATCATCCAAAAGTTCCTTCATCAGCTCCGGACATGATAGAACACATAGTCTTTTCTCAAATCGCACAATTCCTTCTTCATTAACATTAAACTCTGAGGATTTCCCTTTTTTGATAGCTTACACTTTTTCATGAATTCCCATATCATCCTTTTGAGCATCCAACAACCTTTCCAAAAGAGGTAGATGAGCAATCATTTGTGAAAGTATTGATGATGTTCCCTTATTTATGATTCCCATGTCCATCTTCATCAAGTCTAAGAATATTGAATCCTTCTCAATTCTCATCATTGATAGAATCGCTGGGTCCTTTCTACTTAGGGCATCTTCCACCTTGTTCGCTTTCCCAGGGTGGTAATGTATTGAATAGTCATAATCCTTGATGAGATCTATCCATATTCTCTGGCGCATATTAAGCTCTTTCTGTGTGAATATATATTTAAGACTCTTTTGGTCAGTATATATCTCACATTTCACCCCATAGAGATAATTCCAGAAGATTTTCAAGGCAAAGATCACCACTATCAACTCCAGATCATGCGTTGGATAGTTTTTCTCATGGATTTTCAACTGCCTTAAGGAAAAGGATATCACTTTTTCATTCTGCATCAGCACACAACCTAATCCCCTCTTCGAAGCATCACTAAATACCATAAAAAGTTCCCCACTTGTGGTTAAAGTGAGCACATGCACAGTGATAAGCCTCCTTTTCAACTCCTTGAAGCTTTCTTCGCATTCATCACTCCAAGAAAACATTACTCCATTTTGAGTTATCTTGGTAAGAGGGTTGGACAATCATGAGAAATTTCTCACAAATCGTTGATAATATCTAGCTAACCCAAAGAAGCTACGGATATCAATTACCGATGTTGGCCTCGGCCATCCCTCAATTGCATCTATTTTAGAGGGGTCCACAGATATCTCATTGCTTGTGATGATATGGCCTAAGAATGAGACCTCCTTCAACCAGAACTCACAATTTCTATAATTTTCATAGAGCTTCTCCTTGCACAAAGTCTCTAGTACAGTTCTTAAATGTTCCTCATGATCCTCTTTGATTTTGGAGTATATTAGAATATCATCTATAAAGACTGCCACAAATTTGTCATGTTAATCTCTAAAGACTCTATTCATCATGTAAATGATTATTTCTAGAGAATTGGTGAGTCCGAAAGGCATTACTATGAATTCATAGTGCCTGTATCTTGTGTGAAAAGCAGTCTTGGGGATATCTTCCTTCTTCAACCTTACTTGATAATATCCCAACTAGAAGTCCAACTTAGAGAAGTATTGTGCTCCACGCAGGTGATCAAACAAGTCATCGATCCATGGTGGAGGATACTTGTTCTTTATTGTGATTTTTTTAAGTTCACGATAATCGATGCAAAGCCGCATTGGCCCATCCTTCTTCTTGACGAAGAGGACTGGTGCACCCCATGGTGAAGCACTTGGGCGTATAAACCCTTTATCCAGATTCTCTTGTAGTTGTTTCTTCAGCACTTCAAGCTCAACGACAACCATTCTATATGGAGTCTTTGATATTGGTAATCCCCCGTGTATAAGTTCAATTGAGAATTCAACATCTCTTCTAGGAGGAAGACCAGGCAGTTCCTCGAGAAACACTTCAGTGAATTCCCTCACAATAGGCATTTCTTCAAGGATGGTTTTTTCCTTGGACTCAATCATCTGAGCCAAATACACATGTTTATAGGGCAGTAATATCAATTCTTGAGATTATGGAGCTAAATTAGATTCATCTTCTTCCTTACACTTGTAAAGAATCAGGGGTTGATTCTCCATATGGAGTGTGATTTCCCTCTCCCGACAATTTATGATAGCTCTATATAAGGAAAGCCAATCCATGCCAAGAATTGCATCAAATTCCACCAGAGGGAGTATGAAAAGGTTTTCCGAGAAAATCAATCCCCATATTATAATAGGGAAGGACTTATATTCAGGGGATGGAATGATTTCCCCATTTTCTGTACTCACCGACATCTTCACATCCATGATTTGTGGTGGTGTTGGGACTGTTCTACTAAACTTTCGAGATATAAAATAATGCATAGAACCTGAATCAAAAAGTATGTTCGCTATTCTTGAATGAATAACTAGCGTACTTATCACCACTTCATTGTTGGGGTTCACTTCGGCAGAATTGATGGAAAAAGATATTCTTTGCTGCCTTGGAGGTTGTTGGTTGCCTCAAAAAAACCCTTGGTATAGGGCACTGATTTGAAAAATGCCCCGGTTCTTTGAAGTTGTTGCAATGGACAACACATTGAGGTTCAAAAGGAGCGTTCCTCTCATCTTTCATATCCACGAGTCTTTCTTTCTGACAATTAATAGCTAGGTTCCCTTCTCTTCTACACCTAAAGCATTTCCTCGTCCCCTTGAGGCAATTTCCAGGGTGCTTCATTTCGCACTTTTGGCAAGTGGGGTGCTAGATCTTCTTAGTGCAGTTGGATTTATCCATCAGACCACCAGTATTGAAGTGCACCTTACGCTTCTTGTCCCCATGATACCCATGTGATTCCATGATCTTCATTTCGACCTTGAGGGCACATCGGACAATTTTGTCATAGCTGTCAAAGTCACAGATCACTAATGATTTTCGCGGGCTAGGCTTCCGCCCACCAAAGAAGTGGTCAACCTTGCATTCAGGGGTAACGAAAAAGCCATAAGCGTATCACGCAAGCATTTTAACTTTTTCCTCGTACGCTCCAACTAATTCTTCTTATTTTTGCTTGAGGGAAAGGAAGTCCCTTTCCATCTTAAGCCAGAGGGTGCGTGGAAAATATTTATCGACAAACATCTTCCAGAAATCCTTCCATTCCAAATCCTTGATCTCCTCCTCAAGCTTTGTTTTTTTGATCAACTTCCACCATTGATCAGCTTCACCCTCCATATGATAATCCACCAGGAGAACCTTCTCTTGTTTATAACATTGAAGGACGAAGAAGATCTTTTCAATGGAGTTGATCCATTGTTCAGCGATCGTGGGATCGGATGATCCACTAAAAGTAAGAGGCCTTTGTCTCATGAAGCTCTCGATAGCAACTTGTTCTTTCTTAAGGGGGGGTTGAACATTCCTCATGACCCATGTTTCTATTCAAAAATTGAGTTAGCTGAGAGAGAAGCATGACAAAGTTAGCGATTCCCGCTCCCATTGGGTTGGGAATCTCATTAGTTCAGTCATCACACTGATCTTCACAACGGTTGTTAGCCCGAGTCCTCCAATTACAGTCCTTTGGCTGGAATAAAAGGAAAGTTAGGGGTAACGCATAAAGGGTAATCTAAAGACAAAAGTTGATAACTTATAAACAAACTTTTATTTCCTTAACTCATGAGTCTATAGGCTTTAATCTAGGCTTTTCATGATCTACCTTCTAACATATATTGTTAGGTGCATTTTTTTAATTCCCTTAATAAGGGTTCATACTAAACTTGTGAATTTATCAAAACATATCCGCTGGCAGTGACATAACCAAGAGTGTATCAAGGCCCATTGTCATGCAGCAGTTTTCGTTCGAGGCAAGGTCAAAGCGGTGTTTTTGGGTTTTACCCCTACGATACATCTGTGCCAGAGCCGCCTCTACCTACTCGTATCCTGACTGGGATGTATTTGTTTGATAAACCACTTAATCAGTACTTACCAAATCTTAGGGATGTTTTTATTATACTTAGTTTTGTCTCTAAGGCTTTACTAGGGTTTTCTAATCATAATCCCAAAAATAACTAAACTTATCCTCTGATACCTACTATGACAACCCTGCTTTTATTAAAAACTTAAACATTATTTTCTACATAAAACATCACATGATAAAAAAAATAAAATTGAGAGGTTTAGTGTCTTTGGGGATTAGGATCATTATAGAAAAACGTAAAACATGAAATACAACATCTTTATTGAAAACTTCCTTTACATGACCACTACATTCCTTCGTACTTAGATTTACATGGGATAACCTGAGGACATGCATAAGAAAAGGGTGAGCTATAAAGGCCATTAAGGGAATACACATGGAATAACATGATAAGTACAATACATGTTAGAATTTATGCATTTCAATAGAGCACAAGAGAAACATGAACATAAAGGCATGATAAAGCATGATAATCATTACATGGAAATGTGGAAACATCACTTAACATGGAATTAGCATGAGCCAAGGCTCATTGCACATGGAGCATGAGTAAATTTTCATTGCACATGAAGCACGAGTAAACCCTCGTTGCACTTGAATTAGCATGAGCCAACACTAATTGCACATGACGTATCAAAATACTATACTTTACCCAATGCATTGGAGTGCTATAAGGGAGCACCCTTCTTAAACATTTCATTTCATGCATAAGTGTGCCGCATGGATCATAAAACATGGATTCATAAAACATAATCATTTATTCCATGATAAAGGAATGTGGAATTCATACATGAAACATTATAATCAATAAGTAAATGTGTATAAAGGTGAATACCCTTAATGGAGGAACATGAATGGTATTCACTACACAATGGCATTGGCTTATAAAATCAGTGATATTTCGGTAGCATAACGGCATGATGTAAGAATTCATGAAAAAGGATTATGGGAGAGAAATGGGTTACTCATCATATTTACATGTAATGGTCATTAAAGAGGTCATGTAGATACATGTACCAAAAATTTTAATTGAATTTATGTTCATGATAAAAAATTATTGCTTGAATGTAAATGAGGAGGGAGAAGTTCTTTTCGGAATTTTGGCACAGTAACAGGTGTACATGGGAGGCATTTAATGAGAGAGAAAGGGGTCTCCCATCATTCAAAAATAAAGAGGGTAGTATGAGGGAGGTGCGAAACCATATGTAACGCCCCGACCCCAGCTACCCAGAGTCAGTGCATTACTTCGTAACATTGGCATGATCACAAAAGATCAAGTCTCGAAAGACCGATTAGTTTAGTAGCCTTGGAAACACTAGATACATTAATAAGTCTTACATTACATCATAAAGTAAAACAAAACTACAACATCTTCTCTTCATATCCCCTTATATTATCCCTGTAGGTCATTCATAATATACTTCTTCACATCCTGGAAAAATTAAAACATTGAAAGGGGTGAGCTCAGATGTTCAGTAAGGATAACAATATAGCGGAAGCTTTTATAAATAAACATTAACATTTAAGGCAATGTATAACTAAAACAAAAGCCTTTTAAACTTGAACTTTAGCATAATATGGAAAAAGTAAAATGAAATAATGTCATTTACTTCTTCACATGGATATTCTACTGGTCGAATAATCACATGCAATATTAATAACCACTTTCATAATGATGGAAAACATAATGCCAGACTTTCATAACCACGTATCCAAGGCCTCGTGCCAAGACCAAAAATAAGATTTTGTCAAGGCCTCGTTCCAAGACACTAGTTTGTCTCATGAGACTTGCCGATGCATCGAGGAGCTATAGCGGGCTCCACCCGTCACTTATTAAGTCCAATACATTCCTCATATGAATAGGTTTAAACATATCATAAACGATAACATAATCGTATCACATAAAACATGCATAAAGGAAACATAAAATTTCCACATTTCAATCACAAGAAATCAATACAACACATTGATATAATAAAAACACTTTCAAAACAATTTTCAATACCAAAATAAAAGAAAGGTAAAACATGGTATATATTTTTCTTTTAAAAAAAAGGTATGGCTTGTAGAGGAAGCCGAAACTCAAATAATGGTCACAGCGGTGGAGAAGTCGTTGTCGCCGCATACGTACAACAAAAACATTCCCTTTTTTAGTTTAGTAAGTGCTTCGTATAAAAATAATCCTTTTGAATAAACGTAAAAGTCAAAGGGATTTATACACCGTATAAAGGAAATTTGTGTATAAAAAAAATATGCCTCAATGAATGGAGATTGAGACAAAGTCCTTACAAAGATAATTTTTAAAATAAAATAGATCTATTATGTGTATTCACTATAATTACACATAAAGAAAGTAAAAATACAAGATATGACATAATAATATCATGACATAATTTGAAAGTAGGAGATTAACCCAAAGAATGGAAATTGGGTTAAGAAATTCTCTTACCTTGCGTCCTGTCTTGACTCGACCGTTCTTTAACCTCCTGAATAATAAACTAGAGTTAATTTCTATTTACATAAGAACCTTTTTCATGTTCATTATTCCTTTTATATCCATTATTACCATGTTATGAACATTATGTAATTATTTAAGTTTATAACCGTCATTTTGTCGTTCTTAGGTACTTGAGTCAAAAATAAAATTCTTATAATTACAAGTTGTTCATGTGGCGATATATCCATTATATCCAGAATTATATTCATGATATAGATATCATATATCTCATATATATCCAGTATATACATTTATTTATAATATTCCATAACGTTTAGAGGTAAGAAATGAAATGCACCGTTCATAGAGACGGTAAGCCGTACGTATGCATGAACGCTACTTTCATTTATATTTTGTATTTAATGAAATCATAATGATATAAAGGAATATTATAATTCCAGTATTAAATCATATATAATATCATTTACTCCATCCTTTATACATCCCACATATGGTATTAACGATTCAAATCACTTTGAGGGGGCGGTAGTCCGCATTTCCTAAAATGAAAATATCGCGTTTACCCATAATAGAAACAATAAAGGTATGCCATAAATGAAAAATACATAACCTTAAGTAAAAAATAAACATATTATATATCATTTATAAATAGAGTGACAGCTTAATGTCCATCTTTGAAGGTGTTTTATGAGTGTTGAACAATCATCGTTTCGTGAGGCAGAAATTCGCCATCCACAGAAACCGTATGTTCTTTAACCATTAGATGTAGGTGTGTGTAAGTGTAGCTCGAATAATCATTATAACAACATCCTAGTATATTGAGGATACTGGTGTTGTTACAAAAGAAAGGAATAAAAAGAGTTAAGGTGTTTGGATAAGCAAAATAAAACAAAATAACATAAGAGAAGACATTACCTTAAAATCGGGTAACTCTTTTTTGAATTGAGCCAAAGGTTTCCTTGGGAAGAATTCTGCCCAACGTGAGGCTTCTAGGAGTAAGGGAGGGAAGTTGGGAGAGTATTTGGCAGAGTTTGGCCAAGCCAAAAGGCTTTGAAAGGGTGAGTAAGGTGGTAGTGGTGGGGGCCTTTTATAAGTGGAGAGGAGGGGCACTCTTGGAAAGTAATGAAATATTACTTTATTATAGAATGATTTTCGGATTCTAAAGGTCCCACACTTCTATAATTCTATGATAAGGTGATAAGGGTTATAAATATACCCATCCAATATTCTTTGGACAAGATTAATCCTTGGAGTTTACATTATATTTTAATTTTATTTAAATCGTTAATTAATGAGGTAATCACTGCATCATCATGGTGTCATAAATAATTTAATTTATTTAATGTCTAAAAATTATAAAAAATTATGATGATGTAAGAAAGATTTTTATCTTTCTAATGAATATTTATAGTCAATAATATGGCTCGTTTAACCCCATTTAAAAATTGTTTTAGTAAAACAACTCTTGTTTGTGACCTTTTTATTTTAACATTAAATAAATAGTTATTTATGTCCTTTTCCTACCAAAGTGGATCCATGGGGTCCCCAAGTTGACCCATGGATTGTCTTGGTCGGCCATGAAACATCCAATAGTGGTTGGACAAGTGTAAAGGTCATTTCATATTTTTATAATATCATTTTTACCTTAAATTTCACTAATTACCTTTAATCACGATTAATTAAACTTAAAAGTTACTATTCACCAAAAAATTATTTTATTCCCATTGAACCAAATTTTACATCTTAATGACAACCATGTATGTCGTATTTTTGAAAATAAAATCACAGAAGTGGTAATGTTTCATTTAAACGAAAAATCTGTTTTTTAACTACCACTTAGTGGTTTCACTATTCATCAAAAATTGAAGATTTTCAGAACAATGCCAAAATTTCACCCTAAGCTATAATTGATATTTTGAATTCAAAAATGATGTCTATTTTACAAAATTCCAAACATATAAGTTGAATTAATTAATTTTATAATTAATTCCCGATGTCACAACAAATAGCGTGTTTCTTAGAAACAATATATATCAAAAGATTGACAATTGTTTATGTCCAATTTCAAAGTAAAATTAATTCTAATGAACACCATTGGATAAAATGGTAAAAATATATTCTAATTATACTTTAAAACCACTCAATAGTATAACTTATCACTATAAATTATTTTTATTAAAAAAGTTGTTTTAAGTATTTTTCATTATGCATAAAAATTTGGAAGTTCTCAGAAAATTACAAAAAATTCAACATAGGCTAATTTCGACATTCCTAATCCAAAAATGAAGTCCATTTTGAAATATAAAATATATATAATTTCAAAAAGTGGGTATTACTATTCATAATGGCAATTTTGATTAGTCGCGGTGTGTTAGAACTCGAACTTGCGTAAAATGCAAGCTATTGCATTATTGAAAGAGAGGCGTATCCTGAAAGCTCGAGGTGTTACATTCTCCCCTCCTTCAATAAATTGTGTTCTCGCAATTTGAAATTTTTATTTGAAAATAAAAGGTTGAAAATAGAAAATACCTTTGTGGAAAACCAACATTGGAAATAAGGTTAATAAAATTATAACTTTAAAAGAAAGAAAGATAAGTACAAAGGTCACCGAGATAGCCCATACTAGGATTCTATGAAAATATGGGATATGGAAGAAAAACAAACCATCAAGGTCTGATGGAGAGTTATAGAAAACTGGATTAGGATAAAGTTAACCATAAGAAAATCACAAACTTTTGATTGGTTAAACGATCATGGAATCCCCAGTTGAAAAAGTTAACCGAAAACATTTTTGTTTTAAGTTAACTTTGATAAAGTTGAGGAGAATATTTAGGAGATTTACTAAGAACGTAAGGGAATATACATACTTGTCATGTAGACTTTCATCCATAATTTTTTTTACCACAAACCCATATTTGACTCTAAAAGGTAATAGAACTCAAAAATATTCTATTTATCCTAATTGTATAAGGTTCCAAATATTAACACATACCATTTAGATTAGTAAAACTATTTTTTAATAACCAGGGACTTCCTGTAGGCTAGTGGTAGGTAATAAAGGCATGTCGCACTATGGTTGTGGGTTCGATTCCTGCAGCTTTGTCCGACGCGACGGGTTATGCCCCACCCTGCAGGTTGTCCTTTTCCTAAAACTATAGTATTATAATATTCCAAAAATAATCTTCATAAATTTTTTAACCTTAAACAATACTATCCAAGGTTCAACTTCATCCATTCCAACCTATATAGTTATCCAAAATACATCTGTCCCGAATTTTTCTAAAAGGTCTCTAAATTCCAAAATCAATTGTAACATCAGTTTCTCCAAACAAAGTAAAGTTTCTATTATTGTCACATACTAAAAATATGATTACCTTAATCATATTAAAACCTTAATAAAATCAACCAGTACTGCAGTACAATCCTTATATATATATCACATTATTCTAATAACCAGAATACAATCCATGAGTCCAAAAGCACCAATACATTAATTATTCCGCTTCAACTGTAGTTACAACATAATATTGGCCTTGATCCCTTGGCCTTTTCTGAGGTATGTTTCCCTGAATCTTAGGAAATTCATTTGAATAATGCCCCATTTCTCTACAATTTTACCATTCAACATTGATAGCCTCTTTCTTTCCCTTGCAATCATGCGCCTGGTGACCTTTTTCTCCACATTTATAACAAACTCCCATTCCTTTTAGGCAAGTACCAGGGTGATTCTTCCCACAATTATCACATAATGGAAAATCATTCTTTTCCTTTTTCCCTTTATCTGTTTCTTGATCCACTATTCTCTTCTTCTCTTTCTTTACATTATTTTCATAAGATTTAGAGAATTCCTTTTCCGTCTTGATAGCACATGAGACAATATCTTCATACGATGAGAAGGTTTGTGAGACTAATGATCGACGAAGAAATGGTTTTAAACCATCAAAGAAACGATCAATATTAATTCTTGGGTTACGTATATAATCTGATGCATGCCTCGGTAAACTTGTAAAGTTAGCCTCATACTTTGCGACATTCTCATCCTCCTTTTGTCTCAGACTCAGAAATTGCCTTTCCATATCTACTTGATGGTCATGTGGAAAGTATTTTTCTAAGAAAAGATCTTTGAACTCTCTCCATTCCATACTTGATACTTCTTAATCTTCCTTTGTGTTTTGAATCAATGACCACCATTGATCGACATCTCCAGTGAGGCGGTAAACTGCCATGATAACCTTCTCCCATTCCCTACTCCCCAAGGCGTGGAATATTTTCTCTAAGGAGTTTATCCAATGCTCAGCTACTAATGGATTTGTACCCCCCTTAAATGTAGGAAGTTTTTTCCTCATGAAGCGGTCTAACATTGATCCTCCACGTTGCGGATCAGGGTGCTCCATACGAGTAAGGTTATTATTCATAACCTAAGTGAGTTGTCCCAGTATGGTAATAAGTTGATCAGCACCAGTTGTATCTCCAATTCCACAATAATTATCTTGAGCAGGAGGGCAATCCCTACACGGAGTGCGTGCATTGATACGGTTTCCATTCCTTCCACTAGGCGCCATTTCTAAATAATGGCATAAACTAGCTTTGTTTACGAATCAAAATACATAATTCCATACTTGTAAAATACTTAACATAAATTGAACTATTTATGGATATAATCCATAATCATAAAAAAAAAGTTTTCTTTGAGGAAGTATATACTCATAACCCTTCATAGTGGTTTATAAAGAAAATTAGAATTATCCCAAGCATATACCCCGGGATTGTCGTAACCAAGAGTGCAACAAGGCCCGTTTTCATGCACTAGTTCCCGTTCGAGTCTAGCTCAAAGCAGTGTTTTCAAGTTTTACCCCTAGGTGCATCTATGCCAGAGCCGCCTCTGCCTGCTCGTATCCAGATAGGGATGTATTTCTTGGAAAACACACAAAATCTCTATAATACCAAAATTCTAGGAAGTTATTATATATTAATCCTTAAAGTATATATTCGGGCTATGTGCTCTAATCAGAGTTTATCTAAATCTAGCTTCCAAGGTTAGTACTAAACTGCCTATGATACCAACTGTAACACCCCGAACCCAGCTACCCAGAGTCGGTGCATTACTTTGTAACATTGGCATGATCACAAAAGATCAAGTCTCGAAAGACCGATTAGTTTAGTAGCCTTGGAAACACTAGATACATTAATAAGTCTTACATTACATCATAAAGTAAAAAAACTACAACATCTTCTCTTCATATCCCCTTATATTATCCATGCATGTCATTCATAATATACTTCTTCACATCCTGGAAAAATTAAAACATTGAAAGGGGTGAGCTCAGATGCTCAGTAAGGATAACAATATAGCGGAAGCTTTCATAAATAAACATTAACATTTAAGGCAATTTATAACTAAAAAAAAGCCTTTTAAACTTGAAATTTAGCATAATATGGAAAAAGAAAAATGAAATAATGCCATTTACTTCTTCACATGGATAATCTACTGGTCGAATAATCACATTCAATATTAATAACCACTTTCATAATGATGAAATGCATAATTCCAGACTATCATAACCATGTATCCAAGGCCTCGTGCCAAGACAAAAAATAAGATTTTGTTAAGGCCTCGTGCCAAGACACTAGTTTGTCTCATGAGACCTGCCGATGCATCGAGGAGCTATAGCAGGCTCCACCCGTCACTTATTAAGTCCAATGCATTCCTCATATGAATAGGTTTAAACATATCATAAACCATAACATAATCGTATCACATAAAACATGCATAAAAGAAACATAAAATTTCCACATTTCAATCACAAGATATCAATACAACTCATTGATATAATAAAAACACTTTCAAAACAATTTTCAATACCAAAATAAAAGAAAGGTAAAACATGGTATTTATTTTTCTTTAAAAAAAAAGGTATGGCTTGTAGAGGAAGCCGAAACTCAAATAATGGTCACGGCGGTGGAGAAGTCATTGTCCCCACATACGTACGACAAAAACATTCACTTTTTTCATTTAGTAAATTCTTCTTAAAAAAATATTCCTTTTGAATAAACATAATAGTCAAAGGGATTTATACACCGTATAAAGGAAATTTGTGTATAAAACAAAATATGCCTCAATGAATGGAGATTGAGACAAAGCCCTTACAAAGATCATTTTTAAAATAAAATATATCTATTATGTGTATTCACTATAATTACACATAAAGAAATTAATAATACAAGATATGACATAATAATATCATGACATAATTTGAAAGTAGGAGATTAACCCAAAGAATGGAAATTGGGTTAAGAAATTCCCTTACCTTGCGTCCTGTCCTGACTCGACCATTCTTTAACCTCCTGAATAATAAACTAGAGTTAATTTCTATTTACTTAAGAGCCTTTTTAATGTTCATTATTCCTTTTATATCCCTTATTACCATGTTATTAACATTATGTAATTATTTAAGTTTATAACGGTCATTTTGTCGATCTTAGGTACTTGAGTCAAAAATAAAATTCTTATAATTACAAGTTGTTCATGTGGTGATATATCCATTATATCAAGAATTATACTCATGATATAGATATCATATATCTCATATATATCCAGTATATACATGCATTTATAATATTCCATAACGTTTAGAGGTAAGAAATGAAATTCACCGTTCATGGAGACGGTAAACCATACGTACGCATGAACACTACTTTCATTTCTATTTCGTATTTAATGAAATCATAATGATATAAAGGTATATTATAATTCCAGTATAACATCATATATAATATCATTTACTCTATCCTTTATACATCCCACATATGGTATTAACGATTCAAATCACTTTGAGGGGGCGGTAGTCCGCACTTCCTAAAATGAAAATATCGCGTTTACCCATAATGGAAACAATAAAGGTATGCCATAAATGAAAAATAAATAACCTTAAGTAAAACATAAACATATTATATATCATTTATAAATAGAGTGACATCTTAATGGCCACCTTTGAAGGTGTTTTATGAGTGTTGAACAATCATCGTTTCGTGAGGCAGAAATTCGCCATCCACAGATACTGTATGTTCTTTAACCATTAGATGTAGGTGTGTGTAAGTGTAGCTCGAATACTCATTATAACAAAATCCTAGTATATTTAGGATACTGGTGTTGTCACAAAATAAAGTAATAAAAACAGTTAAGGGTTTGGATAAGCAAAATAAAACAAAATAACATAAGAGAAGACATTACCTTAAAATCGGGTAACTCCTTTTTGATTTGAGCCAAAGGCTTCCTCGGGAAGAATTATGCCCAAAGTGAGGCTTCTAGGAGTAAGGGAGGGAATTTGGGAGAGTATTTGGGCAGAGTTTGGGCGATCCAAAAGGCTTTGAAAGGGTTAGTAAGGTGGTAGTGGTGGGGGCCTTTTATTAGTGGAGAGGAGGGGCACTCTTGGAATGTAATGAAATATTACTTTATTATACAATGATTTTAGGATTATAAATGTCCCACACTTCTATAATTGGATGATAAGGTGATAAGGGTTCTAAATATACCAATCCAATAGGCTTTGGACAAGTGTAAGCCTTGGATTTTACATTATCTTTTCATTTTATTTAAATTGTTAATTAATGAAGTAATCGCTGCATCATCATGGTGTCATAAATAATTTAATTTATTTAATGTCTACAAGTTATAAAAAAATTATGATTATGTAGGAAATATTTTTATATTTCTAATTAATATTTATAGTCAATAATATGACTTGTATAACCCCATTTAAAAATTGTTTTAGTAAAACAACTCTTGTTTGTGACCTTTTTATTTTAACATTAAATAAAAAGTTATTTATGTCCTTTTCCTACCAAAGTGGCTCCATGGGGTCCCCAAGTTGACCCATGGATTTTATGGGTCGTCCATGACACATCCAATAGTGGTTGGACAAGTTTTAAGGTCATTTCATATTTTTATAATATCATTTTTACCGTAAATTTCACTAATTACCTTTAATCACGATTAATTAAACTTAAAAGTTACTATTCTCCAAAAAATTATTTTAATCCCATTAAACCACATTTTACTTCCTAATGACAACCATGTATGTCGGATTTTTGAAAATCAAATCACAGAAGTGGTAATGCTTCATTTAAACGAAAAATCAGTTTTTTAACTACCACTTAGTGGTTTGTCTATTCATCAAAAATTGAAGTTTTTTAGAACAATGACAACATTTTACCCTAAGATATAATTGATATTTCGAATTCAAAAATGATGTCTATTTTATGAAATTCCAAACATATAAGTTGCATTAATTAATTTTATAATTAATTCCCGATGTCACAACAAATAGCGTGTTTTTTAGAAACAATATATATCAAAAGATTGACAATTGTTTATGTCCAATTTCAAAGTGAAATTAATTCTAATGAACACCATTGGATATAATGGTAAAAATATATTCTAATTATACTTTAAAACAAATCAATAGTATAACTTATCACTATAAATTATTTTGATTAAAAAATTTGTTTTAAGTAATTTTCATTATTCATAAAAATTTGGAAGTTCTCAAAAAATTACAAAAAATTCAACATAGGCTAATTTCAACATTCCGAATCCAAAAGTGAAGTCATTTTTGAAATATAAAATATATATAATTTCAAAAGGTGGGTATTAAAATTCATAATGACTATTTATATTAGTCGCGGTGTGTTATAACTCGAACTTGCGTAAAATGCAAGCTATTGCATTATTGAAAGAGAGGCGTATCGTGAAAGCTCGGGGTGTTACACCATACCCAAACATTCATAATTGAAATTAAAAGGTCAAAAAAAATTAAAGAAAATTGGACAAAAATGGGAAAGGAAGGAAAAACCCTTACTTGGAAGTGTGCTTCCAAAGGCTAGAGAGAGGCTTGTGAGAGGCTTCTTGGGAGCTTGGGTGAGTTTATATAGGAAAGGTGAGGGAATTCTTTATTATTTAGGTTTGGGACCCCTTATATTAAATTAATCCAAACCACAAACCATCCCATGGTTTTTCCCATGGTTTTTGGAAAAGGGAAGAGGAAAAAAATATTTTATAAGGTCAAATTCCGAACTTCTTAAAATAATAGGGTTGCTTATGTTGAGGTGAGTCACACTCCCATTGAAAAAAATTTAAAAAGACAAGGGGTTTAATAAGTCTCGAGGGGTCCATTAATGCTTTGAAAAGTAAGTCAAACAAATCCAAAATCACATTATTTTAATGGTAAAACATATATTAGATGAACATAAAGATTATAGTATTTTATTACGTCACTATTGGGTCATTATGATGTCATAAAACACATTATATATTTAAACGGTGTTTAATTTTTACCCAAAAATTTGACTGTCTCAGAAAATTATGAAAAATTCACCATTGGATAATTTCGACGTCCTAATTCCAGAAATAACATTTATTTTATCTAAATAATTTTCTGAATATGTTAATTTTCACTTTAAAATAAAAAACGACATTTATAAAAAATTCACGGGTTTTGACAGAAATGGCTTTCAAAACTTAATAAAAATTATAATTGCATTCATAAAATTGTAAGATCATTTATATTTAATAAAAATTAATTTAATAATAATATTTTATGAAAATATTATTTAATTAAAAATTCCATTAATTTAATAAAATAGAATTCTTAATTAAATAAAAACTAAAAACACTATTTGCACATTAAAAACTATTTACAATGTATCAATGATGAAAAGAACATATATACATTTTTAAATACAAAAAATAATGTACATGAACATAGTACTATCGATTAGTTACATAACCCCTTAAAATAGCCGTGTAAAACCTAAGTGTATGGTGTGCGATGGTGACAGACTCTTGGGGTTGCTCGGATAACTATGCTCGGGTGGTAATATCCATCAAAATCCACTTTTTCCGTATACGGTCCCATTCGAGCTTGACATGATGAAGCTCATCTTGGGCTTCGTCAAGAGCAAATCCCAAGGACGCCACCTCTTTTCCGAGCTCCGACAAATGGGCTTCGTATGAGGCAATTCTAATGGATGAGGCCATCACTTTCTTTGTCTGAGTAAATTTGGATTTGTTAAAGCCCTATATTTATACAAATCATGTGATCACTATTCAACGCCTATATTAGCAATGGTCAAAATTCTTATCATAAAACGAATAAAGTTGAAATTTTATATAAACATAAAGAGACATTTAATTAGATCAAGAGAGATTTCCATTAATTAAACATTGGGTCGTTACACATGTGACCTATTATCAGTGTGAGAAATAAATAACAGAATGTTTTTCTATTGCAATACAAAGGTAGTAGAGGGTTTTTATGATGAATTTTAAATCATGTGGTGGTTGGACCGAGATATGGGATCCCTTCATCTCTTTGTATCTCATTGAAAATGAGAATTATGCCACATGTAGTTCTATGATGAAACCTATATGTATTAGTTTGGTCTATGTGTAACGGGGGGACATATTTTTATAGTGGTTGGGACCATGAGATAGGGTCTCAGAATCATTTCGTATCCCATGATGGCAAGAAAAAAGCCATAATTTTTTCATAAATATGACATGGTAGGTGACAAATACTAGAGGCAATGTCTTCTCAAGTGAGAATATTGTGGTGTTATATAGTTTATCATCATACTACAACATTAATTTTTCCATGTAGTTTAATGTCATGCAGTGAGGGAATGCATACTATACAGTTTAACATCATAAAATGATGACATTTTATCCTATTGTTTAACATAATGTGATAAGGTAATATTCCAGGTAGTTTAGTGTCATGCAGCTAGGATGTATTCCATTAAAATTTGACATCATGTGGCCATGACATATTCCATGTAGTTTAATATCATGCAGTCATGAATTATTCCATGAAGTTTAATGTCTTGTGTTCAAGACTTATTCTATGTTTTTTAACATCATGAAATCAATATTTATTCAATCCAGCTTAACATCATGCGATCAAGATATATTCTAGATTGTTTAACATCATTCATTCAGGATGTATTCCAGGTAGTTTAACGTTATCATGTCATGACGTATTCCATTCTCTTCGACATCATGCAGTCCAGACGCATTCCATACAGATTGACCTCATGTGGTCAGTATGTATTCAATGTAGTATAACATCATGTTGTTAGGACATTTATTTTGTATAAATTAAATATTTATTTTATATCCTTGGATTGGTTGGAGATTTAATGAGCTATCTATCCTTTGAAATTAAGAAATATGATTCATTAGAGAATTCCTTGGGTATTTCATATGGTCCCTCCCACTTTGGTTCCAATAATGGGGGTTTCTTTTCAAGTATCATTGGAGTTCTAAGGACCAAAACCATTTATCCTTCGGGGAAAGGCCAATGGAAAACATTTTTGCTAAGGTATTGGGTAATTCTATTTTGGTAAATCAACAAATAATAAAAGGTATGAAATCTTCTCTCATATAGTCACTACAAATAATCAAGACACTTTTTGGATTTCTCATTTGGGGATAGTTGATCGTAGATTTCATTATGGAGTGAAGGAAATTTAACTTCAATGTGTAAAGCCACCACTGTCCTGTATAATAATTAGTATGGGGTTTCTTTGAGTGTTGGTGTGGGTCATGGTTTGGAAATCGCAAAGAGCATGGAGGAACTCATCCATACATGACTTATTATCCTTGAATACCAACTTCTGAAGTATATTGGACAGGTAACTATTGAATGCCACTATGTGTTCATTGGATACTACATGGCATCATAATTAATGGATTTTTGGGATACTATACTCTAGATATAATTTTTCCAATTCAAATGAACAAATGTTGGTTTTATTGTCTGTTAGTATTGTATTGGGGACACCAAATCTTGTGATGATGTTGCCTTTCACTAACCTAACAATGATTCTTTCCCCAACCTATGTGAGGGTTATAACTTCTACCCACTTGGAAATAAGTCCCTCACTGTGAGGATATACTTGAATTTATTAGTTGTAGGGGGAGGATATAGTCCCAAAATGTCTATTTCTCATATAGAATATGGCTAGAGTTACATAGTTGTGTAGAGTAACTCTAGGGGAAGCTAGATGAATTTGGAATGAATTAGATAGGAATGTAACTTCTTGTGGAATTATATTAATCTTTCATCACATTGGGAATGTAGTATCCAAGCATTCAAATTCAGTGGAAAATATTAGGTCCTAATTGGAGTGACTCATAAGAACTATCATGCACTTCCTTCAGAACTAAGTTGGTTTCTTCTCCATCAAAGCATCAAAGAATGATCATGTAACACCCCGACCCCTCTAGGCTAGAGTCGGTGCATTACTTGTGATATTGGCATGGTTAGAAGGAATGAAAATATCAAAGGAACGATAATTTTAGTAGTCTTGAAGAAACAATATACATAGATGTTACTCAAATTACATTGGAAAAGTTTTCAAAATATAATACATAATGAAAACTGAAATCTGCATCCACAAGAACTTAATAAATGATATCCTCTTTGTCACCTGTTGAAATTACACAATGAAAGGGGTGAGCTCAAATGCTTATTAAGGGTTAAAAATAGCAAAAGCATGAATAAAATAATAAGTGAATCATAATCATTTTGACATAATACATATGGCATGGTGAATAGATGAAAAACTAACACCATTAATAAACTGAGAATGAAATTACATCCATAGATTTTGTCATAGTGAAAACCTGATGGATAGTAACAACTAAAAATGAATAAAGAAAATTCTTATTATTTGGACATCATGTATCTGTCACATGAAACCATAATACCATAAAAAAGTTTAGTTCTATGGGTAGAAACCCGTTTGATTTTAGGAAACAAACTTGAAGGGTTTGTCGCCAATCTGATTTTTCTCATGAGACCTACCAATGCATCGAGGGGCAGTAGAAGGCCCCATCCACCACTTTCTATCGAAATCATTCTTTATACATTGATTAAATACAAGATCAATATGCCTTATCAATATCTGTATAGTGTAGAGTATATGGATTCATCAATATTTCAATATTTAAAACAACTTTCCAAATTAACACCGTATGTAAATTGGTATATGGTTTAGACAATGACATATCCATAATATGAGATTATGGATATTTATTATAAATATAATTTAAAATGAAAAGTGAACTCAAATGGGTATTAGGTACTCCACATAAGAATTATTAGGTGCACAATACAATGTTAGTCACAACAAAATAGTTGTTGAGACAAAGTCTCTTTCCACAATGTAATCGGTTGAATCATATGACCAGAACATAATAACACTCAAAGGAATCATTGAATAACTTGAATATAAAGATAATAATGTTATTATATATCAAATGGACGTACACATATTCCACATACAAGAAATAAGTGGTGAATAATGAAAATCTCATAGAAATGAAAGTGAGATGAGAAACCCCTTACAAACATTTTGGCATGGTAACAAGTGTTATTAAGAGGGATTAATGAGAGGTAAAGGGTTATTCAATTATTTATATGTCAAAAGGGAAGTATGGGGGAGGTTTTAAAACCTACCCCATCATTTTTTATTAAAAATAAAATGGCACAACATAGGGGAGATTCTTGAACAAAAGTGAGAGAGAGGATCCCTTACCTTATGCTCGAAGGTGTTCTTGATTGTTCTGAACAACCTAAATAATCAAATTTATCTTCATTAATTAATAATTCCAGAACCTAATGTACATATAATCGATATTTTAGGACCTTATTAGGTTCATTAATGTGATTTTTTATGTTTAAAGAGATTAAATTTTCTTGTTTTGGTAGCATTTTCTTCCTTGGTTTTCATGATATGTTTACTTGTCTTCCAGAATGGATGTTTGTTTGAAATATGGTTAAACATCCAGAATTATTAATATAAATTCTTAGTGAAATTAAATATATATATATATGATCTTTTCATGATTCTGGTTATATACCATGAGGATGACTCATTCGATGAGTTAAAATAAATGGTTGGATTTGGCTTGGCGGTTTTGTGCACAATAAACGTGTTTTGTATTATCATTACATATTATAAATGTGTAAAGATTCCAGAACATTAATCAAGATGAAATAAATATATTATGACCTGTTTCAACCATTTAAAAGGTTTCATGACTAGTATTTAAGATATTAATACAAATTGAGAACTCGTCTTCCTTGCGTGTGATAAATTTACACATGTCGGACGGTGCATGCATTTATTGTATAAAAGGAGATGAAAAGAGAGATTATGATGAAATATTACATTAGAAAAATGAAAATCAAGTAAATTTAAGGCACGAGAAAAATAATGTCATTTTGATGAGGGGAGTTTGTAAGGGAGAACAAAATAATGGAACTTTGTAAATGAAATTGAAAGAAAAGAGACGGAAGGTTCACCTCTTGAGTACTCCTCCTTGAGAAAATTTTTAAGACCTTTGTTTTTTTGCCTTTTGGTGAGAACAGTAGGTCTTGGATGTGTTTGGAGGGCTTGGGAAGATTATTTTAATGAATTTAGGCAAGGCTTGAATCTTGATTGGTGTGGGAGGAAGAGGGGGTGAGGGGTGGTTTATATAGTTGAGGGGAGATGAGTTTTCTTAATATTATAATCATTAATTTATTATTTCCTCTCAAGAAAACCAATAGTGAGTATTACATGACCAAGAATAGTAATATATGAATGTGACTTCGAACCAATTGGTCTTAAATCATCAGATCATCATAAATGACTCAAAAAATTCCTTATTTAACATTTATCATAAATTATCGCATTTTACTATTCATCAAAATTTTATGTATTTCAGAAATATCCCAAAAATTCACCCTAACCATTTTTCAATGTGTAGAATCAAAATATGAAGTATATTTTTTTGTAAAATAATTTTCTAAATATTATTAATTTACTATTTAAATAAAATAATTATTTAATTGAAAAATATATATACTTAAAATATTTATCTTCATTTTTAAGGTGCCTAAATTCATTTATACATTCAAGGGCATGAATACAATTCATAAGAGTCATATTACTATTCATAAGGGTGAGTTTCTATTCATAAGGGTGGGTTACTATTCATAAGGGTAGGTTACTATTAAATGAAAATTAACTTAGTTCTATTAGACTCTAAATATCATCTTGAACACAACTGTGTATATTAGAGTTTTAAAATTCAAATTGCAGCGTTGGAAAATTTATGTTTAATGGATAGGTTATGGATATCTCTTATAAGTAACCATGTTTTTTTACATATAGGCTCATTGAATCATGAAATATATGCTATAACTAAAATGTATTTAAGAGAAATATACCATGAAGTGTTTGGTGGTGCTGAATTATTCCCTCCTTCGGAAATTTCATCCTTAAAATTTTATGTATGAAGCCCACAAAAAAGATGTAAGTTGTTCTCTTTCATGAAATCCTCTGGTTCCCATGTAGCTTCCTCCATATTCTAGTTCCTCCAAAGAAACTTTACTAGAAAATTTGTCTGATTTCTCAATACCTTCTCCCTTATGTCAGGAATCCCAATAGGCTTTTCACAGTATGAAAAATCAGGTGGCAGTTCAATTTCTTCACAGGTGAGTACATGCATTGGGTCTGGAATGTATTTCTTCAATAATGATACATGGAACACATCATGGAATTTGGATATATTTGGTGGCATTGCTAAATGGTAAGATACTACTTCGATTCTTTCCAGAATTTCAAATTGTCCGATATACCTAGGGCTCAGTTTCCCTTTCTTACTATACCGTAAGACGACATTCCATGTAGATACTTTCAGAAAGACATTATCTCCCACTTTAAATTCCAAATCCTTTCTCTGATTGTCAGCATAACTCTTCTATCTACTTTGGGATTCTTTAATATGGGCTTGGATTGCTTTCAGATTTGTCTTTGTCTCTTCAATAAGTTCTGTGACTATAGGTTTCCCCTCACCAACTTCATCCCAACAAGTTGGAGTTCAACATCTCTTATCATATAATGCTTTATATGGATCCATTTGAATAGTATAATTGAGACTCACTACTGGAAATCCATGTTTTTCCAACGGTTTAAAACCATTGGGAAAGGCCCTCAAATTGTTGGGGAATCTTATCCCAACGGTTTTAGAAACCATTGGGCTGTGAGGCGTTGGGAAAGCCTTATACCAACGGTTCACGTTGAACCGTTGGGGAAGGCTGTTTAGATTTCTGTTATACCAACGGTTCATCTGAACCGTTGGAAACATCAGTGCAGAGGGGAATGCCAACGGTTTTAAAACCGTTGGGATAAACATATAGGGGCTGTATAACCCAACGGTTCTGAACCGTTGGGAAATGCAGGAAATGCAGCAGGGGTATAACCCAACGGTTTTGAACCGTTGGGAAATGCAGGGGTATAACCCAACGGTTTTGAAACCATTGGGAAATGCAGTAGCACACATATAACCCAACGGTTTTGAAAAATGCAGACACACATATAACCCAACGGTTTTGAAACCGTTGGCTTAGACCCCCATTAATTTTAAATGAAACAGGCTGCAATCAACTGCAGGCTGCAATGAAAACTATGTGAAAAATGTACCATCTCACAAAAAACACACTGCAACCTGCAAAAACAGAAAAAAAACACTCATTCTGTGTGTTTAGGAACACTGCAACCTGAAATCAACTGCAAGCTGCAATCACAAAAATCAAACTGCAGCCTGCAATCACAAAAAACACACTAAAGCCTGCAATAAAAAAAACACACTGCAACCTGCAATCACAAATAAAAAAACACTCATTATGTGTGTTTAGGAACACTGCATCCTGCAAACAAAGAAAACACACTGCACACATAGAAAACTCACTTCAATCACCTGCAATCACAGAAAAAACACACAAGAAACACATATAAATAATCATCTCATTTTTGAAGGCTTACTCACATCCATTCCCCTTGAATGGTTCACATATTGATGTGGTAGAGAGACCAAGAACCAACAAAATGTTGTCTTGTTGATCAAATAGAGAGGGGGATATTGAAAATTCAAGTTTATAACTCATATATGAAGAATCCCCTACCTCAATCCTGATCTATCAGATAAGGGTTATTAGTTTTGATTACTTTAGTATAAATTTGATATTTTTTTCGATGAATTTAATCATTCAATATACTAACCTAGAAGGATATTTACACTATGACCATTATAAACCTTTTGTTCCTAGAGTATAATGATAGGGGAATCATATACTATGTGGCAATGACTTCTATAATGTCAAGAGATTTAGTTATATTGTTGCATTTATCAAGGTATTGGTTTGTGTTTAAGAGAGGGATATTGGTCAGGCTTCTGTCACACATAGATTCTATGGGGATAGATATTTACTTGATTCATGAGAGATATTGCATGCTTAATTATCAAGGGGATCTGCTATGATGACATCCAAAATGGTGTTTGTCAGTGGTTATGAATCATTTACATCATCTGTTGGGATCACTTTAGAATTTTCTATCATATTCTAAGAGGATAAGATTACAAGGTAATATTCTATACCCAATCTGTAATGCAAACATTCAGATAATCCTCAATGACAATCCAATAGATTACTACATGAATTTTAGTATATACCTTCCATAGATGATTTTTATATCCTTTGAAATTTAAATGATGACCCACCCCCACCCCCTGCCCAGCCCACCCCCTCCCCACCAAACCCCATACACAGCCCCCCTCCTCCCCACCTCACCCCCGCCAAGCACCCCCACCTCCCCCACAAATTCCCATAGGGTAGTTTATTTTAAGTTTTAATCGTATTTTTTGGGTTTTTGGTGACCCATTCAGGATTCAATCTATGGATACTTTGGATAAATTAGGTGTTTTGAGATATTTTTGGGGGTTTTAGTTTGCGAGAACTCATGTACATGATGTGTAGTTTTGAGAACACACATCATGTGTTCTTCGTACTTGGGAAAGATGGGTTTTGGGAACTAAAAGATTTATACAAGGGGGTGGGTTACAAGCCATGTAGTGGTGACTCGGGGTGTGCTAGTGGCAGATGACCATATAGGGTATAACGCTATATCTAGTGCGAGGTACATGGATAGGCATTGTTGATAGATGATCAGTTGGAGACATTGCTGATCGATGATCACGTTTTTCTAGTCGTCGATGTATTGGTGCTGCCATCAACATGGATGTTCTTTCACCCCCATATCTTATCTTTTCTCACCCATAGCACATCCCCCCCTCTCCCCCACCTGCACAGCCACCTACAACCCCCTGTCCAGCCCCCCTCCTCACCTCACCCCTGCCCCCCCCACCCCCTCCAGCACATCCCCCCTCATCTTGACCTCATTTTGACCTCTTAAATATCAATCAAAATGATTCTCTACAGGTAAATTACAACAAAACTGCAACCTAAAATGATATATTGCTTGTGTTCATAAGGGGATCATAATAGAGAGTACATTGCAGCGAAATGGAACCAAAAAATCGAAAATAAATGAAGGCATACATACTGATTTAAAGTGAATGAACAAAAAATACTTGAATCAAAGATAAGATGACCGTTTGGAAAGTAGAGTTAGAACCCTCGAGAGCAGGTAGGGAAGTTGGGTTCCAAACACAACTTAAAATCGTAAGGGGATCATAACACGTACCCATTTAATGCAGAAGAATAGAGCGTTGGAAAACCAGACCTGTCGCGCTGGGAAGTAGGGTTCGCGTTGAGAGTCGGTTGGGATGTAGGATTCATGTCGTGCTATTGGAAAAAATCTTCCATATGGGTGTGTCGAGCTATGGTTTAGGGTAAAATGAGAAGGGTTATGGGTTCTCATAGAGATTTTGGAAAAAAAGCGTGAGTGCTGATGAGAAGGGAGCGGCGAGCGGCGAGCGGCGATGGGTGGTTGGGATGGGAGCGGCGGCGAGGGGTGGTCGGTATGGGAGCGGCAGCGAGGACGAGAGGAGTATGGGATTGGCGCCGAGGGTTTGGAGAAGTGCGGCTTAGGGATTGGAGAAGTATCCCGACAGGACTGCGAATCGTCACAGGGTGTCGTCCTGGAGTAGGGCCAAATCACGGCGTGACCGCGGCGTGACCGCGGCGTGTTGGCCCGGTCCAGCAACATCTGCAGGGCAGCATCTTCCAGCCAGGAGTGAAGGGAGTGGGAGGAGGCTGGAATGCTAGTGGAAGGAGGCTGGTTGCAGGTGCTTGGGGGATGGTGCGGGCTGATTCGAAGGTGGAAGGGGGCTGTTGCGGGCTGGAATTCTGGTGGCAAAGGGATGAAATGAAGGTGGATGGGGGCTGGTGTGGGTTGGATGTCGCTGGAGCAGGGTCAAATCATGACATTACCGCGGCGTGACCACAGCGTGATCGCGGCGTGATCGCGACGTGTTAGCCCGGACCAGTGACATACGCGGGGCAACATCTTCCGGCCAGGAGCGAAGGGAGCAGGAGGAGGCTGGAATGCTGGTGGAAGGGGGCTAGTTGCAGGTGCTGGGGGGTGGTGCGGAATTATTCAAAAGTGGTAGGGAGGGCTGTTGCAGGCTGGAGTGCTGGTGGCAGAGGGCTGAAATGAAGGTGAAAGGGGGCTGGTGTGGGATGGATACCGCTGGAGCAGAGCCAAATCATGGCGTGACCGCGGCGTGATCGCGGCGTGACTGCGGCGTGACAGCGACGTGTTGGCCCGATCCAGCGACATCCGCGGGGTAGCATCTTCCGGCCAGGAGAGAATGGAGCGGGAGGAGGCTGGAATGCTGGTGGAAAGGGGCTGGTTGCAGGTGCTGGGGGGGTGGTGTGGGCTGATTCGAAGGTGGAAGGGGGGCTGTTGTGGGCTGGAATGTTGGTGGCAGCGGGCTGAAATGAAGGTGGATGGGGGCTGGTATGTGTTGGATGTCACTGGAGCAGGGCCAAATCACGGCATTACCAAGGCGTGACCGCGGCGTGACCGCGGCGTGACCGCAGCGTGACCGCGGCGTGACCACGACGTGTTGGCCCGGTCTAGCGACATCCACGAGGCAACATCTTTCGGCCAGGAGCGAAGGGAGCAGAAGGAGGCTGAAATGCTTGTGGAAGGGGGCTAGTTGCAGGTGCTGTGTGGTGGTGCGGGCTGATTTGAAGGTGGCAGGGAGGGCTGTTGCGGGATGCAATGCTGGTGGCAGCGGGCTAAAATGAAGGTGGAAAGGGGCTGGTGTGGGCTGGATGTCACTGGATCAGGACCAAATCACGGCGTGACCGCGGCGTGACTGCGGCGTGACCGCGGCGTGACCGCGGCGTGTTGGCCCGGTCCAGCGACATCTGTGGGGCAGCATCTTCCAGCCAGGAGTGAAGGGAGTGGGAGGAGGCTGGAATGCTAGTGGAAGGAGGCTGGTTGCAGGTGCTGGGGGGATGGTGCGGGCTGATTCAAAGGTGGAAGGGGGCTGTTGCGGGCTGGAATGCTAGTGGAAAAGGGCTGAAATGAAGGTGGATGGGGGCTGGTGTGGGTTGGATGTCACTGGAGCAGGGTCAAATCACGACATTACCGCGGCGTGACCACAGCGTGATCGCGGCGTGACCGCGACGTGTTAGCCCGGTCCAGTGACATACGCGGGGCAACATCTTCCGGCCAGGAGCGAAGGGAGCATGAGGAGGCTGGAATGCTGGTGGAAGGGGGCTGGTTGCAGGTGCTGGGGGGTGGTGCGGAATTATTCAAAAGTGGTAGGGAGGGCTGTTGCAGGCTGGAGTGCTGGTGGCAGAGGGCTGAAATGAAGGTGAAAGGGGGCTGGTGTGGGATGAATATCACTAGAGCAGAGCCAAATCATGGCGTGACCGCGGCGTGACCGCGGCGTGACCGCGGCGTGACCGCGGCGTGACCGCGGCGTGACCGCGGCGTGACCGCGGCGTGACCGCGGCGTGACAGCGATGTGTTGGCCCGATCCAGCGACATCCGCAGGGCAGCATCTTCCGGCCAGGAGAGAATGGAGCGGGAGGAGGCTGGAATGCTGGTGGAAAGGGGCTGGTTGCAGGTGCTGGGGGGGTGGTGTGGGTTGATTCGAAGGTGGCAGGGGGGCTGTTGTGGGCTGGAATGTTGGTGGCAGCGGGCTGAAATGAAGGTGGATGGGGGCTGGTGTGTGTTGGATGTCACTGGAGCAGGGCCAAATCACGGCATTACCACGGCGTGACCGCGGCGTGACCGCAGCGTGACCGCGGTGTGACCGCGACGTGTTGGCCCGGTCTAGCGAAATCCACGAGGCAACATCTTTCGTCCAGGAGCGAAGGGAGCAGAAGGAGGCTGAAATGCTTGTGGAAGGGGGCTAGTTGCAGGTGCTGGGTGGTGGTGTGGGCTGATTTGAAGGTGGCAGGGAGGGCTGTTGCGGGATGCAATACTGGTGGCAACGGGCTGAAATGAAGGTGGAAAGGGGCTGGTGTGGGCTGGATGTCACTGGATCAGGGCCAAATCACGGCGTGACCGCGGCGTGACCGCGGCGTGACCACGGTGGGACCGCGGCGTGACCGCGGCGTGACCGCAGCGTGACCGCGACGTGTTGGCCCGGTGCAGCGACATCCGCAGGGCAGCATCTTCCGGCCATGAGCGAATGGAGCGGGAGGAGGCGGGGCAACATTCCGGCCGTCGCCCTGCCGCCAAATGATACAACATATCAACTATTTAATATGCTATAACAATGGATCACCAGAGAAGGTTGTAGCGAGTGACACAATGACGCAACGTCTAAAGGGAAACAAAATGACAGAAAATAACAATCACTACTCTTTGGTTTAGAAGACAGCGCACCTCCATTGAAGGGGTTTTTTATAAAATCATGGCATTGCTTTATCACAAAATTCATTTAATTATATTTAACATTTATTCTATAACTCATTCAGCACAAATCAAATGCAATAAGTTAAGCAACTAGATCAACATAACTATCACTGTGAGTTTTCACAGACAGCGCACCTCCGTTGGAAGGGTTTTATTATAAAAAATGATGTTATTTATCAAATGAAATGATTATATAAAAAGAACACTTATTCAAGATATGCAAGTCGATATAATTATGCATAATTAAGAAAGAAGGTAATACAATTTAAAGAATTCTTTAATTAAAGAGACTAGAAGAGGGACCCTACCTCAAGGTGGAACCAAGCCATCCACTTCGGCTCTTGGATCTTTCTAACTAAAAGCCGACGCTCCCCAACTGAGTATACACACCTTCACACACATGCAAGGACACCTATCCCCTATGCACACACCCACATGGCCATGAGCATGTGCAAGGGGATCCTTACACATATGCTTAAATGCATATACCAGTCTCCACTCTCCTGCGTATGCATTTCTATATATATACATGGCTACACCAATCCCCATACGTGCATAATCATTGCCATGGTTGACTATACACGTAACGGGGGAACCCACATACATATACTTACTTACCTATGCACACGCAGGCGAGTCACCCTTGACTTGGTGACTCGAAACCAACGAGCAGGGATCAACGCACTACAAAAAGGATATTAAGAACCCTAAAACACATAAAGGACCCTACATAACCAGTGAAAAACCAACCAACAGCATTAAATCCTTACCTCCATTGGCGAGAACCAAATCCACCCAAACCAACACAAAATGATCCAACGCCCTACCAAAAACATAATATGGAGTCAAAAACATTGAACTCCCCAAAATATATGAGGTGCGAGACAAGTAGTAATCATAGAATCTTACCTCGGATCAAAGCCGGCGGATTGAAACAATCTGAACCCCTTCTGGCCTCCTTCGTAGAATATAACTACTCCCTGTCTATAGAAACCAGTAAAAGACCTAAGTGGACAATGTGATAAAGAAAATAAAATAAAAACTAAACTAAAACATACCTGTCTCGTGTGACTATACATGTCACCTCCCAACATATAAGAACCACAACGCCACATAGGTCAAATCATGTTCCTGCAAGCAAGGGGGAAACAAATCCATGTTTCAAAATGATACTATTAAAAAGTACATTCCTATTAATTAACAATTAATCTTCCTATAAATGGTATATAATTAGTTTGGCTCGAGTTTCAGCTTAGTTTGGTTTTGTTCAATACAAGTTTGTTTGGGAAATTACATGGCTACACCATTACTAACGGGTCAAGATAGGTTGTGGTGTAAAGTTATTGTGGAATGGATGGATGAAAACATTATTAGAAGTGATTCCAACTAATCTTCAATGACCAAAACTTCCTAGACGATCTTAAACAAGCTAGATCATGATATCTCTTAGATATTGAGTAGGAAAAATTGTTAGTGATTGAATATGAATCAACATTCACTAATATGGTAAGTATATGTCAAATCATATGATTAATATAAGGCTTAAGGCATGAAGATTTTTGATGAAGTTATGACTAATGATGTGATCATGGACCAGTCTTCTGATTTTTCTCACCTATATATTTGTGGTTAGTATGCTCTCTTTGGAAAATATAGGTTTTACATGAACATGGAAGGGGAGTTTTTTAATTCCTCATTTATGTGGAGGAAATACATCATTTATCAGTTAGAAGATGAAGTGTAAGCACCTCCATAGGTGATCAACCATTACTTAAATTAATTGTTTCTTTAAATAAAAATTCTTATGTATATAAAGATAGTATTAAGAGCCTCGATAGACCCTTAAACACTAACTTGATTATTCGATCATAGTTTTCCAAGGGATTAATTATAACTATGTTCCATGGGAGTCATGGATTCTAATGACGGTAAATGAAAGTAAATAGATTAACATAGTAGACCTATAGATATGGTGTTCACAAGCCGCCTAGGTTTAGATAAAATTATTTAGTGATTTTATGAAAATGAAATCACCCTGTCACTAGTTATCCAAGTGGATAAGATATCAATTGGGATATGAGTGGTCTAACATATGTCTTATAATTTGGATGATATGTGTATGGACTAGATGAGGGTTTAGATCATGTAAAATATTCCTAAGAGGATTGGTCCTTATGGTGATAAATGTGGCAATTGTACGTCTAGTGTTTGATGAGGAAATACTTATGAGGATGGATTGGAATCTTGGTGGGTTCTTAGAGTGGGATGGTCCCTCAGAGTCTATAAAATGTATTATGAAAGGTTTTACTCCATTTAATGATTCAGAAGTTAAACTAAGGAGATCAAGGATGAGATGCTACTGTGAGTATTGGGTATTGTCGGACATACTGGAATTATAATGCCAAGAGGCTTGGTGTGTTAGTGGGGCTGGGTTAAAATACATGATTTTAATGAGGTTCTTGACCAGATTCTTAATAATATAATTAAGGAATGGTCGACATGCCGAGAGAAGACTATAGTGTGTGGGATGAGGATTATGGGATAATCCTCGAGAGATGAGTCTATACTATGTGACTGAGAGGATAGAATGTGATATGTTTGATATGATTGGGTGAGTGGCCAACCCATGTGAGGAGGATATGATGTATGGAGACACTTGGGGTTATTTATGCTATCTCATGGAGACATTTGGGGTTATTTCAACATACTCCGGAAATGTTCTCACATTATGTTTTAGAAAAACAAATCCATCTCATGGAAGACCCGAAGGCTACTCTAGCTTCCAATGTTTCCTCACACAAACAAGTGAGAAACCTCACCAATTAACCATAAGAAAAAAAAAGAGATTTCATAGTCAAATAAGGGGTGGAAAAAACAAACTAGTAACTGCATAATCAAACAAGTTACCACACGGACAAGAAATCAAATGCATGATCAAATAAGTGACACCATGAATAAAATTATAATTTGAAAATGTAAAAGGCTCTAATAACCCTCTTGAAACCTCCAACCGTCATAAAACACAAAGGGTTTTATAAATTTGGGACCCTATAACAGATATCTCTCAAATAATTAATGTCCTTTAGAATTTAAAACAAACTTGAAAAGGAGAGAAAGGGGCGTGAACATCCACCCTATGAAATGACTCCCAAGGATATCATTATATAAAGAACATAACTTCACATCAGATGAACAAGGTTCATAACCATGCAACATCATTAAATAACCAAAAAAACACTCTCGTGTGAGATACCTCTCAAAAAAGGGCAAATCCATTAAAAAGCATCACATCGAAGAAGAGAAACGATCTCATAAAACAGTATAAAGTCAAACACATTGTATCAATATAAATGAAACAAGAAAAGAATATAAATAAGAAAGATCACCGCTCAAACAAATTGGGATACTGATTATAATACACATGTCATGCAGTTTTTGGGTTTCACGTATGCAAATGTGGAATCAAAAAACATTGATTCAATATACAGGTGAACTCAATGATGTATTGTTTAATCACCCTCCTTTGGATAATTTTGTACAGGCAATAATCATCAACAGAGCTAAAATAAATCATATAAAACATTGGAAATGACAGTTATATATCTTGAATGAATCATATAAATACTAATAATAACTCATAATTAACCTGAATTCAAACTTACAGAGAGTTAGAATTGATGCTTACACAGCAGAAGGGGGATTCACGAGCGACCATGAGCGGGAATCTGCGAGCGGCGAGCATGATTCAGGATGGGAGGAGGGGAACTCAAGGGGGGTGAGAGCGGTGGTAATGACAGGAGGAGAGAGCGGCAGTAATGACAGGAGGAACGGAGCGGCCCTATAGGGTTTGGATAACTGTGGCTAGAAGGGGGATGTGTGGGAGCTGATGAGCGGGGAGCGGCGAGCGGCGAGCGGTGAGGGGCGAGTGGCGAGTGGCGAGCGGCGAGCGGCGATCGGCGAGTGGCGAGCCGCGAGGGGTGGTCGGTATGGGAGCCCTGGTGAGGACGGGAGGAGTATGTGAGTGGCACCGAGGGTTTGGAGGGGTGCGGGTTAGGAATCGGAGAAGTATCCCGATGGCGGAAGTGATTTTAGATGGATATATCCCAACGGTTCATTTGAACCGTTGGAAAAACCGGTCCATATGATCTATATCCCAACGGTTCATATGAACCGTTGGCATAGGGTCTTTCTCCCAATAGTTTATTAAAACTGTTGGGAAAAAAGCTTTGGGAATGATGGAATTTCCAGTAGTGACTATTGTTGTAGGAAAATTCCACCAAAGGCAACTATTGATCCTACATACCTTGTAAGTCAAGAGATCACGACCTCAGCATGTCCTCTATAGTTTGAATAGACCTTTCAGATTGTCCATCAGTTTGGGTGTGATAAGTAGTACTCATATGAAGCTTAGTCTTCAATGATTTATGGACAATTTTCCAAAATTTAGATGTAAATCAGGGATATAGATCGAATACAATCGATAGAGATGCACCATGAAGTTTTACAGATTCATTAATATAAATTCTTTCCAAGCGCTCAAGTGGAAAATCTTCTCTTATTGGAATGAAATGTGCAGGTTTTGTGATCCGATCCACAATTACCCATATTTCATCATTCCTTCTAGGTGTCATTGGTATCCCAGTGACAAAATCCATCATAATGTTATCCCACTTCAACATAGGAATTGGTATAATTTGCATCAATCCTTTAGGATTCTCTCTCTCTGCCTTCACTTGTTTACAAACTAGACTTCTTGACACGTAGTCAGCAATTTCCCTCTTCATATTATCCCACCAAAAATATTTCTTCAGATCTCTATACATCATGGTGCTACATGGGTGTATAGAGAAATTGGAGCCATGAGCATTGTCTAATAGTTCCCTTTTTAGCTTAGGAAATGATGGAACACATAACCTCTTCCCAAATTCCAGAACTCCTTCATACACAAAGTCATCCAGTCTCCCATTCTTGACAGCATTAATTTTTTTATGAAGATTCTCATCATCAGATTGAGATCTTTTTATCTTCTCTAATAAATATGGTTTAGAAATCATTTGAACGAGGAAATATGTTTCCCATTCTTTAAAAATATCCATATCCATCTTTAGTAGATCCAAAAATAAAGGATCTCTCTCAATCCTCATTTGAGTCAGAAGTCCATGATCTTTCCTTCTTAATGCATCTACCACCTTATTCTCCTTTCTCGGGTGGTAGTGTATTGAAAAATCGTAATCTTTGAGTAGCTCAAGCCATCTCATTTGCCTCATGACGAGTTCTTTTTGTGTGAAAATGTATCTCAAACACTTGTGGTCTGTGTAAATATCACATATCTCTATGTAGAGATAATGCCTCCATATTTTCAGAGCCAAGATTACAGCTGCAAACTCAAGATCTTGAGTTGGATAATTTTTCCCATGAGTCTTTAATATTCATAATGAATAATCAATAACTTTATCATTTTTCATAAGGACGCAACCCAATCCATTCTTTGATGCATCACTGTATATTACAAATCCTCTACTTCCAGATGGAAGAGTCAAAATTAGAGAATTGACCAATCTTATTTTTAATTCTTAGATTCATTCTATAAATTCTTTTTTCCACAAATACTTAACTCCATTACATGTGATATTGGTTAGCGGGTTATCCAGTTGGGAAAAATTCTGAACGAAATGCTGATAGTAACCTGCTAAATCAATAAAACTGTGTACCTTAGTTATATTTGTTGGAGTGGGCCAATCTTGGATTGCATTTTTCCTCACATGATCAACTAGGATTGCATCCTTAGAGAAAATATGGACTAAAAATGATACTAATTAAAGCTATCATTCCCACTTTCTAAACATCCCATATAATTTATTTCTTCTAAGAGTTCTATGAATAACCGAAAGTGATTCTCATGGTCTTCATAGATTTTTGAGTATACGAGGATATCATTAATGAATACCGCAACAAATTTATCAAGATATTCCTTGAGAAATATATTCATTAAATTCATGAATGTAGAGGGTTAATTTGTCAGTCGAAAAGGCATCACTTTAAACATGTAATATCCATACCCAGTCCAAAATGCTATCTTAGGAATATCTACCTTCCTCACATGCAACTGATGATATTCGGATCAATGGTCAGTCTTCGAAAAGTATTGAGATACATAAACTTGGTCAAATAAATCATCAATATGGGGAAGAAGATACTTATTCTCTATTGTAATAACATTTATTTCCCTGCAATCAATGCAAAGCCTCATGGATCTATCTTTCTTCTAGACAAAAAGGTCAGGGGCTCCCCATAGAGAAAGACTAGGTCGAATAAATCTTTTTTCACTGAAATCCTTTAGTTTTTTCTTTATCTCTACTAATTCCACATTGTCCATTCTATAGGGATTCTTTGATATAGGTCTTGCATCAAGAATTAAATCAATAGAGAACTCAACTTCTCACTCTATAGGAGGTCCAGGTAAATCCTCTGGAAATACATCAATGTACTCTTTCACTATGAACACATCATCAATTTGAAGATTTCTTTCCTCACCCATAGATATTGGTTTATCTTCCTCTCCATGTATTTCATTCAGTAGAGCTGTCGGGGGTGGTTCAGATAAGAATCAGGTGGTGAATTTTCTTCCCTAAAGACAAGGAATTCTTCACCATTTTCAAAAATTGTAACTTCCTTCTTCTTACAATAAATATTCACATAATAATTTTATAGACAATCTATACCAACAATTATATCAAATCCAGTCATTGGTATGATGATATGGTTAACTAAAAAAATCACATTTTGGTGTCTGGAGGGGGACTATTCGATATGCCTTTGTTGCAATGATACATCCCTTGGGAGTTTTGACTGACCAATCCTTTATTAAATCAAATTGGTTGTATCTAATTTTCCTGGAAAACTAGAAAGATATAAATGAATGCGATGAACCAGAATCAAATAAAGTGTTGGCTAAGTTTGAGGAAACAATTAAAGTACCTTCCACCACATCATTAGGAATTTCAACCTTCGTGGTGGTAATCGTATAGGCTCTCCCCTATTTTATTGGATTTTTTGAGGCATGTTTCCTTTGTTCTTAGAACACTCATTTGCATAGTGTCCCATATCTCTTCAATTTTAGCATTGAATATCATTGAATTTTTTCTTCCCCTTTCATTCATCAGATCGATGACCCTTTTATCCGCAATTATAGTAGACTCCCATATAATTCAAGCATCTCCCTAGATGATTCATTCCACAGTTCTCACATAATGGTAATAGATTTGTTCCCTTTCTCTTCTTTGGTGCTTCTCATTTTCATTTCTTATTAGAGTACCGCTTCTTATCTTGGTTTCCCTTGAAAAAATTTGATCTAGAAAATTCCTTCTCTATTTTGATAGCACTTGATACAATTTCATCATATGATGAAAATTATTGAGAAGCCAATTCCCTTCGAAGAATTGGATTAATACGTTCAAAGAAATGATCAATCACGTCTATCGAGTCACGTATGTAATCTATGGCATACTTTTTCAACCTTGTGAAAGTAGCCTCATATTCTACAACACTGTCTTCTTCCCTTTGATTTAAGCTAAGTAATTTCCTCTTCATTTTAGTTCGCTGCTCATGAGGGAAATATTTTTCAAATAATATTTCCTTAAAAGTCCTCCATTCCATATCTTCTATTTCTTCTTCCTCCGTTGTATTCTGAATCAAGGACTACCATTGATCAACATCAACCTTGAGACAATATACTACCAGTACTACCATTTCATTTTCATTACATCATAATGCAATCAATATCTTTTAAAGGGACTTGATCCATTGCTCAGCAGTCATTGGGTTAGTAGTCCCACTAAAAGATGGGGGATTTTGCCATGTGAAATGATCCAACACAGGTGTGGAATGGTTATTCGTTACAACCTGAGTAAGATGTCCCAATATGGTCATGATCTGATCTGCTCCAACATTGATTGTGTTGACAGTTTCAGTAGGGATATCGCTACCTTAACCACGAGTATTGATTCCCCTTCTTCTATTATATTCCATTTCTAAATAATGGGATAAACTAGATTAGTTTATGAATCTCAAATAGAAAAGAACCAAACCTAGATTTAAATTCTATGCATAGGTAATATTATAAACATGGTTTATTTGAGGAAAAATTTACATTAAACTCCTTCATAATGGCTTGTAAAAAAATTTGAATTATCCTAAGCATATACCATGGGAGGGTCGAAACCAACAGTGCTGCAAGGCCCATTGTTGGGTACCAGTTCCAGTTTGTGTCTAACTCTAAGCGGTGTTTTTGGGTTTTTCCCTAGATACATCTGTGTGAGAGTTGCCTCTACCTGCTCATATCTAGAATGGGACGTATTACTTATAATATCCACATAATCTATTCCTCACCAAAATAGTAGGATGTTATTATACATTTATCCTCAAATACTACCTTAGGTCTTTGTTCCCGACTATACATTTCTTGCTCTAGTTTCCATGTTTTCTACCAAACTTCCTTTGATAATAACTGTAACACCCTGAACCCTATTAGCTATATCCAATGCATTACATGTGATATTGGCATGGTTAGAAGGAATGAAAATACAAAAGGAATCATCATTTTAGAAGTTGTGAAGAAATTAGATACATAGATGTAACTCAAATTACATCGGAAAAGTTTACAAAATACTATACATAACAAAAAATAAAAACTACATTCACAAGAACTCAATAAATGATCTACTCATCGTCACCCGTTGAAAGTAAACAATGAAAGGGGTGAGATAAAATGCTCATTAATGGTTACAAATAGGAGAAGAACGAATAAAATAATAGGGAATCATAATCATTCTGATATAATCAATATGGCATGGTAAATAGATAAAAAACTCACACTATTAATAAACTGAGAATGAAACTGCATCCATTTATTTTTTCATAGAGAAAACCTCATGGATAGTAAAAACTGTTAATGAATAAAAAATTCTTATTATTTGGACGTCATGTATCTAGCACATGAAACCATAATACCGTAAAAAACGATTTAGTTTTATGGGTAGAGAGCCGTCTTTTTTTGGAAACAAACTAGAAGGGTTGGTTGCCAAACTGATTTGTCTCATAAGACCTACCGATGTATTGAGGGGTTTTAGTAAGACCCACCCACCACTTAATGTCGAAATCATTATTTATACATTGATTAAATATAATAGCAATATGCCTTTTCAATATCCGTATAGAGTAGATTATACAAATTCATCAATATTTCCATAATTAAAATAACTTTCCAAATAAACACCATATGTAAAATGGTATATGGTTTAGAAAACGACATATCCATGATATGAGATTGTTAATATTTAATATAAATATAATTTAAAATGAATATTTATCTCAAATGGTCTGTAGGTAATCCACAAAAGGATTATTAGGGGCACAATACAACGTTAGTCACAACAAAATTGTAGTTGATCCAAAGTCTCTTACCACAATGTAATCGGTCGAATCATATGAAAAGAACATAATAACCCTCACATGAATCATTTAATAACATGAATATAAATAGAATCATGTAATTATATATCAAATGGATGTACACATATACCACATACAAGAAATAAGTGGAGAACAATGGAAATCTCACATAAATGAAAGTGGGATGAGAAACGCCTTACAAACAGTTCAGCATGGTAACGAGTGTTTTTGATAGGGATTAATGAGAGGTAAAGGGGTATTACATTATTTATATGTCACAAGGGAAGTATGGGGGAGGTGCGAAAACTACCCCATCATTAGTAATTAAAAATAAAAGGGCACAACATAGGAGATATTTTTGAACAAAAGTGAGAGAGAGGATCCCTTACCTTATGCTTGAAGGTGTTCTTGATTTTACTTAGCGACCTAAATAATCAAATTTAGATTCATTAATTAATATTTCTAGAACAACATAAACATATAATTGATATTTTATGAAATTATTAGTTTCATTAATGGCCTTTTTGATTGTTTAAGAGATTAAATATTATTGTTATGGTAGCATTTTCTTCTTTGGTTTTCCTTATCCGTTTACTGGTATTCATGAATGGATGTTTGTTTGAAATATAGTTAAACATCCAGAATTATTAATATACATTCTTAGTGGAATTAAAGATATATATATTATCTAATAATTATTCTGGTTATATACCATGAGGATGACTCATTCGATGAGTTAAAATAAATGCCTGGATTTGGCTTGGCGGATTTGCGCACAATAAACTTGTTTTGTATTATTATTCCATATTATGAATGTGTATAGATTCCAGAACATTAATCAAGATAAATTACATATATTATGACATGTTTCAACTATTGAAAAGGTTTCATGACCAGTATTGAAGATATTAATTCAAATTGAAAACACATCTTCCCTGAGTGTGATAAATTTACACATCTTAGACGGTGTTTGCATTTATTGTATAAAAGGATGGGAGAAAAAGAGGTTATGATGAAATATTAAATTATCACAATGAAAATATAGTACATTTAAGGTACTATAATTATCATGGTATTTGGATGAGGATAGGTGAGAATGGAGAACAAAATAATGAAACTTTGTAAAAGAAATTGAAAGAAAAGAGAAGGATGGTTCACATCTTGAGTACTCCTCCTTGAGAATCTACTTAAGGACTTTGTTTTTTACCTTTTGGCGAGACCATAAGGTCTTGGATATGGGGAGAGGGCTTGGAAAGAGTATTTGGAATAATTTGGTCAAGGCTTGAAGCTTGAGTGGTGTGGGAGGAAGAGGGGGTGAGGGTGGTTTATATAGTGGAGGGAGAAGAGTTTTCTTAATATTATAATCATTAATTTATTATTTCCTATCAAGACAACCAATAGTGAGTATTCCATGACCAAGAACAGTAATATATGCATGTTACTTTGAACCAATTGGTATTACATCAGCATATCATCATCAATGACTCAATAAATTCCATGTTTAGCTTTATCGTAAATTATCACATTTATCTATTCATAAAAAATTTAAGTATTTTAGAAAAATACCAAAAATTCACTCTAAACATTTTTCAACGTGTAGCATCCAAAAATGTAGTCCATTTTTCAAAAATAATTGTCTAAATATGATTAATTAAATATTTAATTAAAATAATTATTTAATCGAAAAATATAAACACTTAAAATATTCATCTTCATTTTAGGGTGCCTAAATTCATATATACATAGAAGGGAATGGATAGCATTCATAAGATTCATATTACTATTCATAAGGGTAAGTTACTATTCATAATGGTAGGTTACTACTCATAAGGGTAGGTTACTATTCATTAAAAATTATGTTAATTTGATCAGACTCTAAATATCATCTTGAACACAACTGTGTACATCAGATTTTTAAAATTCAAATCGTATAGTTGGAAAATTTAAGTTTAATGGCTAGGTTTTGGATATATCTTATAAGTAAACATGTTTTAGTCCATATAGGTTCAGTGATTCATGAAAAATAGGCTATAACTAGAATTTATTTAAAAGAAACATACCATGAAGTGTTTGGGATGTTACATATCCCATTAAGGCCCCACTTATAGACTTGCTTTTGTTGATTTGTTCCCTTCTACAGATAAAAATTCATCACTTGTCTCCATATTTTATCCCTTCTAGACCTGTCTAGTGGGAGTTATCCTTTTTTAAGGTAATCTATAATGGTATTCATCTAGTTGGTAGTATGACCATATAGCTCAAGGATGAGACGGATCTCATCATATTCCTCCATGTTGGCTTAAACAAACGTTAAGACCATTTAACAGTGGGAAATGTTGATGATCATACCATCCTAGTTCAGGTTAGACAGGGTTGTGGATGCATTTTCTAATTCATTTTCCTATGTATTTTTTCATTGAAGGAAATGATTTAATGTCAAATATGAGAGGAATTCCATCGTTAACCCTTGAAGGTGGTCAAATAAATAGATTAACTATTCCTTTTTGACAGAATAATCTCCAGGGACTTTCTTGAGGACCAATTCTGAATTACCTTTTATCATAAAATTCTTTACTCTTACTTCATGTCAACACTCTAGGCCAATAATGGTATCCTGATATGATACTTAATTGTTTGTGCGTCCTACTGATAGTAGAGTGGAGTAAGGAATTACTGCGTTTTCCAATGATATGAGTACGACTTAAAGTCCCACTTCACTAAGATTGGGATCCTCCGTCATTTTTCCTATAAGACGTTTAGATATTCTGTTAAAAAGTATCTCACTTATTTGGGGATCTTCATTTTCAGAGAAAAACTCTTCATTGGGTAGTTCAACATATATTGGAATTATTTCTTCTGAGGGGTGTTCTTCCAAGAAATATTTTAGCACTTGGACTTTTATGTCCTTTCGAGGCATGAATTGTATGTAAAATTGTGGAAAGATGACTTCCCAACATTATATACCTCCTGTTAACATTGGATGACTGAGAATTTACTTGAGTGGATTAATACATGAGACCAAATAGACCTCATGGTGTTTTAGATAGTGCCTCAACATCTTCAAAATAAATATTAGTTCAGGACATCCCTTCTCAATATATTAGTAATGAGACTCAACATTGATCATGGTTTGGTTGAGATAGTAAAGATTTTTTCTGATTTTTGGATCATTCATCAATGCATTTAAGGTGCCTAGGTATTTCTCCAATGTAGTCATATACAAAATGGGTGATAGTCATTAGACCGGTGGCATTAGTACTGGCAGACATAAGAGATATTCCTTGATAATTTCAAAGTCTTTGTGAAAGTCATTAATCCATTGATATTAAACCCAATTTTTCATTAAACTGGTGAAGGGAAAACATTTTCCAACAAGGTGGGATATGGATAACCAAATATAGTTTAGATTTATTTGATGTCCTATCATTTCTGTGAGGTTTCTAGGAGGTGACATACCCAGGATAAATTTTATCTTCTTTGGGTCAACATCTATTCCGTGATGGAGAATGATATAATCATGTAATTTCCCTATAGTATTACTGAAAACACATTTTATGGGGTTCATTTTTAGGATTTGATGTCACAGTTTCATGAAGAGGACTACAAAATCTGACTAGTGGTCAGATCATATTAATGATCTTACCACAATGTCATCAACATGTAATTCAATAAACTTTCCCAAAAAGGGGTTTAAGATGTGATTCATGGTTTATTGGTATGTGGTGCCAACTTATTTTTGACTTAAGGGAATTGCCTTATAGAACAATACTCCCTGGGGGGAATTGAAGGAGGTGGATTCTTCATCTTCTTAGGCCATTCAGATTTTGTTATAGATTGAATATCCATCCATGAGAGAGATTTCCTCATATCTAGTAGTTTCATCGATCAATAATTCATTGATTGTGACTAGGAAGTCATCTGTTGAGAATTGCATATTGAGATCCCTAAAATCAATGAAAACTATGATTTTCCATTATTCTTTTTGATGGGGACAATATTGGACAACCAAATGGGATATTAGACATCCCGAATGATGTTTTTTTGGATCATCTTGTCAACATCAACCTTGATTTTAGAAGAATGTGTCAGGTGCATCCTTTGGGCATGTTGCTTGTAGCCACAATGGTCTTCTAGTATGTCCAAGTGGTGAGTGGACAACTCAAGATTGATCCATATAATTACTTTATAGTTCGAATAAAAAAATATCGATTTTTCTTTATGAAGGTGGTGTATACATCTCACTCTTTATAGGATATGTCCGCATAAATTAGATTGGGCCACATGTCATCTTCTATATCCAGGTTTATTTCCATGTGTTTATCAATGGTGGTAGAGACACCCTCATCAAATGATAGTGGGGAATACCTAATATTTTATTCCTCTTCCTCTTACACATCTTTAGTTTCTCTGTCTCTTTATAGGGAAACAATCCTTGATATGATCCCTTTAGTGTTAAGTGACGAGTCAAAATTTTTCGACTCCGGAGATGAAGCAACTTCTTCGGACATGAATGATAGTAGAGAATTTCATAGAGAGAATGAAGTGAGGGTTCGAGGAATGTATTCATTATATTATGACTTATCTAGGGAAGATGGGATTATCTAGAGCTACGAGGATGGATTGAGGGCATATCCATTTGATAATTCCTCATTATCTTGGGGACCAATAGATTTTTATACACTGTTAGGCTTGGTGGACACTATTAAACTCCTGATCACTCTTGAATACATGTCTGAATTTGGATTCCTACACTCCACCTGATTGATGGGAAATACATAATCTTCACCGAGCTACTTGAATGGGTTGGTGGGGACAATCCCCAAACCGTTTTTTGTTGGGACCCAATCAATACCACAGGTTGAGGTTCACTTCCCTTTCTGTTCATATAATACTGTATCAATATAGTGTGAGTCACAAGATTCTAACAGGTCCTTATCAGTGTATAACATCCCTTTTTATCCATTAGGGAAATATTTGATGGACTGGTGGTAGGATGATGAAATCATAATGTTTTTATACAAACAGGGCCTTTCTAGAAGAACACTGAAGGTCGTGTTTTACAGAACAACTAGAAATTATTATTTCGCTACCTGATTTCCAAATCGAGTTCTGATCATGATTTTTCCCAATGGTTTCTGCTCGCTTTTTTCATAACCCAAAAGGGTTGTGGCTGAGGGAGCCACGTTATTTTAGTTACATCCCAACCAATAATGTGTTTTCTATAGTACGAGATTAACTATATATACATTATAAACGAAGAATTTTGAAACATCAAAACCCATTATCATGTCAAACACACATACGGGTCTGATATATTCATCTATAATGGAATATTCATGTAAATTTGTAAAGGATATAACCAATTTCCATTCATTAGGATCAGTCTCTATTTGATGGAATTTAGGGGAATACACAACGACTACAAACTCTTAGGGGATTAACAAAGGTTATATAAGCACTTAATTCTAGTATTTGAAAACATTTATGGCTAACAAGACTGAAAACTAGGATGGTACTGATGACAATTGATTCCAAATATCATATTTCTGATCTAAAGGATGTAACTTCATAGCATGGGGATGTACTTTCACATGTTCTTCAGGGAATTGAATTTCTGATATAGATGGGTTAGCCCTTGGGATAGGAGCTGGAGATTCTTATGTGCCTTGTGCATTTCTTAGGGAAGTTCTTCCTTCATGCCATAGGCGTTTAGATATTTGTTCCTCTTCTAATGGATATTCGATGATAATTGGTCCAGAGTGCCTTCCAGTGGGGGCATGTCAATTTCTCGACTCCTATTGGTTCTGTTCAAGGGATCATCCATGAGTTTTTTCATCATTTACCGTTTGACCTGGGGTGTTGTTATACATTTTTTTCTTCCACAACTATGTCTTCTTGGGGATCCTCAGATTTTGTGGCCTCTTCCTCTAATTTCTCAATTTTGTGAAGGGAACTAATGTTCATACACATACTCTTAATCTGAGAATGGATCCACCATTTGAATGACATTAATGGAACCTAATATCAATTACTCATCTAATGATGAGTCTTCCTGATATACATAATTATGTGCATCTATTTAGTGGGGTAGTTCTCATGCTTTTAGATCCGCTATCATAAAATCTACGAGTGGACAATCTAGCTTTGTCCTTGACATGGGTTCATTTTCTTGCACTTTATATCCTCCTTTCTAGTCGAATTTCTTCTTGGGCAGTTGAATCTTGGACAATTTTGGTTATGAGGATGTCAGTTGTGTTGCATTTAGGGATGTTGGGGGAACAATCGGTTTCATTAACTATGTTTCATGTATGATATGGTCTTTGTTGACTATTTTCTGAGTAATCCAACAATTTATGTTATGCTATATTTTACTAGAAACCTTTTTCCACTCCTATCATAGGTCAGTGGTATAAACATATGTTACTTATGATGGAGATGGTCCCAGTTTTACTTGTCCAGAATCTATCATTATTTTCAAGAGGTCTTTGAAGATGAAACACTCATATATGGTGTGTCATAGAATCTCGTGGAAGGGAAAATAATCTATATAGTCACTGATAGAGACTTTATCATCCATTTTTGGATATGGTATAAAAAGAAAATTTAAATTCATGGAGGCAAAAAGTTATAAAAAAACGTGGTCATCTTGAAATGAGTATAATTTATTTCCTTGTTCCTCAAATTGATTTTTCCTGATTACCCTCCTCTTTACTTGTTGGGGAGGGGCGTTACAATTGACACCTAGTAGGTAATGTATGATTTAGTGTAGTCCTCAGATCTTGTGATGGTGTATGGGGGTAGTTTAAGTGAAACAAAGTATTTTTCATCTCTTCTAAATCTTTTTCCACAGGATAATGGGGCTACCCAGGACATGAGGTTAGTCCACTATAAGGAATATTTTATTCATTAGGTACAATAGAAAAATCCTGAAACCCACTGATATATTTCATCGAGATGAGTGGAGTTTACAACTCATCATAGTGGTTATTGATGTACATAGAAATAATTTCTTCTTGGGGTAGTGTCCAGTTTAATATGTAGGTTAGAACGTTCCATCTAAAAATTAAATATGAGACACTCTCTTTCTCTCATTTTTTTCATGTCATGAGTTAACTGATAGTTTTATTTTGAAATGTTGAGCTTAACTAGTAAAGTAACTTCCTACAAAGATCCTCCCATCCTATTATTGACTTTTCTGGTAAATTGGTGTACCATATAAAGGCTGATACTTTTTGGGTTTGCACGAAACATATAAGTTTCACTACTTCTTGTTTCTATGGGGTCCTCATAAGGGGATCAATATAGTATGCATAATGTATAAGATGCTTTCTGGGTCACCAAATTCTATTGAATATTGAGAATAAATAGTTCCTAAATTTGGGTGATTGTGGGATGTTACTCACCCAGTCAGGGTAAAGATTACTTCCTAGTTGTATTGGATCCATGGATTCTAATCAATATTCCAATGCCTTGATGGTATTCATAATCCCTTGATGTATGTCATGTTGAACATAAGCATGAGCAGGTAAAGCATGGGGAAAAATTGTTCATGTTGGCGCAGTTGGTTCTTAAGGTGGATACCCACCTTGGGGTATCCTTTTTGGATTTACCTTAACCTGTTCTGGTTGTTCTCACAATGGGGGAAATCTTGATATCCCAATAAGATTAGATTCAAGAATACTGATGGTCACACTGTTGTGCTAGATGAACCTATCCACCTTGCATCATTTTCTAAGATAAACCCCTGTGGATGAGGTAAACCATCTAGTAGTTTACTTTATGTTTTTTTAATGAACTTTTGCATCATATTCTATAGTATGTCTTTCATAGAGTATATCTAAGTTGATTCTCCTTAACTCTTTCATTTCTCCCTCTTGCACATCAAATATCTCCCCAAGTATAAGAGACTCATTCTCATTTGGTGGAGGAGGTTTGTCATATGTAAACTTGCTTGTATGATTATTATTATTTGAAATTTCAAAAGGATATAATGCGATATTATCCATGGTAATTTCCATATTTAAGGAATCCATATAATTCTAAGTACGCATGCCAATTTGGTTTAGTGTGGATTAGATTTTGGGCAGAGCCACCCTCTCCTACATCTTCTGCACTATCAACCTCTTTGGTATGATCAGTGGGATTGATATCCATAATGTTCATTGATGCATATCATATTGAGGTTGGTGTTTTGACTAATGAATTGGGAAGAAGGTTTTTTCATCCTTTATTGGATCTTTTCCTTCCATCCTACGATATTTATCAGACATATTGATGAAGAGTTACTCATAGGGATCCTTAATGTGATATTATTGTATGCCTTCCTTGGGGGGGGGGACTGAATCACAATACAGGATGCACTGGGTGACCTTTTCACTTATCATTCTCCTTATGTTGGAAAAGACTGATGTTTGATGTACAGATGATTGAGGTAAAAATCACCCCAACTCTACAAGTTGGGGTTTCTCTTGTTCCTTTGTTATGATACTTCAGCCTGAATTTTTTGGCCTTATGGGGGCATTTTGTGTTAAAATTTTCATCAACCCAACGGTTTGGGGATCATCTTAAATTATGTAAATTTCAACTATTATTTCCCCTTTCTTGATCTTGATAATTTCCATTTAGGTTTCACCTAGATATGGTACTGGATGTGCACCTGATTTTTTTTTCTGAGCACATTAGTATGGAATTTTTATTAGATTCACAAAAATTAGTGGCTATATGATCATTCTCAGTCACTTAGTCAAGGAGTCTTTCAAAAGCTCAATCTCGTCTGGCCTGAGGCTTTTGAGACTTATTCAATACTGGTTCATTTCAAGGATACCACATTTCCTAAACCAAAATTCTATTTGATACCTATATTGGGACAATGACATTAAATTATGTTGTTTTTAATGAGTTTTGATAGATGAGACATGGAGTGATGTTCAATGCTCCATGCTCTCCCCATCCAAAAATAGGAATGTCAGATGGGGCGTCATTGATTAGAAGATGCAACTTATGCAGCACATTGAGGTAGGTTAGTTCAAGGTCTTTCTTCCACCTCTTTGATTGTGGTTGTTGCACTGATAATAGGGCTTCCAAGTTGATTTCTTAGATAAGAACTTATAATATTTTTGCATGTTCTTTATGCCCATTTTAGGGTAATACAATTGTTTTCATGTGGTGTAGGGTCTTTTAGAGATTGATGTGAATGTGATTTATGAAATATCTATGAAAATTTACTAGATATGACGAATTGAGATGTTGTTGTGTGCCAAAACAAAAGTAGTATGTCATCGAATGTTAATTTTAATCTCATGAGAAACATATGAATTATTTCTTTTACTATATATTAATCTACATGATCTTCTTAACTTGTACATTTCATGACAACTTTTTCCCAAGTAGTAGGGCTATTAGGATTCTCATTAACATGTTAAAAATATGAAGGTGGCTCCAAAGATGAGTGTGGCCCTGGGATATCTCTTTATTGATAAAGGTTATCTCTTTTTGTTAGTAGGGTGTCTATGATACTTGACCACATTCTTCCATGAACCTCAGCATACAAGGGCTTTATTATATTTCATTCATAAAGGGGAGAACATTCCTACCAATATGAAACTTGAATGGAGGGAGGACCTTCATAGTAGGTGATACAATGGTGAGAAATACCATCATTGTTTTATATTTGACATACCATATAAATGTTTTAGTCCATACCCAAGAGAGGACCATCCATGTGGATGTTAGTAAGGGGAGGTGCTTCTTATATAATTGATACATCACAATAGGGAGGACCTTCGCAGATTATTCCATTATGGGGAGGGATAGCATTATGGATTGGCATTCATTCATGGGGAGAACATCCATAGTGTGCATCATGAAGAGGACCTTCATGATGGAATATAATAAGGGGAGTACCTTCTTACATCTTGATGTCATCACAAGGAGGACCTCCACAGTGAATTCCATCATGTCAGGGACAACGTTAATAGCTTGATTTATGACTCTAAGGGGAATTTCTATAGCGTATAACCTGGAGTGGGTCATCAGAGTAGAAGACAGTAAGGGGGGATCTTCCCACTATCTAATCTTATGGCCATTATGAGGGTTATCATGAATTTCATCAAGACATATTCTCCCATGATCAATCGTTTCTTTCCCATGAATTAAGACATCATTGGTGCTCTAAAGAGGGCCTTCATGTCCACTAGTAACAATATTGGGGTTATGGACATCGTAACTACTAAAACTACTTCTACTTTTGATAATGGATCAAAAGACTCCTAAGTCTCTATTTATAGGAGTTGATGGAATCAATAACTCCAACTTCTAATAGTGTATGATCATGAATATGCTATTCATTTTTTTACCTTTGGAAAATTTCATTTTGTGTACTCTATTACAAGTGATTGGGTTCACCGAATATTGGTAATGACCTTCATATATGGGTTCCTAGATATGTTTTTCTCGTGATGTCTTCAGGATACGCCAATGAGCTTATTGACTTTTGGAAGGGATATATGCCTACCCTGTGAGCGGCCACCATGGTAGACCAGTATCCCATAGTTGTAATAGGTTTTATTTTCCAATATGTTTATATATTTATCATGGAATATGGTCTAAGACCCTCTTAGACTGGATTAGGGATGAATGTCTACTCTAGGGTGACCATCCTATTTTGTGGGTGATTTACCCAACTTGGGGAGATGAGGTTATAGACCCAACTCCTTGTTATTTCCACTAAGACAATAACATCTTAAAATGTCTGGAGGATATGATCTATAATTTAGGTCTAATTCTCCATCATTTCTAGGATTTTTCGAGATATTTCTTTTGTTGGAACGAGGATATTTTTCTATTCTGATGTTGAAGTATGATTTTGTGCCTGCTATATTCATCCATGTTTTTCCAGTGGGTACTGGAAGTTCTCCTCTTCTAGGGAAGTGGAATGAGTATTACTATAATTTATAGATTGGATATGAATGTTTTTTTCACTAGTTATGATCATATTTGTCTAATGGGATTCATATTTGTGAGAAGGGATTTTCATTTCTGATGGTTTTGATAAGAATATTAAAAAATTTGACCCTACTTGTATTTTATATCCATCGTATTTGATTGATGGGGTTAGTATGAGGGAGTTGGGATTTGACTCTGACTATACTTGATTTCATCATATTTTATTGATTGTATTCATATCATTTGGTAGAGATATGTGATTACTTTATTTTCTCATCATATTTTGATGACATACTTTGTGTCCATTGATAAGAATTATCATCCACCTATAATTCACCACCCTAATTCCATGGTGACCATAGAGATAATTAGAAAGAGATTGTGGTTTCTTGTAATTTCCCTATATTTTTTCAGGGAAAGATTTAGAAGAGGGAAGAATAATATATGCATGATAATAGTTTCCATGGTATATTCATGGAGGATCTCGTTCCCAGGAACCATGATGATGACTTGTTCTTGATTAATTTTTTTCACCCTTGGTGGGAAAACTGAGGGATATGTGTTTTTTAATCAATAGTAGGAGACCTCAATGTGGTATCCTCTTTAGAATGAGGAGACTTGGAATCCTCACAAAGGCGATGACATCTTTTGATAGGGTTCCTTATGTTGGACCCCTGTGTAGTAGGGAAGAAGTCAATTCTGATGACCCCATCCACCTCTCTAAGATAAAGGAGGTACGTGTATTCTAGGGATAGGATCTCAAAACTATTAGAGATGTCTAGAAGGGCTTCCCTGTTCTAGAATGTCAGTTGATGCTGAAGGAGTGGCTATTGGTATTTCACCAATTTAAGGCCCTTTCTTGCAGTATATAGGGTTTAGAGAGTACCTTTCTTGTGGTATTCCCGAATCAGTGTGTTTGAAACCAAGGATTGAAGATTCTAGTTGGGAGACAAATTTATTTGCCTTGTGGAAGACTTAGGTCATGCATTATTTGACATGTGTAGTTGTGAAAACTTTTTTGATTTCATTGGATTGAATGTATCTCTAGAAAATACCTACAATATATGTGACAAGTACAGAAAAAAACACCTTTAATGTATTATCTCGTTACCATATGCCTAAGTGATGATCTCTCTGGTCCCTCATTCTTTTTAGATGTGAAAAAGGATTTGGTGTGTTAATAACCCCACCTTGGAAAAGGATGCATTAACCATTTCTTTTCCAATTAAAATTTTATGGTTTTTAGTCAATGGGGAATATAGCCCATTGGTTAGATTGTAGTGGGTTAACTGGTATGCAATCACAAGCATCAATTATGACATCTTCTATGGTCTCAAAAAAGGTTTTTTGCGGAGCAAGAAACACCTAATGTGTCTCACATCTATGATTCGTGAGCCATATTTCCAAAAGAAAGCATTCATTAGATGATCTAGAAATGACAATTAAGAACTCACATTGGTTGAGAGGATGAAAATAGTGGATTATATCACCCTTTTTTGGTGGAAAAATTCCTATTCTTGGACTTCCTTATATATTTATAATATGCTCATATGTTCATGAATAATTGGTTCATTCCCAATAATGTTTACATGGTATATAACTAGGGTGGCAGTTATTCATGATTATACATGGGTTTGAAATCACATACAAGTATATGAGGTTCTCTATTGATGGAAGGGCCTATATATATTCAAAGATATCTATCATAGTTACCATTTTGTGGAATTATCATGGATACATTGGCCATTCCCTAAGACAATTCTAGATTTATGACATTTGGGATGGTGCTATAAAGTTTATCATCATTCAGGGGGTATGAGAGTTATTTTTATGTTGGTATCGAATGCATTAGATGGGTTTCCTATGTATCATTGTGAAATGAATTATAATCCACATATTTTTGTGTCTCTTTATTGGACACATCAACTTTTATGTTCATATGACAAGGACCCAACTGTGTAGTTTAACGTTATGTGGTAAGAAAACCCAGGTGAATGTTTTCTTTGTCAAGGTTGGTGTGGTACTTCTGCCAAAGTGGCCCAAGATTCCAAGAAGAGATATGCTCTTCTGGGTGGATATGACTCTACCAGGAATGTATCACAGTGAACATTAGGGTAATTTGGGTGATGGGTTTGGACCTCAGGGTGGATTCCTAAGTATCCTAGTTAGTTGGGGATCAGAGCCCTCATAGTTCAGTATGAGTTGGGATTATAGTTTATAGGAGGCCCGTTAAGAGGGAATTATTGGGGATTACACATCGAAATTACCAATTTACTATACATGACTTGAGATTATACCTTATAAGAACCCCGTTTGGATTGAAATATGGGACATTTGTATATGTATAAATATTGTCCTTTGGGATCATGAAAATTTCATGATTGACTCTAACCTTTATACACATGTGAGTCATGCTCAGTGTGATAAAGAAGAGGAGGTAGTGGATAGAAAGATCACACATCCTACCTCATCTACTAATAGATGGTACTGGATACCACAACGAGATAGAAAAAGATTTGATTATGCTTTTCTACTATTTTAATTTCATATCATAGATATTTAGTTCTAGTGACCTACTTTAACACATCTTGGGTGAGGCGAAGTGGAGAAAGAGAACCACCTCCCACAAGAGAGGATATGGCCTAACTTCAATGTGAGTTCCCTACTAAATGTTTTGTTCTGGGGGAAGGATATTTTTACTTGTTGAACAGAAATGAATGTTTTGTCCCCTATATTCCCACCAGAAACAGGGAGGTTCACATCACTACCCTATTGTTGGAACACTCATTACCATAGGAATGTAATATTACTATAATTTTGGGGGAATGATTCACGATGGGGATAACCAATATAAAACCAATTTCTATGAGTATTTAAACTCAAAAGGGCATGCAATTGTTCCCAATAGTTTTTTCATATGGGTATGGAGGATCTGGAAAAGGCCATAGACTAATTCCAATAAACTGGTTAGTGGAAGAGCCAACATGGGTCTAGATGACACAATAGAAGGTAATGATCGAGGTTGGAGATTGGAATGATAGGGGGTATGCCACTATGTTTAGTAGGATGTTACACAAGATAGGTATTCCTCCGTGTTGAGTGTTACTATGCATGAATGGGGGTTATCTGCGAACCATTATGGTACGCATACCTGGTTTGACTCCTCATAGCAATTGACTTCATGGGGACGATGTCCCTCTATGTAGAGTATGGATACATGGGATCAAGTTCCTCCCATAGAGTGAATTTATACGTGGGGGAAGGTTCCATATACATAGTGTTTTTCAATTCATGATGCCTAGTTAAAAAAATGGGTATTAGTTCTGCACCTCTAGGGGAGTATACCCACAAGGTATTTTTAGTTCTCAAATAACCAATTTTAATCTATTATCTTCCTTAACTCTATTTAGAGGGCTTTTAACTATGGTTAATATTCAAGTGATTCCATGGTTTTCAGAGCTATCAATCTCCTGGTCTTCTGCCATTTCTGCCTTTGATCTCTCTTACAATGGTCGATCCTCTCATTGGCTCCCCTCAATCTATATTTATAGAGAAATGGGGAATGGGGTGCTGATTTAGCAATTTTTTTCAATGAGGCCACGGTCCCCCTTTTTTGGAAGACCACAACCATTACCCAACATGTGGATGACTTACCCAGTGGGAGGCTATGGGGTCATCATTTTTAGAGTTGATAATCATTGCCTCAATCCCATGAATAGATTCATTACATTCTTAGGGAGTTTTTGATTTTTCTTTTCCCATAGTCCATTTTAGTTTGCGGGGGATGTTGTGAATGGGAAAAATTTCTTTGACCTCATCCTAAAATTGTTGTATTCTGGTATACGGAAAGGATTCCACTATCTGTCTCTCGTAAACTATTTAGTTCGTGAGTATCTCTATGAAGAAGATTTCCATACGAAGTGGTGATCTACAAAGGGATTCCCACTTTGCAGTTTGGATTCTTCCCTTACCGAATTCGATCCTTATCTTTACTTAAATTCATCATTCAAATCATTTTCCTTACTTTTCCAAATCCATGGGATAACTTCAATTCCGTTTGCAATGTTTTAGGGCCCAACAATGAGGTTTGGGTTTTAAATTCTATTCCCATGTTCACATAACCTTATCCTCATGATATGTTGATATATCCCTTGTATACCCTTACTGATCATTTGATCTCACCCATTATTATATTTTCTTTTCTAAGGTTGTGATGAAGGATATAATATATGATATGTATAAGAATGGTTTTAGTAATGAATAACCTAGTGGGAGATGATGTATGTCTCTTATAGACTTGTATTTTATGATTCTATGTTTCAAAATTCAATAGAACTAATTTTTTTATTACATATCATTATATTATATATTTAATATTCATATATTAAGATGTAATATTTAGTTATGAGAATTTTTCTCTCTACAATGAAAATAGAAAAATATAAATTTTATCCTCAATGCATTTTTATGAATAATTTTTTTATTAAAACCATCACTATAATAAAAAGGAATTATGACATAATTTTGTATTTTAACAGCTTTTTAACAAATTTTAATTTAATTGATATTGTATACAACTTTAAAATTAATTAAATAAAGCTAAAATTTAATGATATGGAAAAAACACAAAACCAATGTACCAAGTTGCTTTTTATATTTCATATATAGATAAAAATTATGTAAAGTTATATAATTTAAAATAAAATTTCAGTACTTGTAAAATAAAATTGATTAAAAACCAAGATTACAACAACAAAATTAAGAAAATTAAATGAAAAAAGAAATGTAAATATTTTTCCTTCTCTCTATTATTTCCCTCATTTCCACTGAATTTATAGATAATTTCATGATATTTCAACAATCAAACATGAATACCCCACAACATTGGTATCTAATCCTACATTGACATTACATGAAGGGAATTATCTATCCCCACAGGCTATTGACTAGTGTTTGAGAATCAGAAATGGTTCAAGGGAACAATTTTTCTGTAAGAACAGTCGATCAATATTTAATAGTGGAAGATAAATAAATGAATTGTTTTTATTCCAAACACTCTTCAGGTAAACAAACCATCATAAAGACAGATTGAAATCAAAATGAAAAAATATACAATAAAAAATAAAAATTTAATCAATATAAAGTCCCATAATATCCATGTAATGAGTGGATTACAACTCCATCTATCACAACAATCAGCCAAGGTCCTGCTAGTCAAGTACACCTTCCACCTCATAGTTACACATTTACTTTTTTGTGAACTATACAAGAATAATCTATGAACCCTTTATGGTAATGTTTGGGATTTATAAGAATATACCAAAAGGACATAACCAAATTTTCCATATGAATTTATATAAAAAATAACCAATTAATTCACAAATTAAATATTGATAAGGCATTGAAAATCATTTTGACATTTTCAATCAAACCCGATTTCAAAACGTTTGATGGGAAATATATCAAATATATATATATAAATGAAATTTTTAGAAAATATAAGGATCATGAATAAAATAGTTCAATAATAACTAGAAAGTGATAATAAAATTATAGTATTTTACTATTTTTATTTTCCCAATGGTTTATTAGTTCCCACTTCTAGGATCCACACACCATTATGTCAGTGAATCATCATTCAAAGTGTGCACACATCACTAAGTATCATGTTGTCAGGATTTAATCAAACAAATCCCCATTTAGGAAAATCATGATGAATTTAATTTATTAAGGATTATCATAAAAAATTTAATTCTAATGAGGTTAGAGTCCTAGAGTACTTATACTAGTCCCCCAATAACAATTTAAGATCACCTATTATTTTAAACAATCAATCAATCAATCATAGGAAAATCAATATAATTCCTCAATGATAATTCAAATGATCAATTTCAAGATTCACCATTCCATTTCACCATCAAAACCAAATCATAGGTTTTTTTTCTAGTTCTTGAATTTCAAAATAATATTTAATTTAATATTTTTTATGATGAAAAAATATCAAATCACATTTCATTTCAATAAAAATATCTTAAAAATCCTCCCAATACAATAACAACATTCAAAAAGTGCTTTTATTTCAAAATATCAGGCCTTTTGAAATCATTCTTATAAATGTTATCAAATGATGGTTCACAAAGAAATTAAAAATTCACAATAAATCAAGAAAGACTTTAAGGTTTAAATTATAGAAAAATTCCTATTTAATTTCCTTAATTAAGTCACATGAGTAATCAATCACCCAAATGGGAACTACCAAAAGAAATCCAAAGGTGAGGGATTTCAAAGAAGAATACCAAAAATTTAAATTCATGAAATAAATTTTACAATCCCTCAAGGAAATTAGGATTCACCACTCTGAAATAAGGTGATATAGGAAGAAGGATAATTTCCAAAAAAAATAGGTTACAGTTTCCAAAGAGGGATTAATCACATCCCCCATCACTTCAGATCAAGAAAAAAATAGGTTGGAGGATCCAAAAATATACTCTAGAGAGACTCTAAAACTAAATTTTTTGAATTAAGATCAATTTGGTGAAGGAAATTTTTTTATACTGGTTGATTTCACTCATTAAGTAAAATTTTCTAAGAATTTAAATCCCCTTGCATCGTTTCATGGGTAGGGTGCATGGTTATCACTTACAATGCACCTAACCAAGAACCCTCATCGAGATTCTAGTGAGTGTTTCATTTTTTTGACTCATATTTCAACATATATAAACCCACCATGCACTCCCTAATACCACATTACATAAAATTTTACGAAAATGATTCATTGTTTTAATTAACCATGCACCCCATCCAAAACTCCACCACATGGAACACATGTGCTTGACCGACTATCATGGTTTTCCCTAACCATGTTCCAATTTTCAATTTCCAGAAAGTTTGTTAAATTTAAAAGAATCTATAAAAAACCTAAATTGAGATCCAAATAATTGATGGTAAAAATAAATGGATAAAATAGCATGTATTCTAGTGACAAGGTGTAACATTCTCCAAAAAAACAGGGTATTCCCCAATAGAGACTATAAAGAAAAATATATATCAATGTGGTGAAACCACTACTATCTCATTAAGGACTCACAATCCCAAATATCAGGTGAATCAAAACCATTACTATGGATTACTCTAACTAGGGGTATTGACTTTCCAAGATGAACCTTTTTCTCATTATCAATATTTCAAACCGGTTACTCAATTACTCATGAATCATGTTCCACACCAAGTTCCTCCCATCTAAATACATGATAATTTTTAGAGATATAAATTCTATGATTTTACATTTGAAAAAACCTAGGAATAAAATCATGTGAGGTAGAAAGGAAAAAATGGTAATCTAACACCCTAATCATCTCAAGAACTTGAAATGGTCCAATGTATCTCGGTGCCAACATTACCTATTTTGAAAAGAACCAAAGAAACAAGCTAGAAGAAAAATGAAAAGACACCGAGTCACTAACGAAATACATAAGGGTCACTGAAAATTTCAAATATTGGATTTAGAATGACTTTGAGATGTTACTATTATATGATTAATCAACTGGATCTTTGTTATCATCACTTAGCCAATCTAGGCACAACAGAGAAGCTCCACCAATCATTAACCAACAAAATTAATCTTTACATTGTCCAAAATACAGGTCCTCAAAGGTTTTAAACTTTATATTTTATTGATAAATATTTTAATAAGAAAACTCAACTAGTCCCATGTTCTTATTCCAAGCTCCACTGATGTCATGGATTAAAGTTGTAAGCATGCCTTATTGAATTTTTATATCTCATTATATCTTTCTATCCATCTATAGATGATATTCCATTTTCAAAATAACATGAGATCCCATCACCTCCTGGAAACCTCTATAAAAAATGAAAACTAAATGTAGTATTCTATTATAATATATAATAGATTGAACTACATGGAATTCTGATCACTTTCACACACTTATATCTTATGTACCCACCTTTGGTCATACCAAGAATGTGAATAAATTATGAAACTTTCATTATACAATTAATCACAAACCATGTCACATTATTATCAGTAGGTGTGTATATAAACCCATCCACAAAGTCCATTGAATTTTCATCCAACTTCCATGTTGGCATAGGAAGGGACTGAAGAAAACCCAAAGGTATATGGTTCTCAACCTTAACATGTTGATATGGATTATAAGTTGAATAAAAATCAGTGTGGTTATATATCCTACATGGGAAAAAAATTACCAATTCATATCATAGAAAATATAAATTGATCTTGGATTTACCACTCACTAGTGTTTATAGAAATCTACCATCACATCCTTTATCAAAGGTAAATGTACCACATACCATCTACGAAAGTACAAGATACCCAAATAAGATACCAACCAATCACCGATGGTCTCCCCAAAATTTATAAAGTCACTAATTCCATGGAACCCCTCATTGATCTGCTGCTCATAAAAAATCATCATTAGGAGAGAGGAGGCTAACTCTATGATTTCCCGAAGAATATTGGTCTAATCCTCCCAATCTCATAGGTGCATGTGTGAAAATAAATGCATCAAAATAATATTTTCTGTTGATTATTTAATGGAATGGGTTAGCAGTTTTTTATACAATGCATCATCCATGAAATTCCCCATACACGGGGTGTTGGTGACATGAAATTAAAAATATTATAGCTACTCATCACATCACGTATGATGAAGATTCATATATATTTCTGATAAGATATAATCCATGATTTTTTGAATAGAATAAATGAAAAAATACTCATGGAAAAGGTAATATATCAAATACTTATGATCATGCATCACAACTATGAATTCCATTACATGAGTAGGAAAATTCTTCATGTGAATCCTACGATTTCGGTAACAATAAAATGACACATGATCATCCCTCATTAGAACACAAACCGAACATGGGTCTAATGAGTCATAAAATACCACAAACCCCATCTCATCATCTATATGATTCAACACTAGTGAGTAATTTAAAATTCACTTAAATTCATCAAAAAGAATTTTTACATTACAAATATCAGAGGAAATTTAATCCTTTTTAAGTGACAGTAGTCATTAGAGAATCCAATAGTGAGAAATTTTTAACAAAATAGTGGTAATACGATAATAATCCATGTAGGAATAGAAAATAAAAAACATTACAGATTTAATATAATTCTATAATAGGGTTTATCATCTCCGGATCAACTAAAATTCCATGTTTTCAACACATGTAACTGTTGACACTCCGTTCCATCACAGAGTTCAATGAATGACAAATGGAAATACCTTAAGAAAAAAGAGGGTAACCCTTTGAATAAATGTCAATAATTTGACAAGGTCAAGTCCCATAGACATGTTGGACTAAGGCACACAAGTCACTTGCATGCCAGACTTTGGGCGCGCAAGTCACTTGCGTGCCAAATATATGGCACGCAGGTCACTTGTGCGCCCAACCTTAAATTTCTACCATCCTCAGGTGGCCTATAAATACCCCATGTGGGCCCCCCATTTCAGGGACGAAAAAATCCAAAAACTCAGATTCAAGCTCTGGTCACCCAAGTCTATGTATGAAGACTTTTGAACACTTCTAAGGTAATTCTTTACCTATAATGGAAGCTCTCAAGAAGAAGAATAAGGCCTACATATTAGAACTCATCAATTATTGCGCGCCTAAGTGTCCAAACCTTTAAGGGAAGTTATGATACTTGCACTCCGCCTTTCCCTCTCAAGGAAACTTGCGCACCACACATCTGAAATCCTCTAGGGATGATACTAAGGGCTCCAAATCAAAGTCACCCAAGTATCACTTCATCGATTCTTCGTCGCCCAAGTGAAGTCATGTTGCGCAAGTATACTTGCACAACCAGGACTTGCGCGCCATACCAAGACTTGAACGCCTCCTTCAAATTCACTTCCTTTCCTCAAATTCATCTCTTCTCTTAATGATATAGCCTTCAAAACCCTTTTCAAAGCCATTTCTGGCATGGTTACTTTTCTAGCCACCTAATCTTAATGTAATTATGATAAGTTCTTTTAATTTGGGCCTCCTTCTCAGATGTAATCCCCAAGACTCAAGTCCCCTTAACCTGGGCCTCATTTTCAAGAGTAAGACCCAGTAATAATTTCTCTTAACTTGGGCTTCCTTCTTAAGAGTATTCCCTAAGTCTCATGTCCCCTTATCCTAGGCATCCTTTTCAGGTGTAAACCCCAGTCATAATTTCTCTTAACATGGGCCTCCTTTTTAGGAGTAATCCCCAGTCATAATTTCTCTTAACATGGGCCTCCTTTTTAGGAGTAATCCCCAGTCATAATTTCTCTTAACTTGGGAATCCTCCTTAGGAGTAAGCCCCATGTTCCTTAATCTGGGCATCCTCTTTAGGAGTAAGCCCCAATCATAATTTCCTTTATCTTTGGGAATCCTTCTTAGGAGTAATCCCCAGTCTTATTTTCTTTTGATTTGGGATTCCTTTTCAGGAATAAAACCCAATCATAAGTCCCTTTTAGATTTCTGTCTTCTTTTTTAGGAGTAAGTCCTAGGTGAAAACCCCAAATCTCCATAGATTACAAACACATTTATGGACCCTTCTCTTAGCCTTATTTCCTAAAATCATTTGTCTACATTTACTTATGCAGTCATAAATACGTTAGCCCCACATCATTTCTTATGATTGCATCTTTCATGGAACAATCGTCAGGTTCTACTGATACCTCTTGTTTCTCACACCAAGTAAGACTCACATGAGCTTAGAGTGTAAAAGTAATTATGACATATCTTTTTGGGCCATCAATCATGCATTAATCATATACTTCTTCAGTTGAACTATGTGGGTTCTGATTCCTTTTCTAACAAGGATACATAGGTATCCCATCTATGGGTACGATCACAACTCTAAAATAATACCTATCTTTCTAAACGACAATAAACATCAAGTTCCCCATTGAGTGGCTTTAAAACAAGAATGGTTATCACAATGACCCAGAGAGTTCTATATAATGTATTGAAGGATACCGTTTACTAAGAATCACTAATTCATATGGATGATTATCTATTGATGAAGAATCTCAAATATATATAAAAGATTCACTAAATCCCCTACATATCAATCATTGATTGCAAGGTCTAAAGGAAAAACTCATTTTCATGCTTGGAAAATTAATAAGGATTCACGAACATAACTCAGATCTATAAGAGAGTCCTAGAATAGACAATAATTCCCCTAAAAATGGTGTGATCAGTCTGACCTTTTATCCTCATGACCAATGCAAATTCTTAAGTCTTATCAGTTCAGAACTAATGGGAACCTACCTTTGGAAAGTAGGTCCAAATGGATATAGAATCATTGGATGTTTTCGATTCTAAAAATAAACCTGTTAGAAACCAATTGGAATGTTTGAAACTTAAACAAACAGGGTCATCCTATTTCCAGAAGAAACAAAAAAGGGTGAACCTGACGTGAATCCTTAACCAAGTTAAATGATGTTTTACTTATTGTTTAGGCCCATATTTAGCTTATTGTGTGGTCCAACAAAGAAATCAATAACATATGTGGTCATCCAAAATATGTAGTCTGGACAATCTTATCTTGATTATGTCTGTTATAACAAACAAGTACTCTTTTCCAAGATCTCTCTGCATTACAGAAATGGCTTCTTTAAAATTCACACCTGTGAATGCCTCATCCACTACTCCTACTGGATCCTCGTACGCTATGAGGAAGACATCACCTACTTAGAATCTTCAACGCTGGGTCTCAAATGCATTTTTTAAGGAATACCATCAACATGGTACCATTGCGACTTTGGAGGCCACTCGATAAACCCTCCAAGTTAACAATTCACCTTGGTTTTCCGAATAGTGATGACCAGTGGTTAAGAAGCAGGTGGTTCCAACCACTGTCTCCAACCGTTTCAGGTCATTATACATGGAACACAATCACCAGTCCCTCCCATATTATGGGGAGGTGAATGAGAGGTTCACTCAAGGCCTTAATTCCAAAAAGACAAGAGTCCTTCCCGAGGGCTCCCATCAACAATTGTCACCAGACTCGTGTGGTAGTGCACCCTCAACATGATGAGGGTATCACCTTTAGGGGTTCGACTCAGGTTCCTCAGACCCTAACACAAAAGCCGAACCACTAGAGGCAAAATTTGGGCAATAGGGAGTTGTTTATTACTTCTTCCCCCTCCGGAAAAGTCCATCAATCCAACTTGATGGAAAACAACAAGCGGGCATATACACCTGTCCATACTGATGTTATTACCCAGCAGACTCGTCTAGTTGTAACACGCCAATCCCGCTAGGCAATTCCGGTGGAGTATTATAGGCAGGAATATACACATGTTTATAATTCATCATCTAGTCAGTAGGCTCGTATGACTGCAACCAAAGAAACTTGCCAATAAAATGTGTTGGGGAACAATCAGCAGGAACATACACTTGCAATTCATCAGGATAACCAAAAGTCTCATTTGGTAGCATATGGAGATGTCAATTGGAAATCTCCAAGGACAAGCAGAAGGAAGACACAATTTTCTTCACCCACACATGAGTACTGTCAGAATTCATTTACAGGAAAAGGAGGACAGGAGTAGGAACATACACCTACTACAGACATGGAATGGACGTATATTCCTGTTTCGGTAGCTGAAGTCACCAAAGATTTTCTGACAATGCTGAAAGAGAATAAGAAAATTCCTACCCATATTCTGGATTCCTGTCATAATATTATAACAATTTCAGTAGCATCACAGGGAAGGAATATTAAATCAATCCCTATCAATGGAGCGACTCATCAACATGTCACCCCGGAATAGATACACACCTCTGTCCCAGTCCAGGAGGGTTGTGGGGCATACTACTCCATGTCATAAGGACAATCAAGTCAGGCACATACACCCGATTTGAATGGTGATAATCAACCTAACTTGACCATTTCTCCTGAGTAGGAACATACACCTGCCCATAATAACCAATTTCTTCAACAAGTGGTTTCCAAAGTGAGTAAGAAGGCCCCTAAGAAAAAGACTCATCTAGCACAGTCGAGAAATCAAGAGCCAATATACAATAAGGCCTTTCTCAATGCTTGAGTTCTTGATGCAATCAGTCAATTATCTGTTACAACTCAAGATTCTACTCTTTCAGTTTCAGATTCCGGAAGTAATAATAATAATTTTGAAGGTATTCATCAGACAATTCCTCATAAAGGAATTCTTCATGGCAGTTCAGTCAGTCTCGAAGTATCATATTCAGATGAGAGCCATGATAACCATCTGCATGGCCATAAGATCAAGGAGAAAAAGGTTTCATCTTTTTCTATAACCCCCATGGTGGTCCTCCCCATGATGATGAATTTAGCTGTGAATGTCTTCTCTACAGTGGTAATTTGCATTGCCTGGAAAATTCTTTAAAGGACAATGCAGTAATGAGAAAGACCTCTTATCTTGAGGTACTTGCAAATGTGAAGCTAGTCATGTCTAATTATTTACCTCTACCAGGTGAAATACTTTATCAATCCGAAGATAGCCCGGGGTGTAGGTCATTCTCCAAACCACCCCTGGGTCATTCATCTTCTAATTTGATAAATGAATTATCTACCAATCTTTTTGAATATGATGAAGAAACAAAAAAGCACCATCTTTGGTCTAATCAGGTAGAAGAATCTTTATCCAATGATAAGGATGAAGCGATTAATATGAGAACACAATTGGAGAAAGTTGAATTAGAAGTCATGTTTTGGCCTTTGGCTGCCTCTCAGTATGATATTCCAGAAATGTTGATGGAAGATTGTATTCATGATATTCCTCTCAACATGTGGAAAACTCTTTGTCATTTAAAGGAGAAAATATTATCTTATAATGAATATGAAAATCATGTTATGATAATAGAAGGGTTACAACACCAAATTGATTTGGCATCCCTCTTAGTTTCCCAATATCCAATGGTTGAAAAGTAGCAAAGATCCCTTCATTGTGCATGCTTTGGCGCAAAAAAATGGTTTCTCTAGTTAATTACCAATGCCCCATCTGGTATTCATATTAGGGGATGGGGTGTTCATGGAGAACTGCATTTCACTATACTCTCCATTCAACAAATCTCGTCAAAAATAGTTTCATGCAAAGTTATTTCCCATGGGCAGCGACAACCAATTGGTTTTGTGTGTAATCAAAGGCTTGCTTAGGAACATGCCTCAACTAGTTCTTCTCAAAGTCAGGCATACCAAGGACAAGTTGCCGAATTACTCTTTCATCAAGCAAATGATAATATCGAATAGGCTTCTCGTTTAGAGCATGGGAATAATCAGGTGATAGAAGTGTCAGAAATCATCCAACGGTCATTTGAGCCATGTGATTTGAGTGGATGTAGGTTGATGCATCCGACCAATGGTGGGGCTAAAGTCCACAAAATCAAGATAACTTTTAAAAAAGTCTCAGATGTAGCATCTCAAGAACCACCTCAGCATGCTAGGCTAGGGACCCTTTTATCCCAACCCTTGGGATCAACAGAGGGGATTCAAGGAGTTGAGCAGGAAAAGCCGGAATAGCCCCAGTCCACCGGACTGGGAACTTTTTCAAATCCTCAATCTCTTCCTCAGTGAAAGTCAGTCTTCCTTCGATTAGGGAAGAATCCACAAGAGGAACGCAGAGCCGAATTATCTGGGGATTCCCTCCAATTTACGGTTCATCAAGATTTTCCAGAGGGATCAACTCAACAAAAGGAAATGACTCATAAAGGATATAGAAGAAGACAATATCATAGAAATGATGATATAAGGGATGAAATGTGTTATGCATCGATAAATTTCATCAATGCTATTGTCATTGATCCCCCAGAAAATGAGGTTCACTCAGGGGAATTAGATGAGGAAGTTCCTATTCAAGAAGTTGTACGCACAAAAATAAATGAAGAAGGTGTGTGTACCAGAAGACAGAGGGCTTCTTAGAGGCAAGATATTCCTTCAAGAAATTCCTTTCCATACACAAAAAAGGAACATGCCAAGGAAAAGGTTAAAAGTTAGGTTACGTCCCACCCTACCTCTATAGAAGGCCAATCACTCTCATTGGAGGAAAGATTTGCACAATAAGTGGAAGAAATGAAGGAGTTAAGAAGGTTTAATGAAAAAATTATCCAAGATTGTCTTCATCCTAAGCATGCTGGAGTCAGTCAGTCAAAGGAATTTGTTGTAGTTAATGGGATGGATCAAGAATGTCCTCATTTACAAGTACACCCTCACAGGTCCAATCCTATGGGTCATGTGCAAAAACAACCAGTAGTGCTACCATCAATTGTAGTACCGGTCACCTCACCTGTCCAAACTCTAGTTATTGCACCTACTCAGGTCCAAGCACAACTGGATGTTTCTAAAAAGTTAATAACTACCATTGAGTCATTAACAACTCAGTTGGAAGCTATGGAAGGAAAGCGTTCAAAAATTCAACCATACAAGAGAGCTTACCATGATTGGGTTGATGCAATTCCTCACCCATCAAATTTTTCAAGTACAACATTCCCAATTTTTAATGGTTCGGGAGATCCAGAACAACACTTAACACATTTTTTTTCTCATTGTGATCCTATGATGGGAAATCCCCAACAACAAGAAGCAGTTAAGCTCAGGTTTTTTGTATAATCAGTACAAGGGCCTTCCTTTGTCTGGTATACAACCTTGCAATCCCAGTTAATTACCAGGTGTGAAGATCTTCATCAAATATTACTCCTTTAATTTATCTCAACATTGCCAAAGATGAAAGTTTTCGACCTTACCAATTGTAAGAAAAGTAAAAATGAAAGAGTTTCAGATTTCATTGCTCTCTGAAAGGGATTTACATATTCTTTAACCTTAGCACTCCCTCAAGAAGAATTGTTTCCAATCTATGTGGAAAATTTACATGATGAATTACGCACACCGTTGATCCCTGTGAAATACACAGGTTTCGAGACCTAACTTCAATCGCTCAACAGATAGAAGACTCTCTTATATTGACTAAGGATAAAACTCATGTAATTCCATCAGCTCCAGGAAGGAGAATGGGGAGAGAAGAGACTGCTACACTTACACTTAAACAAGCACCTATACCTACTTCAACTTCAAAACCTTCATCTTATCGAAGGTCTCCACCTATTAAGAATCAAAAATAGAGGTCATGTTGTCATGATGATCAAAGAGATCAAATATGGAAAAAATTTGAGGAATTAAAGAACAAATATTATTCTTTTAGAAATGAACAAATTCCTGGTTACTTCATTTCAGCTCTGGAAAATTATTTGTTTCAGTTTCCAAGTCCTGAAGGGACGAACGAGGAAGGAGATTAAGACCTTACCAACTATTTACCATTTCATTAGATGTTGGGGAATCCCATTCAGGGTTGTTTTTCCTTCAATGACCTCCTACCAAAGATGGTGGACTCGGGAAAACTAAAACTGAATGGTTCTTTAGCCCAGGTAGCATGTGTTACTACTACAGATCCAGAGGAAGAAGGCAAGAGGCATGAAGTCAAAAGAAAAAAATGCACAGAAATATGATGATTGGATGGTCAAGAAAATGATCATCCGAACTCATGCCATTTTACGAACACAATTGAAGAAACCAATTGTGTCTTCTCTTATGAATTCCACATTAAAACTCTCTTAGTCAGAAGGAAAATCCTTAAGGAGGTGTCATAATTTGAAGAAAGAAGAGTAGTCAGAAGAAGATGAGTTCGTGTCAAAGCCTAAGTTGTCTTTGAATCTGGTAGATTTTATGCCATCTACTTCAAAAGCACAGGAATCACCCCACCAAATGGCACAACCTAAACTGGATAATCAGGCAGAATCTTCATCAGATGGAGTGTTGATTTTTGGTTTTGTTAACATGATTCACTTAACGAATCCATATGCCAATCACAGTTTCGATCTTGATGAGCCTGAGTTCTCCATATCAAACAGTGGAATTAGAGGTAGTTCCAGAGATTTATGATACAGAGGAAGACATGGACATTTCAGAAGACACTATTCCAATCCTACCCCAGCTAGAACTGTATATGCAGCAGAAACTCATGGAAGAGCCCTTAAACAGGCTCAATAGGAACAAAAAAGTTCATCTACACATGGAAGATTAAGTCCTGGCACAATTATTTTGGAGTATCAGTTAGATGTTACACCTTATTCATCTCAGAAAATAAATAGACCTATCCGGTCCAATCTGGAAAATCCAGGAGTATTCCCAACTTTTACCCCAATACAAGATGCATCTACTTCCAAAGGATCAACTTCTAAGGCACCTGCAAAACCACATATTCCAGTTGGTAAACGCAGACCTTTTGACCAAAGGTATGGTGTCTTGAAAAATTTTTCCCAAGTACCAGCCATGTTATCAATTTTGGATTCCTTGAATCGATCAAAGGATCTTCAGGAGGCACTCAGTGAGGCTTTGTCAAGTCCTCACGAATTCGAAACTAAAATTACTGTGGCTGAAGTCTACCATATAGAGAATGATCCTCTAGAATTCCATGAAGTGATATCTTCTATAGATGAAGATGAAGATGATGTTTTGTAAGAAAATATTAGACCTTTTTATTTATCTGGAAAGGTCAATGAAGTAGACATCTGATGAGATTTCATTCATAATGGTTCAGGAGTCAACCTTATCCCTATTCGTACACTTCATTGATTGGGCCTCAACGAATCTGATTTATCTCCTTCTAAATTGATGTTTCAAGGATATGATAAAAATGAACAAGAACCTATCGGAAAGATTATACTCAGAACTCAGTTTGGAGACCTTGTATCCAATCCAGATTTCATGGTTATTCGTCAGGACACAACCTTCAACATTTTTCTTGAAGGACCTTTGCTACATGAACAGGCATCTATACCTTCATCATACCATCTATGTCTCAAATATTGTTTCAATGGTCAAATTGGGACATTTTATGGTGATAAAGCCCCATTCAAAACATGTGAATCTCAATACATTAAGGCAATATTCTATCACATGAAGGGAAATGAGATATCCACAATAAAGGAGGTTATCAAAATTAATGCTCCATATGGTTTGGAAAAGATTCCAATAAACCCATTCATACATACGAGTATAGATTATGTGTTTCCTATCAGTTAGATTGATATGATAGACCCAATTCCAAATAATCTTATGGAAACTTCCATAATATCAATTACAGAAACCAAGCCAGAAATCATGGTAGAAATTGTTGATTCACCAGGCAATGATGAATGCTCAAATAGAGATGTCTTCATTTCATCTTCTGAAATACAGCGATTCAATACTTCATCAACCAGGACAAAAGAAGTTATATCCATGTCAGAGATGAACAATGATGTCGATTTTCAATCCATCATCTCCTCTTCGTTACCCAAGGATAACCCTTCATCATTAATAGGGTCAGAAATGGTAGCCTCTTCTTTAAGATCTTCAAATTTTAACTTCTCTCCTAATCATGGAAATTATGCTTCATCATCTACTATGCAAGTAGAAACAAAAGAAGGAACACATATTAAAGAATAAGAAAAAGATCTTAGGGATTCTCCTCCTGCATTTGAAGAAGGTATCTCTTCCACTGTGGATGAACTCAGAGAAAAAAATCTGGTTGCAAAAGAAGATCCATGCCCCCACTTTAATTAGTGCAGCAATGACTCTTGAAGAGAAAGAAATGTATATTTCATTTTTAAAGAAAAATTGAGATATATTTTCTTGGAATTATACAGAAATACCAGTACTTGATCCTGATGTTGGTACTCATGATTTGGGTTTGCCAGAAGAACATCGAGGATTCAAGCAAGTTGCAATAAGAACACACCCAACTTATGCCTCCAAAATTGAAGCTGAAGTGGATAAGCTTATCAAAGATAACTTCGTCAGATAAGTTAAATATAATAAATGGATGGCTAATATTATCCCTATGAAAAATAATAATGGAAAAATTAGAGTTTTCATTGATTTCAGAGAACTTAATTGGCATTTTCCCCAGGATGATTTCCCAGTTCCAATCACAGAACTCTTAATTGATGCAACAGATTGCTATGAAGCACTTTCCATCATGGATGGATATTATAGGTATAATCAAATCCGAATGGATCCCCATGATGAATAATTTACAGCCTTCGGATCCCCTCATGGTGTGTTTTTCTATCGGGTAATTCCCATTGGCCTAAAAAATGCAGGTGCAACATATCAACGTGCCATGCACCGTATCTTCAAACCCTTTTAGGGAAATTTTTTGAATGTTATGTGGAAGATTTGGTGGTTAAATTCAGAAAATGTTCTAATCACTTCACTGATTTGGAAATCATATTCCAAAAACTTCAACAACACAATTTGAAGATGAACCCCTTGAAATGTGCTTTTGGGGTAACCTCAGGAAAATTTCATGTATTTTTCGTATGCCATCGTGGTATCAAAGTTGATCCTCATAAGAAAGAATAAATCCTTTGTATGTCAACTCCTCGAAATTTGAAGGAATTGAGAGGACTTCAAGTACGCTTGGCCTATATTCAGTGTTTCACCACCAATCTGGCAGGAAAATGTTTACCCTTCACCAAATTAATGAAGAAGGGAGTCAGCTACCAATGGACCGAATATTTCCAAGAGGCATTTTATATCCTCAAGAAATATCTGTTGAGTCCACCGATATTACTTCCACCTGTTGAAGGAAGACCACTTGTCCTCTATGTTATAGCTTTAGAGCGATCATTGGGTGCCTTTCTTGCCCAAAAGAATGATGCTGAGAATGAAAACAGCCTTTACAATATTATTCAGACTATGATTGAGGCAGAAACTCGATATTCAAGTATTGAAAAGTGATTCCTAGAGTTAAACTTTGCAGTTCAGAAATTGAGACACTACCTGCAGCATCATGAGGTCCAATTAGTGTCTCAAAATAATCCACTCAAATTTATCCTTAGTCATCCAATGCTTACAAGACATCTAGCAAGGTGGGATGTTATTTTCCAGTAGTTTGATATACAGTATGTGTCTCAAAAGGCAATAAAGGGCCATGCTCTAGCTGATTTACTTGTTGAACACCCTTTAGTAGAATATACGTCTTTAGATATTGAACTTTCTAATGAGGAAGTATTATCTATTCAAGTAATCTTCAAACATGGGAAATGTACTTTGATGGTGCTTCCAAAAGCCCAATAGGTAAGAAAAAGGAAGATCCTAAATTCATCAATGTTTGGTTAAGAATTATAATTATTTTCCCAAAAAAGGTAGTGCTACCCTATTCCTTCCTATTGTTGGAAGGTGGTATCAACAATGAAGAAGAATATCAAGCTCTCATCGTAGTATTGGAGTTGGTGCTTCAGGCACTGGTGGATCACTTAAAGGTTAAAGGTGATTTAGACTTGGTAATAAAACAATTCAATGGGGACAATGCCATCAGAAAAGAAGATTAAATCCCTTTGTATGATTATGTCAGAGAGTTAATGGCTGAATTTCCTTCAAAATTGACATTTTCTTATGTCCCAAAATCACAAAATGCTCAAGATGATGCAATGGAAAATGTAGCCACAGCTCTGGCAGATCTAAATTGGGATGAAAAAGTCATCATTATTTCCCACCGTCGTACAATTTCACCTTATATTCAAATAAAAAAAGAGGAAATCAATGAAATTAGTCCCATTTTTGAAAAATATGGTCATACTACAGAATGGATGATAGCTATTAGGGAATACCTTCAAAATGGAACACTCCCACCTGATAGAGCCGAGAAAGAACATGTTCGGAGATGTGTGGCCAATTTTACTCTATGATAGCTCATATCACCTAGAAAAAATTATTTACAAGTAATATTTTGATGGAATTGTCTTTATATGTATTTATGGTGAAGAGACAATGGCTGTCATGAAATAAGTACATGCAGGAGTCTGTGGTTCCCACCTATCTGGGCATAGACCGTCTGATCAAATTCGAAGACATGGACACTTCTGGCTTTCAATGATACAAGATTGAGTTTATTTCACTAAGAAGTATCATTCTTGAAAATTATATTTCAATTTCATTCATCAAACCCCAGAGTTTCTCCATACAAATAAATACTCATGTCCATTTTCCACATGGGGAATGGATGTAGTAGGACCTTACCCTTCGGCTACATCCAAGCAGTTTAAGTATATTCTTACTACTACAGACTTCTTCTCCAAATGGGCAGAGGCAATACCTCTCAAAGAAGTTAGTTCTAAAATCATTGTTAGCTTTATCAAGTCTAACATCATTACCAGATTTGGTGTCCCTCATACCATTTTGATGGACAATGGGACCAACTTCTATTTATCCGAAGTAAGGAAGTTGTATCAAGAATACAACATCAAATCCAACCATTCATCTTGGTATGATGCAACGGCCAATGGACAAATAGAAGCCTTCAATAAGACTCTTTCCAACATACTAAAAAATATATTGGATAAAGATAAGAAATTGTGGTCTTATAAACTTTTTCATGATTTATTGGATTATCGGACCACCACCAACACTACTACGTGGTCAACACCATATGCATTGGTTTTTGGAATGGAAGAATCCATGCCCATTGAGGTTCAATTACCCTCACTCAAATTAGTCATTTGAGATCAGTCATCTATAGATGAAAAATCTCAAAAGTGATTGGATGAATAGGAACAATTAGAAGAAAAAAGATTGTGCACCCTGCACCACTTGGAAGTCTATCAGAATCGAATAGCACAAGATTTCAACGAAAAAGTTCATCTTAATTAATTAATTCAAGGAGAATTGGTATTGGTCCTCATAACTCCAATGATATTTGGAAATAAACCTCCAAAGCTTGAGTCAATGTGGGAAGGACCATACTCAATACATAAGGTTTACTACAATGGAGAATATTCTTTAATCGCAATGGATAGAGAACTCATTTCAACTCCAAACAATGCTAGATTTTTGAAGAAGTATTTTGTGTAACACAAATAAATCCATAGTCCTTAATGAAAGACTTTAAACTGCATGGTCCCTTTAGTCATTACTGCAAGACATTAAACTGCACAGTCCCTTTAGTCTTTACTGCAAGACTTTAAACTACACAGTCCCATTAGTCCTTACTGTAAGACTTTAAACTGCATAGTCCCTTTAGTCCTTACTACAAGACTTTAAACTGCACATTCCCTTTAGTCCTTACTACAATACTTTAACCTGCACAGTCCCTTTAGTCCTTACTGGAAGACTTTAAATTGCACAGTCCCCATATTCCTTACTGCAAGACATTAAAATGAAAAGTCCCCATAGTCCTTACTATAAGACGTTAAAATACATGGTCCATTTAACATCCAACAAGACGTTAAACTTTGTCCCTTTTGTCTTACATGACGTTAAACTATGAACATGTCCTGTATAACGTTAAACTACAATACGTCCTAGCTACATGACAGTAAACTATACAACACCCTATCATCCAACATGATGTTAAACTATGAATCTTTTGGGTTGTTGTTACCTCTAGTTTCTCACACCGAGTATGACTCATGTGAGCTTAGAGTAAGCTTTAACCATAACACCCTCTCTGGGCCACTAACCATGCGTAAGTCCCAACATCATCTTCGGGTTTTCCTCAAGGACAAATTGATCATCAATTAATTCTTAATCAAACTACACAGACTTTGATCCTTGCCTTCTAGGCTGGGTACGTAGGCAACCTCATGAGGTTCAAGCCCAGAACCAATCCCTTCACGTCGGTTCACCGCTATCTCATACGATGTTGATCCGTGAAGCAACCCAAAACCAATATATTTACATTGGTTCACCATCGTCCTTGCTATATGATGTTAAAATATACAGTTCCCCATTGTCCTCACTACAAGACATTAAACTACATAGAAATAAGTCTTAGCTACATGATGCTAAACTATGCAGCACTGGTCCATGCATATGACCCTAAACAATTCATACTTTTTTTCTGTATGACAATAAACTACCACAGTCCTTAACACCCTCACCTGAGAGGGAATCATTATCGACATTGATCTTAAACCATGTCATATTCCAAGGACTATGTGCATATATGGAAATGCCTGAATCATTAATCTTGGGTCTAACCATCATTGCACTAAAGTCTCCTTTCACCCTTCACTTGTACAAACCAAATCTGTATATAGGGTATTTAAAAAACTATGAATGGATTGTATCCAATCCTTATGGGATACATAGGAATGGTCGACCGTACCTCAAATCCATCCCCAAGTCATGGTCCTAACCCCAAATTCCACTTTTAGTCCCTTGGGTGGAAACTCCCCCTATGAAAACATGAATGTGGTATGAAAACCCTAGCCTTCATTCACATCAGGTTTATAAAACACACAATGTGTATTCCTCATTATGGTCTGAGATCTATGACCCTAAACTAAGATCTCCTACACTCTCAACCCACATGATGTTAAACTATATTTGATGAACTACGTATGGCTTGATTTCTATCCTTATGGGATAAATAGTGAATTCCAGTACCTCAATTCAGGACCCAGCCTTAACTAGATTATGGTTAGCATTGGTCTATGTATCTCTTTCATGCATTGGAAAATTCCCATTTTGATGTGTCATAATCCTAACCATAAATACTTCTAGATCTCCATAACCCTTTTCCTGACTTTTGGTCACAAAATGTTTGTTACCCGGGAATTCTTTTGCCTGACTATGCAGCACGTTCCCATAGGCAGCCTTGCATAAGTAGTCTACATAATAGACCTATCAGCCAAAAGATACTATTATTTGACTATTCAACCAATGAACTTAAATGGACCTGCATAATTCAACCCCCTAACGGGTTTGTTAAATAGTGGTAATATCATTATTGGGAGGAAAACCTCTTTTTACTGTATTGTTATTAATGAAAATATGTAGGGATCCGACAAAAATAGTCATCCTTAACATATTTGTCCCATAAACTTTTTCATGATCTGAAAGTATTCAAATCTATGGATTACATTTCCCTTCCCTACGTTTGGGTCAGAACATCACAAGAGTGATATGCATCCAATTCATTGACAATCTTGATTGGGAATATCCTCTCCATATTCAATTACCCGTCTCCATACATCAAACTCTATGCTTTGGAAAGTTTGAATCACCATAAACTTCCACTGTCTTTTTAACAACAGAAAAGTAAAATTTCTGAGAGGTATTTTTCCTAACTATACAGCATGTGCCCCAAGGTGGCCTTGCATAAGTAGTCTAAATAACAGACCTTTTATCCAAAAGATGCTACTATTTGACTATAGAGCCAATGCCCTTAAGTGGCTCTGCATAATTCAACCCCCAAACGGGTTTGTTAAATAGTGGTAACATCACTCTGAGGAAATACTTCCTCTATTTCCTTTTAGCCCTTTTTCATATCATCCCTCATATTCAAAATTTACTAGGTCATTGTTTACATGTTTTCCCCCATACATGAATGTTGTAACGTGTTTTCAAACAAATTATCAAGGAATTGATTCAATTTTAATCCATTCGGTCAAAGATATTCAACCTTTAAACATTAGACTTTTTTATAGTACAAAAAGCATGACATTAAATTGCCATAATTCTTGTTTCTTCTTTACATTAGATTTAAAACATCATTCCTCTTTCTGGATCCAACTCTATGGGGGGAATTTTGTTGACACTCCATTCAGTCACAGAGTTCAAAGAATGGAAAAGGGAAATACCTTAACCAAAAAGAGGGTCACCCTTTAAAGAAATGTCAAAAATTTGTCAAAGTCAAGTCCCATAGCCATTTTGGACTAAGGCGTGCAAGTCACTTGCCTGCCAAATATACGGCGCGCAGGTCACTTGCATGCCCAACCTTAATTTTTTCCCAACCTTAGGTGGACTATAAATACCCCCTGTGGGCCCCCATTTCAGGGATGAAAAAATCCAAAAACGCAAAATCAAGCTCTGGTCACCCAAGTCCATGTATGAAGTCTTTCAAGAAATTCAAAGGTAATTATTTACCTATAATGGAAGCTCTCAAGAGGAAGAATAAGGCCTATGTTTTATAACTCATCAATACTTGCGTGCCTAAGTGTCTATACCATTAAGGGGAGTGATGATACATGCACGTTGCCTTTACCTCTCAAGGAAACTTGTGCACCACACATCTGAAAGCCTATAGAGATGATACTAAGGGCTCCAAATCAATGTCACCCAAGTATCGCATCAAGGATCCTTCGTTGCCCAAGTGAACTCAAGTCGCACAAGTATAATTGTTCGACCAGGACTTGTGTTCCATACCAGGATTAGCGCACCTCCTTCCAATTCACTTTCTTTCATCAAATTCATCTATATTCATCATGATATAGCCTTCAAAGACCTCTTCAAAGCCATTTCTTGCAAGGTTCCTTTGATGGACTCTTTATCTGAATGTAATTATAAGAATTTATTTTGATTTGGGCCTCCTTATCAAGAGTAATCCCCAAGTCTCAAGTCCCCTTAACCTAGGCCTCATTTTCAGGAGTAAGCCCCAATCATAATTTCTCTTAAATTGGACCTCCTTCTCAAGAGTAATCCCCAAGTCTCATGCCCCCTTAACCTGGGCCTCCTTTTCAGGAGTAATCCCCAATCATAATTTCTCTTAACATGGGCCTCTTTTTTAGAAGTAAGCCCTATTCATAATTTCTCTTAACCTAGGCCTCCTTTTTAGGAGTAAGCCCCAGTCATAATTTATCTTAACCTGGGAATCGTCCTTAAGAGTAGGCCCCAATTTCCTTAATCTGGGAATCCTCCTTAGGAGTAATACCCAATCTTAATTTTTTTTTATTTGGGCTTCCTTTCTAGGAATAAAACCCAGTCATAAGTCCCTCTTAATTTTTTGGCTTCCTTTTCAGGAGTAAGTCCCCGGTTAAAACCCCAAATCTCCATTAAGTACAAACACTTTTATGGACCCTACTCTTAGGATTTATTCCTAAAATCCATTGTCTTCATTTACCTGGGAAGTCATATATACATAATCCTCACATCATTTCTTATGATTTCATATTTCATGGCACAATCGACTGGTTCTACTGATACCTCTTTTTTCTCACACCGAGCATGACTCACGTGAGTTTAGAGTGTAAAAGTAATTATAACATCTCGTTTTGGGCCATAAATCATGCATAAATCTCATACTTCTTCACTCAAACTATGTGGGTTCTGATTCCTTTTGTAACAATGATATGTAGGTATCCCATCTGTGGGTACGATCCCAACTCTAAAATAATCCCTATCTTTCTAAACGACAATAAACTTCAAGTGCCCCACTGAGTTGATTTAAATCTAGTATGGTTATCATAATGACCAATAGAGTTCTATATAATGTATTGATGGATACCATTGACTAAGAATCACAGTTCATATGGATGATTCTCTATTGATGAAGAACCTCAAATACATATAAAAGATTCTCTAAATCCCCTACATATCAATCATTGATTGCAAGGTCTAAAGGAAAAACTCATTTTCATGCTTGGTAAATTAATAAGGATTCATGAACATAACTCAAATCTATAAGAGAGTCCCAGAATATACAATAATTCCCCCCAAAAAAGTGTGATGAGTCTGACCTCCCATCCTCTTAACCAATGAAAATTCTTAAGTCTCATCAGTCCAAAACTAATGGGCACCTACCTTTGGAATGTATATAGAATCATTTGATGTTTCCGGTTCTATGAATAAACCCGTTAGAAACCGATTGGAAAGTTTTAACCTTAAACAAAAAAGTTCATCCCCATTTCTAGAAGAAATAGTAACCCATGATCTTCAATTACCAAATCCAAAAATCATAATTGGATAGATTTTCATAAAGTTATTGATCTATAAATATTTTCATAACTAATCTTAGACAACAGACATGATATTCCTAAATTTAAAAGTCAAATAAGATATTATATATAAATACCACTATGAATGTATTTAGAAACTCATTGAAAATCATGTTCATCAGTTTCATAAAAACCATTGGTTCATCAGTTAAAAAAGAAATAAAAAATTATGTATAATTTTTGTTACCTACTCAAAAAGGTGTTCTTCAAGATATTTAACTCTATGATTCTTAATAGTTGATAATAAAACCGAAGATTAATCATTGAGAACCACCACTTAGCATTCAAATTATAAAAAACCATTAATATGTAGAAATAAATCCTTTTTCATTACAGTAAATCACTTTAAATTCTTGTAATCAACAAAAAGATGAATGATTTTTTCACATTTTTTGTCAAAAAGTGTTGGAAGCCCTTAACATGAAACACTCAGATGAATATACCAATTATTAAAAAAATCAACCATATGGGTATTAAATCCTTAAATTCAGCTAGTTCCATATGGTAAGAGTGAATATAGATATTCTGGGTACCTAGAACTAAGTAAATGAAAAACCTTTACTCCCTTACTAGTGTAAAACTAGAAAAGACATATAAAAACACATCATGAAAATTGATGAACACTTGATGATGATAACTACACAATAGTTCCAACTATAATGAAAATGAAAACATTTATATCATCCCACTTATCCCCATGAGAGTTTTTATTTCATTTCTCGACATAGAGTCCCATTCTCTTAAGAAAACAGAGCCCACCCCATCGGGGGAAGAAAAGTAGATCCGATGATGATAAAAATCAATAAGATATTTATGTGAAATTACCCAATAAATCACAACAATTACATCAAAATGTTTCGTATCAACAACCAAAAAATCTCAGATGAGATTGATTTATGAAAAAGATATCATAATAGTGACATCAAAGACCCTACTCACTTTGTTATGCAAGGGGTATCAATATCCATCATATTAGACATGCTATATATGAATGTTTAAGAGATTCGTAATGAGAATTGATATGAATGAATGAGATGAACCTATATCAAATATATTATTCAATAAGGATGAATTTAGAGCAATGATATCACTCACTATGATTGGACCCACACTATCATTCTATAAAGAGTTTCCAATTTTGTGATGAATCGTCATTCCAGATTCTTGTGAATGGAACCCCTTATTTGATGAAGTAATTTAATTCACCATTTATCCTTTAATAAATAGTGATCACATTTCACCATGTTAGGAATACAAATTCATTAAAATACTTATGTTTGTGGCCTCATCAACCATAGAAGCCAAAAAATCCTTGGTACCTCTATTAAAACCCTCTTCGACCACATTCAAAGGAAGAAGTGGGGAATTTTAAACACATTGTAGAAGGTATAGTTGGGTTATTCTATAGAGATATTCCATGGGAATCATACCACATCCTCTTTTAATTAGGCGATATAAAATAACATCAATAGGGAGTAGGAGGAACTCCTGCCCACCCTGAGATACAAACTAGGACAAGATCAACCATCCAATATACATCTAACACATCTGGATGGAAGGTAATATTGAAAAATAAAGCCTAATATTTATTGTTAGATCAAAAACTAATATCAAATCACCAGGAATTCATATTCTTATTTGATAAAACCTCAGTAAAAACCTGAACATGTTTAGAAATTTTCATTTCAAACTAATTCATGGTTCTATTTTCTTACTGTGGGATAATAAATTCCATATATTTTTTCAATACCATATTTTATGGATATAAATACTCTAATAAATAATCCTGAAATTATTTCAAATAGAATAACTCATGTTTCTTATCCATAAATGTTGAATTCCACCACGTTATTCTTGGACCTTTAATCGTGATGGTAACACATTTCATCATTATTGAATCTCGGGATTCGATGAACTCATAATGTATCTTTTTATTTTTAAACCAATCCTATACCTCTTGAGGATAATTCAATCCTATGAGAATGGGGTTTTTTAGAATTAACTAATGAGACTGATCTCTAGTTTCATTCATTCAAGGTTCTACTTCTATATCTAGAATAAGAACAAGTATGACTAACTATCCTAGTGTTTATACATCATGCAATGATCATGGCACTACACAATGTCAACAATAAACATGAAAACATTATCAAAGATACTCATATCATCAAATAAATAAATACATAAATATAAATTTATTCAGATAAAATAAAATTTTATAAGATTTTAGAATGATTAAATCAGGTTAGGGTAATTTCTAAAATAAAATCAATTTATTCCTCAAATAGTATATTCCCTTAAACCAATAGACACCTAAGGATAAACGTAATGATAGATACCTAGGGACTAACTCATAACTATACCTCAAGTCATAAAAATCTAATTTCTTTTCTACTATGACATCTCTGACTTTATACCAAATTCAATAAAATTATCCCAACCTACATTGGGTACCAATATTTCACAAGCCATCCCAAATACCATGGTGCACCAATACCAAATATATCAGTGATAGGAATATGATGGAATATATAATCACCACCAGCTTGAGACAAACACTAGGAAATAAAAAAAGGTCAAGGGAATGATTTAACCATACGAAAAATAAAATAATATAAAATTGAGGAAGATAAATCATTTATCATTTAGTATTCCAAACAATACTCGAAAAGGAAAACAACACAAGAAAAAATATATAGAACAAAATGGCACACCATCCATTTAATGGAACAATATTTATCAAGAAAAAAGTCTAAAAATATATGCTTAATGTGTGGATGATAGTTATACCAATCAACTACATCAACTAAGGTCCCATTACTCAAAATCACATGCTATCTCTAGGTTGAATTATCCCTTTTTTGGAAATAGAAAAATGTAATATAAAAACACAAGAAGGCAAAGGCATGGTATGAGGAAAATTTCCTAGTAGGATATATCCAAATTTTCTCTAAGAAATTTCATACCAAATAAACTAATTTCATTAATTTGAAAAAATTATGGAATGAAAAATAATTTTCAAATTTTTAGTAAAATTAGATTTCAAATAAAGTAGGTGGAATGTATATCAAAACCTGATTCAATAAAAATTTCCATAAAAAATATTTTTCATGAATAAAATAGCTTAATAAACACCTCCATGTAATAATCAAATAAATGAAAAGTGTTATGGCTAGATTCCCTTAGGTTCATTAGTTCCTAGATATAGGATCCTCATATTGTTCATTTAATCAATCATGTCTCAATGTATTTAAACTTCAAAAAGGCTCAATCCATCTAGATAAACCCAATCAATAACCCATTTGGGAAATCTTGTTAAATCGGGTTTTGTTTGATTTGTTATGGTAATTTCATTTATTGGGTGTCAGATTCTTATAATTATTTTCTTATCCACCCAATAACTACTCTAGATTACTTGTTCAATTGAGAAATTATTCAATCAGTGATGGAAAATAAATTCTATTCATCATTTAGAGTTCAAATTCTAAATTTTAACTTTCAAAATTCCATTTCAACCTAAAAACGTTTTTAAAGATAATTCCTTTCAAAATAAACATTAATTTAAATCCATATTTTTCGAAATTCACCATCAAATAATTTATTTAATTCATTCTGAATTTAAAAACATATTTCCTCAAAAATCCACCCAAAACATTAAAAGCCTCTCAAAATGGATTTAACTTCATAATTCCATGAATTTTGGGAAAAAATCTTCTGATTTTTACTCAACCAAGGTTCAGAAATGAATTAAAAATTTAATTATAATAAAACAATCAATTAAGGATTCGTGTTTAGTGAAAATAATTCTGGAATGGCATACCATTTTTTTTGTGATCTATTAATCACTTGAAACAATTACCAACAATGGAGATCAAAAGACTAAATTGGTTAAATAAGAATACGTATAATTTCAATTCACTAAAAAAGGTATCAAATAAACAATTAAAAAGATTATTCACTAATATTAAACAAGGTTATATTGGATTAAGGATAATTTAAATTTAATGAGGTTACGCATATTAAAGAGGGATCAATTATATCCGCCAGAAAATTGATTCGTTATGAAAAGATATTTTCTTAACCAAAATTGACTCTAGAGAGCCTCCAATACTGAAAGGGATGAATTAAGTTAAACTGTTAGAAGATTATAATTTATAATGGGGTATTGAGGAATTTTAATAATTTTTTTAATAATTAAAGTCTCAAATCAAGGTTTCCTAGGTTGGGAAACACAATTTCACAAACCATATGACCTCACTGGTCTTTTAGAGAGTGATTCATGATTTTAAAACATTACTTTACAACCATGTTCCAAATTTAATTTCCCCACTATCTCATGATAGATGGGTTTAGAGGGAGGTTACATGGTTTGAACACACCATGTTCCACCATCCATAAATCTAACACAAGACACACAATTTTCTAGGCCAACCCACATGGTTAGCCATAATAATGTACCAACTGTGTATTGGCCCATGAAAATTAATAAATTTCAAAAAGTATCAAAAAAACCCAAACCCTGTTTTAAAAATCTAATATAAAAACCTATGGATAGAGGTACCAGAAAATAGGTAATTGGTTGTTATAGATATTCATTTGATTAGTAATAAAAAAAATAATGAGGCATTTTGAGCTGTTGATTATAGATATCAAATGCATGACTAATCATATTAGAATTAATCGTATTCATAAAAAAGTGAATATTGTCAATAAATAAATAATAATAAAAATTTAAAAAAATAACTATAATACAGATAGATTAACACATCAAATTGATTGAAAGGTGAAATTGGCGTACACAGAGAAATTAAACATCGCTGAAATAAATAGTTCTCAAAAAATTGTTAATAGTTATCATCATCTTGTATTTATTGGAGAGAGAATGATTTTATAAATCACCTAATGAATTAAAAATAATGGAAAAATGAAAAGAACATGGTATGAAAAATTGAAAATTAGTAATGTTCTCATTTTAAAACATTTTACCAGAGACATCTGACATTATTTTTTCTAAAAACTATGATTAAATGTCATTATATGTATTATTTAAATAATCATTTTAAAATACTAAGAGTATTTTTTAACTTTTATTTTGTAAAATCATTGGCATAAATTATATTTTAACATGAGTTTTTTAAAACCTATGTTAATTCCCTTTTCAAATTAGTTTAAAATCTAACCTCAAAAGCATGACATGGAAGGATATTTTTATACAAGTTTTCTAAATGCATTACAAATTTGTTATTTTAGAACTATTTTCTTATTAATTATGAATATTTAATTAAATAAAAAGGATTTTATATTTATAAATATAAAGTCTAAATAATTCAATTTGTTTGATTTTTAGGGTCTTTAAATTAATTACTTATATAGAAAAAAGTCACCTCAATGAAGGTTAAAAATTATTAAATTATTAAACCAACTATAAAAACCTAAAATATAATCAAAATTTATCCTTATATAAGTTTATTTTGACTTTATATACCACCCATCATCATTCCTCTAATAATATTCCAATTTTATCCCATTTTACTTAAAATTTGAATTTCGTTCACAATTATGCATTAAGTATTTTTTAAAAAGTCCTTACCTTCTCTTTTAAAAAACATTATTCCACAACCAACTCAAATAAACTATAAAAGATGAATATCTCACATTATTATACCTAATTAAATTTCTATATAAAAATATTATATTTTATTTATCTTCTGGTTCTTAGAAATTTCCAAAATCCCATATAATCAGGGATCTCTACAAGAGAAGATTAAATTATTCTATTTAATTATTTTTATCTCATTAATAATTCTCCCATATATTAGTCATATACATATTCTAAAATAAAATATATTACTACATTAAAATTATTTTAAATCATTAATATTCATTATAATTTATATTATCACTATAGAATAACATATACTCATTCACTCATTCATTTTAACATACTCTTGTTGGGGTTGATTTTTTCACCTTCATGAACATTATTACAATGATTACATCCTTACTTATTTAGAAAACATAAATACTAATAATATTATCAAATAATGAATATTTTTAGATATTATCATAATTTAGTAATTAAAATACTATATTAAAGTCATTCCATAATCATACTTATCAAATAAATTCAGAAAGATCTTGTTGGGGATGATTTATATGCTTACATGGATAAACATATGACTTTTTATAATGGATTTTTAGGGGAAAATAATTTATGTTATGATGAAGTAAAAAAATATAATTAATTTCTTGTTTCTCATGTAATTCTACTATTATAATTTATGTTTAATATTAATAAATAACCCACTATATGATAAAGTTAACCAAAACAAACACGTTTTAGATTTTTTTATTAATGAATAATTCATCAATGTTCCACAGAATGAACATGTAACAAAAAAATTATTTATATTATATTTAATATAATCTCAAAATTAATTATGTGAGGAAACTATACTATAACTCCTTGGACATTGGTTAACAAATGAAACCAGTTTTGGAAAAAATGACATTACAACCTTCTATGGTTGAAGAGAGTAGAAAAAATATATTAGAGTATCGTATTATAATAAATGGATCATTAAAAATAAAATATTGTTGAAAAGGTTTCAAAATAAAATATTTAACAAACACAATTTGGTAATTCAATAACACACAGACACACATCATGTTAGTTGGGACACAAAGTAAGGGTTTTATTAATATAATTTTAGTTTATTGAGTCATAAACTAATTTCCAAGACTAATATCTTAAATGATTATTTTATAGTTCTCATAATATGTTATATATTATTTCCTCAATATTTATATTGAAAATTTAAATTTTCACCTCAAAATAACATTCTTTGATCAATTTCACCCTTCCTAAAAATGACTCATTATTAGGAATAACTCATACCATTTCTAATTATTTTTTCTTCCATGTCCATATTTTTTATCTGTGTATTTTTCTAATTTATTAATTGAAAACCCAAAAATGTTTTACATCCTTTATGATTTTTCTTTTATTTTTATTTATTTATATAGAGGTTGTTTTATCAATTTTAGGGATGTTGTTTTCACTATGGTATTTTAAAATAATAAAAAAATTTCATTTTCACATATGAATTTTTATCTTTTAAAAGAAAAAATGTTTTTTAATTTCATTAAATTAAATTTTTTCTAGAATTATAATTCTTATATAATTTTAGTTATTAATTTCCTATTATTGTATCTATTCAAAAGTCTTTTTAAAACAACTTATAAATTTTTTAGAACTATGTTGCAATAGCCTAAGGAAAATAATTTCCTTTATTTTCCATTCATTTTACTCTTTAAATCCAAATGTTTTACCTCTTACTAAATATTTCACATGATTATATTTTAAATGAATATAAAATTATATTTTATGATTGAATTTATAGTGACACCGATATAATCTTGGAATCATTCACATGATAGAATTTGGAAATAATATGAAGCCTCGTTCTCTTTTTATAAATATTTTATGATATGATGAATAATTATTCTCATGTGGGACGAAAAATGATGGTATACCATTATATGATAATTGGGGTTTCATATCTCCCTCCAATTCATTTATTATGGTGTTATACCCAATGAGATAAGGATTATACATTGGAATTCTTTTGTTTCTTACCAGATTAATGTATGACCATGATTGGGTTTTCACACATCATAATGCATGGAAATGATTAGGTTAATTCATAACATAATGTATGAACGTGGTTGGGTTTTCTAAAAAATGTATGATTACCCATGATTAATCTTTTTCCACTTATTTTTTTTACTCTACATTCTTATGATGTTATCCATGGTTAATGTTTTTTTAACTTTCTTCTAAGATATGGTATGTGTTTCATTCTACGATGAGGTTTTTTATTTTATTCCATGATTTTGGATGTTCTATTATTACTCATGACTGTGTATTATGATTCCATAGTCTTTTATCAGATAGTCCTCCCATGATTCATGTTTTTTCACAAGTTTATGAACTATCCCATTATGAAATGTTGACATGTTTCCCTTACTATGATATTGATATCTACACTTTATTTATTGTTAGTTTTCCATAGAAGATTAAATATAGAAGTATATCTTATAGTGTGTTGATTATGAAGGAAATTGATGTAATAATGTAAAATAATATGTTGATTGTAGGCAATATATAAATATACTAAACCATTGGTTATATGATTAAGAGATTACTTGTGAGGTGTAAGAATTAAATTATGAAAATAATGTATTATTTATAAAATGTTTAGATTATATCATCTTATTTCATATTATTGCGGGGTTACCTTATATTTTGGGAATAAGATTAGAATAAAAATAGTGTGAACCATATGGATAATTATAAATCTAAGAAATATCCATACATTTTGGAAAAATATAGAGTGTGTAGTTTCCTGTAAATAATATCCCTATAATGATACAAAAAAGTGGATAAAGGATCCTACATTCTTTCACCCAAAGGTAATGACTATGATATTTTTTATTGAGTATTGACTCATTATTAATTGGATGAAAAAATGGGTTTGACTAAAAAACTATTTTGAAACACATGGCGGATATGATTGATTTGTTCACATTATATTTAGGAACAATTATGAAGGTTGTGTGTAACACCCCAAGCTTCTACGGTACGTTTCCCTTCGAATAATGCGATAGCGTGTGTTGTACGCAACCTCGAGTTCTAACACACACCACAACTAATTAAACTAGCCGTTGTAAATAGTAATACCTACTTTTTGAAATCATATATATTTTATATTTCAAAATGGACTTCATTTTTGGATTCGGAATATCGAAATTATCCTAGGGTGAAATTTTGGTACTTTTCGGATAACTTTTATATTTTGATGAATAGTGAAAATTACTAAATTTTAATTAAAAACAACTTTTTTAATCAAAATAATTAATAGTGATAAATTATGAATTTGAGTGGTTTTAAAGTATATTTAGAATATAGTTTTACCATTTAATATAATGTTGGTCATTGGACATAATTTTACAATTAAACCGAACATAAACAATTGTCAATCTTTTGATAGTTATTATCTCTTAAAAACACGCTTTTTGTTTTGACAGCGGGAATTAATTTTAAATTAATTTCTGCCACTTCTGTGTTTTGAATTTAGGAAAATGGATTCCATATTTGGAATCAGGATGTTCAAATTGTGTAAATAGGTAACTTTTATTTTTAGACATTTTGAATAATTACTGCGGTAAATATTTTATTTACCATGGTTAAAGGGTAAATCCGGTAAATAAGGGTTAAAAAATAATATTATAATAATACAAAATTACCCTAAAACGTGTCCTAACCTTATTGGTGGACACATACCCGACCATGAGCATCCTTGGGTCAATTTGGGGACCCCTTGGAGCCACTTGTATGTGGTAGGGACACATTATATTAATAAAGTTAAAATAAAAATAAAAATGGCATAAGCTTACATCTTTTAGAAGAACAATTTTTACATAGGGTTATACATGTTGGATTTTCGATTATAAATATTCATTAGAAAGATAAAAAGATTTCCTACATAATGATATTTTATTTATAATTTTTAGACATTAAATAATTTATTTTATTTATGACACAATGATGATGCAGTAATTACTATAATAGTGAAAAATTAAAATAATTGATATTATAAATACCCAAATAAATATAATATGAAACTTTTAATGAATTAAACTAATTTTCTAGGATAATATGATATATTAGGATTGATTTAATTGACTTGGTTAGAATTAATCAATCTGTTATGAGTTTCAAAAAAATAAACTATTGAATAGTGTCAAAATTGACATAAAAGAGTTCTTAAAACAAATATTATATTATTAATTGATATTAAATTCCTAAAAATCTAAGGTTCGGCCAAGAGACTTATATTATGATAGGTTAATCATTAATGGACCACTTGGGGGTCGCTTGGATGTATATAGTAAGTTTATTAACCATATTATATAAAAATACAAAGAGACATTGTAAAAGTGAAACTAATTAACTTAGAGTTAATACTTAAAGATAAGGTTAATATAAGTACCCAAACCTGTCTAAATTATATTGGATGAGTTGTTTTCGACCTATCCCCACCTCATCCTTTGAATAGTCAACTTTGGAGCCTTTGTAAACCGAATATGAATTTATTATAAATTAATATTTCTAACTTTTCCAAAGGTGCCCCTCACCCCTCTTATAAAAGGGCACTCCTCCTTCTCATTTCTTCACACCTTAAAAGCCTTTTGGTTCGTCCAAACTCTGCCCAAATACTCTACCAACATCCCTCACTACAACCTAGAGGCCTTAGTTTGATCAGAAAGCGAACCTAAGGAGCCCTTTTGATCAAATCAATAGGAAGAACCCGAAGAAGAGGTAATGATTTCACCACCCTTTTCTAAGTTCATTTCTTCTTCCACTTCTTCTTCCTTTGTTCTTACCATTCTGAAATAATAACTCCAGTATCTCACATATACTGTGATGTTATTATAAATATGGTACAATCATATTCAGTATTCTATCCACCCTTTGAATAACATGTCACCATACGTGCGTACGTACGGCTTACCGTCTCCACGTCGTGGTGTAATTGTTATTCAATATAATATTATTTGGATGGGTATAATAATGATGTGTAACTCATGTAAATAATAAATATAACATGTTAATGATTCTGTATATATTATATACCATCCATTTATATATTATTTTAATATCAAAAGAATGATATTGTCGCTCGTGCGTACGTACGGACTACCGTCTCCACGAACGCGATGAGATTCATTCTCCATCATATCCATTCAAGTATAATTATCATTTGATGATTTAAAAATGATGTTTAAGGACTGTATATCATTCTGGATATGAATAAGATACAACAACCATGGCTTATTTAACAAAACATATAAAAGAAAATGAGTAAGTTAACTCCCGAAACGACGATAATTCTAAGATATTATTAACAAATCAATGTTAAAAGATCATATATGATATCATATTAATATATATGATTCTTGTATAATTTAATAACAACTATTTCACCATTATACAGGAGGTTAACCTACCCCAACCAAGGAAAAGTACAAGGTAAGGGTTATTTCACAATCTCTTCATTATCCGAGGTTGTTTTTACGTAATAATCTACTGGGATATCTTTATCATCCACATCCATGTTTCTTAAAAATGTATTTCAAAACATTTTTACTATTTACAAGAATATGGGTTAAAGTCATTTATACCCTTGTTTGACTTTTTATAAGAGGTTTATAAAGGAATCTTTCCGTCGTTTTCAAAACAAGGTCCTTTTTAACCTTTTCGACAGAATTGAGGTAAGAATGTTTTTTTTAACTTATATGGCGGGTGCGGTTATTTTACGCCGTTATAAAATCTTCAAAGCTTTCCTTACAAGCTTAGAAGAATATTTTCAAAGAAAATGTTTTATTTTATATGGATCTTAAATGATTTCAAAATAAAAGGAGATATTTCTTTAAAAAGAATTTTGATTTCATCTATGTCAACATCCTTTGATGGATTTTAAGATTATTTGAAGTTGATTTATTATGATACAAAACTTCTATATTGTATTGAAGGTTTTGTGATATGTTTGACTGTGGATGTGCTATTTTTATACCATTCATAGTTTATTGTGAAAGTACTGACATTTCGTATGCTAGTTTTAATACGAATGTTTATGTTATGTTTAAACCTTTTCATATGGGAATGCATTGGACTTAATAAGTGACGGGTGGAGCCCGCTATAGCTCCTCGATGCATCGGTAGGTCTCATGAGACAAACTAGTGTCTTGGCACAAGGCCTTGACAAAATCTTATTTGTAGTCTTGGCACAAGGCCTTGGCTATGTGGTTATGATAGTCTGGCATTATGCATTCCAACTTTATGAAAGTGGTTATTGATTTTTGCATGTCATTATTCGATTAGTAGAATATCCATGTGAATAAGTAAATGGCATTATTTCATTTTACTTTTGCCATACCATGTTGAAAGTTCATGTTTGAAAGGCTTTTGTTTTAGTAATGCATTGCCTTAAATGTTTATTCTTATTTATGAAAGTTTCCGCTATATTGTTATCCTTACTGGGCATTTGAGCTCACCCCTTTTCTATGTTTTATTTTTCTCAGGATGTGAAGATGTAAGTTATGAATGACCTGCTGGGATAGTATGAGGGGATAGTAGTGTGGATTATGGAGACATTATGTTGTTGTAGTAGTTTTTCATTTTATGATGTAATGTAAAACTTATGAATATATCTAGTGTTTCCAAGGCTACTAAACCAATCGGTCTTTCGAGATTTGATCTTTCTTGTGATCATGCCAATGTTATGTAATAATGCACCGACTCTGGGTAACTGGGGTCGGGGCGTTACAGTTGGTATCAGAGGAAGTTTAGTACAAACCTTGGAAGCTAGATTTAGATAAACTCTGATTAGAGCACGTAGACCTAAGATGAACTTTGAGGATTAGTATAGAAGAACTTCCTAGAATTTTGGTATTGTAGAGATTTTGTGAGTTTTCCGAGCAATACATCCCTGTCTGGATACGAGCAGGTAGAGGCGGATCTGGCACAGATGTACCTAGGGGTAAAACCCGAAAACACCGCTTTGAGCTAGACTCGAACGGGAACTGGTGCACGACAACGGGCCTTGCTGCACTCTTGGTTACGACACTCCCGGGGGATATGCTTAGGATAACTCTCATTATCTTTACAAATCATTATGAAGGGTTTATGAGTATATACTTCCTCAAAGAAAAACATTTTTATGATTATGGATTATATCCATAAATAGTTCAATTTATGTTAAGTGTTTTATAGGTATGGGATTATGTATTTTGATTCATAAACTGATCTAGTTTATGCCATTGTTTAGAAATGGCGCCTAGTGGAAGAAATGGAAACCGTATCAATGCGCGCACTCCATGTAGGGATTGCCCTCCTGCTCAAGATAATTATAGTGGGGCTGGTGATGCAACTGGTGCCGATCAGCTAATCACCATACTGGGACAACTTACTCAGGTTATGAATAATAACCTTACCCGTATGGAGCACCCTGATCCGCAGCGTGGAGGATCAATGTTAGATCGATTCATGAGACAACAACCACCAACGTTCAATGGGAGTACAAATCCCTTAGTAGCTGAGCAATGGATATTTTCCCTAGAGAAAATATTTCAGGCTTTGGGGAGTAGTGAAAGGGAAAAAGTTACCATGGCAGTTTACCGCCTCACTGGAGATGCTGATCAATGGTGGTCATTGATTCAAAACATGAAGGAAGATGATGAAGTATCAAAAATGGAATGGAGGGAGTTCAAAGATCTGTTTTTAGAAAAATACTTTCCTCGCGACCATCGAGCAGATATGGAAAGGCAATTTCTGAGTCTGAGACAAAAGGAGGATGATAATGTCACAAAGTATGAGGCTAACTTTACAAGGTTAGCGAGGTACGCTGGTGATTATATTCGCAACCCAAGAAGTAAGATTGATCGTTTCTTTGATGGGTTAAAACCATTTCTCCGTCGAGCATTAGTCTCACAATCCTTTTCATCGTACGAAGACATTGTCTCATGTGCTATCAAGACCGAAAAGGAATTCTCTAAGTCTTATGACTTTAAAGCAAAGAAAGAGAAGAAGAGACCTGCTGATCAATCTGGGAATGGAAATAAGGGGAAGAAGGGAAAGGTTGAATATCCATCTTGTGGTAAGTGCGGGAAGAAACACCCCGGTGCTTGCCTGAAGGGAATGGGAGTCTGTTACAAGTGTGGTGAAAAAGGCCACCAAGCTCATGATTGCAAGGGGAAGAAGGAAGCTACCAATGTTCAGTGCTACAATTGCAGGGAGATGGGGCATTATGCAAATGCATGTCCTAAGCGTCAGGAGAACTTACCTCAGAAAAGGCCAAGGGATCAAGGCCAGGCTTATGCTATCACTACTGCTGAGGTAGAAACTCCGAAAGACGTGGTGGTAGGTAATTTAATGGTTTCCTCAAGTTTAGCAAATGCATTATTTGATTCTGGATCATCGCATTGTTTCATATCTTCCCAGTTTGCTAAGAAAATTAGATATTTCCAATTTGATTTAATAAGGGAGTTGTCAGTTAAAACTCCTAAGGGAAGTATCGTTGCAACAAAGTTTTGTGAATCAGTCCCCATTAGAGCACATAAATTTTATTTATCTGCTGATTTCATCATCATACCTATGATTGAGTTTGATATAATCCTCGGTATGGACTGGCTTTCGGACTATGATGCGAAGATTTATTGTAAGAAGAAAGAGGTTACGATTCATGATGATAATGATAGGGAGCACCTTATTTTTAGAGCAGAATCATCACCACCTAATTCTTATTTAGACCCACCCCCAGTAGCTCAACTTAATTCAATTATTGGGGAGGAAGAGAATGAAGTAACTATCGGTGAGGAAAGGAATGTTCAAATAGAGGATGTACCTGTTGTGAAAGAATTTGTAGATGTATTTCCGGAAGATTTACCTGGACATCCTCCAGAACGAGAAGTTGAGTTTTCTATTGATTTGATTCCTGGATCAAGGCCTATATCGAAGACCCCTTATAGAATGGCCACTGTAGAGCTAGTCGAACTAAAGAAACAACTAGAGGAATTGAGTAATAAGGGATTTATTCGCCCTAGTGTTTCTCCATGGGGAGCCCCTGTTCTTTTTGTTAAAAAGAAAGATGGATCTATGAGGTTATGTATCGATTACAGGGAGATCAATGCTATAACGATAAAGAACAAGTATCCCCTACCTCGTATTGATGATTTATTTGACCAACTGCATGGAGCTCAATACTTTTCAAAGATTGACCTTCGATCTGGATACCATCAGTTGTGTGTAAAGAAGGAAGACATTCCGAAAACAGCATTTCGAACCAGGTACGGGCATTACGAGTTTACTGTAATGCCGTTTGGATTGACTAATGCACCCTCTGTATTCATGGATCTGATGAATAGAGTTTTCAAGGAGTATCTCGATGAATTTGTGGTGGTATTTATTGATGATATCTTGGTATACTCCAAAACCTACAAAGATCATGAAAATCACTTGCGCATTATCTTGAAGACTCTGAGGAGGCATGAATTATATGGAAAGTTTAGCAAGTGTGAATTCTGGCTTCAGGAGATTTCTTTTCTTGGCCATATTGTCTCTAAAGATGGAATCTCTGTTGATCCTTCTAAGACCAAGGCAATCCAAGAATGGCCAGCACCTATGAGTATAACTGAGGTACGTAGTTTTATTGGTTTGGCAGGTTATTATCGACGTTTCGTCCAGAATTTTGCCCGATTGGCAAACCCATTAACGAAGCTCACACGTAAAGGGGTTAAATTTGTTTGGACAAAAGAGTGTGAAGAATGTTTCGAAGAACTGAAGAGAAGATTAGTCAATGCTCCTATATTGACTCTACCATCGGGGAATTATAGGTTCGTTATTTATAGTGATGCATCAAAGAAAAGACTTGGTTGTGTCCTTATGCAGAATGATAGAGTTATTGCCTATGCATCACGACAGTTGAAAATTCATGAACAAAACTATCCTACTCATGATCTTGAGTTAGCAGCTGTGATCTTTGCTTTGAAGATATGGAGGCACTACCTCTATGGTGAAAAATGTGAGATTTATACTGATCACAAGAGTTTGAAGTATATTTTCTCACAAAAAGAACTCAACATGAGGCAAAGGAGATGGCTTGAATTACTCAAGGATTATGATTGCACGATACACTACCACCCGGGGAAAGCAAACAAAGTAGCAGATGCTTTGAGCAGAAAAGACCATGGAGTTCTGAACATGATGAGAATTGAAAGGGACCCAATTTTCATGGATCTAGAGAAGATGGACATGGGAATAACCAGGGAAGGTGAAACATCAATGCTTTTTCAAATGGTTGCCAAACCATCTTTACTAGAAAGGATTAAGAGTTCCCAGACCAATGATGAAGAATTCCAAAAGAATATTAAAGCTGTGAATGATGGGAGATTGAGAGACTTTGTGTATGAAGATGGAATTTTGAAATTCGGGAAGAGACTTTGTGTTCCCGATTTACCTGATCTGAAAAGGGAATTGCTGGATGACGCTCATAGTTCCAATTTCTCTATACACCCTGGGAGCACCAAAATGTATAGAGATTTGAAGGAACATTTTTGGTGGGACAACATGAAGAGGGAGATTGCTGATTTTGTATCAAGAAGTATGGTTTGTCAACAAGTCAAAGCTGGAAGGCAACAGCCTGGAGGAGTCATGCAACCTCTTCCCATACCGGAGTGGAAATGGGACAATATTACGATGGACTTTGTCATGGGGCTACCAAAGACTCCTAGAAGGAACGATGCAATATGGGTTATTGTTGATCGTCTTACCAAGTCAGCACATTTTCTTGCTATAAGAGAAGATCTACCCCTGGAACGTCTAGCAAGACTATACATTAATGAAGTTGTGAGACTTCATGGTGTACCCCTATCGATTGTTTCTGATCGTGATCCCCGTTTTACTTCAAGATTCTAGAAAAGTCTTCAGAAATCCCTGGATACTGAACTTCATTTGAGCACTGCTTACCACCCTCAGACAGACGGACAATCAGAACGGACTATTCAAACCTTAGAAGACATGTTGAGATCTTGCTCACTTGATTTTCAGGGTATGTGGGATCAATATTTACCTCTGGTAGAATTTTCCTATAACAATAGCTTCCATTCGAGTATACAAATGGCACCATATAAAGCGTTATACGGAAAGAGATGTCGTACACCAACCTGTTGGGATGACGTTGGTGAAAGAAAACTTGTAGGCCCAGAACTGGTGGAGGAAACGGTGGAAAAGGTGAAGGTAATCCAAAATCACATCAAAGCAGCTCAAAGTAGGCAGAAGAGCTATGCCGATAATCGAATGAAGGATTTGGAATTTCAAGTCGGTGATCATGTTTTCCTGAAGGTATCTCCTTGGAAGGGAGTCATACGTTTTGGTAAGAAAGGTAAATTGAGTCCCAGGTACATCGGACCTTTCGAAATTCTAGAACGAATTGGGGCTGTAGCTTACCGATTGGCAATGCCGCCAAGTCTCTCCAAAGTTCACGATGTGTTCCACGTATCTCTGTTGAGGAAATACATGCCTGACCCAACGCATGTACTCACCTATGAGGAATTAGAACTGGAACCCGATCTGTCTTATTACGAAGAGCCCGTCAGGATTCTTGATATAATAGAACAAGTACTGAGAAACCGGACGACGCGTCTGGTAAAAGTTTTGTGGAGAAATCATAAGATGGAAGAGGCAACGTGGGAACCCGAGGAACTTATGATGAAGAACCACCCGAGTCTTTTTATGCAGTAATACCCTAGAAATTGCGAGGACGCAATTATTTGAAGGAGGGGAGAATGTAACACCCCAAGCTTCTACGGTACGTTTCCCTTCGAATAATGCGATAGCGTGTGTTGTACGCAACCTCGAGTTCTAACACACACCACAACTAATTAAACTAGCCGTTGTAAATAGTAATACCTACTTTTTGAAATCATATATATTTTATATTTCAAAATGGACTTCATTTTTGGATTCGGAATATCGAAATTATCCTAGGGTGAAATTTTGGTACTTTTCGGATAACTTTTATATTTTGATGAATAGTGAAAATTACTAAATTTTAATTAAAAACAACTTTTTTAATCAAAATAATTAATAGTGATAAATTATGAATTTGAGTGGTTTTAAAGTATATTTAGAATATATTTTTACCATTTAATATAATGTTGGTCATTGGACATAATTTTACAATTAAACCGAACATAAACAAGTGTCAATCTTTTGATAGTTATTATCTCTTAAAAACACGCTTTTTGTTTTGACAGCGGGAATTAATTTTAAATTAATTTCTGCCACTTCTGTGTTTTGAATTTAGGAAAATGGATTCCATATTTGGAATCAGGATGTTCAAATTGTGTAAATAGGTAACTTTTATTTTTAGACATTTTGAATAATTACTGCGGTAAATATTTTATTTACCATGGTTAAAGGGTAAATCCGGTAAATAAGGGTTAAAAAATAATATTATAATAATACAAAATTACCCTAAAACGTGTCCTAACCTTATTGGTGGACACATACCCGACCATGAGCATCCTTGGGTCAATTTGGGGACCCCTTGGAGCCACTTGTATGTGGTAGGGACACATTATATTAATAAAGTTAAAATAAAAATAAAAATGGCATAAGCTTACATCTTTTAGAAGAACAATTTTTACATAGGGTTATACATGTTGGATTTTAGATTATAAATATTCATTAGAAAGATAAAAAGATTTCCTACATAATGATATTTTATTTATAATTTTTAGACATTAAATAATTTATTTTATTTATGACACAATGATGATGCAGTAATTACTATAATAGTGAAAAATTAAAATAATTGATATTATAAATACCCAAATAAATATAATATGAAACTTTTAATGAATTAAACTAATTTTCTAGGATAATATGATATATTAGGATTGATGTAATTGACTTCGTTAGAATTAATCAATCTGTTATGAGTTTCACAAAAATCAACTATTGAATAGTGTCAAAATTGACATAAAAGAGTTCTTAAAACAAATATTATATTATTAATTGATATTAAATTCTTAAAAATCTAAGGTTCGGCCAAGAGACTTATATTATGATAGGTTAATCATTAATGGACCACTTGGGGGTCGATTGGATGTATATAGTAAGTTTATTAACCATATTATATAAAAATACAAAGAGACATTGTAAAAGTGAAACTAATTAACTTAGAGTTAATACTTAAAGATAAGGTTAATATAAGTACCCAAACCTGTCTAAATTATATTGGATGAGTTGTTTTCGACCTATCCCCACCTCATCCTTTGAATAGTCAACTTTGGAGCCTTTGTAAACCGAATATGAATTTATTATAAATTAATATTTCTAACTTTTCCAAAGGTGCCCCTCACCCCTCTTATAAAAGGGCACTCCTCCTTCTCATTTCTTCACACCTTCAAAGCCTTTTGGTTCGTCCAAACTCTGCCCAAATACTCTCCCAACATCCCTCACTACAACCTAGAGGCCTTAGTTTGATCAGAAAGCGAACCTAAGGAGCCCTTTTGATCAAATCAAAAGGAAGAACCCGAAGAAGAGGTAATGATTTCACCACCCTTTTCTAAGTTCATTTCTTCTTCCACTTCTTCTTCCTTTGTTCTTACCATTCTGAAATAATAACTCCAGTATCTCACATATACTGTGATGTTATTATAAATATGGTACAATCATATTCAGTATTCTATCCACCCTTTGAATAACATGTCACCATACGTGCGTACGTACGGCTTACCGTCTCCACGTCGTGGTGTAATTGTTATTCAATATAATATTATTTGGATGGGTATAATAATGATGTGTAACTCATGTGAATAATAAATATAACATGTTAATGATTCTGTATATATGATATACCATCCATTTATATATTATTTTAATATCAAAAGAATGATATTGTCGCTCGTGCGTACGTACGGACTACCGTCTCCACGAACGCGATGAGATTCATTCTCCATCGTATCCATTCAAGTATAATTATCATTTGATGATTTAAAAATGATGTTTAAGGACTGTATATCATTCTGGATATGAATAAGATACAACAACCATGGCTTATTTAACAAAACATATAAAAGAAAATGAGTAAGTTAACTCCCGAAACGACGATAATTCTAAGATATTATTAACAAATCAATGTTAAAAGATCATATATGATATCATATTAATATATATGATTCTTGTATAATTTAATAACAACTATTTCACCATTATACAGGAGGTTAACCTACCCCAACCAAGGAAAAGTACAAGGTAAGGGTTATTTCACAATCTCTTCATTATCCGAGGTTGTTTTTACGTAATAATCTACTGGGATAACTTTATCATCCACATCCATGTTTCTTAAAAATGTATTTCAAAACATTTTTACTATTTACAAGAATATGGGTTAAAGTCATTTATACCCTTGTTTGACTTTTTATAAGAGGTTTATAAAGGAATCTTTCCGTCGTTTTCAAAACAAGGTCCTTTTTAACCTTTTCGACAGAATTGAGGTAAGAATGTTTTTTTAACTTATATGGCGGGTGCGGTTATTTTACGCCGTTATAAAATCTTCAAAGCTTTCCTTACAAGCTTAGAAGAATATTTTCAAAGAAAATGTTTTATTTTATATGGATCTTAAATGTTTTCAAAATAAAAGGAGATATTTCTTTAAAAAGAATTTTGATTTCATCTATGTCAACATCCTTTGATGGATTTTAAGATTATTTGAAGTTGATTTATTATGATACAAAACTTCTATATTGTATTGAAGGTTTTGTGATATGTTTGACTGTGGATGTGCTATTTTTATACCATTCATAGTTTATTGTGAAAGTACTGACATTTCGTATGCTAGTTTTAATACGAATGTTTATGTTATGTTAAAACCTTTTCATATGGGAATGCATTGGACTTAATAAGTGACGGGTGGAGCCCGCTATAGCTCCTCGATGCATCGGTAGGTCTCATGAGACAAACTAGTGTCTTGGCACAAGGCCTTGACAAAATCTTATTTGTAGTCTTGGCACAAGGCCTTGGCTATGTGGTTATGATAGTCTGGTATTATGCATTCCAACTTTATGAAAGTGGTTATTGATTTTTGCATGTGATTATTCGATTAGTAGAATATCCATGTGAATAAGTAAATGGCATTATTTCATTTTACTTTTGCCATACCATGTTGAAAGTTCATGTTTGAAAGGCTTTTGTTTTAGTAATGCATTGCCTTAAATGTTTATTCTTATTTATGAAAGTTTCCGCTATATTGTTATCCTTACTGGGCATTTGAGCTCACCCCTTTTCTATGTTTTATTTTTCCCAGGATGTGAAGATGTAAGTTATGAATGACCTGCAGGGATAGTATGAGGGGATAGTAGTGTGGATTATGGAGACATTATGTTGTTGTAGTAGTTTTTCATTTTATGATGTAATGTAAAACTTATGAATATATCTAGTGTTTCCAAGGCTACTAAACCAATCGGTCTTTCGAGATTTGATCTTTCTTGTGATCATGCCAATGTTATGTAATAATGCACCGACTCTGGGTAACTGGGGTCGGGGCGTTACATTGTGTATATGTTATGAAAATTTATTAGGTTATATATCGTCATGGAAAAATAATAATGGATAACTCATACTGAAATCAAGAGATTTATAAGTTATAGTATAAATAAAATATATGAGAGATTTATTCAATGTTATAGGTTTTTATTTAATACTTATTATCATACCTAACATTACATAATTTGGTTAAATGGATGAAACTAGGACTAATCGATTTAATAATGGGTGTGATGGAAAATATAGTGATTATCCCAATGAGTAATCAAATCGAATGGGAGATAGGGAATAAAACCTCATCATAATTCTCACCAAACATTCTCAATATATAAATAATAATATAAACCATATTGAGATCCCAAACATGGAAAATAGGGAAAAACTTATTATCAAGAACATTAGGAGACATCATAAACTATCCTCGAGTGTCTCTTATAAACCACTAATTACCTAGAAATTGATTAATGTAATAACAAAAAAATTTCACATTCTCTAGTTATTATACTATATAAATGTTTATATATATATAAATCATTTATATTATTATGTCGACCAATAGTGGACCTGCATTAAGAATATAAAAATAAATAAAAAAGATAACTCTATATGATAATAGGATTTAATGATACTATTCTTCAATATATATTTTCCATAAACTCTTTATGTGAAACGTAAAGGGAATATTTATTAGTGAAATAATATGATGATGAATCCATTGGTAATTAATATTGTAACTTCAAGAGACATGTATGTTACACATGTGGTTCTATTACCAACTCTGATATCAAGATAGATTGATTATTTAGTGTCTAAAACCCAATTATTCAAATGGAATTAACCATATGTAAATTTGGAATCAATGAATAAATTGATCAATGTTAGCTCAAGGTGGAGTTTTAAACTAATAAAACTCATTATTCTATGGGGATGGAAAGGAAAATATTGTATCATGGAAAAAAATGATAATTTAAATAAATTTCAATTACCTAAATGTAAAAAAGTTGTCAGGAAGCATCTATGAAATTATTTCAAAGGATCTAGAAAATGTTTTACATATGCTAAATATGGTCACCATGGAAACAATTTCGAAAGTAATTTCAAGAATCCATTGAACACAATATATGAGAATACGTCAACAAGTAACACACATCCCACATGAAATTGTTTCTAGTGAAATTAGTTTGGGAAATATTAAAATTAATTCGCCAACCATAGAGCTAATGAGGAACATTAGAACCCACAAACTCCTTGACCAATGTGGAAAAGGAGGAGCCATTACAATCACTAAGAATTATGTAGACCATAAATTTTTGAATGGTACAATTATTCTTATCTCTTGATCCATGAATGTATTATTTATTTATATTTCATCACAAAATTTCATATCATATATGTTTTCTAAGAATATTTATTCATCACCATGATTGTTGGATATTGATCTATATGTGAAAACACCATGTGGGACTATTATTTAAGGGAATAAATTCAAATCTTACCTGATTGAGATTTGTGGAAAGACACTAATTACATATATAGTTATTATTCTCTTAGTAGTATTTGGTCTGATGTTTAGAATGTATTATCGTTAGTGAATTAAAGACCATATCAATTATCATGATATGTAAATATAATTTTACATTCCTAATCATACCATTACAAATATTAGTGGAAGAATGATTATAAAATACCTTTAAAAGGAATTATGTAATATGATTATTTATACATAATAATGATGGATTGTTCTATAAAATGGTTTGTAAGAAACACAACATTATAGATTTGACTATTCTACAAGGGTATATTATTGTATTTTCTAAAGAACTATATATTCTCTCCCCAGAACATGAGATTGTGTTTTAAATTAAAACCATGCTAGTTTATTCAAATATATCAAATATTAAAAAAATTACTCATATTGAATTGAACTAATTATAGAATAAAATTAAAAAAAATATTGATAAGTGTTTTATACACCCTGGTGTGTCATTATGGACTCACCATCCCACTTTTTCATGAAGAAAGGAAAATCAATTGTAACACCATAAAATTCTAAAAGATTAAAATTTTATAAAATAGAATATACGAAACATGAATTTGAATTTATATTTTAATTTAAAAAACACTATGTTTATCTGTCCTCACAAGAAGAAATGAGTTTCTTCATTAACTTGTGTTAAATGCAAGACCGAGTTTTACCAAACAATAATATATTATTAATATAATTATTTAATATGATAGTTAACGCTAAAATGTTAGAATAGAGTGTATTAATTGGATTAAATAAATTATAAAAATATATAGTTTACTTGAATTTAATGGTTATTTATGGATTATAAATAATAATAATAATCATTTAAAAGAACATGAAATGTTTTTAGAAAAACATTATTTTCCTAAAATACAATTTAGTCATGCTTGGAACACATAATTTAATACTATTTTCTAAAACATATATAAAATTTATTTTTAAAAATAATCTCCATTTTTTAAATCCTAATATTTTAATTATCCTATGGAGAATTTTTGGTATTTTTCTGAGAAGATTCATTTTGATAAATACTAAAAAATATTGAATTTTAATTGAAAAGTAAATTTTCAAGTAAATAAATTAGTTTGTTAAATTATATTTTAAATTTATTTTAATGTCAAAATAGTTCAATTATAAATATATTAACTCAATTTAGGCCATTTTAGTCATTTTAAAATTGAATTTTGATATAATACATTTTAAACATTTGAAATCATTCATTTTAAAAATCATTCTTTCTTGTCACATCTAAAGGATTAATTTTTAATTAAAAAATCATAATTATATGGGTGGAATTTAGAAAAATTGATTCCATATTTTAAATTATAAAAATTTATTTAATATAATTATTTCAACTTAATTTTTTTACAATTATTATTAGTGAAAATTGTTAAAATTAAATACAATGACTAAGGTAAAAATGAGTTTACTTAGAGATTAAACATATAATATAAAGTGTAAGAATGGCCCAAAACTTATCCAACAACCATTGGATGTCCATATTTCTACCAAAATTACTTTATCATCTATTTTATGTATTTTTATGACACTTTTCCATGAACATGACCTATATAAAAGGTTATGTAAATAAAAAGACAAAAAAGGTACCTTACTTGGTTATCATATCTATAAAGATTTTGGATTGGGAGAGAAACAAATTATTTTCAGTTATCGATATTATTTTGAAACATAAATTAATTTTTTGTCTTAATAATTTATCATTAAATTTTAAAAGATGAATTGATTACGTTATATTTTTATGAAATTACAATATATAAATTATTTAGTATATAATAAAATAAAATAAATGAATCTAAAAACAAGAAAAATGACGTAAATTTAATTAATTATTTTATTAAATTAATTTTTTTGAGGAATATGTCTTGATAAATAGTTTTTAAAATTATATATTTTAAATCCATAATTATATTGATATTTATTTAATTCAATTTAAATTAATAATTTCAAAATTGACATTAATTTTATCTTATGATAAATTGTAATTTATTAAATGATTGAAAAGTACTAAAAATCCAATTTCTTGTCATGTTAATTGTAAATATTAAAACATATAAACTATTGTCTAGTCATGGATCAATTTTTATATTATTATTATTATATTCTATATTAATTAGAAATAACTTGGTAGGAAAAACTATAGTTAAAGATGTGTTTTTTGAGCGTTACTTGTCATTGTGTTCATATTATCTTTTAACATGTATATGTTTTTTATTTAATAAATCATATATCATATTAATAATTAGAGGGTTAAAATTTTCAAATAATAATCACTCAAATTTAGTCATAAAGGGTTAATTTATTTTGTTATAATACTAGTTAACATAATGAAAGAAACAAAAAAAATGTAAATTAAGGTAACCTAGGAGTTAACTAATAAAATGTTTAAGACATGTGTTATATTTTTTGTTGGTGGATTTTATAAAAAACCATCATTCCACCCTATTTATTATGAAAAATGGAGACACATTAGTTATGTGAGACCTCCCAATAATTAGTTACTTTTAGTGTTTATAAGAATACCCGTCCCCCTCTATTATAAAAGGTAACTCACTCTCTTCACTTCTTCACACATCTCAATCCCTTTAGCTTGACCAAGATCTACCCAAACCACATACCAAATTTACCCCACTCATCATAAAAGAATTATTTTTGTATTACATACATTAATTCATGGTTTTAGTTAAAATATAAGGATAGTACTTGAAGAATATGAGTTTAAATCATGTTCGACAAAAGTAATCTTAATATAAGGGATTTCATAATTCACTTTCAACTCATTAGGATAAACATATAGTTCATTGATTAATAAATTCACAGGTTATGTTTTTATGCAATCTCGATTATCTTATGTATTATTTACACATATTCTATATCAATTTATATTTTATACCCATCTTAGATTCATTTATTAATTCTCACAACAATGTTATGATCATTTTAATGTTTTATCTCATAATATCATTCAAATAATTGTTTTTTATTATTGAATATAAGTTGAAGATAATTACTTGAAAATTTCATAATAAACCATTACATTTTATTATACTATATTTATAATAAACCCTTTCATGTAATAGTTCCCCTTTTCTACTTTATGGTACCTAAATTGTTTGATGAAACATTTTCATGAAAATATGACTTCATTTCTGTCTTTGATCAGAAATATTTTTTATTCTAAAACCATGTTATCTAAATATGTTTTTGAAATTTCTTTAACCATTTAAAATTGATTTATCAAAGTCATTTTCACCCATTTTTACTCTTTATAATTTTTTAAGGAATCTTATATTATTTTCAAAAAAAAGTTATTTAGATTATACACTAAATATAAAATGAATATTCTTGTCATTTTCTGAACAAGGAACCTTCTTAACCATTTTATGGTGAAATAAAAATGTTATTTTTTTAAATTTTTTGAACTATATAGAATTACCCTCCATGATGGCCATTATTTCTTTGAATATTACTTAAAATATTTACAAGGGTATTTTTAAATAATTTTTTGAAAGGTATTTTCAAATAAATGGATTGTTAAAAAATCAAAATGAAAAGGATATATTCATAATAAATGTTTCTAAAAACATTTTTATGGTATCTATATTCATAAATGGTCACAAAACATTATTCTCCCTTCAATGGGTGTATGATGTATTGATACTGTCCTTGTCCTTTCTATGAATGGTTTAGGATCTGTTTGTTAATGGATGTTCTATTTTGATACCATGTTACATGATACTATGGGTGGTTTATGATTATGTTTAATAATTGGGGAGGTATTCACATTTCATATGTTGTATTTTTAATTTTAATGGTCATATTGTTAATATTTTACCCATTTCATATGAAGAATGGAATAGACTTAATATAAGATGCTTGAGACACTTTATATACCCTAGATGCATTTTTTGGTGTCATGAGGTAAATTAGATATGAGTATTTATACATGGACATACTAGTTTATTTATATGTCTTGGAATGAGGCTCTAGCTAAATGTCTTGACATGAGGTACAAACTAGATGTCTGGGTAGGAGGACTTGACTACATGTCATGGAATGAGCCCTTGATGGTATGTTTTATATTTCCATCAGTAATCATTCCATAATTTTGAATTCTATTATTAATATTCCATGTGACTATAGAATTAGTTCGGATATCCATCATCTTGTTTCAATATCATTTCATTATTTAAATGGAATTTTTGTTTAGTTATTTACCTTTACATTTTTATTCAACCTAAAATTATCATGATATCCAAGTTATTTATGTGGAATGTGGGTTACGATACTTACATTTCCATGCTAATTAATCTTATCGACTCTTAATAGCATTTGTTGTACATAACCCTTACTGAGAATTTGAGATCACCCTAATTTTTTTTTCTTTCCATAGGATTCGATGATGTTTAATCTAAATGATATGCAAGTATATACAAAGGGAGATAATGTAATTCTCAAATGAACTTTTTTTGTATTGCATTTTAAAATTTAATGTAAACTTCAATTATCTATCTTACTTAACATAAATACAAAAATATTCAGTCCTTTATGATTTAAATCATTTTATATTATTCCAATGTATTAATGTGTGACACTAAATCAAGACTTTGAGTCCAAGGTAATTATATTTGGTATTAGAGTATGTTTAGTTGAACACTTAGAAACTAGATTTTCAAAAAATATAGACTAGAAAACAGAACCTTATGAAACTACATTGAGGATAAGTGTATAAAAAATAATATTATTTTTGAAAGATAGATATTATATTATTTTTCTTACTAATACATACATTTATGGATACTACAAGTAGACATTGTTCTAGACCATAGGTAATTATGGGTAGTAACTCACAAAAAGGCGAGCCAGGATTGAATCGAGTGTTACTTGGTACCTGATAATGAGCCTTACTACAAACCCTATTTGAAACTCTTACCTAATATTCTTAGGATAATTCAAATTTTATTTTCAACCCGTTATAAAATACTTCTACAAATAAACCATGTTAGTATTTAGGAGATTTTCTATGCATAAATTTTTATGTAAGTATTTCACATTATTTTATTATACAGTATGTTTCATAACTATATGATATAATCTATTATATTCCATCATTTATAAATGGTTAAAATATAAATAATGGATGTTAAGTCAATTTATGTAAATCAAAGGGTAATAATGATAGTTTCATTTATGGGTTTAATCCAATCTATCAAATAGAAATATTATCCATAACATTCTCATCATTTGAGGAGATTATATTATATGATATAATGACAAAGAAATAATTATCTAAGTGTTATGGATTTAGAGGGAGGTATGAGGACACGAGGAAGGCTAATAAAATTATTGATAAAGGATAAAAGGGTGATAAGTATTTTCCCACATGTGAGAATTGTGCAAAGAAACACGCTTTTACTTTCTTAAAAGGAATGGGTTTTTTTACAAGTGTGGATATGAAGGACAACATTATTTTAATTATAAGGGAATGAAAATAGTTTCTAATATATAATGACTCATCTACAAGGAGAAGGGACACTACAAAAATGAATGCCTCAATAATCAAAGGAATATACCTTAAAAGAGGCTAATCGATCTTGGTCAGTATTATACTACTACCACAGATGAAGAGAAATGATTCATATTAATGGGTTTGGATTTAATAATTCTGTCATTTGATTATTTTATTAGGGATGTATTCATTATAAGAATTATAAATTATGTAAGAATTATACTATAGTATTATTTCATTAAGGATTTGAGAGAATGTGTTAAAAGGTACCAATGAACAAGAAAAATGATTTAGTGGAATGATTAAATTATTTGGAAACACATGACTGTTGAAAACATAACCCTTAATAAGATCATTATTTCGAGATAATTATGTTGGTATAAATAGATTATTGGTATGGACAAGGTAAACAAGATAGAAAAAAACTACCTTGGAACTGATTAATGATAGGTTAACTATTTAAATTTAGTTTCATTCTATCTAAACATATGGATGTTAATATTTTGGAGGGGTATATGGTTAGAAATTTATGAAATGGTTTAATTTTAAATTTAGTAGAGATTTTAATGATTAATGTATTATTTATTCATATTAGAGAAACTATCCTAACCATTCTATTATAATGAAAACTGGAGATTAATGTAATGAGTTATCATTATAATATAGATCTTGTGATTTATAAGTGCATCAAGTATAACAAAATAATATGCATTTATTAGAGTAAGATATAAAGTGGTAAATGATCAAGGTACAACCAAATGATAAGATTCTTCTTATTAAAATGTATGAAATCAAGTTTGTATATCTTCTCTTGAATGTTCATCAACTACAGGAAAAAAAGAATTAAGATAAATTAAGTCCTATTATAATTAGTTCTAATGATGTTAATGACCATTTTCACACCTACCAGTTTTATAATTTAGTGTTTATTAACATTCTATGGATAATCAAATTTATTGTGATCAAAATTCTTTATCACTCTCTAGTAGTATTTTGGTGTTAGTTTTCTCTTATTTGTCTATGTTTTCATTTCCCACCTTTCTTCCCCTACATATAATTCATGTCATTTGATTATTTTGGATGAAGTTTTTACATATAATCACCTATTATTAATATGATATTTTTGAAACCATTTTACAATGTGTATTTTCAACAATGGTATTCCCAAATTTCAAAACCTTAATTTCTATGATCATGTTTAAATTGTGATGATGCCATTTATTTAAGGCATGTTGGATTCTTCTACCTATATCACTAGGGTTTATCTTCGTAGAAATATAGACTTGTAAGGTGAGGTTCCTCCTCCACATCACGTTTTATTGATGATCTTCTTTCATTTCTCTCCTTTCTCATCTTTGTCTCCATTCAGGTGGTGCTATTTCTTCTTGGGGATTACTCCAACGAGATGTTTTTATTGTCTCCATAGAGATTTATTTCTATTGAAGCCGATGGAATTGTCACGACCCGACCTCGAGGCCTGTGCTGTGACTACCCCAAGCCCGCCATCCATAGGCTAGGGGCTGGCGACTAGCACCAAAGGCGTAAATCCTGTTAACTGGGAAGGCATTGCCTTTAGAAAAGTAAACAAAACACCACAGAGTACAAGTGTAAGTAATATACTAAGTAAAAAAGAAAGTGATAAAAAGTAAATGGGCCAGAATACAAATCCAACTGAAAAGTACAGCTACAACTGAACAAAAGTACAACAGAAAAGTCAAGCATCTAGAAGAATAGATGTATCTCTTGGGTTGTCCACCTCGGATCCTACCTGAAGGGTAGTTACAGATAACGCAACACCTGGATCGTCCACCACAGATCCTACCTGAAGGGTAGGTAAAGTGTAACACCCCAAACTTCTACGGTACGCTTCTCTTTGAATAATGTGATAGCGTGTGTTGTACGCAACACCGAGTTCTAACACACCATAACTAATCAAACTAGCCGTTATGAATAGTAATAACTAATTTTTGAAATTATATATATTTTATATTTGAAAATGGACTTCATTTTTGGACTCGGAATATCGAATTTAACCTAAGGTGAAATTTTGGTACGTTTCGGATAACTTTCATATTTTGATGAATAGTGAAAATTACTAAATTTTAATTAAAAACATCTTTTTTAATCAAAATAATTAATAGTGATAAATTATGAATTTGAGTGGTTTTGAAGTATATTTAAAATATATATTTACCGTTTAATATAATTTTGGTCATTGGACATAATTTTACAATTAAACCGAACATAAACAAGTGTCAATCTTTCGATAGTTATTATCTCTTAAAAACACGCTTTTTGTTTTGACAGCGGGAATTAATTTTAAATTAATTTCTGCCACTTCTGTGTTTTGAATTTAGGAAAATGGATTCCATATTTGGAATCAGGATGTTAAAATTGTGTAAATAGGTAACTTTTATTTTTAGACATTTTGAATAATTACTGCGGTAAATATTTTATTTACCATGGTTAAGGGTAAATCCGGTAAATAAGGGTTAAAAAATAATATAATAATAATACTAAATTACCCTAAAACGTGTCTTAACCCTATTGGTTGATACATGGTCGACCATGGGCATCTTTGGGTCGATTTTGGGACCCCATGGATCCACTTGTAAGTGATAATGACACTTTATTTTAATTAAGTTAAAATGAATACAAAAATGACACAAGCATATATCTTTTAGAAAAACAATTGTTACATAGGGTTATATATGTTGGATTTTAGATTATAAATATTAATTAGAAAGATAAAGAGATTTCCTACATAATGATATTTTATTTATAATTTTTAGACATTAAATAAGTTATTTTATTTATGACACAATGATGATGCAGTAATTACTATAATAGTGAAAAATTAAAATAATTGATATTATAAATACCCAAATAAATATAATATGAAACTTTTAATGAATTAAACTAATTTTCTAGGATAATATGATATATTAAGATTTATTTAATTGACTTTTATCGAAGTAATAAATCTGTTATGAGTTTCACAAAAATCAACTATTGAATAGTGTCAAAATTGACATAAAAGAGTTCTTAAAACAAATATTATATTATTAATTGATATTAAATTCCTAAAAATCTAAGGTTCGGCCAAGAGACTTATATCATGATAGGTTCATCGTTAATGGACCACTTCGGGGTCTCTTAGATGTATATAGTAAGTTTATTAACCATATTATATAAAAATACAAAGACACATTGTAAAAGTGAAACTAATTAACTTATAGTTAATACTTAAAGATAAGGTTAATATAAGTACCCAAACCTGTCTAAATTATATTTGTTGAGTGGTTTTCGACCTATCCCCACCTTAACCATTGAATAGTAAACTTTGGAGCCATTGGAAACCGATTATGAATTTATTATAAACTAATATCTCTAGCTTTTCCAAAGGTGCCCCTCACCCCTCTTATAAAAGGGCACTCCTCCTTCCCATTTCTTCACACATTCAAAGCCTTTTGGTTCGGCCAAAGTCTGTCCAAATACTCTCCCAACATCCCTCACTACAACCTAGAGGCCTTAGCTTGATCATAAAGCCAACCTAAGGAGCCCTTTTGATCAAATCAAAAGGAAGAACCCGAAGAAGAGGTAATGATTTCACCACCCTTTTCTAAGTTCGTTTCTTCTTCCACTTCTTCTTCCTTTGTTGTTACCATTCTAAAATAATAAATCCAGTATCATATATATAATGTGATGTTATTATAAATATTGTACAACCATATTCAGTATTCTATCCACCCTTTGAATAACATGTCACCATACGTGCGTACGTACGGCTTACCGTCTCCACGTCGTGGTGTAATTGTTATTCAATATAATATTATTTGGATGGGTATAATAATGATGTGTAACTCATGTAAATAATAAATATAACATGTTAAGGATTCTTTATATATGATATACCATCCATTATATATTATTTTAATATCAAAATAATGATATTGTCGCTCGTGCGTACGTACGGACTACCGTCTCCACGAACGCGATGAGATTCATTCTCCATTGTATCAATTCAAGTATAATTATCATTTTATGATTTAAAAGATGATTTTTAAGGACTTGATATCATTCTGGATATGAATAATATAATACCTATCCTTTACAAACATGTCTTAAGAAACAAAACATATAAAAGAAAACAAGTAAGTTAACACCCGAAACAACGATAATTCTAAGATATTATTAACAAATCAATGTTAAAAGATCATATATGATATAATATTAAGATATATGATTCTTGTATAATTTAATAACAATTATTTCACCATTATACAGGAGGTTAACCTACCCCAACCAATGAAAATTACAAGGTAAGGGATTTTCTTATCTCACATTCAATTCCGTGAGATTTCCATTATTCGCCACTAAATTATTGAAAGTGGTGTATTGTGTACTGGAATTTGATATATATTATCATGATTATCTTTATATTCATGTTATTCTATAAATAATTTGGTGGTTATTAACTTTTTTCCATGCGACTCAGTTGATTAACATGGTAAGGGGTTTTCATCTCACTCCTTATTCACGTGAGATTCATGCCATATTGCCACCATTACCTTTTGTGTTGTGTATGTACTGCCCATAATTATATTCTTTGTGTAATATACTCTAATTTATGTGTACTTACATATTCATTGTATGATACCTCTTTCATGGGTTGTATGTTTCATAAGTTACCAAATTGGTAAGGGTTATTTCACAATCTCTTCATTATCTGAGGTTGTTTATACGTAATAATCTACTGGGATCTCTTTATCATCCACATCCATGTTTCTTAATAATGTATTTCAAAACATTTTTACTATTTACTAGAATATGAGTTAAAGTCATTTATACCCTTTTTGACTTTTATAAGTGGTTTATAAAGGAATCTTTCCATCGTTTTCAAAACAAGGTCCTTTTTAACCTTTTCGACAGAATTAAGGTAAGAATCTTTTTTTTAACTTATACGGTGGGTGCGGCTATTTTCCGCCGTTATAAAATCTTCAAAGCTTCCCTTACAAGCTTTTAAGAATATTTTCAAAGAAAATGTTTTATTTTATATGGATATTAAATGATTTCAAAATAAAAGGAGATATTTCCTTAAAAATAATTTTGATTTCTTATATGTCAACATCCTTTGATGGATTTTAAGATTATTTGAAGTTGATTTATTATGATACAAAACTTCTATATTTTATTGAAGGTTTTGTGATATGTTTGACTGTGGATGTTCTATTTTTATACCATTCATAGTTTATGGTGAAAGTATTGACATTTTGTATGCTAGTTTTAATACGAATGTTTATGTTATGTTTAAACCTTTTCATATGGGAATGCATTGGACTTAATATGTGACGGGTGGAGCCCGCTATAGCTCCTCGATGCATCGGTAGGTCTCATGAGACAAACTAGTGTCTTGGCACAAGGCCTTGACAAAATCTTATTTGTAGTCTTGGCACGAGGCCTTGGCTATGTGGTTATGATAGTCTGGCATTATGCATTCCATCATTATGAAAGTGGTTATTGATTTCGCATGTGATTATTCGTTTAGTAGAATAACCATGTGAATAAGTAAATGGAATTATTTCATTTTATTTATGCCATACTATGTTAAATGTTCAAGTTTAAAAGGCTTTTGTTTTAGTTATACATTGCCTTAAATGTTTATTCTTATTTATGAAAGTTTCCACTATATTGTTATCCTTACTGGGCATTTGAGCTCACCCCTTTTCTATGTTTTATTTTTCCCAGGAAGTGAAGAAGTAAGTTATGAATGATCTATAGGGATATTATGTGGGGATATGAGTGTGGATTATGGATACATTATGTTGTTGTAGTAGTTTTTCATTTTATGATGTAATGTAAAACTTATGAATATATCTAGTGTTTCCAAGACTACTAAACCAATCGGTCTTTCGAGATTTTATCTTTCTTGTGATCATGCCAATGTTATGTAATAATGCACCGACTCTGGGTAACTAGGGTCGGGGCGTTACAGTTGGTATCAGAGGAAGTTTAGTACAAACCTTGGAAGCTAGATTTAGATAAACTTTGATTAGAGCACGTAGACCTAATATGAACTTTGAGGATTAGTATAGAAGAACTTCCTAGAATTTTGGTATTGTAGAGATTTTGTGAGTTTTCCGAGCAATACATCCCTGTCTGGATACGAGTAGGTAGAGGCGGCTCTGGCACAGATGTACCTAGGGGTAAAACCGAAAAACACCGCTTTGAGCTAGACTCGAACGGGAACTGGTGCACGACAACGGGCCTTGCTGCACACTTGGTTACGACACTCCCGGGGGATATGCTTAGGATAACTCTCATTTTCTTTACAAATCATTATGAAGGGTTTATGAGTATATACTTCCTCAAAGAAAACATTCTTATGATTATGGATTATATACATAAATAGTTCAATTTATGTTAAGTGTTTTATAAGTATTGGATTATGTATTTTGATTTATAAACTGATCTAGTTTATGCCATTGTTTAGAAATGGCACCTAGTGGAAGAAATGGAAACCGTATCAATGCACGCACTCCATGAAGGGATTGCCCTCCTGCTCAAGATAATTATAGTGGAGCTGGTGATGCAACTGGAGTCGATCAGCTAATCAGCATACTGGGACAACTTACTCAGGTTATGAATAAAAACCTTACCCATATGGAGCACCCTAATCCGCAGCGTGGAGGATCAATGTTAGATAGATTCATGAGGCAACAACCACCAACATTCAATGGGAATACAAATCCCTTAGTAGCTGAGCAATGGATATTTTCCCTAGAGAAAATATTTCAGGCTTTGGGGAGCAGTGAAAGGGAAAAAGTTATCATGGCAGTTTACCGCCTCACTGGAGATGCTGATCAATGGTGGTCATTGATTCAAAACATGAAGGAAGATGATGAAATATCAAATATGGAGTGGAGGGAGTTCAAAGATCTGTTTTTAGAAAAATACTTCCCTTGCGACCATCAAGCAGATATGGAAAGGCAATTTCTAAGTCTGAGACAGAAGGATGATGAGAATGTCGCAAAGTATGAGGCTAATTTTACAAGGATAGCAAGGTACACTGGTGATTATATACGTAACCAAAGAAGTAAGATTGATCGTTTCTTTGATGGGTTAAAACCATTTCTCTGTCGAGCATTAGTCTCACAATCCTTTTCATCGTACGAAGACATTGTCTCATGTGCTATCAAGACCGAAAAGGAATTCTCTAAGTCTTATGACTTTAAAGCAAAGCAAGAGAAGAAGAGACCTGCTGATAAATCTGGGAATGGAAATAAGGGGAAGAAGGGAAAGTTTGAATATCCATCTTGTGGTAAATGCAGGAAGAAACACCCCGGTGCTTGCTTGAAGGGAATGGGAGTCTGTTACAAGTGTGGTGAAAAAGGCCACCAAGCTCATGATTGCAAGGGGAAGAAGGAAGCTACCAACGTTCAGTGCTACAATTGTAGGGAGATGGGGCATTATGCAAATGCATGTCCTAAGCGTCAGGAGAACTTACCTCAGAAAAGGCCAAGGGATCAAGGCCAGGCTTATGCTATCACTACTGCAGAGGTAGAAGCTCCAAAAGACATGGTGGCAGGTAATTTAATGGTTTCCTCAAGTTTAGCAAATGCATTATTTGACTCTGGATCTTCGCATTGTTTCATATCTTCCCAGTTTTCTAAGAAAATTAGATATTTCCAATTTGATTTAATAAGGGAGTTGAAAGTTAAAACTCCTAAGGGAAGTATCATTGCAACAATGTTTTGTGAATCAGTCCCCATTAGAGCACATAAATTTTCTTTATCTGCTGATCTCATCGTCATACCTATGATTGAGTTTGATATAATCCTCGGTATGGACTGGCTTTCAGACTATGATGCAAAGATTTATTGTAAAAAGAAAGAAGTTACGATTCTCGATGATAATGATAAGGAACACCTTATCTTTAGAGCAGAATCATCACCACCTAATTCTTATTTTGATCCACCCCCAGTAGCTCAACTTAATTCAATTATTGGGGAGGAAGAGAATGAAGTAACTGTCGGTGAGGATTGGAATGTTCAAATAGAGGATGTACTTGTTGTGAAAGAATTTGTAGATGTATTTCCGGAAGATTTACCTGGACATCCTCCAGAACGAGAAGTTGAGTTTTCCATTGATTTGATTCCTAGATCAAGGCCTATATCGAAGACCCCTTATAGAATGTCCACTGTAGAGTTAGTCGAACTAAAGAAACAACTACAGGAATTGAGTAATAAGGGATTTATTCGCCCTAGTGTTTCTCCATGGGGAGCCCCTGTTCTTTTTGTTAAAAAGAAAGATGGATCTATGAGGTTATGTATCGACTACAGGGAGATCAATGCTATAATGATAAAGAACAAGTATCCCCTACCTCGTATTGATGATTTATTTGACCAACTACGTGGAGCTCAATACTTTTCAAAGATTGACCTTCGATCTGGATACCATTAGTTGTGTGTGAAGAAGGAAGACATTTCGAATACAGTATTTCGAACCAGGTACGGGCATTACGAGTTTACCGTAATGCCGTTTGGATTGACTAATGCACCCTCTGTATTCATAGATATGATGAATAGAGTTTTCAAGGAGTATCTCGATGAATTTGTGGTGGTATTTATTGATGATATATTGGTATACTCCAAAACCTACGAAGATCATGAAAATAACTTGCGCATTATCTTGAAGACTCTGAGGAGGCATGAATTATATGGGAAGTTTAGCAAGTGTGAATTCTGGCATCAGGAGATTTCTTTTCTTGGCCATATTGTCTCTAAAGATGGAATCTCTGTTGATCCTTCTAAGAGCAAGGCAATCCAAGAATGGCCAGAACCTACAAGTATAACTGAGGTACGCAGCTTTATTGGTTTGGCAGGTTATTATCGACGTTTCGTCCAGAATTTTGCCCGATTGGCTAACCCATTAACGAAGCTCACACGTAAAGGGGTTAAATTTGTTTAGACAAAAGAGTGTGAAGAATGTTTCAAAGAACTGAAGAAAAGATTAGTCAATGCTCCTATATTGACTCTACCATCGGGGAATGATGGGTTCATTATTTATAGTGATTCATCGAAGAAAGGACTTGGTTGTGTCCTTATGCAGAATGATAGAGTTATTGCCTATGCATCACGACAGTTGAAAATTCATGAACAAAACTATCCTACTCATGATCTCGAGTTAGCAGCTGTGATCTTTGCTTTGAATATATGGAGGCACTACCTCTATGGTGAAAAATGTGAGATTTATACTGATCACAAGAGTTTGAAGTATATTTTCTCACAAAAAGAACTCAATATGAGGCAAAGGATATGGCTTGAATTACTCAAGGATTATGATTGCACGATACACTACCACCTGGGGAAAGCAAACAAGGTGGCAGATGCTTTGAGTAGAAAAGACCATGGAGTTTTGAACAATATGAGAATTGAAATGGATCCAATTTTCATGGATCTAGTGAAGATGGACATGGGAATAACCAGGGAAGGTGAAACATCATTTCTTTTTCAAATGGTTTCCAAACCATCTTTAATAGAAAGGATTAAGAGTACTCAGACCGATGATGAAGAATTTCAAAAGAAGATTAAAGCTGTGAATGATGGGAGATTGAGAGACTTTGTGTATGAAGATGGAATTTTGAAATTTGGGAAGAGACTTTGTGTTCCCGATTTACCTGATCTAAAAATGGAATTGCTGGATGATGCTCATAGTTCCAATTTCTCTATACACCCTGGGAGCACCAAAATGTATAGAGATTTGAAGGAACATTTTTGGTGGGACAACATGAAGAGGGAGATTGCTGATTTTGTGTCAAGATGTATGGTTTGTCAACAAGTGAAAGCTGGAAGGCAACAGCCTGGAGGAGTCATGAAACCTCTTCATATACCGGAGTGGAAATGGGACAATATTACGATGGACTTTGTCATGGGCTACCAAAGACTCCTAGAAGGAATGATGCAATATGGGTGATTATTGATCGTCTTACCAAGTCAGCACATTTTCTTGCTATAAGAGAAGATCTACCCCTGGAACGTCTAGCAAGACTATATATTAATGAAGTTGTGAGACTTCATGGAGTACCTTTATCAATTGTTTCTGATCATGATCCCCGTTTTACTTCAAGATTTTGGAAAAGTCTTCAGAAATCCCTGGATACTGAACTTCATTTGAGCACTGCTTACCACCCTCAGACAGACGGACAATCAGAACGGACTATTCAAACCTTATAAGACATGTTGAGATCTTACTCACTTGACTTTCAGGATATGTGGGATCAATATTTACCTCTGGTAGAATTTTCCTCTAACAATAGCTTCCATTCGAGTATTCAGATGGCACCATATGAAGCGTTATACGGAAAGAGATGTCGTACACCAACCTATTGGGATGACGTTGGTGAAAGAAAACTTGTAGGCCCAGAACTGGTGGAGGAAACAGTGGAAAAGGTGAATGTAATCCAAAATCACATCAAAGCAGCTCAAAGTAGGCAGAAGAGCTATGCCGATTATCGAACGAAGGATTTGGAATTTCAAGTTGGTGGTCATGTTTTCCTGAAGGTATCTCCGTGGAAGGGAGTCATACGTTTTGGTAAGAAAGGTAAATTGAGTCCCAGGTACATCGGACCCTTCGAAATTCTAGAACGAATTGGGGTTGTAGCTTACCGATTGGCAATGACGCCAAGTCTCTCCAAAGTTCACGATGTGTTCCACGTATCTCTGTTGAGAAAATACATGCCTGATCCAACGCATGTACTCACCTATGAGGAATTAGAACTGGAATCCGATCTTTCCTATTGTGAAGAGCCCGTTGGGATTCTTGATACGAGAGAACAAGTACTGAGAAACCGGACGACGAGTCTGGTAAAAGTTTTGTGAAGAAACCATAAGATAGAAGAGGCAACGTGGGAACCCGAGGAACTTATGATGAAGAACAAACCAAGTCTTTTCATGTGATAAGTATTCTAGAAATTTCGAGGAGGAAATTATTTGAAGGAGGGGAGAATGTAACACCCCAAGCTTCTACGGTACGCTTCTCTTTGAATAATGTGATAGCGTGTGTTGTACGCAACACCGAGTTCTAACACACCATAACTAATCAAACTAGCCGTTATGAATAGTAATACCTACTTTTTGAAATTATATATATTTTATATTTGAAAATGGACTTCATTTTTGGACTCAGAATATCGAATTTAGCCTAAGGTTAAATTTTGGTACATTTCGGATAACTTTCATATTTTGATGAATAGTGAAAATTACTAAATTTTAATTAAAAAAAACTTTTTTAATCAAAATAATTAATAGTGATAAATTATGAATTTGAGTGGTTTTAAAGTATATTTAGAATATATTTTTACCATTTAATATAATTTTGGTCATTGGACATAATTTTACAATTAAACCGAACATAAACAAGTGTCAATCTTTCGATAGTTATTATCTCTTAAAAACACGCTTTTTGTTTTGACAGCGAGAATTAATTTTAAATTAATTTTTTCCACTTATGTATTTTGAATTTAGGAAAATGGATTCCATATTTTGAATCAGGATGTTCAAATTTTGTAAATAGTTAACTTTTATTTTTAGATATTTTGAATAATTACTGCGGTAAATATTTTATTTACCATGGTTAAGGGTAAATCCGGTAAATAAGGGTTAAAAAATAATATTATAATAATAATAAATTACCCTAAAACGTGTCTTAACCCTATTGGTTGATACATGGTCGACCATGGGCATCTTTGGGTCGATTTTGGGACCCCATGGATCCACTTGTAAGTGATAATGACACTTTATTTTAATTAAGTTAAAATGAATACAAAAATGACACAAGCATATATCTTTTAGCAAAACAATTTGTACATAGGGTTATATATGTTGGATTTTAGATTATAAATATTCATTATAAAGATAAAAAGATTTCCTACATAATGATATTTTATTTATAATTTTTAGACATTAAATAATTTATTTTATTTATGAAACAATGATGATGAAGTAATTACTATAATAGTGAAAAATTAAAATAATTGATATTATAAATACCAAAATAAAACTAATATGAACCTTTTAATGAATTTAACTAATTTTATAGGATAATATGATATATTAGGATTGATTTAATTGACTTTTTTCGAAGTAATCAATCTGTTATGAGTTTCACAAAAATCAACTATTGAATAGTGTCAAAATTGACATAAAAGAGTTCTTAAAACAAATATTATATTATTAATTGATATTAAATTCCTAAAAATCTAATGTTCGGCCAAGAGACATATATCATGATAGGTTAATCATTAATGGACCACTTGGGGGTCTCTTGGATGTATATTGTATGTTTATTAACAATATTATATAAAAATACAAAGAGACATTGTAAAAGTGAAACTAATTAACTTATAGTTAATACTTAAAGATAAGGTTAATATAAGTACCCAAACCTGTCTAAATTCTATTGGTTGAGTGGTTTTAGACCTATACCCACCTTAACCTTTGAATAATCAACTTTTGAGCCATTGGAAACCGATTATGAATTTATTATAAACTAATATCTCTAGCTTTTCCAAAGGTTCCCCTCACCCCTCTTATAAAAGGGCACTCCTCCTTCCCATTTCTTCACACCTTCAAAGCCTTTTGGTTCGGCAAAACTCTGTCCAAATACTCTCAAAACATCCCTCACCACAACCGAGAGGCCTTATCTTGATCAGAAAGCCAACCTATGGAGCCCTTTTGATCAAATCAAAAGGAAAAACCCGAAGAAGAGGTAATGATTTCACCACCCTTTTCTAAGTTCGTTTCTTCTTCCACTTCTTCTTCCTTTGTTGTTACCATTCTAAAAAAATAAATCCAGTATCATATATATACTGTGATGTTATTATAAATATGGTACAACCATATTCAGTATTCTATCCACCCTTTGAATAACATGTCACCATACGTGCGTACGTACGGCTTAACGTCTCCACGTCGTGGTGTAATTGTTATTCAATATAATATTATTTGGATGGGTATAATAATGATGTGTAACTCATGTAAATAATAAATATAACATGTTAAGGATTATTTATATATGATATACCATCCATTATATATTATTTTAATATCAAAAGAATGATATTGTCGCTCGTGCGTACGTACGGACTACCGTCTCCACGAACGCGATGAGATTCATTCTCCATTGTATCCATTCAAGTATAATTATCATTTGATGATTTAAAAGATGATGTTTAAGGACTTGATATAATTATGGATATGAATAATATAAAACCTATCCTTTACAAACATGTCTTATGTAACAAAACATATAAAAGAAAACAAGTAAGTTAACACCCGAAACAACGATAATTCTAAGATATTATTAACAAATCAATGTTAAAAGATCATATATGATATCATATTAATATATATGATTATTGTATAATTTAATAACAATTATTTCACCATTATACAGGAGGTTAACCTACCCCAAACAAGGAAAATTACAAGGTAAGGGATTTTCTTATCTCATATTCAATTCCGTGAGATTTCCATTATTCGCCACTAAATTATTGAAAGTGGTGTATTGTGTACTGGAATTTGATATATATTATCATGATTATCTTTATATTCATGTTATTCTATAAATAATTTGGTGGTTATTAACTTTTGTCCATACGACTCAGTTGATTAACATGGTAAGGGGTTTTCATCTCACTCCTTATTCCCGTGAGATTCATGCCATATTGCCTCCATTACCTTTTGTGTGGTGTATGTACTGCCCATAATTATATTCTTTGTGTAATACACTCTAATTTATGTGTACTTACATATTCATTGTATGATACCTCTTTCATGGGTTGTATATTTCATAAGTTACCAAATTGGTAAGGGTTATTTCACAATCTCTTCATTATCCGAGGTCGTTTATACGTAATAATCTAGTGGGATATCTTTATCATCCACATCCATGTTTCTTAATAATGTATTTCAAAACATTTTTACTATTTACTAGAATATGAGTTAAAGTCATTTATACCCTTTTTGACTTTTATAAGTGTTTTATAAAGGAATCTTTCCATCGTTTTCAAAACAAGGTCCTTTTTAACCTTTTCGACAGAATTAAGGTAAGAATGTTTTTTTTAACTTATATGGCAGGTGCGGCTATTTTCCGCCATTATAAAATCTTCAAAGCATCCCTTACAAGCTTATAAGAATATTTTAAAAGAAAATGTTTTATTTTATATGGATCTTAAATGATTTCAAAATAAAAGGAGTTATTTCTTTAAAAATAATTGTTATTTCATCAATGTCAACATCCTTTGATGGATTTTAAGATTATTTGAAGTTGATTTATTATGATACAAAACTTCTATATTTTATTGAAGGTTTTGTGATATGTTTGACTGTGGATGTGATATTTTTATACCATTCATAGTTTATGGTGAAAGTATTGACATTTCGTATGCTAGTTTTAATACGAATGTTTATGTTATGTTTAAACCTTTTCATATGGGAATGCATTGGACTTAATATGTGACGGGTGGAGCCCTCTATAGCTCCTCGATGCATCGGTAGGTCTCATGAGACAAACTAGTGTCTTGGCACAAGGCCTTGACAAAATCTTATTTGTAGTCTTGGCACGAGGCCTTGGCTATGTGGTTATGATAGTCTGGCATTATGCATTCCATCATTATGAAAGTGGTTATTGATTTTGCATGTGATTATTCGTTTAGTAGAATAACCATGTGAATAAGTAAATGGTATTATTTCATTTTATTTATGCCATACTATGTTAAATGGTCAAGTTTAAAAGGCTTTTGTTTTAGTTATACATTGCCTTAAATGTTTATTCTTATTTATGAAAGTTTCCGCTATATTGTTATCCTTACTGGGCATTTGAGCTCACCCCTTTTCTATGTTTTATTTTTCCCAGGAAGTGAAGAAGTAAGTTATGAATGACCTGCAGGGATATTATGTGGGGATATGAGTGTGGATTATGGATACATTATGTTGTTGTAGTAGTTTTTCATTTTATGATGTAATGTAAAACTTATGAATATATCTAGTGTTTCCAAGCCTACTAAACCAATCGGTCTTTCGAGATTTGATCTTTCTTGTGATCATGCCAATGTTATGTAATAATGCACCGACTCTGGGTAACTAGGGTCGGGGCGTTACATAAAGATAGCCTTCACAACGCCCTCGCCCGTCTACCTCCTCCGAGTATCGTCTCATCGTGAAGTCCACCTCTCGATACTAACTCGTCGTGAGGTCCACCTCCGGGTACTGTCCAGTCCTCGAACACTCTGCCTCTTTCAGCGCTACCCGTCATCTACAACCAACACAACAAGGTGCAGACATAGCCCGTGCAGGGGTGAGTATATGATACTCAGTAGGGACCCCGAGACCCTCAAGGTATCTCTAAATCCAACAAGGATAACCCAAAATAATGATCTCAATAGATAACCTCTACTTAGGTATATGCCCATACATATACCTAAGTTACCAAGTAACCCATCTCAATCATGAGGAAAACACAAAGGTTATTGACTCAGCTCAAACCAGGATATTATTCATGATGTCAAAACCACGGCTGCTGGAGAACTCCTCCTCTGTTGAGTACAGTGGGCTAGCCGCTACAACCAAGTGTGCCCCACTAACCTTGGACTACTGAAGTACTCCACCAGTCGAGTATTGTGGGTCTGCTACTGCAACCAAGTGCATACCACCACGGGTCTTCTGCTACAACCAAGCGCACCCCCACATAGCCTATAGAGGTACTCCTTCAGCCGAGTACCGCGGGTCTGCCGCTATAACCATGAACACCTCCGCCGTGGGTCTGATGCTACAACCAAGCGCACCCCACTCGGCTATCCGAATCACTCCGAGACGATCGATCAGTAGTCGTCAAGTCTCAACCAGCTACTAGGTATCTGACCTCTGCTATCTCTTCACCGGGAGGGTCCGCTCCACGAGCTACTGGTCGATACTCCAAGTATCACAAGGTTCTACAAAGAAGTATCCCAAGGGTCAACCTCATCATAGGAAACTCAACACAATAGAGAGCGCATCAACTGGATGCCCGGTCAGTGTGTTATCAGCCTTTTCTTCTCAGGGGGCCGGTTGGTTTCGTGTACGAACCAACCCTATCGTATCTCAACTGTACCCTGAACTCTCATAGGGTATACTCATAGGGACTGTTTTTCAATGTGATCTCCAACACTGCTGTCGGTTCATCAAACGGACATCCGGTCTGAATGTTATCAGCTTTTCCGTTCCAGGGGCCCGGTTGGATTTCGGGTTCAATATAACCCGGCCACTATCCAACAGCATCCAATACTTGGGCTAAGTATGGCAAAAGTTCCATCTCATCTAGAGGATTCCAACAAAGTTGATGACATGTCTATCGAGCTTCTGAAGCTCATGTTATAAGCGTTTCCGCTCCGAGGGCCCGGTTGGTTTTGTGCTCGAACCAACCCGACCATACACAAAGTTCTCCGAAACCTTGAGTGTAATATACCGAAATCACCGTCTCGATCCAAGGATCACATATCAATAGACGGTGCGTCGATCGGACATCCATAGCCCATGTTATGGGCTTTTAAGCGAACCTGTCCGGTTTTGGGGGGTTTGGGGCCCGGACCAACCCGGCCCGAGACCCCCTAGGTCGGCCCGAACTGGGTCGACCTGACCCGAGTCCATGTCCGGCCCACTAGGGCGTGACCCGGCCCGGCCAGGCACGGGCGGCCCGACCCGGTGCGGCCGGTCCAGCCGGCGCAACCGGTCCCGGCCGAAACGGGCACCGCGCGCATCGTGTGAGTGCGGAAGGGGGGAAAAGACACCCCATCCGACTGAGCGGCGGACCCACAGGGGTCCACCCTGCCACGTTGATCGGGGTTCAAACCCTCGGTTTTTCCAGAATTTGGCCGGCCGTAGTGGCTGGCCATCTCACCCGCGGGACCGGTTGGTCCCGCCCTCCAGTACACTAGTGGCCGGCAGCTCCGACCACCCTACCTTGCTCCACCGTGGCCAATGGCCGCATCCTTAGTCTGAACGACATGGCGTGACGGCGCGGCGCCCCTCCACCGTGGCCCCGCTCCGGCCACGGTTACTTCGTGGTTCTCCGGCACGGCGCGACGGCGTTGCGCCCCTTCGCCGCGGCCTGACTCTAGCTGTGACTTCATTTGGCCTCAACGGCACTGTGTGATGGCACTGCGCTTCTTCGCCGTGTTCCTTCCTGATTTCACGCGGTGCCATTGCACCGCGCCGCCTTCGTTCAACCCATAACAAAAACAACATTGAAGGGGGAGGAGGCACAACCATGTTCGTGCGGCCCGACCTCCTTCCGTTATTATGATAACAGGCGGCCCAAATAGAAGTTGATGAACGAAAAAGAATTCACGAACAAATAAATAACCCCTACCTAGATATTTGACATCGCACGTCGGGCGTCATAGAGAATGGCGTCGCGGGGGTCAGACATAGATTCTGTGGACGTCGTGTTGCGTCCGAGGAGGAAACGACGTCTCCTCACTTGTTGCGGAGATGATGAAAGAAGGTACGTTGTCGTTGGCGATGATCACCGCGGTCAGCGACTTCTCCCTTCTCGTGGAGGAAGAAGAGGATGAAGAACTGTGATTGCCAAGTCAGTTTTCTTCGTTGGAGCCTTGGCGTTCTTCGCGAAGAAGATGAAGTTCTTCAAAATCGCGAGAGTTCTCTCCTTGATTCAGCACAACAAATCCACCACAATAAAATAAGACCCTGTCTTATTTTATTCACACACATACATGTCAACATTAATTTGAAATTCAAAATGAATTCACAAAATTAATTAACGCGCGCTGCCCAATTAATTAGGCGTTTTATTGGCATGTATTTAATGTTGAAGAAAAACTGCTTGACTTGACTTGACATTAAAACGGGGGAACGAGTGAGTTACAAAATTAAAAGTGAGAGGGTGATTGATTGTGAGATAGAGAATTGAAAGGTGGGGGCTCATGTGGGCCCCACCCCAACTCCTTTACATGGATGTTAACCCCAATGAATAGAGAAATTAAGTTGTTACACAACTTAATTTCACTTAAACCACCTAGTAAAGAAATAAAAATAAACCAATTATATTTTTATTCCTCACTTTTTTTTAACATCACCACCCGAGCAAAAGCACCTTCAAAAAAGGTGTTTCTAAGTAATTATCGTCCCTGAGATTTCATCGGTGCCCTCGGATTTCGATTCCGAGCATCAGATTAAAAGTTAGAAAAACATGCTCGTTCGTTCACTCAACGTACCCAAGCCTAACTTCAGAAATAGATTCCGGGCACCCTGGTCCTCAGAATCAGGCGCCGTTAGAAACTGTGTACTCGTAAAATTCCAAAGAAATTAAGAAAAAAAAATTCCTTGAAATTTATGGGTCTTTAAATTACTCCCACCTCAGGGTTTTACGTCCCCGTAAAGCTTTAACACAAACTAGGGATACAAAAGTTGTACAGAGCACGCATCTGAGCCTTCTGCTCCCATGTGCTCTCCTGGAGGTTCCCTTACTGCCAACGAATGTGCACAAGAGGAATCTACCGTCCTCGTAGGATCCCCTTCTATCAATCCTCAACCTCTAATGGAACCTAAAAAAAGTCACCCCATCGCCAAAGTCCAGCTCCCCATGGTCGATGATATGCATCGGGTCAAGCACGTATCTCCTCAGTTGAGATATATGGAAGTCGTCAGGCACCTGGTGCAACTGAGGTGGATGGGTCAAGCCGTAACCCACCTCGCCTACCCTGCTGAGGACCATGATGGGTCCGATGAAGCGTGGAGATAACTTGCCTCCTCGGCCAAATCTCTGTAATTCCACGTCGAGGTGAGACCCGTAAGAAAAACGTTGTCTCCATCCTCGAACTCTAGTGGTCTCTACCTCCGACCAGCATAAGACTTCTGTCTACTCTGAGCTGTCCTCATCTGCTCCTGGATGACCTGGACCTTCTCCGTCGTGGCCTCGACCATCTCTGGTCCCACACGAGCTGCTAAGATTTCTTCATTGCTGGTAAGAGAAATTCGGTCTCATCCCCTGGATGAAACATGTTCTTTTCCTAATACACTCAATCCTGTCAGGAATGATACTAATCCATGCCATGGATGATATCGTAAGGCCTCAAAGCTACTACCAAAAGATCCAACCGTTAGTCTCGCCTCCAAGGGTTGAGTCACACTGTTGGCATAAGTGTGAGGTAACTGGGTCTCCTCCATTAGGAATCTCGAAAGTGAGGGTCAAGTCTACAGTTTTAATCAGGACCTATCAGTACACAAAAAGGAAGGAAGAAAATGTCACAAGGACAAGAGTCTTTTATTACTACATCTCGAAGCACAAAGACACACAACAATGACAAAAAGGAAACTAGAAGCACCGTGATCAATGGTCCCATTCCTGGATCTTGTCTTGCTCTTGTTCGCCAGCTTCCGGAGCTCTGTAGTCGTATGCTTTTGCTTCCTGAAGCTAAGCTCTCCCATGTCCACCTGTTCCCTGCGGTCGGGGTGGACCTCCTGGTGGTGGTGGTGGCAACACCTCGAAGCGTCGTCCACCTCCAGCTGCACGGCGAGCTCCCCTGTCACGGTCTCCTTTTCCTTGCGGTCCGTCTCGATCGAACCTCTGCCTCTACCGGGTAGGTCCTTCATTTATCTGCTGGTCATCTGTATGGAGGGTCGGACAGTCACCTGCCATGTGACCAACCCCGCCGCAGGAGTAACATTTTCTGCTCCTGGTAAGTCGCTCCCCACCCTGGGTGCCTCGCACACACGATCCTGTGTCATGCGGTCGACCACCTGTAGGTATGGTCCCCTTAGACCTCTGCGTCATCTGTCTACTTCCTGTTGAGGAAGACTCTGCCGCATGCCGGCTAGTGGTGGGTCCTGCTGCTGGAGACTGCTCAGTAAGGAAACTCTCCACTAAGAGGGCTCGCTCCAACACCCCTTTCTATGTCGGGATGCTGTGACAAACAATAGAATCTCTAATCTCTCTCCTGATCCCATGCTCAAAGGTTTGGGCCCTGAAGAACGGGTCTCGTACCATATCTGTGGAGTAGCGCGAGAGGTCTTTGAACCTCGCAGAGTACTGCGCCACCATCATACTACCATGCTGTAGATGCAATAGCTCCTGTATTCACACCGCTCGATGTGTGGCTAGTAAAAACTCTTCCCAGAACATGCTCTCAAAGTCTTCCCATAGAATTGTCACCTCGTCATGCATCTGGAGCATCAGGCTCCACCATCTGCCTGCTGCTGCCTGAAGGAGGCTGGCATCAAGGATCACCATGAAGTCTGCTGGCATCCCTACTAGCCTGAAGACTCTCAGAACAGCTTCCAGCCAATCCTCCGCCGCCTGCAGGTCCGTCTCTCCCTTGAACCTGGGTGGACTCTAGTGCTGGAACTCGTGCAGTGCGCTCAAGCGACGTGCACTCTCTGCTGCTGGGGACGGTGGCATCGGTGGCCCAACGGGTGGTAGTACCACTGGTTCCCCCACTGGTGCGTCAACTGGAAGAGGGACCTATACTGAGGCCTCGTTGCTCAGAGGGTTGTCAGTACGTACAACTCTCGGGGATCTAGCTGGTCATCCGTGGGGAGGCATCCTGAAAGAAACAAACGTGACACGGTCCAACGATTGATACCTGGTGAGCTGACCTGGTTTAATCTAACTTTTAAAAAAACCTTTTGGAAACACACATGCAATCAATGTTTTCGTGCACAAGTTAGAAATCAGTTGGCAGGGTCTTGGTGTATGGACTCATCGGCCGCCTGCACCAACACTGGACTCGCTGAACTAAAAACCACACTCAGTTCCCTTAACACTATTGGTTCAGAGAAAGAAAATATCAGATTTGTAAGTTCTGTGGTAGAACCGACTCTTTTAATACCAATTTGTCACGACCCATCCTCGAGGCCCGTGCCGTGACTACCCCAAGCCCTCCTTCCATAGGCTAGGGGCTGGAGACTAGCACCAAAGGAATAAATCCCGTTAACTGAGAAGTCATTGCCTTTAGAAAATTAAACAAAACACCACAGTGTACAAGAAGAAGTAATATACTAAGTACAAAAGAAACTGATGAAAATTAAATGTCCCAGAATACAAACCCAACTGAAACGTACATCTACAACTGAACAAATGTACAACATAAAATACAACCAGCTGGAAGAATAGAAGCAGCCCCTGGGTCATCCACCACAGATCCTACCTGATGGGTAGGTACAGATAGTGCAGTACCTGGTTCTTCCACCAAGGATCCTACCTGAAGGGTAGGTATAGATATCCTTCACAACGCTCTCACCCGTATACCTCCTCCGAGTATCGTCTCGTTATGGGGTCCACCTCCGGATACTGACTCTTCGTGAGGTCCACCTCCAGGTACCGTCCAGTCCTCAAACACTCGGCCTCTGTTAGCTCTGCCCGTCGTCTGCAACTAACACAACATGGTGCGGGCATAGCCCATGCAGGGGTGAGTATACGATACTTAGTAGGGACCCCGAGACCCTCAATGTCCCACTAAATCCAACAAGGATAACCACAAAGAATGATCTCAACATATAACCTCTACTTAGGTATGTTCCCATACATATACCTATGTTATCAAGTAACCCATCTCAATCATGAGGAAAACACAAAGGTTATTGAATCATCTCAAACCAAGATTTTATTCATGATTTCGAAACCATGGATGCTGGAGAACTCCTCCTCTTTCGAGTATAGTGGGCCTACCGCTACAACCAAGCACGCCCCACTAACCTTGGACTACTGATGTACTCCACCTGTCGAGTACTGTGAAGGACCCCGGGACACCCTGAGAGGGGAGGGGTGAATCAGGGTGACAAATTTTTCTTCTTAAAGATGTGGATCTTGTTCCCACGTTGGTATGAACTTGTTAAACCTGTATGATGAAAATGATCAGAAAGCAAACATTCACATGCATAGAGAAGACACAACCCTTTTTACTTGGTTCATCACTAAGGGATACGTCCAAGGAGTATACGCCGACAAGTTGTCGGTCGTACCAAAATCCACCATGCTTCACTAGCTGGAGATTTCAAAAGTTCGGGCAGAGTCACTCTGTCCCAGGCTCACTACCTTTACAAAGGTTCAGGGATAGCTCACTGCGTCCCTCAGGTCACTCCCGTTGACTCCCCCTAGCTCACTGCCATTGGTGGAGTCTCACTCAGTTTATAGACTTGAAGGTCTCTTCAATTGATAGACATGAAGTTCAATGTCTCCTGTTTAGCATGAGACTTTGCTTGCATCAGAGTCCGGAGTTAATGCTCTGTTAAAGTCCAAATTCCAACCACTGATGAATACCCCCTTTTCCCTTGTCCACTGGGCAAACATCTTTTGGAAAAGGCCTTCACAAAGTACCCTACTTCACAAGGCTCCCAATTTTGCAAAGCTCAAACAAGCCTTTGCGGAGTCCCTGCCTTTTCGTGAAGCTCAATCGCGAAGCACTCTCGCGATGCTCCAACCTTCGCAATGCTTGGCTATCGCGGAGCTCCTGCCTCTTCACGAAGCTCACTGAGCCAACGCGGGGCGCATGACTTTCGCGAAGCTAGAATAGCCGCCGTGAAGCTCCTCTTTCGGCAAGCACACTGCCTTCGCGAGAGTCCTTTGAGAACCGAGAGAAAATGACTTTCTCTAAAATTCTCTCTACTTATCTTGAGGGGGTCGACCTGTATTTATAGGTGATTCCACCGACCCTCGATCCTTCCGCGCGAATTCAGCGCCACGTTAGCTCAAATCGGGAAGCTCCGAAGTTCGCGCCGAAAATCTCTCAAAATCGCAAAGCACTACGGCAATTTTCCTTTCGCGGAGCTCGTCGTAATCGTGGAGTATCACCGTCATCATTCCTTCGTGCCTTCACCATGAAGATCCCATGGTAATCCCTTCACCATCACAATGCGCTTCAACTCTTCAATTTGCGACGCTTTGATGTAATCGCAAAGACTCATCGCCTCCATTCTTCTGGTCTTCACGATTTTCCAAACCATGATCCTCTCTTCGCGAAATTCATGCCTTTTTGATATTTAATTATTATCTTCATGGTAATACAATTTTCGCAATGCTAAAAAACTTCCAGATTTTGGACCCCAAAAATTTGGCAAACACTGGGAAATGGCGCCACCTTAAATACTGTTGTCTTCTTGAATGGTATGATCTCTTTGCTGGTACACGATCCGAACTTCCATTGAAGATTGACAACAAACACAAAACATACTCCAAATCATGCCTAGAGGAACATGGTTCCAACAATCTCCCCCTTTGGGTTTGTTGGAAATCAGAAAATAAATTCAATAGATCTCCATCTATGTGAAAGCCAAAAAATGCAGGAATCAACTTAGCCAACACTCTAAGTCTACATGAACAATGCTCAGTGTAGAAAACAACAGAGGAGGCTTGAATTGGGTTCCAATATTTTCCTTCTCATTCTTCTCATCACAGAAGTTGCATGAATTTATTCCATTCTCCTTTCTCCCCCATTGACAATAAATCCAAAGACCAGTAATTTCTTTTCATCGTTCAACTCAAACCATACTCCCCCTGGATAGTATCTCCCCCATAAACCTACATCATATCCATAAACATATAAAAACTGTAATCACAACGAGGTTCAACCGATGCTTCTCAAACGCAGCTTCAGACAGAGGCTTGGTCAGGATATCAGCCACTTGCTCATCAGTTCCAACATGGTCCATTCTAATCACACCTTGTTCAACCTTTTCTTTGATAAAATGATACCGTATTTCAATATGTTTTGTATGAGAATGTTGAACTGGATTCTTCCTAAGATCAATTGCGCTTTTGTTATCACAGTAAATCACCATTGGTTGCTGCACCTTATCACCAATATCTGTTAGTTTCTACTTCATCCAAAGCAGTTGAGTGCATGCCATTGTAGGAGAGATATACTCAGCTTCAGCAGTACTAAGAGAAGTACTTTCTTGTTTCTTGCACAACCAGCCAACACATTTCTGCCCAATATAGAAAGCTCCACCACTAGTGGACTTTCTATCTACTACATCACCAGCCCAATCAGCATCAGAAAGCGCTGCTAATTCACTATCCCTGCCTGCAGCAAAAAATAACCCGAAGTTATGTGTACCTTGAATGTACCTCATGATTCTTTTTACTGTCGTCATATGTTTCTCCTTTGGATTACTCTGAAAGCGGGCCACAATGCATGTAAAGAAGACAATATCTGGTCTGGTCGTTGTCAGGTATAGTAGGCTTCCAATGATCCTCATGTACATGGTGGGATAAACAGAGTCCCCATCCTCATGCTTTCCATGTTTATTTCCAACTGCAATTGGAGTTGACATTGGTTTGGAGTCTTGCATATTAAACTTCTTCAGCAGCTCTCTTGCATATTTGTCTTGTGAAATGAAAGTGTATTCCTTATTTTGAATCACCTGCAGCCCCAAGAAATATGTGAGCTCCCCAATCATAGAAATTTCAAATTCTGATTTCATGTGGTTGGTAAATTCATCCACTGATTTCTGCCTACTGCCACCAAATATGATATCATCAACGTAGACTAGAACCATGAATTGAACTTTTGGAGAATTCTTCACATAGAGATTATGATCAACTCCTCCACTTTTGAATTCCAACATCTTGAGATATGAATCCAGCCATGAGTACCACGCTCATGGCGCCTGCATCAATCCATATAGAGCATTCTTCAGTTTCCAGACCTTTGTTTCATCAGTACCCAAAACAAAGCCCACTGGTTGTTCAATGTAGACTTCTTCTTCGAGTACACCATTAAAGAATGTTGTCTTGACATCCATTTTATATACTTTATATCCTTTTTGGAGAGCCATTGCAAGGAAAAGCCTAATTGACTCTAGTCTAGCCACTAGAGCAAAGGTTTCTTCAACATCAATGCCTTCAATCTGGGAGTATCCTTTACATACCAGTTGGGCCTTGTTTATGATGACAGTTCCATACTCATCAAACTTATTTTTGAAGATCCATTTGGTACCAATCACAATGTGACCTTCGATTCTCTAGACAATATCCCATGTCGGATTCTTGTCAATCTGATATAATTCATCATTCATGGCTTTCACCCAAGATTCATCATTTGCAGCTTTTTTGAATGAGGATGGCTCTATAACTGATAAAAATGTAGATTGCATGGTATTCCTCATCCTTCTTGTTTGAGTGGGTGCACTCCTGTCCCCAATTATGTTGGATGGATCAATCTCAGCTCTTCGATTTCTCCTACGAGGTTCAGTAGTATTCTCTTCAGCCATAGTTTCTTCTTCAGATTCTTCTTCTGAGTCAACATCATGATGTGACTGCCAAGTGTTTTGAACAGCTTCCTCTATTTCTTCATCTGTATTCTCTTCACGTTCACATTCTTCCTGACTTTCTATCACATCAGCATATGATTTCCTTGAAGCATTTGTGGTTTTATCTTCAATTATCTTAATATCACTACTTTCCACAATCCTTCCCAAATTCTTGTTGAAACATTTGAAGGCTTTGATGTTCATTGAGTTACCGAGGAAAATTCCTTCATCTGCATTGTCGCCATATTTCCCTTGATTTCCTTCTTTTTCTTGATTAAGCATTTACTTCCAAAGACACGAAAGTATTTTAGAGAAGGCTTCCGTCCATGCCACAATTCATATGGTGTCTTCGTCTCACCCATATAAAGTCTTGTTCGATTCTAAATGTACAGTGCAGCTTGAATAGCCTCTTTCCAGTAATGACGTGGAATATGACTCTCAATCAGCATAGTTTGTCCCATGTTGTTCACCTGTCGATTTATACGTTCAACAACTCCATTTTGTTGTGGAGTTCTCACAGCAGATAACTCATGTTGTATCCCATGCTTCTCTAGATAATTCTCAAATTCAATGGATGTGTATTCTCCTCTATTGTCAGATCTCAACACTTTGATTGTTCGTCCAGTATCATTCTCGGCGATTCGCCGATATGTTTTCATGCAGTAAAGGACTTGTCGTTTCCTGTGAATGACCATCACACATGCCATTCTACTGTAATCATCTATCAAAAGGAAAAAGTACCTTTCTCCATGAGTTCCGGCGACATTTATTGGCCCCCAAACATCTGTATGAATCAGATCATGAAGGTGAGACACCCTTTTCTTCTTTGGCCGATATGAACTGTAGACCAGCTTCCCACGAATACAAGCATCACAAGATTTTTCAAGCTCATGCTTCAGGTTGGGAATGTCCATGAAAATTCTCAATTTTGATATTTTCTCCATGTCTTGTTGATTGATGTGTCCCAGACTCCGATGCCACAAATTGTTTTCTTCTTCAACAGTCATGTAACATACATTTTCTTCACTATCAACCTGATACAAGTTGCCTTCTCTTCTGCATCCCTTCATAAGTGAATTTATAGTCTTTCCCTTGATAGTGTATCCTTTTAGATTAAACGTAACTATAAGTCCAGAGTCACAAAGTTAACTCATGCTGAGGAGATTATGACATAGGCCATCTACGTAAAGGACTTCAGTCTTCTTTAGTTCTCCATTAGCAAATTTGGTACTTCAACTCTCTTTGATTTTCAAGGCCCCATCATTACCAAATCTTACTGTACCATCGACATTACTTCTGATATTTGTTAGTAGGCCGGCATTACCTGTCATATGAGATGAACAACCACTATCCAGAATCCTGGTACTGTTGTTCTTTGTAGCTTTGAGGGCCACCTCTACAAGGTTGGATTTCTCAATCTTCTTTCTTTCCTTCCATGATACATTAGATCGAGTATATAGAACTCATGGCCTTTCAATTATCTCTTACGCATACCCAGTTTCTTCATTTTCAAAGTCTTCTTTGAGATGTGAAAACCTGTTTGAAATAACAACACTGTCTTGCTGACGAGACTTGATTTGTCTTGAACTTTGGTATGAGGTGTCCATGTCCCTTCTCTGCCTGCAATTAGCGGCCTTATGACCAAAGTTAGAACAAAAAACAATATCCATAGAAATTATTTCTTCTATAAGAATTAGGATATGTAATTTTTCTCCTTTGTTGAGCTTCTATATCTTCTCCATTTAGATAGATTCTTGCCTCTTAATAATAAGACATGGTATGACCCAGATAGCCACAGAACTGACACTTCATTAGAGGAAATGTCTTCTCACTTGAATTTCTCCTCATACCTTCTTCCTTGGGAGAATAGTAATACTTCCTATAATTTCTGAATGTTTGAGGATAATTTTCAGGTCTCCTTTTAGTTTGGATTGAGGGTTCCTTTTTCAGTACTCTAGGTAATGTTTCAACATGTTAAACTTTCATCCTATCTTTCTTTTGGATCTTTTCACTTACAGAAGTTGATGTCTCAGCCTCACAGCCAATTACACTCTTTCCCATGCAAGCGAGTCTTTGATCACTCAAGATTTTTCCAACCCCATTTTAACAACACTTGGATCTTGCTAGTAATTCTGCATCTGAGAATCTTCCTAACTGTATTTTCTTCCTCGATTCTTTTGGAACTGATTCAGTATCCAGTTTACTCCTTAGAGTAACTACTTCCTCCTCAAGACCATCAGCAGTCTTGGATTTTTCATCCAGTCTGGAGGTGAGGTCATTGATGACCTTTGCCTTCTCTTCAATTCTCAGCTTCAGATCTACTACATCATCATTGCTTTCAATTATTTTAGACTATACCTTCACAAATTATTCCAGTCGTTCAATTTCAGCTTCAAGTTGATCAACATATTCAGTTGATTCTTCTACAATTGATTTCCACTTATTTCATCTCTTACATTTAATCTTCAGCTTACTAACCGCATCCTTAAGTTGCATCTTAGGATCTACACAAGTTCTCAGTTGTTTTTCTCCATCAGTATATTCTGAATTTTCAACAATGGCCATCATAGAAGCATGGTTCCCAGTTTTGAATTCTGGTTCTTCTTCATCACAGAATTCATTATCATCTTCTTCCTCTTCACAGACAAAACTCTTCCTTTGCATTTTCTTACCAGATTTGAGGTCTCCCTTTTTGAAGAACCTTCTCCGAGGCTTCTTGAAGTTTTCATCCTCACTACCTTCATCATTGATCATTTTTAAGTACTAAGAGACAATGTGCCAAACTTTTCCACAAAGAAAACACGTGATAGGTAACTTCCCTTTGAATTTCCCTTTCCCCTTCTCGAACTTCTTTGCAATGAGAGAAAGAATTTCTTTTTCTTCTTCATCTTCACCGATACTATCCTTTGAGATTTTTAGTTTATCCATTGCCTTGAATTCTATTTCCTTGCTCACCCGAGTCGTAGCATCTTCTGGTTTGACTCTCATTTCATATGCTACCAAGCTGCTCAGTAGAGCATCTAGAGAAGGTTTGGAAAGATCTCTTTCCTCAAGGGCTGACAACATCGCATTATACAGAGGTGGAAGTCTTCTCAATATTTTCTTTACATATCAATGTCTTTGATTTCTTTACCTAGACCCCGAATTTCTCCAACCACTTTATTAATTCGATTGAAGAAAGAGTCTGCATTCTCATCTGGATGCATCTTCAGATCATCAAACTGATTGTGCAGCACTTGTAGTTTCGCCTCCTTCACTTTGATATCTCCTTCATAAATATTCTCAAGTTTATCCCACATGGATTTTGCTGAGGTGCAATTCATCACCTTTAGGTAGATCTGATCAGAAAGGGCTGTAGTGAGTGCATTCTATGCTTTAGTATATGCATCAAGAAGTTTCTTGTCGGTTTCAGTCATAGCTAGGCCTGTTGAATCAGTGAATTTTATTCCTTGCACAGTTAAAAGATAACTTCCATTCCAAGAGATCTTAGATGAGATCTCATTCGGTTCTTCCAGATCTAGAAATTGCTTCCATCAATGTGAGGGACTCCCCTGACATTGAACACATTTTCCATGATGAAAAAGGTCAGATTCAACAAGAGGAACCTTTACCCTCTGATACCACTTCATGGACCCCGGGACACCCTGAGAGGGGAGGGGTGAATCAGGGTGACAACTTTTTCTTCTTAAAGATGTGGATCTTGTTCCCACGTTGGTAGGAACTTGTTGAACCTGTATGATGAAAATGATTAGAAAGCAAACATGCACATACACAGATAAGACACAACCCTTTTTACTTGGTTTACCACTAAGGGCTACGTCCAAGGAGCATACACCGACAATTTTTCGGTCGTACCAAAATCCACTATGCTTCACTAGCTGGATATTTCAAATGTTCGGGCACAGTCACTTTGTCTCAGGCTCACTGCCTTTACAAAGGTTCAGGGATAGCTCACTGTGTCCCTCGGGTCTTTCCCATTGACTCCCCTTGGCTCACTGTTGTTGGTGAAGTCTCACTCAGTTTATAGACTTGAAGGTCTCTTCAATTGATAGACAAGAAGTTCATTGTCTCCTGTTCTGCATGAGACTTTTCTTGCATCGGAGTCCTGAGTTAATGCTCTGTTAAATTCCAAATTCCAACCACTGATGAATACCCCATTTTCCCTTTTCCACTGGGCAAACAACCTTTGGAAAAGGCCTTCACAAAGTACCCTACTTCGCAAGGCTCCCAATTTTGCAAAGCTCAAACAAGCCTTCGCGGAGTCCCTTCCTTTTCGCGATGCTCAATCGCGAAGCACTCTCGCGATGCTCCAGCCTTAGCAATGCTTGGCTATCGCAGAGCTCCTGCCTCTTTGCGAAGCTCACTGAGCCAACGCGGGGCTCACGACTTTCACGGAGCTAGAATAGCTGCCGCGAAGCTCCTCTTTCGCGAAGTACACTTCCTTCGCGAGAGACCTTTGCGAACCGAGAGCAAAGGACTTTCTCTGAAATTCTCTCTAATTCTCTTGAGGGGGTCGACCTATATTTATAGGCGATTCCACCGACCCTCGACCCTTCCGCGCGAAGTCAGCGTCACATCAGCTCAAATCGCGAAGCTCCGAAGTTCCCGCCGAAAATCTCTCAAAATCGTGAAGCACTACTGCAATTTTCCGTTCGCGGAGCACATCGTAGTTGCGGAGTATCATCATCATCATTCCTTCATGCCTTCTCCGCGAAGCTCCCTCGCAAGCCCTTCACTACCGTGATGCGCTTCAACTCTGCCGTTCGCAAAGCTTTGATGTAATCATGAAGACTCACCGCCTCCATTATTCTGGTCTTTGATATTTCCAAACCATGCATGTAACACCCCGAGATTTTATGAAAACTATTATTTTAATTTCATTAATGTCTTGTGTTGTATTCTACACCAAGATTACCTTGCGCTATATGCAACACCGTATTAGCTTGCAGTATACGCAACACTATTCTTGGACCGTGTTACACACAATTTTGATAATAGTTATTCTACGTAACATTGAGTATATATATATATATATATTCAATGTATAAATGAAATATGGTTGGATTATGTTATACGAAACAACGAAGAATTCTTTCACAACACGCAACCCTGACTTGGCTTGCATTACACGCAATTGTGACCTTCCTCGATAGCGTGTGTTGTACGCAATACCGGATTTTAATAAACAATGATATATTATTATAATATTGTCATGAACTAGTCGTTATGAATAGTATTAACTTAATTTTGAAATTTATAACATTATTATTCATCTTACACAATTTCTAGAACATGGTATAAGAACAAAATAAATTTTTCGGGTAAAAAAAGTATTTTTCAAAAAATGAAGTTTTACCACCTTTTGATGGCGCACCCACATTAAATATATTTTTTGACATGTTTATAAGTTAAATTTGACAAAATAAAATTCTTCTTTGGAATTAAGAAATAAAAATTTACTTTGGATAAATTTTTTATATTATTCTGGGAACTTTCACATTTTAATGAATAGTAAAAACTCGCTATACTTTAATTAAAAACAACTTTTTTCATCGTAATATCTTATGTGGTTAAATTATAATATTGAATGGTTTTAAAGTATAAATAGAATATATTTTTACCATTTAATATAATGTATGTCATTAGCATTGATTTTACCTTGAATTCGTAGGTTAAATCAATTCAATCTTTTGCAATGTTTTAAACAAAAACCCGTTTTTATTCGACAACGAGATTAATTTTAATTTAATTTCTGCAACTTCTGTGTATTGAATTTTAAAAAATGGATTCCATATTTGGAATCAGTGGTTCCAAATTATGTTAATAGGCTACTTTTTATTTTTGGGAATTATGAATAGTAACTACGGTAAATTTTATTTACCATAGTTAAAGGTAAATTGGGTAATTAAGGGTAAATATAATATTATAAAATTACCCTAACACATTCCAAAATTATATTTGATGTCTAAAAGTAAACCCATATCAACTAAGGGTCGGATTAGATTCATTTTATGGACTTTGGACCCTGAAAATAATTTAATTATTATTAAAACCAAAGAAAGTCACAACATGTCACTCTCTTAAATCTTATAAGTATAATAATTTTAACTTAGTGATAAACATCATAAAACATAGAACATGAATAGTCTCCAGAAATATAAAAAAATTATCTACATCATGAGAATTTATTTAGGTTTTTTTTGGATTAAATAATTATCATTAATTGTGACACAATAGTGATGCAGAAACTATTTATCTAGTAAAAAATCAAGAATATAGTTTTTATAAAACTAATAGTGACCATAAAATGCGCAAAACCCTGACCAAAACTTATTTTTCATGTAAATTTAAACTATAATCATCCAATGGTCGAATATTTGACCATTTGGAGTCTTATACAAGCAATTATGACACTTATATTATTTTATTTTAAATGATGCCAAAGTTGTCACCTTCATAATTTAATAAATATAAAAATTTAAATATTGTGATTTTAAGATGATAAATTCGAGTAAAAGTATTATTGTGAAAGGTAATATATTTATCTTCATCAAAGGATTTTATTTTAAATTTTTATGAAACAAATAAGTATATTAAATAATTATACAAAAATGATGTAGTAATTATTTTATTAAGAGATAAACCAAATAAATAGTTTTAAAAATAATAAAATAAATATTATATGAACTATTTAATATGATCCAATACTTTTATAGATACATATGACCTTTTATTAATATATTAAAGCTTTTATTTCGAACATATCTTCTGTATATATTTTATTTAAATTCAAATAAATGAATAGTGTCAAAATTGACACTATTGTTATTTTATAAAAATAACATATTATAAAATTGTTTAAAAATCATAAAAATATTTAAAAATTATAAATTTATATTTATATTGTCTATAATGTTATAAATTAAAAAAGTATGGAAAATTCACAACAAATAAGTAATTATTTTTTATAATTTAAAATTTAGAATTTTATTACCACAAATAAACTTAAATAGATTAAATAAGGATAAATAAAAATGATAAGGATGAAAATAAGATCCAAACATGTCTAAATTTGATTGTTTGATGAGATTACAACCCTATCTCATATAATCTTATAATATGAGTCATTTTTTGATGTTTTTAAGTGGGGTTAGATTTATTATAAATTAATATTTTTAAGAATTCCAAAGGTGCCCCTCTCCTCCCTTATAAAAGGGAACCTCCTCCCTCTCCTCCTCACACCAATTTGAGCCTTCAATCTCGGCCAACCCCTGCCAAATTATCTTATTCACTTCCCTAGAAACATCCTAAGGTTCTGGTCTTCTTTATAGACCAATCTTAGTGCCCTAAGAGGAGGTTTCAAAGAGGCGTATCGAAGAAGAGGTAATTTCTTCTCCCGATTCTTTCAAGCTTCTTTCTTCTTCAACTTATTCTTATTTAGTTGTTTCATTATAAAGTAATAAAATCAGTATCACTAATATACTTATTTGTTATTATAAATATGAAACAACCCCATTTCACCTTCTATCCATCCTACGGAAAACAAAATCACCGCGCGTGCGTACGTACGGAATACTGCCTCCACGCCGTGGTGTAATCTGTTTTTCCACCAACACCTTACATGGATGGGTATAATGGTGTAAAGAATAACTATACATAGTTATTATAACATCATACTGATTCTGATATATTGTATCATCCACTCCAATTCAATTCAATAATCATGAAAATGATATCATCGCTCGTGCGTACGTACGGACTACCGTCTCCACGACGCGATGAGATTCATTCTCCACTTTAACCATTCATGAATTATTATAAAGTAAATATAATAAGTAATCATGAAATATATGACATAATAATGATACTGGATTTATCTGTATATATATGTATGTCATCTACTTAATTCCATTCAACTCAATAAGGAAACGAAAACAGCGTTCATGCTTACGTACGACCTACCGTCTCCATGAACAGTGTATTTCTTTCCATTTACTGATTTATTATATATATGTATATTCTGAATATATATTATATATAAATCATGTTTTATATTCTGGAATTAAGTAATCATGATCTACATAATCATATGAATATTTACAAATCAAAACACGGACGACAAATGAAACGATTTTACCCAAAACGCTCTTTAACATGGAATTTACAAAAGAACGGGTAAAATAAAGTCATAAGTGAACCATATATGATATCATAACAATTAGTATGATTCTGGAATAAGTCAATGACATTATTTAAATCATTATACAGGAGGTTCAGACACTTACTAAGCAAATCGGACCTAAGGTAAGGTAATATATCACAATCTCATTTTATCCGAGATTGTTTATACTTTGGTATTTACTGGGGTGTATTTTATTATCCACATCCATGTTTCCTAAATATGTAATATTATTTCCTTCCACCTAAAATTGTTTAAATCCAATTTTAACCTTCGGTGAGTTTTTAGTAAAAGATATGAATGGAATCTTTTGACGTTTTTCGTACGAGGTACTTTTTGACTTTTCCGAAAAAAGTACGGGAAGAATGTTTTTTTTAACTTATACGGCATGAATGGATTTTTAAAACATTATTTCCAAGAAGCTTCCTTTACAAGTTTTCAAGTTTATTTTTAATCAACTTCTTTTAGTTTAGAATTGTACGACATGTTAAGAAAGGAAAAGTGTTTTTGAAGCATAAAGGATATTTTCCTCAATAATGGAGTTCAAGAGTTTTATCAAAATTATTTTCCATCTAAGATAATATAGGGTTATGTTTCTATCCCTATTATTACATGGATTTGATTATGTTGTGATGGAAATATTTTTATGAATTCCTTTATCTTATATTAATTATTTTATGATGTCATGTTGTTTAAGAATCCCATTTTTACTAAATGGGTTATGCAATGATGTATGATTTATGATTTTGTGGCACACATAAGAATGGTATCATTATGAGATGGGTGGGACCAATATCTCCCTCCAATGCATTGGGTAAAGATTTTATATATCATGAGATAGACATGGCTGGAATAGTAGGTTATACCGGTTCAGTGAAACATGACTGAAACAAGGGTGACTCGGTTCAGAAAGGGACACTGTCCACTAAGATAGTCTTGGAAATGAGTCTTGACTAACAATAAATGATTCTCTATGATTATGTGTGAATGCCACAAAGTTTCATGTTTTAAGTTATGATTATTGTGATTATATTTCACTGCCATGATTTACCCCATGTTATGAAATTATGATCTCTTTTACAGGTTAAGATTTCCAAAAGTTATGTGCTTATGTATATGATGTGATTGATATTTTTTTTTTTTACCCTTACTAAGAATTTGAGCTCACCCTTTTATTTTTTTCTTTTCCCCAGGATATAAATAAAGGTTTTAGGTAAAAAAAGGAAAATCTTTATGTGATATTTTGAAGATCTTTCACCATGATTAGAAGAATATATTCCGAGTTTCCAAAGACACTAAACTATTAAGGTCCTTGTGTGTGTGTTTTTGTTATGTACTAAGTATTCCGAAAATGTAATGTAATGTCAATGTACGTCAGGCTTCGGGTCTCTACAGTTGGTATCAGAGGAAAGGATTAGTCAACCTTTGGAAACTAGGATGCGAAAGCGTTAGTGAGATCCCTAGAGATATTTCTAAGGTATGTGTAGGGATGTCCATAAGGATAAGTATACGTATAAGATACAGTCCTAGAACTACAGTAACGATCAGTGAATTTAACCCAAGAAGTTAGATATTGAGGATACTCCCCCTTTATAATGTTGTTTTCCCTAGCATGATTTTTTCCTCTCACGCTATTCTTTTTGGGTTTTAGACGATGGCTGGAACCCGAAGGAACCGTGTTGATCAATGCAATGGACAATCCAATGATTGTCCTCCTGAACAAACAAATGTTATGGGAGATGGAGTGCAAAATATTATTGCTATACATACACAAGCTATGAATCATTATAGACTTCCAAATGAGCAGAGAAGGGAACAATATTCTATTGAGTACTTCATGATGCAACGTCCGCCTTCTTTCAGTGGGACTTCTGATCTATTGTTGCTGAACAATGGATCAGTACCACTGAAAAAGATATTTTTAGTTCTTCAATGTTCTGAACATGATAAAGTCATCTTAGCAGTATATCGTTTGGAAGGTGAAGCTGATCAATGGTGGAATCTTATCAAGAATAGGAGGCCAAGAGATGAAATGGAGTCCATGGAATGGGATGAGTTCAAGAACTTGTTTTTCAGTAAGTACTTCCCTCGTATTCTTCGAAAAAAGATGGAAAAGGAGTTTCTTGAGCTGAAGCAGAAGGATGATGAATCTGTTGGTCTATACGAAGCGAATTTTACAAGACTTGCAAGGTATGCATCTGGCATTATCATCCAACCTGAAAGTAAAGTTGATCGATTTTTCAGTGGCTTAAAACCAAGTCTTCGAAGAGAATTAGCTAGAAGAGACTTCAGTAGCTATGATGAAATTGTGCATTGTGCTATCAAGGTAGAAATAGAAGTTGGTGTTACATATCCATCTCATGGTTTTGACAAGAAACGAAAGATAGAGTTCAAGGAGAAATCTCAGAATAATGGTGAAAAGAAGATGAATGTTTCCTTATGAACAAAGTGTGGAAAGAAGCATGGTGGAGATTGTATTAAAGGGACTAGAAAATGTTTTAAGTGTGGAAAAGAAGGTCATCGAGCAGCTGAGTGTAGAAGTAATAGAAAAAGGGTTTCTAATGATGTGAATAAAGAAAACACTGCAAAGAACGCACCACCAACACTTCAATGCTTCAAGTGCAAGGAAATAGGGCATTATGCTAATAAATTCCCTAATCCAAGGGTTAGTGATGATCGACATGAGCAACTGCTTAAGGCAAAGGACAAAGGGAAGTCACATGCGATCACTATTGGTGATGTTGAATATGACAACGATGTGGTGGAATGATTAAGTGTTTATGTAATGGGATTCCAAAATAATGTTGTATCATGGAGTATTGGAATATTTATGTATTGGTCTAATGTGATATTCAAAGTGATTGAGATATTTTTGGAAATAAGATGATATGCACATAATGAAGGGAAAACGATAAAATGAAATGTTTAACAATATCCATGAGCTCATGATTGATATAAGGAATAAGTGATATCATGGTTTGAGTATATAGAATTTTGAGGATTTTGGTATGTGGAAAGTGTTAACTTTTACCTGCATTCATGTTTTCACTAAGGTTTAATGGGTATTCATTCATCAAGATAATACATGATTAAGGTATTCACAAGTTCGTAATTTGACCAACAAGATATATCTTATGATATATGGGGGATAAATTATGGCATTCACGTGATTGTTCTGTGACATTTCAAGTAATCATTTTCTTTATACTATGAGCTTGGACCGAAGTATTTTAGATAAGCCTATAGATTAGAATGGATTATGTTGGACATAAGTTAGGATAAAACTTTTTTCGATATTATTGATGGGATGTTATAGTAATATAGCTTTAGAAAAAGGACAACCTGCAGGACGAGAGACAACCCATCGCGTCGGACAAGGCTGTGGGAATCGAACCCACAACCGAAGTGCGACTGGCCTTTATCGCCTACCACTGGCCTACAGGAAGTCCCTGTTTAGTAGAAGCTAGTTTTTTTATATTAATAAGTATGATATATGACGTATAAGTCCATTTTAGGAACCATATATGATTAATCTCACTACTGAATGACTTATGTATATTTAATAACTTTTTCTAACCTTTTGTTTGAGACAGATGGAATGACCTGTTATTCTATCACATGATCTGCTAACACTTCACAAATAACAAATTCAACTTCATTTATTTAAGAGATGAAGTAGAAATTGTTCAAGGCACGAACAATAGTGAGATTGTACCAAAATAAAGTAAGTATTTATTCTAATTCAAATTCTTCAACTTTAGGGAAACGATCTTGAAAACCAAAAATGTTGTCCTAGTGGTCTTATATCTGATTAATTAGATGGTACCTTAGATCGTCAAAAATTTATGGATTTGTGATTGTTGGCTTTTCCATAGCCATGTTCTCTACCACTCTCCATCAGAACATGATGGTTAGATTATTCTTCCATATCCATATTTTCACCTATGTGGAAACACAGTGATTAGTTCATTTGGGTAACCATTACGTTTCATACATTTGTTTTTAAATATTGGTTTTGGTATTCCTTTTTAGGATGTTGGTTTCTATTATAGAAACTTTCAAGTAGTAAACCATTTAAAACCCCAACGAATTTCGAGGGCGAAATTCATTTTAAGGGGGGTAGAATGTAACACCCCCAATTTTATGAAAAATATTATTTTAATTTCATTAATTTCTTGTGTTGTATTCTACACCAAGATTACCGTGCATTATACGCAACACCGTATTAGCTTGCAGTATATGCAACACTATTCTTGGACCGTGTTACACAAAATTTTGATAATAGTTATTCTATGCAACATTGAGTATATATATATATATATATATTCAATGTATAAATAAAATATGGTTGGATTCTGTTATACGAAACAACAAAGGATTCTTTCACAACACGCAACCCTGACTTGGCTTGCATTACACGCAATTGCGACCTTCCTCGATAGCGTTTGTTGTACGCAATACCTGGTTTTAATAAACAATGATATATTATTATAATATTGTCATGAACTAGACATTATAAATAGTATTAACTAAATTTTGAATTTTATAATATTATTATTCATCTTACACATTTTCTAGAACATGGTATAAGAACAAAATAAATTTTTCGGGTAAAATAAGTATTTTTCAAAAAATGCAGTTTTGCCGCCTTTTGATGGCGCACCCACTTTAAATATAGTTTTTGACATGTTTATAAGTTAAATATGACAAAATAAAATTCTTATTTGAATCAAGAAATAAAAATTTACTTTGGATAAATTTTTCATATTATTCTGGTAACTTTCACAATTTAATGAATAGTAAAAACACGCTATATTTTAATTAAAAACAAATTTTTTTTATCGTAATATCTTATGTGGTTAATTATAATATTGAATGGTTTTAAAGTATTAATATAATATATTTTTACCATTAAATATAATTTATGTCATTAGCATTGATTTTACTTTGAATTCGTAGGTTAAATCAATTCAATCTTTTGCAATGTTTTAAAAAAACCCGTTTTTATTCGACAACGGGATTAATTTTAATTTAATTTCTGCAACTTCTGTGTATTGAATTTTAAAAAATGGATTCCATATTTTGAATCAGTGGGTCCAAATTATGTTAATAGGCTACTTTTTATTTTTGGGAATTATAAATAGTAACTACGGTAAATTTTATTTACCATAGTTAAAGGTAAATCAGGTAATTAAGGGTAAATATAATATTATAAAATTACCCTAACACATGCCAAAATTCTATTTGATGGATACAAGTAAACCCATATCAACTAAGGGTCGGATTAGATTTATTTTATGGACTTTTGACCATGAAAATAATTTAATTATTATTAAAACCAAAGAAAGTGACAACATGTCACTCTCTTAAATCTTATAGGTATAATAATTTTAACTTAGTGATAAAAATCATAAAACTTAAAACATGAATAGTATCCAGAAAGATAAAAAAATTATCTACATCATGAGAATTTATTTAGAATTTTTTGGGATTAAATAATTATCATTAATTGTGACACAATAGTGATGCAGAAATTATTTATCTAGTGAAAAATCAAGAATATAGTTTTTATTTAACTAATAGTGACCATAAAAGGCACAAAACCCTGACCAAAAGATATTGATCATTTACCTTTAAACTATAATCATCCAATGGTCGTATATTTGACCATTTGGAGTCTTATACAAGCAATTATGACACTTATATTATTTTATTTTAAATGATGCCAAAGTTGTCACCTTCATAATTTAATAAATATAACAATTTAAATATTGTGATTTTAAGATGATAAATTCGAGTAAAAGTATTATTTTGAAATATAATATATTTATCTTCATCATAGGATTTTATTTTAAATTTTTATGCAACAAATAAGTATATAAAATAATTATACAATAATTATGTAGTAATTATTTTATTAAGAGATAAACCAAATAAATGGTTTTAAAAATAATAAAATAAATATTATATGAACTATTTAATGATATCCACTAATTTTATAGATATATATGAACTTGTATTAATATATTAAAGATTTTATTTATAACATATCCTCTGTATATATTTTATTTAAATTCAAATAAATGAATAGTGTCAAAATTGACACTATTGTTATTTTATAAAAATAACATATTATAAAATTGTTTAAAAAGCACAAAAATATTTAAAAATTATAAATTTATATTTATATGGTCTATAATGTTATAAAGTAAACAATTATGGAAAATTCACAACAAATAAGTAATTATTTTTTAAAATTTAAAATTTATAATTTTATTACCACAAATAAACATAAATAGATTAAATAAGGATAAATCAAAATGATAAGGTTTAAAATAAGATCCAAACATGTCTAAATTTGATTGGTTGATGAGATTACAACCCTATCTCATCTAAGCTTCGAATATGAGTCATTTTCTGAGGTTTTTAAGTGGGGTTAGATTTATTATAAATTAATATTTTGAAGAAATCCAAAGGTGCCCCTCTCCTCCCTTATAAAAGGGCACCTCCTCCCTATCCTCCTCACACCAATTTGAGCCTTCAAGATCGGCAAAAACCTGCCAAATTATCTTCTCCACTTCCCTAGAAACATCCTAGAGGTTCTGGTCTTCTTTAAAGACCAATCTTAGTGCTCTAAGAGGAGGTTTCAAAGAGGCGTATCGAAGAAGAGGTAATTTCTTTTCCCGATTATTTCAAGCTTCTTTCTTCTTCATCTTATTCTTCTTTAGTTGTTTCATTATAAATTAATAACATAAGAATCATTAATATATGGATTTGTTATTATAAATATGAAACAACCCCATTTCACCTTCTATCCATCCTACGGAAAACAAAATCACCGCGCGTGCGTACGTACGGAATACCGTCTCCACGCGGTGGTGTAATCTGTTTTTTCCACCAACACCTTACATGGATGGGTATAATGGTGTAAATAATAAATGTACATAGTTATTATAACATCATACTGATTCTGATATGTTGTATCATCCACTCCAATTCAATTCAATAATCAAGAAAATGATATCATCGCTTGTGCGTACGTACGGACTACTGTCTCCACGACGCGATGAGATTCATTCTCCACTTAACCATTCATGAATGATTAAAAGTACATATAATAAGTAATCATGAAATATATGACATAATAATGATATTGTATTTATGTGTATATATATGTATGTAATCTACTTAATTCCATTCAACTCAATAAGGAAACGAAAACAGCGTTCATGCGTACGTACGACCTATCGTCTCCATAAACGGTGTATTTCTTTCCATTTACTGATTTATTATATATATGTATATTCTGAATATATATTATATATAAATCATGTTTTATATTCTGGAATTAAGTAATCATGATCTACGTAATCATATGAATAATTACAAGTCAAAACACGGACGACAAATGAAACGATTTTACCCAAAACGCTGTTTAACATGGAATTTACAAAAGAACAGGTAAAATAAAGTCATACGTGAACCATATATGATATCATAACAATTAGTATGATTCTGGAATAAGTCAATGACATTATTTAAATCATTATACTGGAGTTTCGGACACTTTCGAAGCAAATCGGACCTAATGTAAGGGAATATATCACAATCTCATTTTATCCGAGATTGTTTATACTTTGGTATTTACTGGGGTGTATTTTATCATCCAAATCCATGTTTCCTCAATATTTAATATTATTTACATCCACCTACAATTTTTTAAATCTAATTTTAACCTTCGGTGAGTTTTTAGTAAAAGATATTAATGGAATCTTTTGACGTTTTTCGTACGAGGTACTTTTTGACTTTTCCGACAAAAGTACGGGAAGAATGTTTTTTTAACTGATACGACATGAATGGATTTTTAAAACATTATTTCCAAGAATCCTACATTACATGTTTTCAAGTTTATTTTTAATCAACTTCTTTTAGTTTAGAATTGTACGACATGTTAAGAAAGGAAAAGTGTTTTTGAAGCAGAAAGGATATTTTCCTCAAGAATGGAGTTCAAGTGTTTTATCAAAATTATTTTCCATCTAAGATAATATAGGGTTATGTTTCTATCCCTATTATTACATGGATTTTATTATGTTGTGATGGAAATATTTTTATGAATTCCTTTATCTTATATGAATTATTTTATGATGTCATGTTGTTTAAAAATCCCATTTTTACTAAATGGGTTATGCAATGATGTATGATTTATGATTTTGTGGCACACATAAGAATGGTATCATTATGAGATGGGTTGGACCTATATCTGCCTCCAATGCATTGGGTAAAGATTTTATATCTTATGAGATAGACATGGCTGGAACGGTAGGTTATACCGGTTCAGTGAAACAAGACTGAAACGAGGGTGACTCGATTCAGAAAGGGACTTTGTCTACTAAGATAGTCTTGGAAATGAGTCTTGACTAACATGAAATGATTCTCTATGATTTTGTGTGAATGCCACAAAGTTTCATTTTTAAGTTATGATTATTGTGATTACATTTCACTGCCATGATTTACCCCATGTTATGAAATTACGATCTCTTTTGCAGGTTATGATTTCCAAAAGTTATGTGCTTATGTATATGATGTGATTGATATTTCTTTTGTTTACTCTTACTGAGAATTTGAGCTCACCCTTTTATGTTTTATTTTCCCTAGGATATAAAGAAAGGTTTTAGGTAAAAAAGGAAGATCTTTATGGGAGATTTTGAAGATCTTTCACCACGATTAAGAGATTATATTCCGAGTTTCCAAAGACACTAAACTATTACGGTTGTCGTGTGTGTGTTTTTGTTATGTACTAAGTATTTCGCAAATGTAATGTAATGTCAATGTACATCAGGCTTCGGGTCTCTAAAATGCATCCTCTCTTCATGAAATTCATGCCTTTTCCATATTTAATTATTATCTTCTTGGAAATCCACTTTTCGCAATGCTCAGCAACTTCCAGATTTTGGACCCCACAAATTTTGCAAACACTTGGAAACGGCGCCACCTTCAATACTGTTGTCTACTTGAACGGTATGATCTCTTTGCTGGTACACGATCCAAACTTCCATTGAAGATTGACAACAAACACAAACCATACTCCAAATAATGTATAGAGGAACATGGTTCCAACATACTGTGGGTCTGCTGCTGCAACCAAGCGCATCCCACCATGGGTCTGCCGCTACAACTAAGCGCACCCCCTCATAGCCTACAGAGGTACTCCTTCTATCGAGTACCGTGGGACTACCGCTACAACCATGCACACCTCCTCCGTGGGCCTGCTGCTACAATCAAGCGCACCCCACTGGGCTATCTGAATCATTCTGAGACGATCGATCAGCAGTCGTCAAGTCTCAGCTAACTACTAGGTCTCTGCCCTCTGCTAGCTTATCACTGGGAGGGTCCGCTCCACGAGCTACAGGTCGATACTCCATGTATCACAAGGTTCTACGAAGAAGTATCCCAAGGGTCAGCATCATCATAGGAAACTCAACACAATAGACGACGCATCAATTGGACGCCCGGTCTGTGTGTTATCAGCCTTTTCATCCCGGGGGCCCGTTTGGTTTCGTGTACTAACCAACCCGAACGTATCTCAACTATACCCCAAACTCTCATAGGGTATACTCATATGGAATATTTTTCAACGTGATCACTGATGCCACTGACGGTTCGTCAAACGGACGTCCGGTCTGAAAGTTATCAGCTTTTCTGTTCCAGGGGCCCGATTGGATTTTTGGTTTAATCTAACACAGTCACTATCCAAAAGTGTCCAATCCTCGGGCGAAGTATTCCAAAAGTTCCATCTCATCTAGAGGAATCCAACAAAGTTGACGGCACGTCTATCGGACGTCTGGAGCTGATGTTATAAGCGTTTCTTCTCCGAGGGCCCGGTTGGTTTCATGCTCGAACTAACCCAAACATACCCAAAGTTCTCCAAAACCTTGAGTGTAATATATCGAAATGAACATCTCAATCCAAGGAATGCATCGCAACAAACATTGCATCGATCAGAGGTCTGTAGCCCAATTTATGGGCTTTTAAGCGAACCTTTTTGGTTTTAGGGGGTTTGGGGCCCAGATCGACCCGACCCGAGACCCCCTAGGTCGGACCGAACCAGGTAGACCCAACCCGGGTCTAGGTCCGGCCCACTAGGGTGCGGCGCGGCCTGGCTCGATGTGGGCAGCCAAACCCGGTGCAGCCGGTCCAACTGGCGTGACCGGTCTGGGCCGACACGGGCGCCGCGCGCACCGCGCGAGCCCGAAAAGGGGGAACTTCCACCCCTTCAAACCGAGCGGCGGACCCGCAGGGGTCTGCCTTGCCACGTTGACCAGGGGTCATACCCCCAGTTTTTCTAGAATTTGGACGGTCGTAATGGTCGACCATCTCACCCGCGAAACCGGTTGGACCCGCCCTCCAGTGCACCGGTGGCCGGTGGCTCCAGCCGCCCTCCCTTGTTCCGTCGTGGCCTTGGTCCGACCTGCGCGGCGCAATGGCATGGAGCCCCTCCGCTGCGGCCCCGCTCCTGCCCCGGTCGCTTCGTGGTTCTCCGGCGAGGCGTGACGGTGCTGCGCCCCTTCGACGCAGCCCGACTCCAGTCGCGGCTTCGTTTGGCCTTAATGGCGCGGCACGACAACATTGCGCTTCTTCACCGTGTTCCCTCCTGATTCCGGGCGGTGTCGTTGCACCGCGCCGCCTTCGTTCGAGCCATAAAAAAAACAACATCGAAGGGGGAGGAGGGTCGTCCGTGTTCGTGCGGTCCGACCTCCTTCCGTTATTATGATAACAGGCGGCCAAAATAGAAGTCAATGAACGTCAAAGAATTCACGAACAAATAAATAATGCCTACCTAGATATTTGACATCATACGCCAGGCGTCGCGGGGTTCGGACGTATATTCCTTGGACGTCGGGGTGCGTCCGAGGAGGAAACGACGTCTCCTCACTTGTTGCGGAGATGAAGAAGGAAGGTACGTTGTTTTTGGCGATGATCACCGCGGTCGGCGACTTCTCCTTTGTCATGGAGGATGAAGAGGATGAAGAACTATGATTGCCGAGTCGGTGTTCTTCGTTGGAGCCTTTGCGTTCTTCGTGAAGAAGATGAAGTTCTTCAAAACTGCGAGAGTTCTCTCCTTGATTCCGCACAACGAATCCACCACAATAAAATAAGACCTTGTCTTATTTTATTCACACACATACGGGTCAACTTTAATTTGAAATTCAAAATGAATTCACCAAATTAATTAACGTGCGCTACCCAATTAATTAGGCGTTTTATTGGCATGTATTTAATGTGGAAGAAAAGCTGCTTGAGTTGACTTGACATTAAAATGAGGGAGCGGGTGAGTTATGAAATTAAAAGTGAGAGGGTGATTAATGGGGAGTTAGAGAACTGAAAGGCGGGGGATCATGTGGGCCCCACCCCAACTCCCTTACATGGATGTTATCCACAAATAAGAGAGAAATTATGTTGTGACACTACTTAATTTCACTTAAACCGCCTAGTAAAGAAATAAAAATAAAACAATTATATTTTTATTCCTCACTTTTTTTAACATCACTACCCGAGCAAACACACTTTGGAAAAGGTGTTCCTAAGAAATTACCGGCCCTGCGATTTCATCGGTGCCCTCGGAATTCGATTCCATGCACCAGATTAAAAGTTAGAAAAACCTGCTCATTCGTTCACTGAGTGTACCCAAGACTAACTTCGGAAATTCATTCCGGGAACAACGGGCCTCGGAATCAGGCACCGTCAGAAACTGCGTACTGGTAAAATTCCAAAAAAATTATGAAAAAAAATTTCATTGAAATTTTTGGGTCTTTACATTACTCCCACCTCAGGGATTTACGTCCCCATAAAGATTTAACACAATCTAGGGATACAGAGGTGGTATAGAGCACGCATCTGAGCCTTCCGCTCGCATGTGCTCTCCTGGAGGTTCCCGTGATGCCAACGAAAGTGCACAAGATGAATCGATCGTCCTAGTAGGATCCACTCCTGTCGATCCTCAACCTCTTCTGGAACCTCGCAAAAGTCACCCCATCGCCAATGTCCATCTCCCCATGGTCAATGATATGCATTGGGTCAAGCATGTATCTCCTCAGTTGAGATAAGTGGAAGACTTCAGGCACCTGGTGTAACTGAGGTGGATGGGTCAAGCGATAACCCACCTCACCTACCCTACTGAGGAGCTTGAAGGTTCCTATAAAGTGCGTAGATAACTTGCCGCCTCATCCAAATCTCTGTAATACCACGTCGAGGTGAGACCCATAAGAAAATCGTGGTCACTATCCTCGAACTCTAGTTGTCTCTGCCTCCTGTCAGCATAAGACTTCTGTCAACTCTGAGCTGTCCTCATCTACTCCTGGATGACCTGGACCTTCTCTGTCGTGGCCTCAACCATCTCTGGTCCCACTAGAGCTGCTAATATTTCTTCTTTGCTGATAAGAGAAATCTGGTCTCATCCCATAGATGAAACAAATTCTTTTCCTAATATAGTCAATCCTATCATGAATGATACTAATCCATGCCATGGATGACATCATAATGCATCGACACTACTACCAAGAGATCCAACCGTTACTCTCGCCTCCAAGGGTTATGTCACACTGTCGGCATCAGCGTGAGGTAACTGGGTCACCTCCAGTAGGAATCTCGAAAGTGAGGGTCAAGTCAACAGTTTTAACTGAGACCTCTCAGTACACAAAAAGGAAGAAAGAAAATGTCACACGGAAAAGTGTCTTTTATTACTGCAGCTTGAAGCACAAAGACACACAACAATGACAACAAAGAAACTAGAAGCACCATGATCAAAGGTCCCATGCCTAGAACTTGTCCCTCTCTTGTCCGCCAGCTTCCGGAGCTCCGTAGTCGTATGCTTCTGCTGCCTGAAGCTGAGCTCTCCCATGTCCACCTGTTCCCTGTGGTCGGGGTGGACCTCCTAGTGGTGGTGGTGGCAACACCTCGAAGCGTCGTCCACCTCCAGCTGCATGACCAGCTCACCTGTCTCAGTCTCCTATTCTTTGCGGTCCGCCTCGATCGATCCTATGCCTCTGCCTGGGAGGTCCTTTATTTATCTGCTGGTCATCTGTATGGCGGGTCAAACAGTCACGTGCCATGTGACCAACACCGCCGCAGGAGTAACACTATCCACTCCTGGTAAGTCACTCACCACTTCGGGTGCCTCACACACACGATCTTGTGTCATGCGGTTGACCACCTGTAGGTATGGTCCTCTTGGACCTCTGCATAATTTGTCTACTGCCCACTGCAGAAGACTGTGCCGCATGCCGGCTAGTGGTGGGTCCTGCTGCTGGAGACTGCTCAGCAGGGAAACTCTCTACTAAGAGGGCTCGCTCTAACACCCCTGTCTACGTTAGGAAGCTGTGAGAAACAATAGAGGCACTAATATCTCGCCTAAGCCCGTGCTCGAAGGTTCGGGCCCTGAAGAACGGGTCCTATACCATATCTGTGGAGTAGCGCGAGAGGTATGTGAACCTCGCTGAGTACTGCGCCACCGTCATGCTACCCTTCTGTAGATGCAGTATCTCCATTATTCACACCGCTCGAACTGTGGCTGGTACAAACTCTGCCCTGAACAGGTTATCGAAGTCTACCCATAGAAGTTTCTCCATGTCATGCATCTGGAGCATCAGGCTCCACCATCTTCCTGCTACTGCCTGAAGGAGGCTGGCAAAAATGATCAACATGATGTCTGCTGGCGTCCATACAAGCCTGAAGACTCTCATCACAGCTTGCATCCAATCCTCATCCGCTTGCGGGTCCGTCTCTCCCGTAAACCTGGGTGGCCTCTGGCGCTGGAACTCATGCAGTGTGCTCCAGAGACGTGCACTCTCTGCTACTGGGGCTAGTGGAATCAGTGGCCCCACGGGTGGTAGTACCGCTGGTGCCTCCACTAGTGCCTCAACTGGAAGGGGGCCCTGTATTGAGGCCTGGTCGCTCGGTGGGCTGTCAGTACGTACAAATCTCGGGGCTCTAGTTGGTCGTCCGTGGGGAGGCGTCCTGAAAGAAACAAACGTGACATGGTCAAATGATTTATACCTGGTGAGCTGACCTGGTTTGAGCTGACTTTTTTAAAAAAACTTTTGGAAAGACACATGCTATTAGTGTTTTCATGCACAAGTCGGAAATCAGTTGTCAGGGTCCTCGTGTATGGATACATCGGCCGCCCGTACTAATACTAGACTCCCTAAACTGAAAACCACACTCGGTTCCGTTAACATTATTTCTTCACAAAAAGAAAATATCAGAGTTATAAGTTCTGAGGTTGAACTGACTCCTTTGATACCAATTTGTCACGAACCGTCCTTGGGGCATGTGCCGTGAATACCCCCAGCCTGCCTTCCATAGGCCAGAGGCTGGCGACTAGCACCAAAGGCGTAAATCCAATTAACTGGGAAGGCATTGCCTTTATAAATGTAAACAAAACACCATAGAGTACAAGCGGAAGTAATATACTAAGTACAAAATAAAGTGCTGAAAATTAAATGGGCCAGAATAAAAACCCAACTGAAAATTATAGCTACAACTGAATGAAAGTACAACAGAAAAGAGAAGCAGCTGAAAGAATAGAAGTAGCTCCTGGGTTTTCCACCTGGGATCCTACCTGAAGGGTAGGTACAGATAGCGCAACACCTAGATCGTCCACCATAGATCCTACCTAAAGGGTTGGTACAAATAGCCTTCACAACACTCTCGCCTGTCTACCTCCTCCGAGTATCATCTCGTCATGAAGTCCACCTCCGGATACTGACTCATCATGAGGTCCACCTCTGAGTACCGTCTAGTCCCCGAACACTCGGCATCTGTCAGCGCTGCCCGTCGTCTGCAACTAACACAACAAGGTGCGGGCACAGCCCGTGTAGGGGTGAATATACGATTCTTAGTAAGCACCCCGAGACGCTCAAGGTCTCACTAAATCCAAGAAGGATAACCACAAAGAATGATCTCAACAGATAACCTCTACTTAGGTATATGCCCATACATATACCTAAGTTATCAAGTAACCCATCTCAATCATGAGGAAAAAACAAAGGTTATTGACTCAGCTCAAACCAGGATTTTATTCATGATGTCAAAACCACAGCTGCTGGAGAACTCCTCCTCTATCGAGTACAGTGGGCTTGCCGCTACAACCAAGCGCACCCCACTAACCTTGGACTGCTAATGTAATCCACCTGTCTAGTATTGTGGGCCTGCCACTACAACCAAGTGCATCCCACCATGGGTCTGTCACTACAACCAGGCACACCCCTCATAGCCTACAGAGGTAATCCTAATGTCGATTACCATGGGTCTTCCACTACAACCATGCGCACCTCCGCCGTGGGTTTGCTGCTACAACCAAGTGCACCCCACTGGGCTATCTGAATCACTACGAGACGATCGATCAGTAGTCGTCAAGTCCCAGCCAGCTACAAGGTCTCTACCCTCTACTAGCTCGTCACCGGGAGGGTCCGCTCCACGAGCTACTGGTCAATACTCCAAGTATCACAAGGTCCTATGAAGAAGTATCCCAAGGGTTAGACTCAACATAGTAAACTCAACACAACAGACGACACATCAATTGGATGTCTGGTCTGTGTGTTATCAGCCTTTTCGTCCCGGGGGCCCGGTTGGTTTCATGTACGAACCAACCCGACCGTATCTCAACTATACCCCGAACTCTTATAGGGTATACTCATAGGGACTATTTTTCAACATGATCACCAACGTCGCTGACGGTTCGTCAAACGGACATCTGGTCTGAAAGTTTTCAGCTTTTCTGTTCCAGGGGCCCAGTTGGATTTTGGGTCCAATCTTACCCGGACACTATCCAACAACGTCCAATCCTCGGGAGAAGTATTCCAAAAGTTCCATCTCATCCAGTAGAATCCAAAAAAGTCGACGGCACATCAATCAGATGTCCGGAGCTCATGTTATAAGTGTTTCCGCTCCGAGGGCCCGATTGGTTTCGTGCTCGAACCAACCCGACCATACCCAAATTTATCCGAAACCTTGACTGTAATATACTGAAACGACCGTCTCGATCCAAGGATCACATCACAATAGACGATGCGTCGATCAGTGTTTCGTAGCCCATGTTATGGGCTTTTAAGTGAACCGGTCTGGTTTTAGGGGGTTTTGGGCCCAGACCGACCCGATCTGAGACCCCCTGGGTCGGCCCGAACCGGGTCGACCCGACCCAGGTCTGGGTCCGGCTCACTACGGCGCGGCCTGGCCCAGCTGATGCGGCCTAGCCCAGCCAGCGCACCCGGTCCCGGCAGGCACGGGCGCCGTGCGCGCCGCATGTGCGCGGAAGGGGGGAACCGCCACCCCTTCCGACCTGAGCAGCAGACCCACGGGGGTCCGCCCTACAACGTTGACCGGGGGTCAAACTCCTGGTTTTTCCAGAATTTGGCCACCCATAATGGCCGGCCAGCTCACCTGTGGGACCGGCCGATCCCGCCCTGTAGCACACCGGTGGTCGGCGGCTCCAGCCGCCCACCCTTGCTACGCCGCGGCCAAAGGCCGCGGCCTTGGTCCGACCGACGCCGCGCGACGGTGCCGCACCCCTCCGCAGTGGCCTCGCTCTGGCCATGGTCGCTTCGTGGTTCTCTAGCGTGGCGTGACGGCGTTGCGCCCCTTCGTCACAGCCAAACTCTGGCAACAGCTTCGTTTGGCCTCAATAGCGCGGCGCGATGGCTCTGCGCTTCTTCACCATGTTCCTTCCTGATTCCGCGCGGTGTCATTGCACCGTGCCGCCTTCATTCGAGCCGTAACAAAAACAGCATAGAAGTGGGAGGAGGGTCAGCCATGTTCGTGCAGTCCGACCTCCTTCCGTTATTACGATAATAGGTGGCCCAAATAGAAGTCGATGAACGACAAAGAATTCGCAAAAAATAAATAACCCCTACTTGGATATTTTACATCGCACGTCAGGAATCACGGAGAACGGCATCGCAGGGGTCGGACGTAGATCTTGTGGACATTGGAGTGCATCTGAGGAGGAAACGACGTCTCCTCACTTGTTGCGGAGATGAAGAATGAAGGCACATTATCGTTGGCGATGATCACTACGGTCGGTGACTTCTCCCTTATCGTGGAGGAAGAAGAGGATGAAGAACCGTGATTGCCGAGTCCATGTTCTTCGTCGATGCCTTGGCGTTCTTCATGAAGAAGATGATGTTCTTCAAAACCGCGAGAGTTCTCTCCTTGATTCTGCACAACGAATCCACCACAATAAAATAGGACCTTGCCTTATTTTATTCACACATATACGTGTGAACTTTAATTTGAAATTCAAAATGAATTCACCAAATTAATTAACGCGTGCTGCCCAATTAATTAGGCGTTTTATTGGCATGTATTTAATGTGGAAGAAAAAATGCTTGAGTTGACTTGACATTAAAATGGGGGAGTGGGTGAGTTATGAAATTAAAAGTGAGAGGGTGATTAATGGGGAGTTAGAGAATTGAAAGGTGGGGGATCGTGTGGGCCGCACCCCAACTCCCTTACATAGATGTTAACCACAAAGAAGAGAGAAATTAAGTTGTGACACAACATAATTTCACTTAAACCTCCTAGTATAGAAATAAAAATAAAACAATTATATTTTTATTCCTCACTTTTTATTAATCATCACCACCCGAGCAAACGCATCTTCGGAAAAGGTGTTCCTAAGCAATTACCGGCCCTACGATTTCATCGGTGCCCTCGAATTTTGATTCCGAGCACCAGATTAAAATTTAGAAAAACCCGCTCGTTCGTTCACTGAACATACCCAAGCCTAACTTGAGAATTTGATTCCGGGCACACCTGGCCCGGAATCAGGCGCCCTCAGAAACTGCGTACTCGAAAAATTCCAAATAAATTAAGAAAAAAATATTTCCTTGAAATTTATGGGTCTTTACAAGAATCTTCATCCTTTTATTGACCTAATATTCCTCTATCTCTATATAAGTTGTATCTAGAGTAGGTGAATCAATGTATTTTGGGGTTATTTGGTTTCGATGTCAATGGTTTCCAGATCCCTCGATAGGTTAAATCCCTAGTTTGACCCCATGTTACTCTACTTCTTCCCAATCGGATATGGAGTAGTGGTAACTAATAGGTTCTGGGATGTGGTATGTGGTGAAGAATGATGTTCCCAGTTTGAATTGAGTTGATTTTATCCATTGATGGTGATCTAGATCTCTTCCCCTTTGATGATGGTGTCTTTTAGAGGTGTCAACGGTAATGAATTTGGATTCATTTTTAGTTTTCATTTTTCTTTCAATGATTAAACCTAAAAGTCAAAGATGGAGTGTTTTTATTCCTATGTTTTTTTTATATTTTTATTCTCATGAGGTTCTATGTTTGTGATGTTCTTTTATGATAATTTTTTATGGCATCGATGGAGTTCTATGGTAGTGACCTGAGACAATGATGCTGAATATCGTGGTGAGGTTGAATAGTTGATGGGTGCATTTTTATTGATTTGGTCATAATATATAGAAGTGATAGGTTGATAAAATAGTGGTGGTTTACTATTGTTGATGATGGTAATGGATGATGATATGATTATGAATATGGTGATTTGATGATGATGGTGATTTTTCAGATGATGTTGTGGAATCTTAGTAGAATCGTGTGATTTAAAAGATTGTGTTCCCACATTTTATGCTCCATCATTTTTTTATTTTATTACATTCCCCATGAATTTTTAATTTTGAGTTTCCCTCTTTATGGTGTAATTTGGTAAGTTCCCACTCTACCACAAAAAGTGGCTTTTATGAAAACACCCAAAAAATTATTTGGAGCCAATTTATTTAAGGTGGTGGGAATGCAACACCCCAAAATTAAAAAAAAATAAAATTTTATTAAATAGTATATGTAAATAAAATTATTGATTTTATCTTGAAATGGGAAAATATAATGTTTACCTTGAATTAATTGTAACAACAAATTTCTCTGACTACTTGTGTTACATGCAAGATTGAGTTTTAAAGAACACGAATATAGTATTAATAATATTATTTAATATGATAGTTATCAACTTGCTTTTGGAATGGAGGGAATGAATATTATTAGACAAAGTTTGAAATTATTTATTTTACACACATTTATTTGTTGTCTATTGATTATAAAAAATAATAATCATTTAAATGATAACAAATTATTTTGGAATAATTATACTTTTCTAAAAGACATTTTAGTCATTCATAGTGCACATATTTTAAAATTAATTTTTAAAACATTTTTTTAAGAAAATGTTATATAATTTTTAATTCATAATTCCAAAATTTTCTTATGGTGAATTTTTAGGATTTTTCAGGGACATTATGTTTTTTGATGAATACTGAAAAATACAGAATATTAATTGAAAACTGCCATTTAACCAAAATTATTTATCACGTTAAATTTTATTTTTATTTGGTTATAAAGTAAAAAAAGTTAAATTATAAATATATTAACCCAATTTAGGTAATTTAAATAATATTCATTATTTTATTTTTGATGTAAAAAAACATTGTAAACTTTTGATGATTCTCACTTTAAAAACCTGTTTTCTTGTCATGTCTATGAGTTTACTTTTAAATTAAAATTTTCCACACATGTGGGATTATTATAGAAACATGGATTCCAGATTTATAATTACAAAAAAAATTATCTTTTAAGGTCAATAATATTTTTAACCACAATCATTAGTGAAAATAGTTAAAATTAATTATGAGTGATTACGGTAAAAACCAGATTACTTAGTTGTTAAAATTATGATACAAGGTGTAATAATGACACAACACTTGTACAACACCCATTTGTGGACTTATTTAGTCCATTATGATTTTTATCTCTCTTTTTATGAGTTTAGGGGAATATTTAAATGAAATTGACATATTAAATAGTGATATTACGAAAAGGACAACAAAGAAATCTTCCTTGATTTTAATAACTATAATGATTTTGGATAAGGGAAAAACTACTTAGGTTCATTTATATAATTTTTTTTGAAATATAAATTATTTTTGTTATCATAATAATATATCCTTAATTTCTATAGGTGAAATAATTTCGCAAATTTTTTAACGAATGCCCACATTATAATTATTTAGTTAATAATACAATTAACTAAATTATTGTATTAAATTATTTTTTTAGAAGAATATATCATGTTACACACCTTTGAAAATAATATATTTTCACTCCATAATTGTCTTGTTATATTTTAATTCAATTTAAATGAATAATTTAAAAATTAAAATTAATGTTATTTAATGATAAATAATATTTTATTAAAAGAATTTAAATTAGTTGGAATAATATATTTTATAAAGCAATTTTTAAAAATTAATAAATATAAACTATGTTCCATTATTTAAGAAAATGATCTATTATAATGACTGTATTCACTATTAAATTGTAAAAACTTGGATATCATAGTTACGATTAAAGTAGTGTTTTTTCACATTACATGCTCTTCTATTAAAATTAATTATAAACACACAAATGTTTTTTATTTTATAAACTAGTTATCATATTTAAAATAAAAGGGTGAAATTTTTATAAAAATTATCACTATTATTTATTCTTAAAGTGTAAATTACATTGGTTATAAAACTAAGTAACATAATGAAAAAATGGTAAAATAATGAATCTTAGGATTTCATGAACAAACTGTTTAAAACATGTGTTGTATTGTGTGGTGGAGTTGTGGATCGACTATATAATACTCTCACCTCATTAATTATTGATCTTAAAGATATATGAGTGGAGTTAGACCTCTCAATAGTGAATAATTTTGAGTATTTATAAGAATATCAATCCTACTCAACTATAAATGGGTAATTACTCCCCTCATTTATGCACACATATCAATAAATTTGGTTTGACCAAGATCTAACCAATTAACTTTACAACATCCTTCCACTTATCATAAAACCATAGTTTGGTAAAAATTACACACCTTCAAGGATTTAGTGAAAACCCAAGGAGGATACTCAAAGAAGATGAGTTTAAATCCCGTTCGACTAATGGAAGTGAAAGGTAATGGATTTCATAACTCAATTTCAAATCATTAGGTTAAAATTAAACTTTTTTATTATTTAATTCAATGTTTATTTGTTTAATGATTTTTCATTATCTTATTTTTTATTTACACTTAATTTATGCAGATTTATAGTTGATACACATTTTTTATTTTTTTGTTAATTCCCACTTCAATGTTTTGATCAATTTAAGGGTTTATTTCACAATCTTATTATAATAGAGATTGTTTATTCTTGAAAATATTTCTAACGAAATTACCTGAAAATTCCTAATAAAACCATCAATTTTTCCCTTTAGTTATTAATGAATCCTTTCAATTAACAATAACCTTTTCCCAATCTTTGGTAATTAGAATGTTTTAGAAATTTTTTTCAAGAAAACATTACATCATTTCTCTCTTTAAATAGAAAATTGTTTTCTTTTAAAAACATGTTTTCAAAAAATATCCTTAAAACTATTTTTAAAAACATAAAATTTAATTATCAAAAAGATTTTAAATAATTTTAACTCTTTAAAAAATATTTTCCTCTTAATATTATGTCCTTTTCAAAAAAATCATTTTGGATTTTAAAAAAAATTGAAACAAATAGTTTCATCATTTTGTGAATAAGACCCTTTTCAAGCCTTTTACAGTGAAAATGGAATGTTATTTTTTATTGTTTATGGAATTTATGGGATTACCCACCATCATGACTATCATTTATCTAATGCATCTGTTGCATGTTTATTAGGATGTTTTCAAATAAATGTTTTTCAAAATCTTTTTTCAAGAAAATGAATTTTAAAAAATAAAAATAAAAAGGATATTTTACTCAATAAATATTATAATGTTATTTTTATGGTATTTATAGTTATTAGTGAAAATAACCCTTCATTACTAAAAAATAATCGGTATATATTGTATTGATTACTTCCTTATTCATTCTATGGATATTTTATGATCAGTTTTACTATGGATATTCTTTTTTGTTTCCATTTTCCATAATAATCTTGGGGTTTATAGTCTTGTGTACTAATTAGAAATGTATTCACATTTTGTAAATAATATTATAAATACAAATTTAAATGTAGTTTATGTTTCACCCATTCTAAATGAGAAATTAAATAAACATTATATGATAAGGTAGGGGCCCTCTATAGCTCATCGATGCATCAATAGATATCATGAGAAAAATTGAATTTTGGAATTTAGACAAGGCCTTATTTATTTAGATGTCTGAGAATTAGTACTTGACTATATGTCTTCACATAAGATATTTACTATATTTCTAGGCATTATTCCTTGACTATATGTCTTGGAAAAAGGCCGCAATAATATTTTTTAGATGTCCATCTGTATGAATTCCATCATTATGATATTAGTTATTGATATTCCATATGGTTATTTGATTAGTTATAATATCCATGATAATGTTCAATGATAATGAAATTATTTAAATGGAATATGTGTTCAATTATTTACATTACCAAACTTATTCTGCTTTATTTTTTCAAGATGGTCTTGTTATTTAATTGGAATGTGTGTTCAATTTTTTACCTTTCTGTATTGATTATTCTTATTGATTGTTGTTATCTTCCTTGGTGATTAACACTTACTAATCATTTGAGATCAAAAATATATATTTTTCTTTACCTAGGTTTTAAATAAGATTACAATGACTCATATGTAGGGATACAGTTAGGAGAATAATGGAATTCTTGAAGAAAATCAATGTTTATTTTTTGTTTTAAAATGTAATGTAAATATTAATTATGTTTCTAATTTACCAAGTCTATTAAACCATTTGGTCCTTTAGGATGAAATTTCTTGTATCTTATTAAAATTTATTAAAATATAATATTAGATCTAGGATTCTTGGATTAGGGGAACCACATAAATGTTTCCAAGAATTGATTATGATGAATAAAAAAAATAATGATCAAGAAAAAGATTCCTATACTCTATATCAATTTAATGTTTAATTAACTCATCTGTAATCAATAATTCACATTGAATAAACTTTATCAGGATGTCATCAATTAAGGGTGAAAAAATAATATATTACCAATACAACATTTTGTGTGAGGCATGGAAAATATTTATATACAGAGATTCCATTTAGGGATACAAATCCCCCCGTAAAATAATTGGTCTTGTGAATAAAATATTTATAGATTACTATGATTTAGTTGTGGTATTATTGATAAATGATTTAATTACATATTAAAATAGAGTATAAGAGTTATAAAATCATTTATGGATTTTTTTATGGTCATGATAAATGGGAAATTATATTCCAAATTTAGAGAGTATGAATTCTAGTTCTAAGAAGTATCATTATCCAGTAATGTAATCACAAGTGATGAAATATCTATAGATCCTTCAATGATGGAAGTTATCTAAAAATGTATGAGACCAATTACAATAATAAAGATCAATATTTCTCATAGATTAACTAGATACTATTGAGATATTGGGAGATATTTATCATGACTATCAAATCCACAAACCGAGGTATCATATATGGTAAGTAAATTACTTTTTATAATTGAATGTGACTAAAATTTCAAATAAATAATTAAAAGGTTAGTCTCTTTTCCAATATTGTAGTGGGGAATGGTTTATTACATATAGTGAAACTTCAATGAAGGGATAGGTATTTCTTCTCATACAAATTGATAAGGTAATTTCGTATGCCTCATATCAATAAAAAATGATGAAACAATTATCTAAAGAATTATTTGGTGTGGGTGGTAGTGAATTATATAATTAAAATGTAGTTAAATTATCTATATGGTTAAATGCGTGATATATATATTGAACAAAATACTTTGAAATATATAATTACACCTAAAAAAGTAAACAGTTACCAACGGATATGGTTAGAGTTGATTAATGACTATGAATTCTAAAATATACATCCATTTGAAGAATAAATATGCCTAACAACATGATATGGAGCTATAGAAAGAGGTAGTTATTATTGAAAAGTTCAACATTGTTAAAACTAGAGTTATATATTTTAATACCCAGATATGTGTCCCAATAAAAAAAGATCTCAAGAAGGAACCTTTATATGATGTTCATAAATCATCGTGATCTTGATATCAAAGTGGAAAAAATATATACATCGATCTTAATTTGGTGGGATAACATGAAGAAAGAAATTTTATATCACATGTATCAGTATATTAAAAAGTTAAGGATGAATCATAAAAGTTTAGTGAAATTATATAACCACTACTTTTAATAGTTTGGGAATGGGATACTAACTCCATAGATTTATTTTAAGTGCTCCACTATACATCTAATGTCCATAATTCCATTCGGTTTATATTTGGCCATATTATAAATTTAGAACATTTTATTTCAATGAAAGAAGATTTTTCTCTTGAACAACTCACCAAGATATGTATATATATGTGGTGTGTGGTAAGGTTGTATGGAGTACCACTCTCCCTTGTATCTAACAATGATACAAGGATTACCTTGAGGTTATATATATTTCATCAAAATTCATTAGATATATAGATGAGTTTCATCATTTTTTATCACCCTCAAATAGATGGTTTGCCTAGAAGGACCATTCAACCTCTAGAGGATATGGTGAGATACATTTTAGTGGATTTACATAGATTTTTAGATCAAAACAACCCATAGTGGAGTTATTATATAAAAATAGTTTCCATTATAGTATTCAAATTTCAATATTTGAGGCACTGTATGAAAAGTGTTTCAGGACATGATCATAAAAATATGATGTTTGGGAGAGGAAGACGATAAGACATTATCTTATCAATGACATGACATAGAAGGATAAAATCATTTAGTGACATATTAAATAAGAAAAATGTCAACAGAAGTGATACATAGATAATCATCAATGAGATTTTCATTTTGATTTTGGTGACATGGTGTTCCTTTGAGCATCTCATTGGAATCTTTTTATGAGATTTTGGAAGGAAGGGAAGTTGATCCCAAGGTACATCAATCCCTTTGAGACCCTTAATCATTTAATTATTTTATATTATCCTATATAAGTTCCTCCATGCCTCTCCCAAGTACATAATGTGTTTCATGTGTCACTTTTGAGGAAGTACATACTTGACCCTCCACATGTTCTAAACTCGGAAGCCATGATGTTAGAATATGGTCTCTTATAAAAAAATTCTTACTGTAGATTATAGATCAATGAGATAAGGTGACATAGAATAAGACAACAAACGTTTTATAGTAATATAGTGGAATCAAATATTTAAAGAGGATACATTAAACCATATTATTTTATGAGATAAAATTATCCTCACATATTTTATCCAAGTAATGGAATTTTGTTAATGGAATTATTTTTTAAGGGGTGTTTAATGTGATGATGTATGATTTTATTAAATATTTATGCATAAATAAATAATTTTTTTATTAATTCATTCATAATAAACACCAATGTAATCTGAAACCCTCATAATTTAATAAAATAAAATAATTTAAAATGAATGTTAAAATATAACTATAGAATTTAAGGGTATAAATAGTAGTAACCGCTTTTCAGTAACAATGTGAATAGAAAATACCATGGCATCGAGAAGTATGAGTTTTACCTATGAGGCATATTTTTAAAATAATAAAATGGATGTTTCATCACTAGGGTTATCCCTATACCAATCCAAATATGAACATTACAAGTATAACATAATGTAAATCATTTGCAGGATATGTTTAAGATCATGAAAATGACTATAAGATGCATGGTTACTAAACCACCACCTATGATGGACATAACTACTAATCTCACCCCTATATTTTATATATAGTTAATAATTGATTTTTTATATATGATTTAGATTGATAATAACATATAATTATCAATAAATTTTATATTTTATCAGATTAATAATTTTTAGAAAGGTGTACTAATATAAAATTAATTTTATAAATAATTTTCTTTACTGCATTATGAATCCTTGTATTAAATTTAATTTCCATCACTTTTAGAAATTATATTTATAAAATTAATTTTCTTAAATTCAATATTTCAATATTAGAGTAGAGTTATTTTTTGTAAATATTCTATAATTGTTTCTTTTTTAGGTTAGTAGTGATAAGTACTATTTCTAAAAATACTGTAGATTTTCTGAGATTATCATGAGAAAAACATGACGTAAATATTTATAAAACATTTTTCACTATAAATATTTATATAATGTGAAATAAAATTAATTTCAAAATTTTAGGTTTATTGTAGAAACAAATGTCTAGAATTTTGAAACCAAAAGTAACATTTTATCCTAATTAAAAACAAATTTTGGTATTTAAATTTTAATTAAGTATTAAAAATGTATAATTTGGGTTTTTCTTACATTTAAATACAAAAAAACTTATTTTATTTAAATTTAAAAAAATTAATTTCTTGTAATTTTTTATAATTATTCATTTTATCCCTTAATCATTTTTATTCTTAAAAATATAATTTCTTAATGATTGATTATAATGTGTTATACATTTATTATTTTATAATTATTTCTTCTCTCTATTAAACATTGAATTAAATTATGTTTATTTCATATATTTAAGCATATGTTATATCTTATGTGATAGGTTCAATTTATTTTTAGGGAATGGAAATACATTTCTTATGTAAAAATTAGTTACTATGGTAAAGTCTAAAAATTGTAAAAGTATTAAACCAAGGGTAAAAACGAAAAATATCTTAAATAATTATAAAAAATGCAGTGGATAAGGAATTTATTGACCAATTATAAACATTCTTTATTTTCAGATCATATTTTATATAACATGAATCAAAATTTATCTTTTTTATATTGAATATTAAATATTTAAAAAAATATCATTCCACACACTTATAATGATTTCCATCCACAAGACATTCAAATCTACTCCAAAAAAATGCATATAAATAATATGTATAGTTCTTTATAAGAAATACCACTTATATGTTATTAGTAATTGGTCAATTTAAATTTCCCAAATACCTTTATAACAAATGAGGTTTCAAAGATAATGTTAAATTCTACAGTATAAGTATTTTCATATATTTAATAATTATTCAATTTATTATTATTAATCTTCTTATTAAATATTAGTTATCAATATATAAATAATTTTTTAAACCAGTATTATTATATTAAAGTTTTACTGTCATTTTATAATAACACATTGTTTTTCATTTATTCATAATAACATGCTCTTTTTTGTGTCAGTTTTATGACCTACGTGAACAATGCTATAATGATTATATCATTAATGATTAATTAATCTTAAATAATGATCATATTATATAATAAAGAATAATTATATATTCTCTCATAATTATGGAATTATTATACTATAATAAAATTATTGCTTAGTCATATTTATCCGATTAGTTCTAGAATGTTTGTTTTTGGGTTGGGTAAACTACCTATATGAGATGTAAAGGATTTTTACCATCGATGCCCTTGGAGTCAATTTTTTTTAATATATAAATATGTATATATATAATATTTTTTATTTAATGGTAATATTTTTTTAAACTCAATAACAACAAATATACATTTCTACGAGATATGTTACCGAAACAGATCAGTTTTAGATCTTCTATTTATGAGTCATGACTCAATATTCTGTTGAATAAACATGGATCATCTTAAATCATTATGAAACATATTTTAAAAGTTCCTTAGAATCTATGGATATGATAAAACTATTATATATCTTTTTTGACCATGGATAACAAACTGAAGCAGACTTAGAGAAACTGATTGAACTACCCCTAGAGGCTATGAAGAGTTAAATAGATTCCATTAATGATTAAAATATAATAATAAAGGGACCTTAAAAATGAAATATAAAAGGAATTTTCTATGAATAAAATATTTTATAAACTTAATTTGGTAATTTAGAAAATTATATGAACATATCATGTGAGTCAGTACATGAATTAAGAACATTGTGGACTCAATTCTCTTTCATTGTGATAATAAATACTTTACTTGAATAATATCATCAAAGATTATTTTATGATACAATTTCACTAAAAAATACATCATGTTGTCAATTTTTACCTTCAAAATTTATTATTCCTCATCCAAATATTCATTTTTGATCAATTCCCTCTTTCCTAAAAATTCCGAATTATTATGAATAATGCATACCCTTTTAAATGGAATATTTTATCTTATATTCATATTTTTCTTATCACTGATGTTCCACATTATATATTATAAACATTAATATGTTTCATCTTAGATTATATTTATATTTCAATTTAAATTCATTAAATATTCTCTGTTTATCCCTTTTAATGATATATTATTTCAATAAGGTGTATCAAAATAATTAATGAATATGATTTTCATGAGTGAATTTTTATCTTCCACATGACATTTCTCATCATTAATGTGATTTATTTAAAATATTCACATAATATTAATTATTTTTGTATTATTCTTTTCAATTTAAAATTTTCACCCCACATCAAATGGTTTCATTAAATAACTTACAAACTATAACATTAAACTATGTTGAAAAAGCCTTAAGAAAACCCTTCTCAAGATTTCACTTACATTTTCATCAATATTTTAAAAAAATTATCTCTTATGAAGTACTTTTCAGGATTATCCTACAAATAATTTTATAATATTTTTGGAATATTGAATTTTTGAATTCAATTGATCTATTATTGATGTCTTGTTATAAGATAATGTTTGGAAATAATATGAAACCCATTTTTCATTTAATGTGTTTTTCATGTGGCATTCATAAGTATGTATATAACTATTTGATTCATGGGAATTTCTATCCCCATCAATTTTATTGGTTAATTTTTTATGTATCATGATATAATGATTATTATTAGAAACTATTTGGCCTGTGTACAATTTAATAGATGAGATGAATTGGGTTTTCTAACATTGTAATGTATGGAAATAATTATGTCTTTTAAAAATATAATGCATGATAATGATTGTCTATTACCAAAAATTTATGATTATGTATTCATAATGTTATTGTAATTATCAATGTCATGCCACATATAATTACATTTTCTCATGGTACATGAATTTTTCAGCTTTTTTCCATGCGATGGTATGTGATTCATCTTCGCATGATGTTTTATTATCATATTCCTTGATCTGTTATGGTCATTCATTACATGTTACTATCTTATATATTCTAAGACCATTAATTTAGATATTTATCCCTAGATTCATTTTTTTGTGACACATTTATGATCAAATCTATTATGGATCATTCGTAAGTTTCCCTAACTGTGCATTTTAGCTCACCCATTAATTTTCACTAATGGAAATCGGATCTTTCCCAACACTTATATACACCGTTTCCCAACGGTTCTTCCAAATCGTTGGGAAAGGGGGGGGGGGGGGGGGGGGTCTTTCCCAACGGTTTGGGAGAACCGTTGGGAAAGGGGTGTTTTGAGGCCCCTTTCCCAACGGTTCTCCCAAACCGTTGGGAAAGACCCCCCCCCCCCCCCTTTCCCAATGGTTTGAGAGAACCGTTGGGAAAGGGGTGTTTTGAGGCCCCTTTCCCAACGGTTCTCCCAAACCGTTGGGAAAGACCCCCCCCCCCTTTCCCAACGGTTTGTGAGAACCGTTGGGAAAACTCACCCCAAATCCAACATCCACCTCCTGGAAATTTCCACCTATCCCAACGGTTTTGAGAACCGTTGGGATAGGTCTATCCGAACGATTTTGAGAACCGTTGGGATAGATTCTTTCATTTCTTCCAGGTCTGCTACCCGAGAACATTATATAAATCTAAATTTTAAATAATTATGATAATACATATATATATTTATGAAATTATGTTTACAAAAGTGATGTTAGCTTAGTGGTTAAGTCGTTCGATTATAATCGAGGGGTCCTGGGATCAAATCCCATCGGATGTTTTTTTTAAATACATTTACCAATGGTTTTATAACCATTGGAATAGATTTTCATATTACTTATAACAACGGTTTTAAAAACCGTTGGGATAGGTCTATACCAACGGTTTTGGGAAAACCGTTGGTATAGACCTATCCCAACGGCTTACTTCGCAACGGTTCTCCAAACCGTTGGTATAGGCTATACCAACGGTTTGGAGGCATATACCAACGGTTCCAAACCGTTGGTATAGGATAGTATTCTACTAGTGTTTTTTGATTTTATATGGAATTTTATATAATACAATTTATAGAAAGATGTATTATATTATGTTGATTATGGGAGACGATTAAGTAAGAATGTAAATTAAGGTGTTGATTATATAATATCATGAAACACATTAAACCTTTGGATTTTAGTAATGTGAGATTACATGTAAGGTTTAATGATCTATTTATTAAAATAATTTAATATTTAAATGTTGTATAGATTGGATAGTATTAGTTAAATCCATTTCACTCAATTCTTGGAAGATGATAATCTATTTTCTTTGATATATGTTATCAACAAATCATGGTAGATAGATTTATCTTTTTATTTTCCAATTTATATAAACTAATTTATTTCCTATAATTTTATAGATTTTTTAATTTTATTTCATTTAGTTTTTTAATATCCATTATAATAGAACATCACATTTAATTTTTCAATATAATTTCATTGAGGTTTAATTTTTAATTTTACATGGTTTAATTAATTCATATATGTTCTTTTTTTTAATATTAATCCATATTTTTATGATAAATTTTCTGGTGTTGGTTGGAGATCAATCAATCATTCATGGATAATTTTCTTAATAGATGAGTGATTATGAGTATATTTATGAATTAATTTTTTTTAATCAAATTCACTTTTGAGGTTTTTTAATTAAGGAAGTTATGTAGCTTCTTATTTTATTAAATTCATTATATATTCTTTGAAAAAGGGATAATTAATCTGGTAAATCCAATGTAATGGAGTGAACTAAATTATGAATGAATATTAAATTAATTTTTTTGAAATTGGTTTCAATAGTGATACACATTAGTTGATTAGGTTTTTGGGTCAATACAATTTAATTTATTAGTGTAATACTAAAATAGTTTACAATTTAATGTCTACTTACATATATACATAAGAAACTAATTATTTCAGTTCAATTTCATAAACTATCAAATCCTTTTCATGGTTTAAATTTTTCTATCAATTTTCGAATCAAAATAATTTGTCTCTTAAGTGTTCTTATACACTCAACCTTAGACTAGTTACATAATTATTAATTTTAAATTTTTAGATAAATATAAGATAGCTATAAATTAAAAACCATATACCAATATATATTATATTCATCGAATAATATGGATTTATCAATGAGATAAATCAAAAAATATTTATACTTTATTACCATGAAAATGAGTTTTTGAAAGAAGCAATTAAAATCAAGATAAATAGATTAATCACTAAATCTGAAATATCTAATCAAATATTTAAATTTTAACATAAATTTAATTGATAATATCCATAATAGGAGAATAATATGGAAAATATAATATGTCAAAAAATAAAAGGAATAACATGAATTAAAAGTCAAAAAATAGAATAAATTCACCATGTTTTATATATATGGAAAGAGCACTTCAGAATTTGGATATTATTCAATCTATGAATTGTGTATAGAAATAAGAAATTATTGAGAAATAGTCACATTAAAATTGTTTAATTATGAATATTCATCATAAATTTATGGAAAAGATTCCTGAAGTAAGATTGAGTGTTTTAACAACTTTATAAAAAGAGGAAACTAAATTGTTTTTTAGTTACAAAATTTTAGCGATCAACTTTTGAAGATTATATCCTTATCATTTAAAACTCAGTACATGAATTTTCATATATAGATAGTGAAAAAATTGATAAAAGAGAGTTATATGCAAATATTGATCAATCTAATGTCTTAATAAATGATATTTTAAATGAGGATAGATCCCAAACATAAAGGTAATGAGATGATTAATTATAGAAAATTTGACTAGATAGAATAAGAAGAAACAAATCTAGGAAAAATGTTCAATTATTGAATAGATTACTAAAATAAACCATGAAAGTAATTAATTATTAATATAACATCAAAATTATTATAGTAAATGGTATTGGAAACTGACTGGATGCAATAAGAATATAACACAATATTCATGAAGCTTATATTTATATTCTTAATGGTCAATATAATGATACAATTAATGTTTTCTAGGATGGGAATATTATTATAAACACACAATTCTTGATTTTAAAAATAAATAAAAAATTATCAATTTTATTGAAAAAGAACTCAATTAAATATTATTGAATTATAAAAAGACATGATGAATTAATTTCATATCAAAGGACATACTATATTGGTGTCTCTAGTCTTGGATATGATAAACTATCCAAAATGATAAACATGAATCCTAAATTTTACATCATAACTAAATTATGAAAGAATTAAAATTATTCTATTGAATAACTATATTAGAAGAATTTTGTTATGTGGGGAGTGTAGTAAAAAAAGGATAATATATTAAAAATAGAATATGTAATCAGATGTAGATATATTATAACACACCTTATTAGTATAAATTTCATGGTAATAGATTTAGATATATTTATAATTCAAAGAAATTCATCTCCTAAATGGGTGTTAAAATACGATACATAAAATGTTATTAACATTCACAACATAAGATTTATGATTCTTATATGAATAAAAGTTCCTGTACTAGTAGAATAAATATTATAGAGGCACATCACGAAGAATTAATATGACTAGTTTGAAAAATATATTTTTACAATTTTTTAAATATTAACATATTATGTTTTAAAGAGAGTGAAACTTCAGTAGACTACATAGATACATGAATTATTAATGTATAATTATCAACAAATAATATATATATATATATAATGAATACATACTTTCAGAGATGCATTATGTATGGTGTTGAAAGACATATGTTCAATTTAAGGAAACAATGTGAAGATCAAACTTTCTATATTTATCCATTGGGATAAAAAGTTTATCATCAGAAATGTTCTTGTAAAAACCACTCATGGTCACCCAAGATAGATACTAAGACCCCAATATTTTATAATACACACTTTTTTCCTAAAATATTAAGGATTTCATTTTAGATTCCTAACATATCAATGTTTGACTAAATCATCAAGGGAATTATGTTTTAGCGTCTAAATCTAATACATTCATTAACTAACTTCCTTAATAAAATTAATTATTATCTCACTATGATCAATCTACAAACTAATATAATATTCATTACCCTATTGTATCCTGAAATCACACACTGACTATGCATCTAAAAAAATGAAATATTTGTTTTTATAATCTAAAAATCACTTACATGGTTTTATCTCATCCATAATTAAAGGCATATCATGGTTTATACATTTTAGATAATAAAGTAGGGGGTATGCGATTTATTATTACAAATTAAAAAAGATGAGTGTTGTGACTCCACGATTGAATAATTTTAGACTATAATAGGGTTGTTACTCCATTTAAAATTCAACGTATAGTGTATATTCATACCATTATTTATTTATGTGTGTTATGATTATTGCAAGAATTTAATTAAGAAACTATAATTTTTTTATTCTTTATATATTTTCTTTCACCTTTTATATGAATGATCATAAGATTTTTTTACACCCACATCTATTTTATATGTATCTTTATTGTTATATATTTTGACCACCAAATTCCACATTTACTGTTAGATTGTATTGTATTTATTGGGAATTTATTTTAAAATAAAAAATTTACCCCTTTTTTTTCCTACTATCCTATTTGGTCCTAATATTTTGTAACATAGACTAATATTTTGGAATATTTTATATATATTAAAAAAATTTATAGTACTATAGATTTGGTATCAGAACATGAATTAATTTATATAACCCCTCGTACCATAAACAACCAATAATAAATAGATTTATGAAAAGAGAGGCAATTTATTACATCATTAGGATCTTTTCACATTAATGTTTAGTGTATTAGAAAAAGTATTACATATAGATCCCTTATAATAATTTTTGACACTTCCAGTCAATTTTTACTTTATTCCAAGAAAACTGAATTATTAAATGAAAAATCAGTTTTCATTAAAAATAAGAATTGTAGTGGGAAATTTAATATTTATTCTAGTATATACTTGAAATCATTCAAATATACCTTATTTGTTTCTATAAGAAATAGAAATATATAATGTTTGAGTTTATAAATTCAATAAGGGAAAACATACAACAGAAGCTAACCAAGAATAAAAAATGAATAGATAATATTGAAGGGATAAAATGTAGTCAAATATGCAATGTAACTAATATCATAAATGTGGAAAATATCTATGGATGGCATAATGATATAAATAATTACATAGAAAAAAATAAATTATTTCATAACTATGGAATACATAATTATATAAATCATAATCTGACCATCATGGACTTATTCCAAGATATCATAAACATGTTGTCAATGTCTTGTAACAAAACATCTTAAATAATTGGGAAAACACACACCAAATACCGAGGATAGTTTTTCTAATGAGTCATACTGATACATTGAAGGGACATAATGGGCCTCTCATGAAACATAATAAGTCCAATTCATTCATCATATGAAATTATTGAATAATTAATACAACATAATGTCAACATATATATCAATATTTGAAAACCAATATATGTAATGTTTTTATTTCTCCAATAAATAAATTGATAAAAATGTTCACAAACCATAAAAAATGTATATGGTATCAAAATAGTATATCCAAATTAAATAAAAATAAACATACAAGGGATTGACATATATTACAATATCCTTGAAAAAAAATTATACCTTTATTTGGAAACAAGTGTAAAATATCCATTTCATTTAATAACATGCTAAATAGTGATTTCTATAATATTCATAAAATTACATTCATTGAAAAAAAACATAGAATAGTTTAAATAATTACTTATATAAAATCATGTAAATGAATGTGGGAAAATCCATTCATGCCATATACATTAAAATAGAATATTTATTTCACAATTTTGTAAATTGTAAAAAGTAATTCATATAATAAAAATTTAAAACAGATTCCTTCTAATAATTTTTAAGAGTAAAAAGTAATTTAAAAAAAATATCAATTTATAAGAAATAAATATTAAAATTCTTGAAACATTTCATGAACATATATATAGTTTATAATTGTTTTTAAAGGAAAATATTAAAATAATGTTTTTGATTGAAAATATTTAATGGATTTCATAACTTTGGAAACAAAATCAAGTTGAGAACATTAAATATATTTTTAAAACTCATTGATATTAATAAATTAATGATAAAATATGTCTCTAAAGAGATTAATATATCACACAAATGAAAACATGTGGTGAAAATGGATTAATTTTCAAGGAAGAGAAATTAGGAAAAGAAATCGCTTACAAATTTAAAAACATGAAAATAATAATTAATCATTTAAATGGTTAGATAAAAAAAATTAAAATCTAAATAAAAAATATTAAATACAATAAAAATTAATCATAGGACATTCTATAGTTAATATTTTTCTAATATTGTTAATAAATAATATATATAACCCAATGAAATGAAATTGAGATAGCAAACCCTTTATAGTGATCCTAGTATTCAAGTGATATTTAATCAATTAAATGATTACGTGTAAAATTTATAAATCTGAATAAAAAATAGAAATAAAAAATGAAATAATTATATTTAATTACACACATAATCATGTAATAACATGTAAAATGAATAAATAATATTATGTAATGAAAAATTGGTTTTAGAAACCCTTTAGAATGATCATAAAAATAAAGTAATATTTAATTAATGAATTGACTATGTGTAAAAAAATTAAATCCACATAAAACAAGTTTAAATGAAATATAAAATAATTATATTTCATTACAAAAAAAAATTATAACATAGAAAATGAATAAGTAATATAATATAATATAATTCAATTTATTTAAGAAATCTATTACCTCGAGTCTAACTCGACATGTACATACTTTATCTCTAGTATAAAAAACATTTATTAATTTTAGAATGTATTCAAAAAATTTTTTAGTGTATTAAATTATTATTATAACATATTTTTATTTATTAAAATTACTTATATAGTTATTAAATCATGAAAGTTCATGTTGTATGCTTTTTTGGCGTTCGATTCATAATCAAAAGAAATCTAGGTTAACTGTGGTCCATGGGTTCATGTTTTCATCGACTCTAGAATATTAATCATTACATAAATATTCAATTAAATATAATTTTATAATCATCAGTTATATAAAATCATGAAAAACAAATCACATCATTTCGTGGAGATGATACTCAAAAACTATACAATAATAATATAATCATTTTTAACTCATGGAAGGAGAAAAAGGTATGTAATATGTATATATATATAATAATTAACTCATGAAAATAAAATATTTTTAATAAATCCTTCATAATAACTTACATTGGGATGTGGTGATGAAAAATGAAACACATCACTTTAGAAAAGATTTATTCCACACTTTGGTATGAGTGACATTTTTAATTCCCATAGGATAAAGATGCAGTTGAATAATGGTAATACCATAGACATAATAACATCTAATTATATTTGATATAATAATTTTGTTTTATCATCATATATATGATAGAATTTAATGAGGTACAAGATAAAATAAAATGAATGAACTTGTATGAGAGTTATACCTCTTCTTTGGGAAACCTCATTTTTATACACATTGACACTTATTGGTCAGTCTTTTGTTGAGAAATAAAATCTTTTAATACATGGGGAGGATAGTTGGGACGGAATTTGGGTTTATTATATTTTTTGTAAATGGTTTAAAATATCCGAGTAAGAGAGAAGAGGGGTTCCCTTTCATAAGTGAGGGGTGAAGAAAAATTGTAAATATTAAGAACTTTAAATTATTATAAATATCATAATCCAGTCAAGACATAAAAAATGGACATAATTTACAAATAAAAATATTAAAATGATAAATTAACTTTAAAATATAATATTTATACATTTTGTAGTTACATTTAAATCCGTACCTTTTGTTTTTACCCCCTCATTAACCCTTTTTAACTATAACTGTTGTAACACATATTTGAATTGTTATAGATTATAAATTTACATATAAGGTGGAAAGTGGGTAAAAATGGTCAATTTATGGAATTATAGACCATTTATCATCCTAAATTCCATTTATTATTATTTTATTAAATTTTACATCACTAAATATAATATTGTTTATAAAAAATATCATTATATTTATTTTTGGGACTATTCATTTAATTTTACTTCAAAGAAATCATAAAAAATTAGAATATATATCTAAAATCATTTCTGATTAATGAAACAAATATAATTATATATATAATTTTGGTCATCTACTAATCATCCAAAGACATATTTTATTATTTTAAAAATCATTTTCCATGATTTTTCTACTACTTACCCAAGTATTGTATTAGTGTTGTGTAAGAATTTCAGGTAATTATATCATCACTAAAAATAAAAAAATTACTCTAATAAAATTAATCTATTCGAAATATCCATTGAAAATACATCTCAAATAATTGTAATTCCTATTCTAATATTTTGTAGATATTAATTGAGACAAAGTTACATTTTGTATGTATTTTTTCCTAAAAACAAGATAAAGGCTATAATAAATGGATAGTGGCATTAAATTTCCATATTTGAAAAAATAGAACGGTTTTGGTCAATTTAAAAAAACGTAATATAATAAGGGAATGGTTTATGGATATTTCTTATGGTCTTATTGCACAGTTTTATCATTGTTTTACATGTTTTATGGTTACTTAGGTGGAAAATATATAGTACGGTTTCAGTTCATATTGAAAAAAAAATTAAAAGGAACAAATTTATAAAATATAAATAATCAAATTCAAAATATTCAATAATTTATTAAATATTAAATTTATAAAATTTCAATATATTAATTTTAATATAAATTCTTAAATTGCATTGAAAATTATTTTTTAAGAAAAAAATATGTTTTTATATCTAAATTTGATCTTATACCAAAATCTAATATAATACTAATTTATTTACTATTAATTATATTTAAAATATTCATATAAAATAGAAATTACTTTAATACCTAATCCCAAAAATAAATTTACTTTTAAATAACCTTATTTAATGAAAAAGGATGATAGTTTATAAAAAATTAGCATTTTTTCTATTCTCTCAAAAATCAACCTATTTAGAAATATCCAAGAAAATAATACTAAGACTAAAATGAAATTATGATTCCAAAAATTATTTCCACTTTTTAAAATTAAAATCTATAAAAGTGGTAAAAAATAGTTATAATGTATGTCAAAAAATGCAATAAAAAACATGTTTGAAGAAATTATATTTTTGAAGCATAATGTGTGTTTTTCATCATTACATGTTTAACATACATAATTAAATGAATTTAAATTAATTCAATTAGATATATAATATACATATTTTATTAGAATCAATTATCAATATAGATTAATTTAATTTATTGAGGTCAAAATAACTTTCACTTTTAAGAAAAGTTTTATGAAAAGTATCTTTTTACCTTCAAAAAATTCTATCTTTATATCCAACAAATTAGTAATCAATATGTGATTGATTATTCATTTAATTAATGAAATATATATATATATATATCATTGTATTTTTTCCCTATTGATACTTGTGAGACCAATGGCTAGGTCACAATAATCACACTTAAATATAATAATTTTATTGTATATCATGGTTCATCTAAGTGTGGTGTTGTGTATGACACCCGATATAAAATATATTACATAAAGAATATAAATTTTACAATATTTCAGTGTCATAATTTTATCAATATAACTGTTTTATCTATGTTTTTTTTAAATTAACTATCACCCAAATCTTAAGAATTCTAAGGGAATGATATCTTTTTATGGATAGTGATAATAAAATCCAAAAAACATTTCATAGTGGATTTATGAAAACATATAGAATAAAATGGACCTATGTGATACGGATGTGATACTCCTAGGCATATATACTAGAATTACTAGGATAATAAATATATAAATAATGAAAATGTTAAAAATAACATGATTTTTTTGTGGGTTTCATGGTACTATATATAAGACACTTATATAGAGTAATTTTTAGAGGTGGATACAAATGATGGTATTGTATTTTTTATAGAAAAATTTATTCAGGTAAAAACTTCATCATTCTTCAACTATGAATTAAATGAATTTTATGATAATAAAACAAAAAAGGTGGAATTACATGTTCTTGGTGATTATTTTTAAAATGATATTATTAAACAAACTGATAAAAATAAATTAATTAAGTAAACTCATAATTATATGATGGAAGATATTAAACTATCTAATAAGATAATGAAAAACTATGAGAGGAGAATGAAAAAAAATTAATACAGTAACTTTAGAAGTCACTACATGATTTAAAATGTTTATGTTCCTATTAAGTTGAAGAATAAAAAATAAATAAATGACATTTATAGATATTTAGATGAATGAAAGAATAAAAAATGCCGTTGTCTATGAAAATTATTCGAAATAAAAACACTTGTTATAGTTCAAATTATTATAAAGAATATGATTTTAGATGGAAAATTATTATACGCCCTTTCGTTAGCTATTTTAAATTTGGTTTTCTTTGATATTATATTACTTACACTACTATATAGGAAATATGTTTTTTATTCATATAAATAAAAATTGTATAATTATTCCAATGTTTCAAAAATCCAGTCAGTTTAGGTTCCCAATGGTTTTATTCAAAATCTTGTTAATCCTATTATTATTTATATTCCCATGTAATCTATTTCTTAGGGCCAATATACATACCATTGAATGTTTTATTTGTGGATATGAAGGCATATGATAATATTTATTTTTAATTCATTGTTTATTTTTCAAAAATAAATTGGGAATATTTTAATATTTTAGTGGATCCATGATTTAATAATTATTATTCAAGGGTAGTACCCTTGACACGGGCATGCATAATTTTTTTTCTATTAGTACATAGAGAGTGTTTCTCTAACACTTATTTTATATGTTTTCTATAATGGACATGTAATATAACTATTATTTTCATTATAAAGGGATATATTTATTTTCAATCAAACGATGTTTCTTTTATCTCTCATATACAATTTCTATTCAATGAGAATTATTCTCAACTATTTAATATGAGAGGAAATCTTCACTCTTATATTATTTAACTCTTATTTATTATGATTATATTTTCAAAATAATATCCCTTTAATAAATTTTAATTAATTATAATTATGGGAGTAATGATTGGTATGTTTTTTAGTTATCAATAATGGGAGAATATTGAGTGAGTCCTTTACCCATTAATTCAACAGTTTTATTAATTAAAAACTCAATGCATTGTATTTTTTTAATTGTTAATTACATTATAAATTTTTTAATGAATTATTAATATTGATTATTACTTATGTTTTTATAGTTTTAAATTCATAAATCATGTATACATTTCTTATTGGATGTCTTACATTGTCTTTGATGGCTCCCTACTATGATAAATTCATTTTGGGACCTAAAAATTTAATTCTAATGTTTTTAGGATATTACTTATAAATATTTCACAACATATAATAAAAAATTTAGACTCAACTAAAATACTATGCATCAAATATATTACCGATAGAGGGAAGAGGTGAGTCAACGATGTTATTTTTTATAATATTTTTCGAATTAGTCTCTACGATCTGTTATGATCTCAATCCATCATTCTATAATACCCATCTCTTGTATAAAAATATTGAAATCATAAAATATAACATAAGGTTTATTTTACAACCTTCACCCCCCCTGATTGGTAACTACATTCTCACTTTGTTTGGGATGATCTAATAGAAATTCTCTCAACTTGTAAGGAAATTTGATTACAAATACAGACAATATTCTAAAATGACTAAGAGAAAAAAATCTCATCATGTCTGATCAATAATGATTATAATGGTCTATATCGAGATGGTTTTTTAATACTTGAATACATACACTTTAGATATCTCTATTATTTCTGTATTTGTTTATAGTATCATCCTTCTAGTTTTATAATAGTCATCCTAACTTACTCTCAAATAGGCCATCAATTTATTCTTCCTGATGAAGTGTGAATGGGGACCTTGTTACTTTTCTAGTCAAATAAATAAAATCATTTTCATATTAATAAATAGGGTTTCTCACCATAAACTCACTCAAACCTCAACATCTATTTCTAGTTATTTTATAATTATACTCTATGTAACTAAAAAAATCAACACATATTCCACTAAAAATCATCTCATGCATAATTTTTATATATCACAAAAATTGAATTATATAATTTAAATATTTCAAGAATATTACTCTCACATATACATATTAGAGTCTCAATGGTGGATTATGTGTTTTTATTAATGATTCAAGATCATAGTACAATTTCAATTCTCCTTTTTTAAGTTTCAACATCACGATATTATCTCACTTCCTTCATGAATGTATATCATCATGCGAATAGAATTATCATTATGATTATCATAACTAAAATTACAATGTTTTTTTGATCATTTTATTTTAAAATAGACACAACATATGTTTTTTTAAGAAATATAACTTTTAAGGAATAAGTGGTAAACTATGAAAGTACACATTTAGACAATCAACAGACATCACGCATAATTGTTGAATCTATGAATTGAAATTTAAAACTTTTAGAGACCTTACCTCTGTTGAGACTCCATTATAGAGAGGAATTCTTCTCATCCAAATCATCTTTGAGATGGTTTTCAATATTTTATACCAAAATTTACCATGTTTAAATGAGATATTATATAATAACATTCTTTTCATTTAATCCATGTGCCCATATGCCATGTTTTTTTGAATCTAATCACCCTGCTCCATTGAAAAGTTTACCTAAATGTGCCTCCCGATCAACCTGTCAGACATCGATTGTGTATTAATTCCCTCAAGATCCTTCTCTTAGAATTATTGAATGTGATTAATGATGACTTACCACTCACCACACCCCATAAATTCCTTTCCACTTGGTTGGGTATCAGATTTATCTCCCACAACTTCTTCATTCGCTTTATCAGGGATAGATGTTTCCCTTGTTGGTGATTCTAACTCTTTATAAGTTTTTACCTCCATCATTTTTTAGGACCATGATAAATGCTTGAGGAGTTGTTGTCTACAATGTTAGGATCATTCAGAGATATATTTCCTTTACATAAGAATCTAGTAATTGGAGGACTAGGTAAGTAATAATAGTCTTTTCTTCTTCATGACCTTTTGGTGTTCTTAATAAACCATTACAAATTGATGAAATTGATATTTACCTTCCTTGAAGAAGATCTAAGATAGTTCTTCACAACTTCCACTTACTTGGACTCAACAGGGGAGTCTGAATCAGAACCCATATCCTCTTGAGAATATCTCTAGGAATCCTCCACTTCAATTCATTCCTTAGAATCATGACACTCTTCTTCTCCCAGAACTGCAAACTAATATTGAGAATGGATAACCACTCTTCTAGACATAACTGTATCATCATATGATGGTATAGAATGCGAGCCCGACACTGGAATATCTGAAACTCTAGGATACACAAATCTATATCTCATAAATTGGGTTTCTTATTTAAATCCTCCAATAACAAACATTAATGGTTTCCTCCATTACATTGATCCCCAAAAAGTTCTTATTTGATGCAGCTTCAATGATAGGGATAGATGAAACTGGATACATGAAAAAATTAGTATCCAAGGGGAGCACCCTCTCCTCCTATCTAACAACATCATATGAGGGGTAATTCATCGACGGTAACTCACACACCAATACAAACTCCCTTAACAGGCCTTGAATCTGACTTGACAAGGGGAGAAGACCAAAATTATGCCTCAACCAAGAAAAAATAGTGATAATATATAGCCATGTATCTGTATATTTTTTTACACTTTTCATTATATCTATATATTAGAACTAGGTTCTTATCAACAAGTAAATATTGTGACTTTGCATTTAACAAATCACAAATCTCTTTCCTACTAAGAAGAGCTGCCTCTAACTAATCTCCCTAGTCCGTTGTTGGCTTCTCAGGTAGTGAATTACCAACTTATTTTACAACCTTAGAAAAAGAATTAGGAATGTTACGAATGAAAAATAGAGCAGTATGCATCCCATGTTCTTTCACCATGGTCACATTCTGATGGAAAAAATAGGCAATCCCACTAGTATCTATATGTCCCCAGTGGAAAATTCATACTAAGGGGTTGAAGTTTCAACTGTAGCAGGCTTAGAGGGTGTCACATAAAGATTACTGACCTCCTATGAGAAACATCATGAAGTACCTTTCTAGAATGAGACAAATAATCTTTTCCATGGGATTTACCATTTTTTTTCCTCTCCTTCACTAAATTCAATAGTCTGATTCAGGACCCACTATGACACACAGGGGAAATATGACCGAGCCAACCACAACAGGTATACAACATTTATAATTTTCTATGCACTTTACATTATGTATAAACATTGTAGTTTTCATAATAAAATAAATGATATATGTTTGTCTTTCATCATGCATGTTTTATTAGTGTACAACATATTATACTCTATTCTCCTTCTTAACATCACTCATTCACAAAACATTTATTTTCATTTTTAGAATTATCCTTGTCCAATAGTAAATTCAAGGAACCCACATTCTTCTTCATGAATATGGTAAATATTTTTCTACATAAAAATATACACATATTATATCAAACATCATATAATCATGAATTTTATAGAATATAATGATGATGTCCAAAATCTTTATGGGAATATATAGTTCATTAAAAACTCTTATTCCTCTCTCAAATATATATATACCTATCTCTTTCTCTCACTCTCTCTATTTCGTCCATCGATAAAATTGTTATAAAGACTATGGTGGTATTTATTGGAACTTATCTTTAGACTTAACTCACATATTCATACATTCATAACGTTCCTAGACACATTATTTTATATCATGTTATTGGACTTCATAAAATCACTATAAAACATCCATAATAAAATCTCAATCAGTCAAAGAACCTTCCATGATGTTTATCTATTATCTCAAATCGGACTATAGATTTCATCACACATTTTATTTTAAAATATGATTCACAACACTATCATGGTATAATATTGATCTCTGGATTATGTGACATGATACATAATTACACACATGAATCCATCGAGTGAGGACACAACTTAAAGGTGATCCCAGTGGTGATTTAATGACCTATATTTATTTCATTGTTTGACTGACATTATTTAAATTAATTTTCTAGGATGAGCTACATTGACTTACATATCTTGATCCCATATTGAATTTTCCATCAAGAAAATTTAAATTAACAATATATCATAACATTATACATACTAATTGTGAGTATCTAGGTCCACTCTGGGTTATCACTGACATCACCCCATGACAACACTCCTTCTCGATCTTGGCACCTAGTGTGGCCCTATCAGATATCTTCACATTCCATTATGAAACTCTCATCATACTTATGTGTACGTTCTGTATGGTTTTATTTGAGACCACATAGTGTTTTAGAAGGTCCTGGTCCTATGGTTAGCCTGATTATTCAAATATTTTTCAATAAATTATTGTGTAAAAACTTTAGAAAATAGTCAAAAATATCATTATTACTCCTTTAATATAAAAATATCATAACCCTAAAATTATCCAAAGAAATTATTTTATTATTATTTTATTATATAATTTAATTATATATATTACAAAACTAATTATCCAAAAAACATTATCAAACTGATGGTGTTTATTCAAATATATCAAAGTATGGTACATCATCATTTCTAAATATGTTGAAATCAATCATCCTTCTCAAACTATAATTAACACATTCCTTATTCATTAACTGAGTAGTTCCAAAAGCATATCAAATTTTATTAACTACTCTTCACACATATTATTCACAAAAATATATAATTTTAGAATTCACTAACACATAAGAGTTCCTCAAACTCCCCATTTATATTTTTCTTCAAAACCTAATTCAATAAAACAATACTATATAATTTTATACCCCTTAGTGATAATAAATTCACTGTTATATGTAATGGATTGTATTCTCATCTATATCATTATTTTTTTGAAATAAACCTTCATACCATCTAAAATTTTTCTCCATGTTTTATTTAGTTATCAATGACATCACTACATTCAAATTAATGATTCAAAATTATTCATCTGCAAGTCAAATTGAGTGAACCTAATGTAGAAAAAAAGAGTGATCAATCTAAAATGTAATTTTGTTTATTAAAATCAATCAAGTAGAGAAAATTTATATATTTTTTGAAGAAATATTATGAACTTGTTAGGATATTATCATTCATCAGACTCCAAAAATAGATTTTAAACATTCAAATTCAAGAGTATATTTACAATTTTTTAAATCATTTATCTTATGTCATTAAATAATCAGTTTATCTTATCTTTTGATTCATATATGAATTTTATCATAAGGTTGAGATAATATAATCAATCATAAATAAATGATTACAATCTTAAATTTAAAAATAAATTATCTGTTATATTCTTCATAAAATCCCTTTATAAATACTTTTCATATTCTATAGATACTAATTGAGTTAGAAATATTTGGTAGTTTTTCTTCTGAGCTTCCCCTCATGGTATAGACTCTAAACCTCTTATTCAATATTGAAATTCCTAAAGAAGGAGTTGATTGACTCCCCCGATATCAATTGATGTGTTTTGAGGAGGAAACATGATACTATATGAACAATAGTACACCGTAATGGATATATTTTTACTCATGAGATGTTCCATCATTTTATCAAGTTTAGGTATCCCCCATGATCACATTAATCACCTTAAATTACATTAATAGAATGATAAACACAATATTTACATTAGAAAAATGGGGTTCTACAATGGTTCTTTTTTTATCAGTAGGGTTGAAATTTTATCAACATGAAAACTCTATTCAATTTGGTTCTATATCGCTTCATGATTGCTCATCCTCTATCATTATAGTTTTGAGCCATAAAATCACATGTATTATCATTTTATTTCTTTTTCAATGTCATTATTTTAATTTATCTATATATATACTAACCATACAATTACTTTCAATATAGAAAATATGTTATATCTTCAACACAACATATCATCATAATTACTTTTATATGCTTATGAAAGCTGTAAATAAACATCATGTACATATATAGAATTATCTATTCTACCATTATAATAATCCATTTATTATCCTTCCTTCAATATTCCCTTGTGATAATAATTTCATTTATTTTAATTTTAAGAACTTTATTCAATTATTTGGCCTTTTATTTTCAAAAAATCTATAGTGTCTATCATATAAGTATTACTAGTAAAACATTAGCATAGTTACCTTGGTGGTCAAATGTTTTATATATTTATTTACAATAATAAAATTTATTTTTATTTAACAGAATTTTTGATTTCCTAGTAAAAAACATCTACATTATAAGAATATTCATCATTATAATATAGATATGTCTTTTTATCCCATAGTTGTTCCACCTATATGTGTTCCAATTTAGTGGAATTGACATATTATACTAGTCGTTATAGTATTTTTTTCCCAAATTTACCCTAACACCACCAATAACCTAAGAAACTTTGTGTTCTATAATACTTATTATTTTGTTAGAGATTAACCACTTGCTATCTAGATATAATCGTTCTATTATTTTTCAATACTCTTGGGAAATAATATTTCTTTAACATATTTATGTTATCACTATCATAATTAGTCCATAAAAATTATGATTTAATGTTATAATGATAACCACTAGATTAAATGGATTGAACACCACTTGAATAATCCAAAATAATCTTTATGTTTTTAGCATACCGATCTTCATGGAATATTTGTAAGATTTAACTTTAAGACAGAATACATTATCAAAATTCTTTCACATCATTTTATAAGTTTTTTCTAGATTGTGTCACGTCAACTATATATTATAAAGTTATTTTTATTTTGAATCTGGTTTTTAATTATTGTATTTTAAAATCTTATCATTTTCTATAATTTTTACTTAACTTTTTTATCTACCCAATATGATAAATCTCATTATTAATATCATTTACTTACTCTTTCTCTATAAATTTTACTATTTTATTGAGTTTATTATTTTAATCAAGTAATTTTATATGTTTAGATCTTATCATGTACTCATTAAAACACTCTTATTCTTTTTCAGAACAACATGTGTAATTTTCTTGTTTCATAACTTGTTTGGTGAGTGTTTAATGATTTTGATACATAAAATCATATTTTTTTCACTATATACTAAATAATATTCATTTATATTCCCTCTCATTAGACTATCATTATAATTACTTGAAATAAACATGTTATACAAAATTTTTATAAATATTCTTTTAGCCTGGAATTCTTCTTCATCATCACATCGAGAATCATATGATTATTTATTTTGACAGTCAACTAAAAAATTTCCAATTAATCCATAATTATATAGATTTAAAGAAATAAAAAATTAGGTTTTTTATATTTCACTTTTGACATTTTTTGAAGCAAAATCCGTGATTCTTGTATGAATCTCACCACGTAATTCATCCTCATTAGAATCCGAGAATAGTTCATCTTTATTTTCACTTACCTTGAGAAATTTCATAAAATTCAAAGGCCTTTCTTTTGTGGATATCTTTTTGAACAGTTTATCTTTTCACATACCATAATTGAGGAGTGTAATTTTTCATCATAAATGTACATTCCTCCAGTTCCCACTAATAAGGAATTATTTTAAGCAAATATGTTAGAAAAATTTATCATTTTATTATTTACAATAGTTGATCTTAGAAAGAATCACCAAAACCCCTGATATGACATAATATCTGATTTAACCTAGTAATTTATTCATCTATCGTTTCAACATTATTCATGTAGATATATTCAATCTAAGCTATGATGTTTTTATTTTGGATTACATAAACTTTACATTCCCTTCATACATATTTTGATTTTTTTTCACAGATCTCATAGGATGCTTTTAGAAACATCACCTTAGTGAACACTTTTTTCTGAAAAGGTTGACTGAATTGCAATTTTTTTATTTCCCATTTACATCTATATTTTACTTATTTAAAAATATTATATCACCATATATTCCAGACAACATAAAAATCACTGGCATAACATCACTAGCTTTATGCCCATGTGAAATAATATATTTAAGCAGTCGGTTCTTCCATCCATAAAAATACATTCCACCGAAGAAAGAAACTCCTTTACTATTGGATGAATTCAAAATCCACATCATTACTCTTCAGGAAAGGTTTTATATTTTCATAGGGAACCTTATTCTCAAATAAAACATTAAGTTCTAAGGTTTGGATATATCACTATGAGAGGGAGGGGTAAATTAGTGATTTTATTTTTTAAAATTTCAACTTTTAAAAAGAAAGATACATTACATAAGATTTTGATATGTAATTGTTTAATATTCCACCTATTATATATGGGAAAAATAAAATAATAGAAAAGAAAATAAGTATTATTTTCAAGGTTCTCCCCTGAGGTGTTTGACTACATCATTGTTGTTTTCAGGTGAGAAATCATCTTTTTTTATTTGAATAACAAGAATTTTTTCTTTAAATGGGTATTAAAAAATATATAAAAATTAATTTTAGATTTTGGGATTTACTTATATGAAAATAAAATTTCCTTTCTATGGTTAAAAATGACATCATGATCGTATCTTTAAGATCTATAGTATGCCCAGATTCTAATAAGAACCCCAAAATTTTTTCTCCATAGGTTGTTAATGAGATTATTTATTATGATCAATGTAGATCAATGAAATTAAGACACATAAAGGGTGAACCCTTATGGAACTCCAATTAAAAAGGTAAATAATTTAATATTTATATATGACATTTATTCTGATACCTTGGGGAAATTTTTTTTTGAATGTCTCATTTAAATGTTATTACAACATTTATATGTTATGATTCATGTTCCTATTATTATTATGTGCCTCTTTGTCTCGATTTATCTTTATACCTCATGTTCTTATTGATGTTTCCCATTATCACATGTCAAATGATTTCATTTCTTAATCTCTTACTTGGCCTCATGCTCATACCTTTCATTTGATGTATATCCCCATGTTATAAGATGTAGTAAAGGTAACCTAGGGTGAACCCATAATAATGTATTCGATGTGGATTTAGATTTTTTTTGTTTTCACGTATTATGTACCTTTTTTGAGAAACTAAACTTAAATACTCATCTGTTTGTACCATTTAAGTAAATTTTGTGGAATTAAAAGTTGGGATTCAATAGTTGGTATAAAAATTACAGATTATTTATTTTTTTAAATTAGGACTTGAATGCATTAAAAAGAACTCTAGGGAGAAATAAATGTATAGAAAAAAAACATGTATTTTGGTATGTACTAAGTCTGTGGTTTGAAAAAAAATCTGTGCTTGGATACAATAAGTGGAAGTGGCTCTGACATAGATGAACATAGGCGTAACACCCAAAAACAAAACATTGAGCTATAATCGAATGGGAAAAGGTGAATGAAAATGGGCCTTGATACACTACATGTTTTACATTATTAGAGGGTTTTTTTAGTTAATCACCTGATTTTTATAAACCATTATTGAGGATTTCTAGGAAATATAATTTTTATTTGGAGAAATTAATGACATATGTAAGCATGGTGTTTATTGGAATAAAATAATTTTAGAATTATAACCTTCATTAATGTATAATGTTTCTAACTAAGGTATTATTATTTTAGAGAAATTTTGGGAAATAGGAGGATCTGTGTAAATGATGAGTGAAACAGAATATGCACTGACTACGTTCTGTTGGAATCTGTAATGGAAAACTTCACGAGGATCACGAATCAACTAACTCGAGTGATGAATAACAAATTTTTAGTGACCTGACCCCATATATCCTAGAGAAGGTGTCTTCTATAAATTACATTTATATTATTATAAGTAATGAAATCCTAAAGGACTAGGAGTTTAGTAGTCTTGGTAAACCAGATATATACATGGGAAAATAAATCAATAATTACAACATATTTTTTTCTTTGTAAATTAATAACATTGATGATAAATTTATTCTATCTAGTAAATACCTACATATCATTCATATTATACTTATTGGATTCTTGGGGAAAGAAATATAATATGTTTGAGCTGAAATCCTCATTAGGGGAAAATATAGAGGAATAAATATTTAATCTATGAGAATAATAATTATTTCATTATAAATAATTAACTCTCATGACATATAATCAATAAACTGAGAGAGAAGTTCATAAAGAAATATGGAATTGTTATAAAAGGAAACACAATCAATTCAATGAAATTGATTAGGTAAAATAAATATGGAAAGGTAAGAAACAAAAGCACATTCCATTTAATCAATGAAATGAAAATGAAATGTATCAATAGATATGTTAAGGAAAAATCTCATGGATGAATAATAAATAGAACCAATATGATAGAAATTCATTATTACTAGACATCATGTCCATGGAACATGAAAACAAATACCATCAATAAATTTCAAAATATAGTTTAAAATAATAAATATAAACCTGTTTAATTTACAAACCATATGAGAACCTATTGACGCATCAAGGAGAAATATAAATTCCATGCTCCACCCAACGTTCCCAGTCTAAAGATTCATTATATCTAATAAAAAAATATTCCTTTTAAAATATCCATATTGAATAAAGATAATTTAATTATAAAGATTTCCCCAAGTAATGAAATAAATATTGAAGTAGATAGTGTTTGTAAAATAGTATATAGTTTATTAAATAATAATATCCATGATAAGTTAAATGGATAATTAGGTGAAATTTAATATTCAATGATCATAAGAGATTGAACATTTCAATGGGAATAAAAAAGATTAAGGTAAGTGACTATGAATCTTATCAATAAAAAAGTCAATAATAAACCATCCATAGGAAGAATAAGGATGGTATCAACACAAAAAATCTCACATAGAGTAAAAATAAAGTGTTTTTCTAGATTAATAGAAATACTATAATAATATATTTTAAAATAAATCTTGATGAAAATGTCATTTTTTTATAAATCATTTTGAAAAATCATTTCATTGAAAACCACATTTTAAAACATTTTATTTTAAAAGAAACCACTTAGATATGCAAAGGAAGATTTAATAAAATGAAGCGGAGTTAATCCATACTTATTGTATGTGGTAAAAACATTCCTTATACATGGTAAAATGGATTGATAAATTATTTATCTAGAAAGATATTAGAATATTCAATTGAAAACATTGGTATAAGAAGAAAATAGTAAAAATTTATTTACCAAATCATTTTAAAATCATTTTTAAAATATTTTTATAAAACAATATTTTAAGAAGAAAATAGGTTCTCTGACTAAAGAGAGAAATAATTCCAGGTTTTCATAATAACATTTTGGGTACCAAAGAGTGGAAAAATTATACTAATACTATAAAATCATCAAGAATAATTAGATAATGATAAAATGAAGGTTTTCATTGAACAATGATCATATAATTTCCTTGAATGGAAATACCATTGAAAGCCCATTAAAGTTATTATTGAGGAAAATAATGCTTAAGCATTCCAATGTATACTATAGCACTTTGAAACCTTTTAAATCATAAGTCATGAGAAGAAATAATATTAAAATTAATGTTTCAAAAACCATGATGATAAATTAATTCTTTAAATAATATAATAGAATTTGTAGTAGATACACCACAGAGAATAAATAACCGGTGAACATGAAATTTATCTCACAGAAGTAAAAGGTAAGATGAAAATCCATTACCTTGAGAATACTTTCGAGTGAAAAACAATTATCTTATTGTATAATAAAAATATATTAATTTTATACTTTCTTCATAACATTTCTCAATTTTAGAATTACATTTTTTAATCTTATTACCATGTTGTGTACAGCTGCTTAGATAATTAAGTATATGTTAGGTGTTTTTAAAAAAATTGATTAATGTGTCCAGAAACAATTTTTTATGTTAGATGTGGTCAAAGAATTATTATATAAAATCTATAGAATAATAATAATGAAATAATTATCATAATTATACCTAAATTATACTTTTCAAATATGATATTAGATACTGTTATGAAAAAATGAATCAATATTACAATCGTGGAGACAATAGGATGTACGTACACATGAGTAACATTCTATTTTTCACTAATCATTATAGAAAGATGGAAATTAACACTATATATATAAATAATGATCAATATATAAAAAATAACATGTTATATAATATTAAATAATAATATATATAATCTCATGATGTAAAAGGAATCACATCCTATCGAGGAGGCGGCATTCCACACATCGACGAACGATGTTATAACATGTTAAGTGTGTGAAAGGGTAATGAAGAAAATGATATATATTATATTTACAGAAAGATAATTATATGATGAATATTAAAAATATTTTTTTAGTCATATATTTTTAATTAAAAACATCCTCTATACATTCTATGTATAGTGTGAATGATTCACATCGATTTGAGGGGGTAGTAGTCCACACCTCCACAAACGATGTAATCGTATCCCCAAAAAAATAGAGTGCATAAGTGTATTTGTTATAAAATAATTAAAAAAAATTAAATACATAATTATTATAATATATAACATATATAAATAGAGTTTCTTTCATAATTTCCACCATTATATGTGGCAAAGAAAGAACAATCAATCATTATTTTGTGATGAGGTAGTTCTACGTTCACATCAACAATATGTTCATCACCAATTAAATAGAGGTGTGTGTATGTGTAGTTGGATATCTTAATAAAAATCATTATAGTATATTGATAATATTTTATTCATTATATAATCCTTATTTAAAAATAATTAAAGGGGTAGAGGAGTTATTGAAATAATGATCATTTGAAATCATTACCTTAAAAATATGGTAACTCCTTTTGGTTTATACTGAATGGCTTCCTTAGGAGTATTTCTTCATAAATATAGGATTCAAGGTTGGGGGAAAAATTTTGGGAAAATATTTGGGAAAATATTTTCTAATATAAAGAGGATTGATAGGTCTGATTAATGGGGAGAAGTGGTGGCCTTTTAATGCGGAGGAGGAGTGGCACTCTTGTGATATATTAAAAAATAATTCTTCCAAAAAATTTTATATTGCATGTGAACATGATAATATAAACAATTTAAGAATAAATATGACAATATCATGACCCCCTCCCACCAAAGATGCCCCTCCTGAGCTGGGAATGGTGAAAGGGAGATAATGACCCCCGTGTCCCACCTCCAGTAGGCCCCGGGGTGGCGACTAGCACCAAGGGTATGAGTTTTTTTCACAAATATGGGAGGCATTACCCTTTTTATTTTTAAAGATCAGTAAATAAGAAAAGTCAACCACTAAAAAGGAAAAGATCCAGTGTATATAAATTAACCCAAACCAATCCCACATGCATGTTTAAATAATTTTTATAACAAGGTACAAGTACAAGAAAGCTCAAAGTACAATACCAAAAGAAAACAAAGGTACAACAACATCAACAACTCCAACTGTCTGACTAGTAAGGGCCCGCACGGCCCTGGTAGTCCTCCTGGAATCCTAAAAATAAACGTAGGGTGAGCATACAAGTATACTCAGTAGGGAAACCTAAAGCTCTCATGCACAAGCGGGGAGACATCCTAATGTCCCGTGAGAAAAAACAGAAGAAACCTAGCAAGGAATTCTATCCACCCAACCTCACCAGCCACACTCACCAAAAACACAAGCACAATAGGTAGTAGTATATAAGAAAAAAGAGTATTGGGTACCCCGCACCATTTCCCTTTAGTTAGCTGCTCTTCCTAACGACGAACGTCCAGACTCTGCCACACTCTCCCCGCCCGCACACACCTGGGCCTCACAACCACGTATCCCGCCCGCACACACCTGGGCCTCACAACCACGCATCCCGCCCACACACAAATGGGCCTCACAATCGCGTATCCCACCCGCACACACCTGGGCCTCACAACCACGTATCCCGCACGCACACACCTGGGCCTCACAACCACGTATCCCGCGCGCACACACATGGGCCTCATCCTGAAGATTCTTGGGAAACAGTAGAACCTGCCCGAAGAGTCTTGGGCTAAAATCACCCTAATCAAAACCTACCCAAAGAGTCTTAGGTGTAAGGTCGCCTCAAGCCATCACATTCTAGGGGAGAAGGAGGAGGAAGGAGCTAGTAACTAAGGTAAAAACACCCTCTCCCATAAAATTTGAGTGTTCGGCACTAAGTGCTCAACATGGGTGGGGTGAGATAAAACACAAAAGATACAGATATATATACATATACCAACCACATATCCCAACCTATGGCTTCTAAAAATAGAAACTGAGCACGTGCCTCGGCACTGCTACTACAAATAATTCATACAACAAACAAACCCAACCCCCTTTAGGTTTTCACATTTCAGTAGAAATAGTTATTTAGTTCCTTAACTATTGGGAAACTATCCACAACTAACCAGACCAATCGGTTACAAAACATATCCCTTCCATCCACAAAAAAGGTTATGAAAAACATAAGCAGCACAACAAAGTCCCTCTTATCAATCAACCAACCCCATTGATTAACATTCCCGTACCATTTCCACGCCCCACCATTCATTAACTCTTCCACTTTAATTTATTATTCACAACCCACTATTCATTCACAAACAAGACCATCCCTGCAGCCCCGCTGCCATCCATCATAACCACAACCACACCGAAGCCACACATCCCCATCCCTTTAATACCATTTATCGCAGCCCCGCTACCCATCACCATCATAACATTGACACCAACCCACTACCAAGTCAACCGCAGCCCAACTGTTCACCCGATCCACAACAACCCACAAAAACACCCCCAACACATTCCACGTAACCAAGCCAACACTCACATGTTCATTATTCCATTTTGTTTTACCGGGGTGATCACACAAGGGTTCCAGACATTCATATAATCAGCCAACTTTATGTGATTAACCCACTTCCACATTCCACAAAGTTTCCATCAATAAGAAAAATTCAGAAGGAGAGGGCAACATTTAATTGCATAAGCAAAGGCCCCCAACGACCGTGATTTTCTGTAGGTAGAAGCTCATTCAATTCACAACATAATATCACAGGATATAAAGTAACAGTAATCACAACTTTCCATCCCCGTTATATAAGCTAGTTATTAACTTCATTAAACTGGTTCAAAATTGTTTCACGTAAACAAGAGAACACCCACCCCACATGATGCACTAATTAGAGAGAAGAAAGTAAAATCCCTACCTCAATAGGTTCTTGATCGCAACGCTCTCCTGGATCAACCTTAGATGACGTCTTTCGGCATCCTTCACATCTGTCGGGTCCCAGCAAAACCTCATCGGGTAGAGGTCAGATAGAAAAGGTTGAAGGAAAGTCAACAGATCTAAGCTCGGAAGCTCCGCCTCGTCGTTACGATCCCGTGGCCACTGACGGATCGTAAATCGGATCTCGGAAGAAGAAGTTATGGAAAAAAGAGCCTTCGAGTCTCTTGGGAGAGCTCTGCTCAGAGGAGAGGGGAGGAGAGGTGTGAGTTGAAAGGAGGAGGGGGACCCTCCTTTTATAGGCATGAAAAGTAAAAGTACACGGCGTTTACTTTATGGTACACGACATGTACTCGGTTCTTTCACATGGTCTCCATGCGGCTTCCAACACGGCTCCACGGCCGTTGACTGGTCAACACACAGTTTGAGGGTAACACATGCGCGGGGAAGGACTACACGGTGTGTAGAACTTGTCACACGGAGTGTACCCATTATTCCACACAGCAAGAACACGACTTTCAACACGGGGTGTACCCGAAAAGGAAGTACACGGAGTGTACTCAAACTACACGGCGTGTAGTTTCAAAATTCTGGAAAGTGTGGAAAAAGTCCATTTTACCCTCGAGAACACTTCTTGACCTTCTTTTTGACAAAGGAAAGGGCCGGAGAGGTCCGGGCCATTACATCAGATACCTCTCAAAACATTCTAATCCTCGAGAATAAAAAAACCAACCCAGAAAAAAGAATGGATCCAAACAACCACTCCGCAAGATACCTTTCAGGGCTCTTGTCATAACCAGAAACAACCGACAACCCTAATTATATGAGTTAGGAATTCCCTCTCCTATGTCGAGATATTATCTGCTTTAGGCGGCACTTAATTACCTGCACAGGTTTAATCACATCCGCATTAATGCATCTAGATTAAGGACTGGGCCTTACCACTTCCATATATTAGGGTTTTCCAAATTACACTACCCCCAACACCGTACAACCCACACACTGCCCGGACACATGGCTTGGGGGAATTCCTTCTCCCATGTCGAGATATTATCCGCTTTAGGTGGCACTGACTCACCTGCACGGGTTTCATCGCATCCACATTAATGCGTTTCGATTAGGTATTAGGTCTTCCCATCCCCACATTATAGGGCTCTTCACGTACATTTAAAGAATAGCGGGAAACAACCTAGCATTAAAAACTCACAAAAACAAGGTCCAGGACCAAAGAATGAGAAAAAGAGTTCCAGCAATGGAGTGTAATGCTCCCAACAAAACATAAAGGAGTTCAATCAAGAAAACTCAAACACATATCTATCGATCTCTGGTCCTTCTAGAGATGCTGCCTCTGATGCATGCAACTATCTACACCCAGATCCTATACCTCTATGTTGAAATCCTCCTCCTCGACCACATCCCGATCGAGGTCCCTGAGGAGCACCCTGAGGATGGACTCCTCCCTCAAAGTCTGCCCTCGGACGGGAATGGTCCTACTACTACTGGAAGGGTCTTGCCGGTGACTGGTGCTGCTGAGGCAGGTGCTGAACCTGTCCATCTCCACCGTACTGATCTTGGGTCGGGCACCGACTCTGAACATGCCCGAAACCTCCACAAGAAAAACACTTCGGTCCTGGGATCGTTAAAAAGGGACGAGGACCTGAAGATATGAACTTGAACTGCTGGGTCCTGCTCCCTATTGGCCTGAAACTGGAACGTCCCGTCGTAGGAGAACTGATGCTGACTACCTTCCCCTTCGATGGGCCTGGCTGGATCCCTTCTCGGGGTGCACCTCCTAGAGAGTGCATCTTCTATACAAACTCTGTCTTCTTCTGTATTGCCATGTACGTCGGAAGGGTGAAGGGGGTGACAACATACTGGAGTGAAGGATGGAGCGCCTCCTCCAAACATCTCGCCCGAGACTCCTCATCCAGAAAGAGATCCGGAGCAAAGCGCAGGAGATCTTTGAACTTGATCTCTAGCTCTCATACCGTAATACTTCCCTGCTAAAGGGAGAGTAAGTCCTGCCACTTCTCTGCCTTGATCATGGATGAAAGAAATTACTCTCAGAATTCCTTCTCAAAGTCAGCCCATGGATCCTCTGCCTCTATCCTCTCTCTGAGGTAGAGCGTCCACCACTGTAGCACTGAACCTCTTAGCTGACTGACTGCTAAGGGATCCCAGTACTCCCTCGGAGCACAGATTAAGGTAAAAGCGATCCCTAGCTCCTCAAGCCACCCCTCTGTCTTCGTATCCAAATTACTACCCTCGTACTTCTTGAGGGTCTACTGCTAGAAAGAACAGAGAGTCTTCTTCCACTGGCTATCTTCCTCCTCTTGGTCAATCCTCAACTGATCGACCGCCTGAATCTGCTGGGCCTCGTCCATCTGATCCACCTGGGGACAACGTCCAGGTGCCATAGCTGTACGGTAAACAACGATCTCCTAAGCCCAAGTAGTAAGAAAAAACTGAAGGTTTCATTTTATCATTTTATTTAAATTTATTTCCCCGAACACCCAAATCAAGTAAAACACAATCATGATGATGCATGTACCTTCCCTAGGGTCTCTAACCTACAATCAATGTAGTCTCACTTAGTCATTCGGTAGGCTCAGAGTCCTTGCATCGGATCATGGGTGGCCCTAAAATCCCGTGTCCTAGCTAGTCTTTCCTGGCCTATGTCACGCACCAAGATTAACTAACACTGTTTCCCTACCATCCCATGCAATCCTCACCGTGCCTAACTCCAGACTCCATCCTATCTCTCAAAAATCACCTCTGATAACATTCTGTCATGACCCCCTCCCACCAAAGATGCCCTTCCTGAGCTGGCAATGGCGAAAGGCAGATAATGACCCCCGAGTCCCACCTCTAGTAGGCCCTGGGGTGGCGACTAGCACCAAGGGTATGAGTTTTTTCACAAATATGGGAGGCATTACCCTTTTTATTTTTATAGATCGGGAAATAAAACAAGTCAAACACAAAAAAAAAATAACCAGTGTATATAAATAAACCCAAACCAAGCCCACATTCATGTTTAAATAATTTTTATAACAAGGTTCAAGTACAAGAAAGCTCAAAGTACAATACCAAAAGAAAAAAAAGGTACAGCAACAGCAACAACTCCAACTGTCTGACTAGTAGGGTCCTGCACGGCCCTGGTAGTCCTCCTGAAAATCTGGAAGTAAACTTAGGGTGAGCATACAAGTATACTCATTAGGGAAACCTAAAGCTCTCGTGCAAAAGTTCGGAGACATCCTAATGTCCCGTGAGAACAACAGAAGAACCCTATCAAGGAATTATATCCACCCAACCTCACCAGCCACACTCACCATAAACACAAGCACAAAAGGTATTAGTATATAAGAAACAAGATTATTGGGTACCCCGCACCATTTCCCTTTAGTTAGCTGCTCTTCCTAATGACGAATTTCCTGAAGCTAACACACTCTCCCCGCCCGCACACACCTGGGCCTCACAACCACGAATCCCTCCCGCACACACCTAGGCCTCACAACCACGCATCTCTCCCGCACACACGTGGGCCTCACAACCACGTATCCCTCCCGCACACACCTGGACCTCACAACCATGTATCCCGCCCGCACACACGTGGGCCTCACAACCACGTATCCCGCCCGCACACACGTGGGCCTCATCCCGAAGATTCTTGGGAAACAGTAGAACCTACCCGAAGTGTCCTGGGATAAAACCACCCCAATCGAAACCTACCCGAAGAGTCTTAGGTGTAAGGTCACCTCAAGCCATCACAGCCTAGGGGAGAAGGAGCAGGAAGGATCTAGTAACTAAGGGTAAAACACCCTCTCCCATAAAATGGGAGTGTTCGGCACTAAGTTCTCAACATGGGTGGGGTGCGATAAAACACAAAAGATACAGATATATATATATATACCAACCACACAGCACAACCTATGGCTTCTAAAAAGAGAAACTGAGCACGTTCCTCGGCACTGCTACTACGAAGCATGCATACAACAAACAAACCCAACCCCCTTTAGGTTTCCAAATTTCGGTAGAAATAGTTATTTAGTTCCTTAACTACTGGGCAACTAACCACAACTAACCACACCAATCGTTCTCAAAACATATCCCTGCCATCCACAAAAAAAGTTAGGGAAAACATAATCAGCACAACAAAGTCCCTCTTATCAATCAACCAACCCCATTGATTAACATTCACGTACCATTTCCACGCCCCACCATTCATTAACTCTTCCACTTTAATTTATTATTCACAACCCACTATTCATTCACAAACAAGCCCATCCATGCAGCCCCACTGCCAACCATCATAACCACAACCACACCGAAGCCACACATCCTCATCCCTTTAATACGATTTATCATAGCCCTGCTGCCCATCACCATCATCACATTCACACCAAACCACAACCAAGTCAACCGTAGCCCTGTTGTTCACACGATCCACAACAACCCACAAAAACACCCCCAACACATTCCACGTAACCAATCCAACACCCACATATTCATTATTCCATTTTGTTTAACTGGGGTGATCACACAAGGGTTCCAGATTTTCATTTAATCATCCAACTTTACGTGATTAACCAATTTCCACATTCAACAAAGTTTCCATCCATACGAAAAATCCATAAGGAGAGGGAAACATTTAATTTCATAAGCAAATGGCCCCAACGACTGAGATTTTCAGTAGTTAGAAGCTCATTCAATTCCCAACATAATATCACAGGATATAAAGTATCAGCAATCACAACTTCCCATCCCCCTTATATAAGCCAGTTATTATCTTCATTAAACTGGTTTAAAAGTGTTTCACATAAACAAGAGAACACCCACCCCACATGATGCACAAATTAGAGAGACGAAGGTAAAATCCCTACCTTAACAGGTTCTTGATCGCAACGCTCCCCTGGATCAACCTTAGAAGACGTCCGTCGGCGTCGGTCACTTTTGTCGGGTCCCGAAAAAACCTCCTCGGGTGGAGGTCGGAAAGAGAAGGCCAAAGGAAAGTCAACAGATCCAAGCTCAGAAGCTCCGCCTTGTCATTATGATCCCGTGGTCGCTGACGGATCGTAAATCGGAGCTCGGACGAAGAAGTTATGGAAGAAAGAGCCTTCGAGTCTCTTGGGAGAGCTCTGCTCATAGGAGAGGGGAGAAGAGGTGTGAGTTGAAAGGAGGAGGGGACCCCTCCTTTTATAGGCGTGAAAAGAAAAAGTACACGGCATGAACTTTATGGTACACGGCGTGTACTTGGTTCTTCCACATTGTCTCCACGCGGCTTCCAACACGGCTCCGCGATCATTGACTGGTCAACACACAGTTTGAGGGTAACACATACGCGGGGAAGGACTACACGACATGTAGAACTGGTCACACGGCGTGTACCCATTATTCCACACAGCAAGAACACGTCTTGCAACACAGGGTGTACCTGGAAAAGAAGTACACGACGTGTACTCAAACTACATGGCGTGTAGTTTCAAAATTCTGGAAAGTGTGGAAAAATTCCATTTTACCCTCTAAAACACTTATTGACATTCTTTTTGACAAAGGAAAGGGCCGGAGAGGTCCGGGCCATTACAGACAAGGTCAACATATTTCTAGGAAATATATCCTCAAAAGGTTTATAGGTCTTTTGGGGCTTATGGTTAAGGCTTAGTCCCTTATTAAGTATAATTTAAGGGTAATTTTTTTATCTGGGTTTTTAAAAAATTAAAATATGATAATAGGGGTTAGGGTTCAGATATTTTTAAAAATGGGTCCTGGATGCGTGAACTCCGTTCACGCATCTTCCTGAGAGAAGAGATGCATGAACGGCATTCACGCATCTCACAGAATACCTAAATTCCCCTTAAAATGTATAACTATTAATTATAAAGTAATAAACATATTATAAAAAATATGAAATATTAATAAATATCAATTAAATAATATAAAATAATGAAATAATGTTAATAATTATTAATAAATATTCATGAATAATAGATATTCATTAAATAATTATTAATAGAATGGCTTGAGTATTCTCTAACATATATTGAGAAATCTATAATCTTAGCATCTTTTAGTCACTCACGTTATCTCAACATGTTGTAGTTAAACATCTATTTCTATAAAGATCCTCATATGGTTCCATTTGTATTCTAAAGTGGAAACTTAATTTTTATACTTTCTAATACACCTTTTCATTGTTTTTCTGATTAAATATTGGTATATTTGTGAACAAACGAGTTACATGAAAAACATATAGTGATTGTGATGAGTGAACCATGATCACATCGTCACTATGCTACGTTCTCTGAGTTTCATTTCTAGATCCAAGAGTAATATTTTTTAAGGCATGTGCTCTCTAAAAAATATCATTTTATCTAAATAAGGTGGAAGAAGTGATGTCATGGACATGACCTAAGTTTTGAGATGCATACTCAATAATCTCACTCTTTAGATTGCGTACCTGTATAAATCGTTTCCTTTTATAAAGTCTGAATATGTATCCTCTCAAAATTGGCCAAATGAACTTCTAATTCATATTGTAGTTTTCAATGTTGTCCATAAACAACCATAAATGTTAAATCATGCTTAGAGTGTATCAATTATTAACCAAGGGTAGATAATCAAAATTATCAATGAAATGCTAAATCCTGTACATACTTCACCAAATATATTAAAAAGTTCAAGTGAAAAGATAAATCTCCCGTTTTCATCCCATCTTTCCATCAATCAAGCTCTCCCCCTTAATTGAAATGAGAAATATAATTAAGAACAATGGATAAAGTGTGATTGGAATACCTCAAGTTTCAACTTCTTGAGATGATATGAATTTCAAGATTTGTCATGAAATAATCCTTGGATTTTAGCTCAAACTTATTCTTGGAAATAGTTTCGTTCACAGTTTTCTTGACTTCATTGTTTTGCATATTCCCAATGGAAGATTTTCCAACTATTGTTCCATTCTTCTAAACTTGTTGTGGCCTTTTATTCTTATCAGCATATGCATTTTACATGGTTGGACTGAACCATCACTCATCATAACTGTGACCACTTCTATTGCAATTCAAAATAATTAATATAATTAATATTTATCATTTAATTTAATCATATTATTTATTATACATATATATATATATACATTGGTAGATAATTTGATAACAGTAAGACACTTATTAAAGGTATAATAGAAGTCTAGATAACAGTAATACACATACAAAACGTATCATATATCAAATGTCAACCTAATCTACGCCTCCGGTGTGGATGCTCCTCTGTCCCACAGTCAGGCGTATACCGGATGCGTCCACGCCGTGTCTGTCTACGTCTGTGCTCTGGCGTACACTGCACATCCTCATCGACAACCACCTCCACATCCTCCTGTGTGACAGACGGTGGATGTACAGTCTCACCGCCTGTACCCTGGCCTGCATCTAAGGATAGTGGAAGCTGGCTGGAACTCTCACCAATATAGGATGTAGATGGCTGCTCTGCTGCGGATGATTGCAATAAAACATCGAACCCAATCCAGTCAGTGTCTGTAAGTACCTATGGCTATGCCTGAGAAGCTGGTGGAGCATATGACTGATCATGCTGAACACCCTCCTCCAGTGGAATAATATCATGTGGCTGAGCAAGGTGAGCAGCCTCATCCTGTGGAACAATAGCATCCATAACAAGGTCGTCACCCCCAGGTACATCTATGTGAGGCTCAGCAGGCTCCGTGGCCTCCGTAGTAGGTGGTGGATCAAAGAAAATTCCATGATAAATCTCGTCCATCGATAGTAGCATCTGTATTACAAGGATGTGAAAATATGCTGGGTCAAAGGCAGCTCTCTCCACTGGATCAGACATATGAAGTAGATGACAAATACGAGCATCCTGCGAAAACCAATTCTGTTGTTAACTAATTTGAATAAAAATATGTTGAACAGTGAAAGGAAGAATGCATACCAAGTCATGGAAGCCCCATCCGTGCTGTGTCAGAAATCTGACGGGAGACCTGATGTACCAGCCTGCATAATCCATCTGATCCATCAAATGAAAGCGTACTGTCCCTGCCCCTCGCAACTGGGACTCCCATCGCCTGTCCCATAACGCAACATATCTCGCATGGTAGCTCCTCCAATAAAAATCTCTCTTCCCTGACATCCTCAGGGAATGCAATGAATCCAACTGACTGGGTGGGTCAGGAACTGGCTGAAGGAATCCAAACTGTCTCATAACCCTATCCGTCTGATGCCACTCTACTATATGAAAATGAATCAGTGGAACCACGCAAGAGTCGATATCAAGCATCACTGTACAGTATGGGGGCAGACTCTGAAGGATATCATCTGTATATGGCATCCATGTAATCCGAAAGAAAAAATGAATAATCAATTAATAAATGAATAGATTTACAGTAAAGAGTAAATATTTAACAATATAAATAATAATCACTTACATCGTCTGGTCGAATGCTGTCTAGCATAAGTCTGTAGGCGTGAACATCATGTCTGGGAGAATCTGAATGTCGATGCGTCTGACTCCACCTGTAGATAACATTTTTTTTACATTTCATAAAATAATTTTATACAAGTAAGTTAGATATTAGAAAGAATTAATAACATACCAATGTCCACGTGGAGCCTCTGCTACAATATCTATCGGTAATGGCGCACGGGCATGTGGAGCTAAACGAGGTATGTGCTCCCATACCCACATCTGTAGAAGAACCGTGAATCCTGTGATCTGCATCTTATCGATGCGACATGCGCTGCATAGGGCTCTGTATGTATATGATAGGCAGGCAGACCCCCAACTATATCGGCCTTCCTAGTCCAAATCCTCTAAAAAAGCTAGATACATCAGGTGCACAAAAGTAGTAGAGTGGTCAACAAAAAGTGTGCCACTGATCAGCCTCAAAATATATGCGCGTGCAAATCGCAGCACGGTGACATCGTCTGCATCATCTGGTAAATGTGTGAAGTGCTGGTCTAACCAAGGCATCCGCAATCTACCACCGACGATGGTCCTGCCATCATCCTGGACCTCTATGCCCAGAAGTCTATGAACAAGCTTAGGAAAATCTGATGGAACTCGGCCTATCAAAGCATGTCTGTCGATAGGGAGGCCCAACATAATAGCCACATCCTGCAATGTAATAGTCATCTCCCCCTCACTGAAATGGAAAGTATGCGACTCTGGTCTCCATCTCTCAACAAGTGCGGTAATGAGCTGATGATCAAGAAACGTGAAGTCGCACATCGCTACTCCATAAAATCCAGCTTGATGAAGATGTGGGACGATATCGGGAGGTGGTGCAGTATGATGGAAATGGTGAGATCTACGTACACTCAAGGGAGCCACAGGACGTCCCTCTAAAAGCAGTGGTGATACATGAGTAGCCTGAGATTTAAGCAATGGAAAACCTGCCATCTGCACACATGATATTATAGTTACTTATTAATAGTGGAATCATGATATATTCATTTTTATTTGGTGTCACAATCAACATTAGCCTAGTCTCACAATCAACATTAGTTAAGGATGCTCAGACACTCAGATGCCATTACTAAAACTAGACATCTTATAAGAAAACCATAATTTAAAACTGAAAAATTAATTATTTCTTCTTATTTGTGAAATTACGTTTGTTAATTTATCCATTATCCATTAAATAACCATCAACATTATTCCACATTAAAAATTTACAGGAAAAAGTGAAAAATTAATTATTTCTTCTTATTTGTGAAAATACATTTGTTAATTTATCCATTATCCATTAAATAACCATCAACATTATTCCACATTAAAAATTAACAGGAAAAAGTAAAAAACTAATTATTTTTTCTTATTTGTGAAATTACGTTTGTTAATTTATCCATTATATATTAAATAACCATTAACATTATTCCAAATTAAAAATTAACAGGAAAAAGTGAAAAACTAATTATTTCTTCTTATTTGTGAAATTACTTTTGTTAATTTATCCATTATCCATTAAATAACCATTAACATTATTCCACATTAAAAATTAACAGGAAAAAGTGAAAAATTAATTATTTCTTCTTATTAGTGAAATTACGTTTGTTAATTTATCCATTATCCATTGAATAACCATTAACATTATTCCACATTAAAAATTAATAGGAAAAAGTGAAAAATTAATTATTTCTTCTTATTTGTGAAATTATGTTTGTTAATTTATCCATTATCCATTAGATAACCATTAACATTATTCCAAATAGATCAAGTTCCTAAGTAACTATAGAAACTTCCACAATAGGTTATTCAACCACAACCTCTTCCTCTTAGTCTTTTACTTCTTCTCATCCTCATCCTCTATTTCTTATTCTTCTTCTTCATCATCGACACCAACCACAACCTCTTCCTCTTAGAGAAGGTACACAGACTCGATCATGGATGATGAGATTTGGAACTCTGTCCTGCCACTTGGGGACATCTCTTACAAGTATGTCCTTCTGCGTGGCAGATACTGCATCGTATTCTCCCTCCTCGTTGCCGAGGCCAATCCATCTCATTTTTGATGCGAGTTGACTTCGGTCTTCCTCGAGGCCGCAACCTAGTAGCATGAAGCCAATAATTTTAAAAATGAAACACATTAAAAAAATTATAAATGATACCCAAACCGACTTATGAAAACCTGGAAATATCAGGGACGATGGTCGGTTGATCAGCAGGCAATGTGATAGAATAGAAGTCACCAACAGGCATCCAAGCAGCACTATAACAGTTAACCAAAGTGCTCATGTGATACACCGTGTCAACATATTGCTCCCATGATATATTTACCGAAGCATAAGCTGTAATAACATGTACACATGGATATCTCAATGCCTGAAAGCTGCCACAATCATAGTACCTGTTATCCAACATCACGACAAACACTCCTCCATTAGTGCATGCACCCTGGTCGTAGCACTTTCTTACCCGAAAACTCCTCTTTTCCCTATCAAAGGATATAACATTCCATCGTGAAGCCTCATTCCGTATCCAGACAATATCAGTTTGAAAATGCTGAGTAAAAAGCATTCCATTTTCCATCCTCTGGTAGGCCTTTTGGGACCGGTCAAAAAAGTAGTGAACACATCTAAAAAATGTCTCTTGCACTAACCCTGTGATTGGGAGTTTGCGCACACCCTTGAGGACCCCATTGACGCACTCCACTATATTAGTGGTCATATGCCCATATCTCATGCCACCATCGTATGCTAATGACCATTTTTCCTTTGAAATTTGTACCATATATTCATATACCTCTTCATTAACTGTTCAGATCTCTTCAAGACGTCGATCAAAACTTTCTTGTTGGGGTTCATATGCTGAAAGCATAACATAATAATGTATTAAAATGGATAGTAAATTTTGTTAAAAAAAAGAAAGTTTAGAAAACCATACCCAATTTGAGGATCGCCTTCTTTATGGCCTCATCTCTAAACTGCTTATGCACATTACTTGCAATATGTCTAATGAAATAACGGTGATAAGCATTCGGCTCAGTCCAAGAAACCCCATCACTACTCACGACCTCTATAATCACTCGATGACGATCAGATATCAGACACACGCCCTGTTTCTGCATGACATGAACACGTACACATGCCAAGAACCAGCTCCAGCATTCAAAATTTTCTTTTTCAACAACAGCAAAAGCAAGTGGCAGAGGAGCAAGATTACCATCCTGTGTGGCAGCAATGAGTAGAACACCTGTATACTTTTCAGAAAGGAATGTGCCATCTACCTGAATAAATTGTTTACAAAAGGGAAATGTAGCAATGCACGGTCTGAATGCCCAAAAAATCCTATTGAACTTCACCTTTGACCGATCAACTAGATGATTTTGGGAAACATACTCAACACTGTCCAACTGATAAACAATATGATTATTGAGAGACAACAATTCCATAAGCTGTGGCAACAACGCATAAGACTCATCCCAATCACCATACACTTTTACAATGGCTTTCTGTTTTGCATTCCAAGATTTGTTGTATGATACCTTATAGTTATACAACTATTGAATTATTTCCTGAATAAGGGCAACAGGAACATCTTGAATTGTTCGTATCATCTCAAAAATAATAGTAGATATAAACTCTGCATCAAGAGAAGAGTGATCTTGTGCCAAGCTGGGATGCAGACAAGTGTGTGGGCCTTCTAATTTGGTTATCTTCCAACATCCATAACATTTATCAAATAGTGCTCTTAATCGAAATTTACATTCCGACCCATATTTTTCAAAACGAATGAGATATTTGGTCTTCTTTGACTCATAAACCACAAATGTGAAATGTCGCTCAATGTGGTATTGCTTTATCACATTTTTCATGACCTGTTTACTTTCGAACTCCTGCCCAACATATATGGCATTATCATTTGATGCAGGCATATTCCCTATAATGCAAGGGAATTCAGAAGCTAGTGTAATGACATCCCAATCAAAAGGTTGTTCACGAGACATTCCTCCAACTATGGAACTCAAAACTGAAGGCTGATTACCACTAACTGGTGGATGTAGCGGATGTCTGTCTCTCAAAGGAACCACAGAAGGTTCATTTCCAACCACATCATCTCATGCTGACTCCCCAGATTCTTCTTCCTCAGATAAACTTTCTTGCACTATATCAGCACAGAAAGGGATGTCATCTACATTTCCTTCCAAATTTTGATGATCTTCCTTATTACATTCTTCCACAGGAGTCGTATGAGAAGGAGGCAATGAAGAAGACTGCTGTGAAGGACCGACTTCTATAGAGGTCACAAAGCATGGTTCTGTAGTAATCGATTGCACCACATCAATATCAGAAATGACAATAAATAATTCCATCAAAACATTAATACACTGTTTCCTGAATAACTGAGAAGCCTCCATCCAATCCTCATCATCGACTATAGGGTAGTCGCTGTGCCACATACGCTCAGGATATTGAAGATGTCAGTATCTAATTGAAGTGATTGCTTGTCCTGCACTCAATTTTAACCGACTATGAATCTTATTACGAACTGCATCCAATGTCATACAACCATGGAGATTTACCACTTTGACAGGTGGCACACTGTAGCTAAAACCCTGCTCGGTACAAATTACCTCACCGTTGCAATATATTTGAGCAGACATAATTACCTATTAAAAAAATTTTAAAATATTATACACTACATTAAAATTTTAAATTATTTAATTTGGTTTTGAATAATTGATTATCTTGAGACTTTTTTATGTATTGATTTATCACTGTTAAGGTATAGTGAATGTGATTTTAGCACAAAAGCAAATTTAATATAATGTTTCATAATGTTTTATTACTTATGAATATATAATCATGACTTGATCTTGAGACTTGCGATTAGTTTATCATTATCTGATAAACTAACCACAATTTATATGGGTAAACTCCTGTCTCTATTATCAAATATTGCAGCAACCGCCAATCTCCTGTCAAAAAGCAAAGCCTCCTCTCGAACGAGTTCTCAAATGCCTCTTCGTCGACACCTCTTCGGGGATGCCTCTTCATCGACACCTCTTTAGGGCGTCAGTCTTTTAATTACAAATTTACTCACATGCATGTGAGAGGGTCTAGGGGTATGAAATACATAAATTAATTTAAACGGACACGCAGGTCCTTACACTTACTGAGAGATGACTCGCTGGTCATCAATACCGAAAAAATGCAATTATAACAAATTGAATAACAAAATACACAAAATAAAACATGAAATTTCAATTATGCATGGTCGGTCATCTCAAGATCAGTCATCACTCATACTGTGTTTTTTGGTATATTTATTATATTATCCGTATTATATAAAATCTATATTAAATACTACACCTCTTTTACAAAAATTTAACTTCATGTATATATATATATAATTATTAAAAACATTAAATAAATTTTATTATAACTGATCTAATTGAGATTTACATAATAAACACTTTTGTTATTTTAAATTTTATGAAATCGTAATGTTTTTTGGGAATTCGTCTACTTTTAAAAATATAAGTAAATATATTTTATACTTTATTGATTAAAAATATTATTACTAGTAAATAAAAGTAATTTAATTTACACTTACATCAAAACAATCCATTAAAATAAATTTCTCTAACATAAATTACTTTTTCTAAACATTAAAAATTTTAGACATAATATAAAACATTCAATATTTAGACAACAGACATTCAAGAAATTAAATCATACGAACATTCAACATCAAGAAAATTAAATCATACAAAACATTTCATGCATAACATATGAAATAAATAAATCATACACACAATTAAACATACAAATGAAATAAATAAACACAATTAAACATACAAATGAAATAAACATTTCATGCATAACATATGAAATAAATAAACCACACACACAATTAAACATACAAATTAAATAAATAAACACAATTAAACATACAAATGAAATAAATAAACACAAATAAACAATTAAATTATTAAATAGAAATTTTACCTCAATAAAATCATCAAATATTTGTTGAGAAAGAATTTCTGTAGAGCTTCGCAACAAAAACCATAGGAGAACAATGGGTATTGGGGGGGACCCTTCCTTTTATAAAATATCTTGTCCGGATGCGTGAACGGCGTTCATGCATCCTTCAGTTCGTCCGTGAAGGATGTGTGAACGCCATTCACACATCTTTTCCCGTGCAAGGATGCGTGAACGGCATTCACGCTTCCTTTAGTTGGTAAGCAAAGGACGTGTGAACGCCGTTCACACATTACTGTCGGGGTCCGGGATGCGTGAACGCCGTTCACGCATCCCGGACCCATTTTTAAAAATATCCGAACCCTAACCCCTTTTATCATATTTTAATTTTTTAAAAACCCAGAAAAAAAAATTACTCATAATTTAACCTTAATCATTGTAATTAAATTTAATTACATTCAATAATAATTTTTTTAGAAAATAAATTTGCTCTTATTAGACATTATAAATTATTATGATTAAAAATATAGAATATATTATTCAAAATTACAATCATAGAAATGTCATAAATTAATTTCAAATTCATCCTTAAGTGGGATGATAATGTGAGTTTTTTAATAAAAAATTCCCAAATGTTTGCTATGTTTTCCTATAATTCATTTCTAGGTGAATTTGATTCAAATAAAATGAATTGTATTAATTGATAAAATTAATATATAATTATTCTTTAAAACAAATTATATTTATAATTTAACCTTATAAATAACTTAAATAAAAAAAGAGTTTTGAACTAAAATTCAGTATTTTTAACAATTCATTAAAATCTAAAATGTTTTAGAAAAGTATCAAAAATTAATACTAATATAATTATTAGATTTAACATTTATATATTATATTTAATTTTTCATATTAAATCGAATGTTTCAGTACTCATATTTAAAATTGGTTCTCAATTAAATGATAGTAAAAATTATTTATTAAAAATACAGTATTTTATGTATAAAATTGGGTTTGTTTTTATCTTAGGCCTATAAAATATTTTGGACTATATTAGAAATATATTATTTAATATATAACATATATATTTTATTTAAATAATTCACTAATTAGAAGTGATTATGTTTATTAAAATAAAAATAATTTGGAAGCCTAAAAATAAATAAATTTTTATTTATATAAAACTGGTTCTTATTTCCGTTTCTTATTAATTGGTAACACATGGATTAATTTTATATTTTTTTAAACCATAAATTTTCATTATTTAGTTATTAAAATTAAAACTTTCTTGTTTATATCTTCTTATATTAAATAATATTATTTTAATAATATATTATTGTTCGGTAAAACTCGTTCTTGATTGTAACACAAGACATCAAAGTATATTGCTCTTGCATGTAATGCATGCTAACATGGTGTTTCATAAATGGAAATATATAGAATATATTTTAAATGTTAAATATATTATAAAGTATCTAGTTATTATATTCCCTTATTCACTTAGTGATTAATTTCATACACACTATTGAATAAGAGGTTCTTACTTTTGAATTTAGGGGTGTTAGATTTTCCTGAACTTAATTAAATTGCAAACTCTCAATTGAAGCTTGTTCTTGGGGATAGATTGATTGATATTTACTTTGTTGAAATCCCAAATTTTGAGAAGGGTTAAAAAAGTATCCTCTACAAATTAGATAAGTGGATGTATAAGGGTCATATGTAATAACATATAACTAGGTCTCTAAGTAGGAGAATACCAGTGGCATGTAGAGATATGTAATTGGAGGAAAAGCGTAAAATAATTACAGGTAGTGAATGATTTCATATTTCAAAAACAATTGAATGACCATTAGAATGTTGAGGACCTAAAAGGAAAAAATATATTTTGGATTTATGATACAATTGGTCAAATATAAATTAATCTATTAGGATAACATTTTATTTCTAAGTCATTTTACAATTGTTGGGTAATTATTTTAATACCTAAGAATATAAGGAAATTTATTTATCTTGTAAATTTTAAATTCTTATGAACAATTCCAACTTTTAGTTTTACTTAGATAAAATTAAAATTTAACCCCTACATCACGGAATGAATATAAAAAATAATTATCATTGCTACTTTAAGAACTAAAATAAACATTTAACGGATCATAAGAACCATAATAGAAACAGTGTAAAGAATGAATATTTGTCTTTAACTGACTTCCAAAACCAATATGGTTAATAAATTAACCTATAATCCTCACAAGTGATACTACCGCTTCATCATTTATATTTATTCATCTATACATTTTTACTAAAAAATGAAAATTTTACCAGGGCATTGAGTAGGTCATTGGTTGGAATAAAACCCTTATTGTCCTTCGATCATGGGTTCAGGACCCAAGATGTTTCCAGACATGATAGTTTGCCACTCATCTTACTATTTTCATTTTCTGAAAAAAACTAATATAATTTCAAAAATAAACATGATGAACATTATTGAAATAAGGTTAGTAAATAAATATCCTTTCAATAATGGTTTTCAATACATCCTCACTATAAAAATTCATTGTCTACTTATTTCAACATCAATATTTCCGTAGTATATATTTTATCCTCTAGAAGACATAATTTTTTTGGTTTATGACTAGGTTTCCCACACTTAAGACAAATAAATATAAATTATCTCATAGGATGAGATTATTTTCCTTTCATAAAACTTTTTATTTTCCTTATAAATACTTTCCTTTATGTCCTTATTTACAAAATATAAAGAATTTACTTATTCTTCTGAGACACTTTCCTTGTTTTCTCCTTCCAAAATTATCAAATATAGGAACTCGAGCATTGTTTTGTTTATGGTCTTTACCACTCGTTCCCATAGAGACCTTTATCCTTTTCTTATTCTTTATGTTCAGGAGTTGACAAATATATTTATATTTAATCATATTTTGGGTAAACTAATTAGGAATAAAAAAATATCCTTTTATCCTATCAACACATAATTTGGTTTCTCATTTTAACCACATTTTCCTTAATGTTTGATGTCAACTTGATTCATTCATGTTCTAGATATTGACTAAACAAGAAATAATAGCATGAGAACCAATAGTCATTTTGAGAAAAGCGTATAATTATCATTAAGATATCAAAATCATGAAACATTATTTTTAAATATAAAAAACCATCGGTTTAACCATAATTATTCATTTTCCATATCCATTCAAAATAGTCATATTTTTTTGTATAGAAAAGTTTACTATACTATTAAAATCTCCCTGGGAGTGCCAAACTTGGTGTGTAGTAAGGCCAGATGTCATATACCAGGTTACCCAGAGTCAGGCTCAGAACACCTTGTCGGAGTTATTACTCCTAGTTACATCTTTTCTAAAACCACATCTATTTGTAGTATCCAGACATGGATGTATTTTTAGTAAGACCTACATAATAGTTACCTTACCAAAATTAATGGATGTTCTTATATACTTATCCTCAAATTCTACCATAAGGTTATGCTATATAATATAGGGTTTCCTAAATCTAGTTCCCATGGTTTCTACTAAACTTCCCCTAATACCAACTATAGTGACATGACCCTATATAGTTCAAAGACATTGTCTTAAATAAATTACATTGGAATGATTAAAAAGAATCATATCCCAAAGTACTGGGAGTTTAGTTGTCTTGGTAAACCAGATATAAACAAGAGAAAAGAATAAACTGATTATAACATATTATTTCATCTTTCAAAATAATTAACATCAAGTATAGAATTATTCTATATAGTAAATCTTTATATACCATTCATAGTACACTTCATGGATTCTAGGTTAAAGAAATATTTTATTGGTGACATGAAATGCTCAGTATGGGAAATCATAAAGAAGAATCAATAATGAATCAATGAGAATAAAAATTATGATATGATAAATAACTAAAATCATATTCTATATAGTCAATAAAATGGGAGAGAAGTGCATAAATAATATGGAGTGTTAATAACTAAAAACACATTAAATTAAAATAATTATACAATGAAAAATAAATATTGAAAGTTAGGAAACTAAAACAAGTTCCACTTAATCAATGAACTAAAAATGAAATGTATTCGTAGATATGTTGATGAAAAATTTTCATGGATGAATAATAACTGAATCTATATTGAGGGAAATTATTTCTTAATAAACGTCATGTCTAAGTAACATGAAAACCTATACTGTTAAGACCTTACACAAGATGGTTTAAATCTATGTATAGAAAGCCATTTAATTTCTGCAACTTATGAGAACCTTTTAATGAATCAATGATCTATATAAATTATAGTCTTTACATATCATTACATGTGAAAATAATTCCTTATATTGAATAATTAAAATAAATAATATGCCTTATCAGATATCACTATTGAATAAAGAATATGGAATTATAAATATTTCCCCATATAATCATTTAACTATAAATGTATACACCATAGGTAAAATGGTATACAGTTTAATAAATAGTAATATACCAGATAAATGAAATTGATAATTAGGGTAAATTCAATGTAAAATGATTATAAAAGATAAAATATTTCAAGGGTAATAAAATATGATTCAAGGGAGTGAATGTGAATAATATCCTTATCTAAAACAATAATAAATAATCTATAGGAATAATAATGATTGTATCAATTCAAAAAATCCCTCTTTGAGTAAAAATAATGGTTTTTTATTTTTTATAAATAGAAATACTATAAAAATATCTTTTAAATGAATTATTGAAGAAAATATCCTTCTATTTTAAAAATCATTATGAAAAAAAATTAATTCATTATAAATTTTGAAAAAAAAATTAATTAAAATGTAACCTTTTAGACTCGAAAATTAAGGTTCAAAGAAATTATGGCGAGTAAATGTGTACTTTTCATATAAGGTCAAAGTACATTCCTTCTACATGGTAAGAAGGTTTATAAAATTCCTTGTTGGGAAAGAGATGTGAACACTACTTTTAAAATAATGGTAAAATATAGAAATTGTAAAATAGCTTTACCAAACCATTTTGAAATAATTTTTGAAAATATTTTAATAAATCATGATTTTATATGAAAATAGGTTCTCCGACTAAAGATAGAAACAAATGCAGGTTTTCATAAAAACATTTTCCAAAACATATTATGTACCAAAGAGTGGAGAAATGCACTAAAACATGAAAATGGTCCTGAATTACTAAATTAGTTGAAAATAAAATCTATTATTGAAAAATGATAATTTAAATAAATTTAATAAAAATAAAATTCAAATATTTTTAAATATATTATTGAGTAAAATAATATTTAATCATTCTAAAGTGCCCCATACTAATTTGAAACATTTTAAATAATAAGCCTCATGAAGGAATAATATTAAATGGGTGTTTTAAATACCATTAAGATAATGGAATTCAAGAAATAATACATAATAATGGTTAGTATACACAATACACAAATGAAGTAATTTATGAAAATACATTTATCTCACATAAGTAAAAAAGTGAAGAAAATCTTTTACCTTTAGTTTAATTTTGGGTGAATGTCCTTAAACATGATCTATAATAAACATAGTTTAATTATATACATTCTTTTGAACTTCTTTTATGTTTATAATTAATTTTATTTCACTTATTACCATGTTCAATACAACTAATTAAAAAATTATGTTTACATTAGGTGTTTTGAGCAAATTCTATTTTTGAGTCAAAAACATCTTTGATAGGTCAACTGTAGTCGAAGGATCATAATATTACATATGTAGAATAATAATCATGATAGAGTTTTTATATTTATACATCAATTATACATTTAAATTTAATAATTATATATATTCATGAAAAATTAATCAATGTTACAATCATGGAGATGGTTGGTCATACGTACGCATAAGCAGCATTCTGATTTTTCAATTATCATTATTATAATAAGGTAAGTAACATGTTATCTTTCCATAAGGAAAATTATATCACAAATTAAATGTCATATAATTATATATACTTATTTATATATACATAATTCTTGTGGCATAAAAGGATTTACATCGTGTTGAGGACGTGGTAGCCCACACATCCACGAACGATGTTATCACATTTTAAGTGTGTGAAAGGTTAATGAAGAAAATAATATATATTATATTTAAACAAATACAATTATTTAATAAATATAATATTGAATTTTTTATTTTACATATATTTAATTAAATCCATACTTTATAAGCTCCATGTATAGTGTGAATGAATCACATCACTTTGAAGGGTCGGTAGTCCAAACTTCCACAAACGATGTTATCATATACCCACAAAATCTAGTGCATAAAAGTATGTTTTAAAAGAATTAAATAATAATAAAGAAATAATAAATATAAAATATAATATATATAAACATATTTTCCATTATAATCTCCATCCTGAGAGGTGGCCAATAAATAATGAACAATCATTATTTCGTGAGGCGGTACATCATCATTCAGATAAACAGTATGTTCATCACCCATTAGATGGAGGTCAATGTAAGTGTAGATAGAAAACATAATACAAAATCATCAAAGTATATTGATTATATTGGTTTTATTATATAAAAATTATTTAAAATTAATTGAATGGGTGGAGGAGTAAACGAACAGAAAAAGATCATTTGAAAGCATTACCAAAAAAATTGGGTAACTCATTTTGTTTAATATTGAAAGGATTCCTTGGTAGGATTTAAGATGAAAGGGTGGATTCAATGTAATGGGGAGAAATTTTGGAAAACTATTTGGAAATATATTGTTCATACCTAAATGGTTTGAGAGGTGCGTGTAATGCGGAGATGTGATTGCCTTTTTAGTGGAGGATGAGTGGCACTCTTGTAATATTTTGACAAAGGAATTCTCCCCACATTTTTATTATTGAAAGTGGATCTAATAACAGTCCCAATTCTTGAAAATAGTGTATAGGGTTGACATATTTACATCCAATATCTCTTGGAAAATTTTATAGGTCGTTTTGGGCCATATGGTTAAGGTATATTCCCTTATTAAATTTAATATAGTGTAATCATTGAAATTAATTTTAATTATTTTACTAATATTTTAGTAAAAACGAATTTTTTCTTATTATAAATTATAAATAATTATTTGAACTAATATTGAATCCAATTTTCCAAATTCCAAGCATAGTAGTGGAAAAAATTAATTTAAAATCCATCTTGTAGGTTGGGCGACAATGCAGGTATTTAAAGTAAAGATGTCTGAATGTTTACGTTGTTTTTAATAATAAAATTAAAAGTGTATTATATTAAAATAACATAACTTGTATTAGTTAATAAAAATATTATATAATTAAACATTAAACCCAATTATAATTATATTCTAACATTATAAATAAATTACACGTCACATCAATTTTGAACGAAAATTGTTTGTTTTAAACTATTAATTAAAAAATGAAATGTTTTAGAAAAAAATAAAAAAAATCACCCAGACATAAGTATTATGTTTCAGTATAAAATATGAATTTTATTTTTAAAAATTAAATAAAAAGTTTTAGAAGTTATATTTTTATTGGGTTCTCCATGAAAATTCTGAAAAATTCCTTAATAAAAATATAGTTTTTATGCATAAAATTTGGTTTGTTTTTATCTTAATCCTATTAAATATATTTTATGAATATCAAAAATATTTTTTAAAATATTTAACATATAAATTTTACATAAATAATTAAATAATTATAATTAATTATGTTTATTATGGTTTAACTCATTTGGAATCATAAAAATAAATATATTTCTTTTTATATCAAATTGGTTCTTATTTAAATTTATCATTATTATGTAACCTAAGAATTAATTTTATATTTATATAAACCATAAATGTTTATAAGATAGTTATTAAAATTCATAATGGATACTTTACATCTTATTATATTAAATAAAAATGTTTTAATAATAAATTCTTTTTTTTAAAACTCAGTCATGCGTGTAAAGAAATCCTTCGAAGAAGGTCGCTCTTATGAGTAATACTTACTAAACCGGTTTTGTATGAATTGAAATATATAAAATCTATTATTAATGATAAATATATTATAAATAATCGAAATATTATAGTCCTTTACACGCTTGGTTTAACATTTTATACATGGTATCGAATACAAGGCTCTTAATTTAGAATTGGGGTGTTGAAAAATTGAATATAGTTGAGAGATTAGATTCAAATCATAGGGAACAAATTTCTGTTGAGTCCTTCATTCATCAATGACCACCTTATTTTTTTGGATCTCCCAAAACAATGATTTCTAAATAATGAATACTATCTATAGAAAAGATATTTTCTTTGCTCTATTGTCCAGATCAAGAGAAAGTCACCATGGCAGTATACTGCTTAAAAGGAGAACCTCACTAGTGGGGGAAACTTAATTAAAACATGAATTCGAGAAGATATATTCATGTTATTGAGTGGGAAGTATTATAGGGAATCAATTTCAATAAATATTTCCCCCATTTTATGTTAATTAAAATAGAAATGAAATTTATATAGCTGAAGAAAAAGGAAAATGAATTGGTGATGAGCTATGAGATGAACATTTCATTACTTTATCGATACACCTATATCTTTTTTGTGGATCATAAGGGAAATGATGATAGATTATTCAGTGGATTGATACGCCATTTTTTTGAAGAATATATATATTCAAGAAAATTTTATCTATGAGGATCCATTGTAGAGTGTAATGAAGGTTGAATTGGAGTTTGGAGATATGAAATGGTCACGTAGATTGAATGAATATAATATATTAGTGGATCCAAACATAGGGAAGAAAATTGAACATGATAGAAGATGAAATAAATCAAAACATCTCATGTGGAAAAAATGTTGGAATAAGAATTTGAGGAACTGAGTTCAGGGGAGTGGAATATGCACAAAGGTAGAAGAGATGTGCATATACCTGAGGAATTTTGTGTTGAGGTGTAGCCTCAAATTATCACCACAAAAGAAAAAGGGATGATGTTTTATGCCAAAATAGATGTTCAATTCTTCAATTGTGGATAACATGGTGAATTTTCCATTGAATTTAAAAATCATAAGATAATGGGGGGATCTACTATCAATCTCCTCATATGCCTAAAGGGCAGGGTCAAGCATTTGCTATCTCAACAGCTGAAGTAGAGGCTAAAAATTATGCGGAGATAGGTACACCAGTAGTGATCTCAAAGAGTAAAATCACATGGTTTCATTTTGGTTCTATTAATTCATTTATTTCATCCATGTTAAAAAATAGTATATAATTAATCCTTGAACTTATAGAAGTATATTTATCTATCAAGATTATTGGAGTAATTATCATAGCATAAATAATGTATTAAACCTCTGATTTTATCACTGGAGTATACAATCTCATAAATAATCCAATAGTAATTACCATGGTGGAGTTCGAAACTATACTAGGGGTGTAATGGATCTCAAACTATAATAGTAAGCTCATGTTAAGAAGAAAGAAAATTTCAGTAGTCTTGAGTGGAAAACCTATAGACATTTTCAAAGGAATAATATCCTAGCATGAGATTTTCCTAAGATCCCCTCGCAAAGCCTTCTTTATTGATATGAGCGGTGAAGAGGGAGAAGGAAATGAAAGTATAAATATAAGGGATTTTCTTGTAATTTAAAAATATATTGATGTATTTATATAATACATTCATTAGCCTCCACTAGGAAGAGAGGTAGATTTATTTATTGAACTCATACTTGGATCCAAGCTAATATCAAAGACCCTATATAGAATGAAAAATACAGAGTTAGTGTAACTAAATAAAAAACATCAAGATCTATTGGAAAATGAATTTATCTAACCAATTGTTTCACCCTAGGGATAAATTATTCTATTCTTAATGAAGAAGGATGAATCCATGCAGCTATGTATTGAATATAGAGAACTAAATGGGATCACAATGAATAAAAATTACCCTCCCATAATGATTTTTTATTTAATCAATCATATTCATGGGGATCAATTCATCTCCAAGATTGAACCTCGATCACTGTATCTTGAATTGAAGACTAAGAAGGAATATATTCCAAAGACTTCCTTCAGAATAAGATATAATAATTATGAGTTTATTATTATTCTCTTCGACCTGACTAATTATCTAACTATATTTATGTATTTGATTTATTAAATCTTTAAATACTAACTTGATAAATTAATGGTAGTTTTTATTAAAGATATTATGATGTATTCCAAAATTATTGAGGTGAATGGGGATCACCTAAGGGTTATTTTGGGAACACTAAGGTAGACTAGTATTTTTTTTAAATTTATAAATTGTGAATTCTAGTTACAACATGTTGAATTATTGGGGAACATTATAAACAATAAAGGAATTGTATCTGATCATATGAATAAAAAGTCTATAGATGAGTGGACTTATCCCAAAATTGTAACTAGGATTCCTATTATCCTTATTTTAAAAGGATATTATAGGAGTTTTTTTGAAAAACCTTTCATTATGTTCCAATCCACCAGCCAATTTAACTCAAAAAGAGGATGTGTTTATCTATACATAGGAGTGTAAATAATGTTTCCATCAAATGGATAAGTGATTGTTCACTATAACTATGTAAAATCTAACATATGATAGAGAAGGATTCATTATTTATAGTGATGTATCTCTGAAATTTATTAGGTGAGTCCTCATGGAAAATGACATGGTGTTTGTTTGTGGATCTCAGTAGTTAAATCCTCATGAGTAGAATTATCCTATACATGACCTGGATCTTTCAATTGTTAATTTTTTCTATAAAAATATTGAGGAATTATTTTTTGGGTTAAATATATATATATACATAGAAAACCAATGTTTTTTTATATATTTTCACTCAAAAGGAATAGAATATGTGATAAAGGAGGTGGTAGTGACTTTATAAAGAATATGATTGTTCAGTCTATTATTAGCCTAAAAGAGAAAACTATGTTTCTAATGAATTAAGTTGGAAATACCCTATTATGATAGAAATGATGAGTATTGAATGAGATATTTTGATTAAAACTCTAGTACAATTGTACATGGGAATAGTAATGGAAGGGCCATCATCAACCCTATCCAAAAATATTTCTCAAAAATCATTACTAGAAAATATCTGGAAGAAACAAATAGAAGAACCCTTTTTATAAAGTAATATAGTGTCTTGGAAGAATGAAAAGCTTATTTAGTTCAATATTGATCAATATTATGTATTGAAATTTTATACATGGCTCTATGTTCCATCTATCCCAAGGATAAAGGAGTTAAAGGATGAAGCCCATAACTCTAGATTATCTATCAATCATATATGTACTAAGATGTATAGGGAACATCAGGATCATTAATTGTGGGATAATATGAAAAGGCATATTATTGAATAATCTTAAAGGTGATTGGTATGTCAAGAAGTGAAGGAAGAGTGAAAACTTCCAAAACAGGTATTGCAACCACTACACATACCAATATGGAAGTGGGACAATATAAATATTTACTTATTATTGGCCTCATAGGAACATCAAAAGAAAAAAAATGATATGGATTGTAGTGTATTTTCTCAAAAATACTGTAGCGCCCCGACCCCAGTTACCCAGAGTCGGTGCCTTATTGCGTAGCATTGGCATGATCACAAAAGATCAATTTTCGAAAGACCGATTAGTTTACTATCCTTGGAATCAGTATATACATTCATAAGTCTTACATTACATCATAAAGAAAAACAAAACTACAACATATTCTCTTCATATCCCCTCATATTATCTCTACAGGTCATTCATAATATACTTCTTCACATCCTGGAAAAATTAAAACATTGAAATGGGTGAGCTCAGATGCTCAATAAGGATAACAATATAGCGGAATCTTTCATAAATAAACATTAACATTTAAGGCAATGTATAACTAAAACAAAATCCTTTTAAACATGAACTTTAGCATAATATGGAAAAAGTAATATGAAATAATGCCATTTACTTACTCAAATGGATATTCTACTAGTCGAATAGTCACATGAAATATCAATAACCACTTTCATAATGATGGAATGCATAATGCCAGACTATCATAACCACGTAGTCAAGGCCTCGTGCCAAGACCACAAATATGATTTTTGTCAAGTCCTCGTGCCAAGACACTAGTTTGTCTCATGAGACCTACCGATACATCGAGGAGCTATAGCGGGCTCCACCCGCCACTTATTAAGTCTAATGCATTCCTCATATTAACAGGTTTAAACATTTCATAAACCATAACATAATCGTATCACATAAAACATGAATAAAGGAAACATAAAAATTCAACATTTCAATCACATGATATCAATACAACACATTGATATAATAAAAACCTTATCAAAACCATTTTCAATACCAAAATAAAAGAAAATTAAAACTTGGTTTTTATTTTTCATTTAAAAAAGTTATGGCTTGTAGAGGAAGACGAACTCAAATAATGGTTACAGAGGCGGAGAAGTCGTTGTCGCCGCATATGTACGACAAGAAAAACATTCCTTTTTTTCGTTTAGTAAAACGATTCGTATAAAAATATTCCTTTTGAATAAACATAAAATTCAAAGGGGTTTATACACTGTATAAAATAAATTTGTGTATAAAACAAAATATGCCTCAATGAATGGAGATTGAGACAAAGTACCTTACAAAGATAATTTTTTTAAATAAAATAGATATATTATGTGTATTAAATATAAGTAAACATAATGAAATTACAAATACCGGATAGGATATAATAATATCATGACATAATTTGAAAGTAGGAGATTAACCCAAAGAATAGAAATTGGGTTAAGAAGTTCCTTTACCTCGTGTCCGACTTGACTCGACCACTCTTTAACCTCCTGAATAATAAACTAGAGTTATTCTCTACCTTCTTAAGAACATTTTTCAAGTTAATTATTCCTTTTATATCACTTATTACTGTGTCATGAGCATTATGTAATTATTTATGTTTATAACAGTCGTTTTGTCGATCTTAGGTACTTGAGTCAAAAATAAACTTCTTATAATTACACTTTGTTAATTGGGTAATATATCCATTATATAATTATATTCATGATTTATATATCATATACATCATATATATCCACTATATACATTCATTTATAATATTACATAACATTTAGAGGTAAGAAATGAAATGCACCGTTCATGGAGACGGTAAACCGTACGTACGCATGAACGCTACATTCATTTCTATTTCGTATTTAATGGAATGAAGTTATAATAATATAAAGTTATAATATAATTCCAGTATAATATAATGTATAATACCATTTACTCCATCCTTTATATATCCCACATATGTCAATAACGATTCAAATCACGTTGAGGGGGCGGTAGTCCGCACTTCCTAAAATGAGATTATCGCGTTTACCCATAATGGAAATCATAAAGTATGCCATAAATGAGAAATAAAGAAGAATAATGAAAACATAAAAAAAATATATATATCATATATGAAAATAGTTTCACCAAAATGGCCACCATTAGAGGTGTTAAAAGAATATTGAACAATCATCGTTTCGTGAGGCAGTATTTCACCACCCATAGAAACAGTCTGTTCTTTAACCATTAGACGAAGGTGTGTGTAATTTTAAACCAAATCCTTATCATAACAACAACCTATTATATTGTAGATACTGTTGTTGTTACAAAAGAAAGGAATAAGAAGAGTTTAAGGGGTTGGAGAATCTAAATAAAACAAAACAACATTAGAGAAGACATTACATTAAAACCGGGTAACTCTTTTTGATTTGAGCCAAAGGATTACTTTGGATGACTTCTGCCCAAAGTGAGGCTTCTAGGAGTAAGGGAGGGATTTTGGGAGAGTATTTGGGCAGAGTTTGGCCAAGCCAAATGGATTGAAGGTGTGAATAAGGTGGTAGTGGTGGGGGACTTTTATAAGAGGAGAGGAGGGGCACTCTTGGAAAGATTGAAATGTTACTTTATTATGAAATGATTTTTTGGATTCTAAAGGTCCCAAACTTATATCTTTTTAGGGTAAGTTGATAGAGGTTCGAAATAGACTCATCCAATATGTTTTTGACAAGTTTACGTCTTATACTTTACATTATCGTTTCATTTTATTTAAATCGTTAATTAATGAGGTAATCACTGCATCATCATGGTGTCATAAATAATTTAATTTATTTAATGTTTAAATATTATGAAAAAAATATAAAGATGTAGGAAATATTTTTATCTTTATAATTAATATTTATATTCAAGAATATGACATGTATTAGCCCATTTAAAAACCGTTTTAGTAAAACAACTCATGTTTGTGACATTTTTATTTTAACATTAAATAAAACGTTTTTTATGTCATTTTCCTACCAAAGTGGCTCCATGGGGTCCCCAAGTTGACCCATGGATTTTATTGGTCGGCCATGACTCATACAATAGGGGTAGGACAAGTGTAATGGTATTTTAATATTTTTATAATATCATGTTTACCTTAAATGTCATTGATTACCTTTAATCACGATTAATTAAACTTAAAAGTTACTATTCAACAAAAAATTATTTTAATACCATTGAACAACATTTTACTTCCTAATGAAAACCATGAATGTTGGATTTTTGAAAATCAAATCACAGAAGTGGTAATGTTTCATTTAAACAAAAAATCAGTTTATTAACTACCACTTAGTGGTTTCACTATTCATCAAAAATTGAAGTTTTTCAAAACAATGCCAAAATTTCACCCTAAGCAATAATTGATATTCCAAATTTAAAAATGATGTCTATTCTAAAAAAGTACAAACATATAAGTTTCATTAATTAATTTTATAATTAATTCCCACTGTCACAACAAATAGCGTGTTTTTAAGAAACAATATATATCAAAAGATTGACAATTGTTTATGTCTAATTTCAAAGTGAAATTAATTATAATGAACACCATTGGATAAAATGGTAAAAATATATTCTAATTATACTTTATAATCACTCAATTGTATAATTTATCACTATAAATTATTTTGATTAAAAAAGTTGTTTTTAAGTATTCTTCACTATTCATAAAAAATTGGAAGTTCTCAGAAAATTTCAAAAATTTCAACTTAGGATAAATCTGATATTCCGAATACAAAAACGAAGTCCATTTTGAAATATAAAATTTATAAAATTTCAAAAAGTAGGTATTAATATTCATAACGACTACTTTGATTGGTTTTGGTGTATGTTAGAACTCAAAGTTGCGTACAACACACGCTACTGTATTATTCAAAGAGAAGTGTGCAATGGAAGTTTGGGGTGTTACATTATCACCTCCTTCAAATAATTTCGTCCTCGAAATTTCAAATAATATCACTGTATAAAAAGACTCAGGGTGATTCTTCATCATAAGTACCTCGGGTTCCCACGTTGCCTCCTCCATCTTATGGTTTCTCCACAGAACTTTTACCAGATGAGTCGTCCGGTTTCTCAGCACTTGTTCTCTTGTATCAAGAATCCTGACGGGATCTTCACAATAAGACAGATCAGGTTCTAGTTCTAATTCATCATAGGTGAGTACATGTGTTGGGTCGGGCATATGTTTTCTCAATAGTGATACGTGGAATACATCATGAACTTTGGAGAGACTTAGCGGCATTGCCAAATGGTAAGCTACATCCCCAATTCGTTCTAGATTTTTGAATGGTCTGATGTACATGGGACTCAATTTACCCTTATTACCGAAATTTATAACTCCCTTCCATGGTGATACCTTCAAGAAAACATGATCTCCTGCCCGAAATTCCAAATCCTTCCTTCGATTGTCATCATAGCTCTTTTGCCTACTTTGAGCTGCTTTGATGTGCTTTTGGATTACCTTCACCTTTTCCATCGTTTCCTCCACCAGTTCTGGGCCTACAAGTTTTCATTCACCAACGTCATCCCAACAGGTTGGTGTGCGACATCATTTTCCGTATAACGCTTCATAAGGTGCCATCCGAATACTTGAATGGAATCTATTGTTATAGGAAAATTCTACCAGAGGTAAATATTGATCCCACATTCTTTGAAAGTCAAGTGAGCATGATATCAACATGTCTTCTAAGGTTTTAATAGTTCTTTCTGATTGTCCGTCTGTTTGAGGGTGGTAAGCAGTGCTCAAACTAAGTTCAGTATCCAAGGCCTTCTGAAGACTTTTCCAAAATCATGATGTAAAGTGGGGATCACGATCTGATACAATCGACAAGGGTACTCCATGAAGTCTCACAACTTCATTAATATATAGTCTTGCTAGACGTTCATGTGGCAGATCTTCCCTTATAGCAAGAAAATGTGCGGACTTGGTGAGACGATCAACAATAACTCATATTGTGTCATTCCTTCTAGGGGTATTTGGTAGTCCCATGACAAAGTCCATCGTAATATTATCCCATTTCCACTCAGGTATGGGAAGAGTTTGCAATACTCCACCAGGATGTTTCCTTCTAGCTTTCACTTGTTGGAAAACCATACATCTTGACACAAAATCAGCAATCTCCCTTTTCATGTTGTCCCACCAAAAATTTCCCTTTAAATCTCTATACATTTTAGTGATCCCAGGGTGTATAGAGAAATTGGAACTATGAGCATCATCCAACAATTCACTCTTTAAATCAGGTATATCGGGAACACAAAGTCTCCTCTCAAATTTCAAAATTCCATCTTCATAAATAATGTCCCTCAACCGCCCATCATTCACAGCTTGAATCTTCTTTTTCAACACTTCATCATCGGACTGAGAACTCTTTATCCTTTCTAGTAAAGATGGTTTGGAAACCATTTGAAAAAGTTTTGATGTTTCACCCTCCATGGTGATTCCCATATCAATCTTTACTAGATCAATGAAAATAGGATCCCTTTCCACTCTCATCATGTTCAAAACTGTATGATATTTTCTACTCAAAGCATATGCAACCTTATTTTCCTTCCCCGGGTGGTAGTGTATCATGAAATCATAATCCTTGAGTAGTTAAAGCCATCGTATTTTCCTCATGTTGAGTTCTTTTTGTGAGAAAATATATTCCAAACTCTTGTGATCGGTATATATCTCACATTTTTCACCATAGAGATAACGTATCCATATCTTCAAGGTGAAGATTATAGCAGCTAACTCGACATCAGGAATAGGATAGTTTTGCTCATGAATTTTTAGCTGTCGTGATGCATAGGCAATAACCTTATCATTCTGCATAAGGACACAACCAAGTCCTTTCATTGATGCATCACTATAAATAATGAACCCATCATTCCCTGATAGTAGAGTCAATATAGGAGCGTTGACTAATCTTCTCTTCATTTCTTCAAAACATTCTTCACACTCTTTTATCCAGACAAATTTAACCCCTTTACGTGTGAGCTTCGTTAATGGGTTAGCCAATCGGTCAACATTCTGGACAAAACGTCAATAATAACCTGCCAAACCAATAAAGCTGTGTACCTCAGTTATACTCGTTGGTGCTGGCCATTCTTGGATTGCCTTGGTATTAGAAGGATCAATGTAAATTCCATCTTTAGAGACAATATGGCCAAGAAAAGAAATCTCGTGAAGCCAGAATTCACACTCGCTAAACTTCCCATATAATTCATGCCTTCTAAGAGTCTTCAAGATAATGCACAAGTGATTTTCATGATCTTCGTAGCTTTTGGAGTATACCAAGATATCTTCAATGAATACCACCACAAAAGCATCAAGATATTACTTGAAAACTCTATTCATTAGATCAATGAATACAGAGGGTGCATTAGTCAATACGAAAGGCATTACTGTATACTTGTAAAGCACGTATCTTGTTCGAAATGTTGTCTTTGGAATGTCATACTTCTTCACACATAACTGATGGTATCCAGATCGAAGGTTAATCTTTGAAAATTATTGAGCTCCATGCAATTGTTCAAATAAATCATCAATGCGAGGTAGAGGATACTTGTTCTTTATTGTTATAGCATTGATCTCCCTGTAGTCAACACACAACCTCATAGATCCATATTTTTTCTTAACAAAAAGGAAAGGGGATCCCCATGGAGAAACACTAGGGAGAATAAATCCCTTATTACTCAATTCCTCTAGTTGTTTCTTTAGTTAAACTAATTCCACGGTGGCCATTCTATAAGGGGTCTTCGATATGGGCCTTGATCCAGGAATTAAATCGATTGAAAACTCAACTTCTCGTTCTGGAGGATGTCCAGGTAAATCTTCCGGAAACACATCTACATATTCTTTCACAATAGGTACATACTCTATTTGAACATTCCTTTCCTCGCCATTAGTCATTTCATTCTCTTCCTCCCTAATAATTGAATTTAGTTGAGCTACTGGGGGTGGATCTAAATAATAATTAGGTGGTGACGATTTTTCTCTAAAAATAACGTGTTCCTTATCATCGTCATCAAAAATTGTAACCTCCTTCTTCTCACAATAAATCTTTGCATCATAGTCCGAAAGCCAATCCATACCGAGGATTATATCAAACTCAATCATAGGTATGTCAATGAGATCAGCGGATAAAGAACAGTTATGTGCTCTAATGGGGACTGATTCACAAAACTTTGTTGCAATAATACTTCCTTTATGAGTTTTAACTGAAAATTCTCTTGTTAAATCAAACTGGAAATATCTAATTTTCATAGCAAACTGAGAAGATATGAAACAATGCGATGATCCAGAATCAAATAATGCATTTTCTAAACTTGAGGAAACCATTCAATTACCTACCACCACGTCTTTTGGAGCTTCAACCTCAGCAGTAGTGATAGCATAATCTTGGCCTTGATCCCTTGGCCTCTTTTGAGTTAAGATCCCCTGAATCTTAGGAAATTCATTTCCATAATGCCCCATCTCTCTACAATTATAGCATTCCACATTGACAACAACTTTCTTTCCCTTGCAATCATGAGGTTGGTGTCCTTTTTCACCACACTTGTAACAGACTCCCATTACCTTCAAGCAAGTACCGGGGTGTTTCATTCCACATTTACTATAAGACTGATATTCAACTCTTCCCTTCTTCCCCTTATTTCCATTTCCAGATTGATCAGAAGATCTCTTCTTTTCTTTCTTTGCTTTAAAGTCATGAGACTTAGAGAATTCCTTTTCCGTCTTGATAACACATGAGACAATATATTCGTATGACGAGAAGGTTTGTGAGACTAATGCTCGAAGGAGAAATGGTTTTAAACCATCAAAGAAACGATCGATCTTACTTCTTGGTTTACGTATATAATCTGTAGCATGCATCGCTAACCTTGTAAAGTTAGCCTCATACTTTGCGACAGTCTCATCCTCCTTCTGCCTCAGACTCAGAAATTGCCTTTCCATATCTGGTCGATGGTCACGCGGAAAGTATATTTCTAAGAAAATTTCCTTAAACTCCATCCACTCCATACTTGATACTTCTTCATCTTCCTTTGTGTTTTGAATCAGCGACCACCATTGATCAGCATCTCCAGTGAGGCGGTAGACTTCCATGACAACCTTCTCCCTTTCGCTACTCCCCAAGGTGTGGAATAATTTCTCTAAGGAGTTTATCCATTACTTAGCTACTAATGGATTTGTACCCCCATTAATTGTTGGTGGTTGTTGCCTCATGAAGCGGTCTAACATTGATCCTCCACGTTGCGGATCAGGGTGCTCCATACGAGTAAAGTTATTATTCATAACCTGAGTGAGTTGTCCCAGTATGGTAATAAGTTGATCAGTACCAGTTTTGTCTCCAGCTCCATAATAATTATCTTGAACAGGAGGGAAATCTCTACACAGAGTGCGTGCATTGATACTGTTTCCATTCCTTCCATTAGGCGCCATTTCTAAACAATGTCATAAACTAGATTAGTTTATGAATCAAACTACATAATTCCATACTTATAAAATACTTAACATAAATTGAACTATTTATGGATATAATCCATAATCATAAAAATGTTATCTTTGAGGAAGTATATACTCATAATCCTTCATAGTGGTTTGTAAAGAAAATGAGAATTATCCTAAGTATATCCCCCGGGAGTGTCGTAACCAAGAGTGCAGCAAGGCCCGTTGTCGTGCACCAGTTCCCGTTCGAGTCTAGCTCAAAGAGGTGTTTTCAGGTTTTACCCCTAGGTACATCTGTGCCAGAGCCACCTCTACCTGCTCGTATCCAGACAGGGATGTATTTCTCGGAAAACTCACAACATCTCTATAATACCAAAATTCTAGGAATTTATTCTATACTAATCCTCAAAGTCTATCTTTGGGCTATGTGCTCTAATCAGAGTTTATCTAAATATAGCTTCCAAGGTTAGTACTAAACTGCCTCTGATTCCAACTGTAATGCCCCAACCCCAGTTACCCAGAGTCGGTGCATTATTACGTAGCATTGGCATGATCACAAAAGATCAAGTCTCAAAGGACCGATTAGTTTAGTAGCCTTGGAAACACTAGATACATTCATAAGTCTTACATTACATCATAAAGTAAAACAAAACTACAACATCTTCTCTTCATATCCCCTTATATTATCCCTGCAGGTCATTCAAAATATACTTCTTCACATCCTGGAAAAAATAAAACATTGAAAGGGGTGAGCTCAGATGATCAGTAAGGATAACAATATAGCGAAAGCTTTCAATAATAAACATTATCATTTAAGGCAATGTATAACTAAAACAAAAGCCTTTTAAACTTGAACCTTAGAAAAATATTGCAAAAGTAAAATGAAATAATGCTATTTACTTACTCACATGTATATTCTACTAGTCTAACAATCACATGAAATATCAATAACTACTTTCATAATGATGGAATGCATAATGCCAGACTATCATAATAACGTAGTCAAGGCCTCGTGCCAAGACCACAAATAATATTTTTGTCAAGGCCTCGTGCCAAGACACTAGTTTGTCTCATGAGACCTACCGATGCATCGAGGAGCTATAGCGGGCTCCACCCGTCACTTATTATGTCCAATGTATTCCTCATATGAACAGGTTTAAAAATTTCATAAACCATAACATAATCGTATCACATAAAACGTGCATAAAGGAAGCATAACATTTCCACATTTCAATCACAAGATATCAATACAACACATTGATATAATAAAAACCTTATCAAAACCATTTTCAATTCCAAAATAAAAGAAAATTAAAACTTGGTATTTATTTTTCATTTAAAAAAAGTTATGGCTTGTAGAGGAAGCCAAACTCAAATAATGGTTACGGCGGTGGAGAAGTAGTTCTCGCTGCATACGTACGACAAGAAAATCATTCCTTTTTGTCATTTAGTAAAACGCTTCATATAAAAAAATCCCTTTTGAATAAACGTAAAATTTAAAGGGGTTTATACACCGTATAAAAGAAATTTGTGTATAAAACAAAATATGCCTCAATGAATAGAGATTAAGAAAAAGTACCTTACAAAGATCATTTATTTAAATAAAATAGATATATTATGTTTATTCACTGTAAGTAAACATAATGAAATTACAAATACAAGATATGATATAATAATATCATGACATAATTTGAAAGTAGGAGATTAACCCAAAGAATAGAAATTTGGTTGAGAAGTTCCCTTACCTCGTGTCCGACTTGACTAGACCGCTCCTTAACCTCCTGAATAATAAACTAGAGTTAATCTCTACCTTCGTAAAAACCTTTTTCAATTTCATTATTCCTTTTATATCACTTATTACCATGTCATGAACATTATGTAATTATTTAAGTTTATAATGGTTGTTTTGTCGATCTTAGGTACTTGAGTCAAAAATAAACTTCTTATAATTACAATTTGTTCATGTGGTAATATATCCATTATATAATTATATTCCTGATTTATATATCATATACATAATATATATCCAGTATATACATTCATTTATAATATTACATAACATTTAGAGGTAAGAAATGAAATGCACAGTTCATGGAGACGGTAAGCCGTACGTATGCATGCACGCTACTATTTCATATTTAATGGAATTAAGTTATAATTATATAAAGTTATAATATAATTCCAGTATAATATAATGTATAATACCATTTACTCCATCTTTTATACATCCCACATATGGCATTAACGATTCAAATCACTTTGAGGGGGCGGTAGTCCGCACTTCCTAAAATGAGATTATCTCGTTTACCCATAATGGAAATCATAAGGTATGACATAAATGAGAAATACAGAAGCATAATGAAAATATAAAAATAATATATATATCATATATGAAAATAGTTTCATCAAAATGTCCACCATTAGAGGTGTTAAAAGAATATTGAACAATCATCGTTTCGTGAGGCAGTATTTCGCCACCCACAGAAATAGTATGTTCTTTAACAATTAGACGAAGGTGTCTGTAAGTGTAAACCAAATATTTATCATAAAAACATACTAGTATATTTTAGATACTGTTGTTGTTACAAAATAAAGGAATAAAAAGATTTTAAGGGGTTGGAGAACCTAAATAAATCAAAACAACATTAGAGAAGACATTACCTTAAAATTGGGTAACTCTTTTTGATTTGAGCCAAAGGCTTCATTTGGAAGAATTCTGCCCAAACGGAGGCTTCTAGGAGTAAGGGAGGGAATTTGGGAGAGTATTTGGGAAGATTTTGGCCGAGAAAAATGGCCTGAAGGTGTGAATAAGGTGGTAGTGGTGGGGGCTTTTTATAAGAGGAGAGGAGGGGCACTCTTGGAAAGATTGAAATGATACTTTATTATGAAATTTTTCTTCGGATTATAAAGGTCCCACACTTATATATTTCGAGTTTAAGGTGATAAGGGTTCGAAATATACTAATAAAATAAGTTTTTGACAAGTTTAAGTCTTATATTTTACATTATCTTTTCATTTTATTTAAATCGTTAATTAATGAGGTAATCGATGCATCATCATGGTGTCATGAATAATTTAACTTATTTAATGTTGAAAAATTATGAAAAAACTATCATGATGTAGGAAATCTTTTTATCTTTCTAATTAATATTCATAGTCAAAAATATGACTTTCATAACCCTATTTAAAAATTGTTTTAGTAAAACAACTCATGTTTGTGACATTTTTATTTTAACATTAAATAAAAAGTTTTTAATGACATTTTGCTACCACAGTGGCTCCATGGGGTCCCCAAGTTGACCCATGGATTTTCTTGTTCGACCATGACTCATACAATAGGGGTAGGACAAGTGTAAAGGTATTTTCATATTTTTATAATATCATTTTTACCTTAAATGTCACTAATTACCTTTAATTGTGATTAATTAAACTTAAAAGTTACTATTCACCAACAAATTATTTTAATCCCATTGAACCACATTTTACATTTTAATGACAACCATGAATGTCGGATTTTTGAAAATCAAATCACAGAAGTGGTAATGATTCATTTAAACGAAAAATCAGTTTTTTAACTACCACTTAGTGGTTTCACTATTCATCAAAAATTGATGTTTTTCAGAACAATGCCAAAATTTCACCCTAAGCTATAATTGATATTCCAAATTCAAAAATGATATCTGTTTTAAAAAATTCCAAACATATAAGTTGCATTAATTAATTTTATAATTAATTCCCGCAGTCACAACAAATAGCGTGTTTTTAAGAAACAATATATATCAAAAGATTGACAATTGTTTATATCTAATTTAAAAGTGAAATTAATTATAATGAACACCATTGGATAAAATGGTAAAAATATATTCAAATTATACTTAAAAACCACTCAATAGTATAATTTATCACTATAAGTTATTATGATTAAAAAAGTTGTTTTTATGTATTCTTCACTATTCATAAAAAATTGGAAGTTCTTAGAAAATTAAAAAAAATTCAACTTAGGATAACTCTGATATTCCAAATAAAAAAACGAAGTCCATTTGGAAAGATAAAATTTATAAAATTTCAAAAATTAGGTATTAATATTCATAATGGCTACTTTGATTGGTTTTGGTGTGTGTTAGAACTCGAAGTTTCGTACAACACACGCTACTGTATTATTCAAAGAGAAGTGTACCGTGGAAGCTTGGGGTGTTACAAATACTACCCATTTCATTTATTTTTAGGAATATTTCTATCTTTACTGACGTTCTGTGATATACATAATGTAAGTCATGGCGTTTCATGGGGAGCCCCTTTCTTTTATTTCTGATCGTGATCCAAGGTTCACATCTAAATTGTGGATAATTATTAATCTTTTTCTGAATACTGAATTTAATTTTAGTATATCTTATAACTCCCAAACTAATAGAAAATAAGAAAGGGGTTTTCAGAAACTAAAGATAATTATATGAAGATGATCAATCTAATTTGAAGGGTGATGGTATCAAAACCTCCGATTAGTTATATTCTAATTAACCAACATATTCCAATTAAGTATTAAAATGGAACAATATGAATCTCTATATGGAAATCAACAAAAAACTCTAACTTATTGGGATGAAGCTGGTGAGGGGAAATTTCTTGTGCCTAATCTTGTGTAAGAGATGACTGGAACGGTTCATGACATTTAACAACATAAAAATTATTCTCAAAGTTAGTAGAAGAACTATGATGAAAACCATCAAAAGATACATGGAGTTTTATGTTGGATAAAAACTTTTCCTTCTGATATCACCATGGAAGTGAGTCATGTGATTTGGGAAAAATGGAAGATAAGCCACATGTACACTGTCCCCATTGAAATCCATGACTTTACAGGGGCATTGGCCTATTTGATATCACTTCCACTAAATATTTCCCATGTTCATAATGTATTCATAGTATCTCTCATGAGAATGTATATACCCGATCCCTCACATGTACTGAATCTAGAGGTGGTATAAGTCAAAACATGAACTCTCTTATTAAGAGCATCAGTTGGAGATCTAGAACTGTAGGGATAAGATTTTATGCCAAAAGACTACCCATATGAGGAAAGTATTACGGAGGGACAATAAATATGGATATGTTAAATGGGAATCATTAGATAATATTAGACATATGTACCCTCACCATTCCTCAACTAAGGGAATGTGATGAAATTTAGTTGATGAAATTTATTAAGGGGGGAAGAATGTGACAAACTAGAATTTAAATCATATATATTTTTTGCAATAAATGTTTGTTAAATATTATAAAATAGCATAAACATAAAAAATAAAGATAAAAAAGAAAATTTTATCTCATTAACAATGATTGTTACATTAGTCATCTAAGAAACCTATTAAATTTCCCAATATTACAACTGGAAAAAAATATTAAATTAAACATCTAAAATCGAATAGTATTGATTGAACCAATCAATTAAAATCATATCCCCTAGTTAAAATTATATATAAATTAAAAAAATATTAGTAAATATATCAACATCTAATGAAAATTAAAATATAACCATAAGTGATTTTATAATGATTTATTTAGTGAATGAATGAAGTTATAGTTATAGGGTAAAAAAGGAAATGTCACTGCTGGGATTCAACCATTATATAACCATTGGTTAATATTAAAATTTGAAACTATACCCTTGGATGATAATTTTACCATTATAATTTTTTTATTAGTAGTAATGAAAAGGTATAATTGACACAGAGAGGTTAATCGATGGCCTCAACCAGTAGAGTAGGGTCATTTGATACACATTTGTCAGAAATTCGGTGGGAAGCATCATCATTGGGGTTTCCCCTAACCAATCCCAATATGGTCTTAAAAAATTAATATTTGATGAAATAAACTATAGGATAAGTTCATGTTATGGAAGATATTAATTTGATCAATGTTATCCGAGCCACCCCATGAAACAACCACCACCATACACCTTACTCTTAAGGTGTATACATAGTTAAAAAGGGGTTATATGTCCATACCTTAGTTACATAAAGTGTAAATCCCATACAATAAATAAAATTATAATTTTATAATTTCATTTTTATAATTTGTTTCTTAATAAAAAATGTGTTTAATTGAGATGAATTTGAAAATTTTATTTTCGGATGAAAATAAAACATAATTTTATTTTTCTAAAAGTTAATTAAAATTTAATAATAAACTTAGATATTGTGACTAATATTTTATTTAATAATATATTCTTTTTATATAAACTTATCAAAATATAAATGGGAAAATAATTTTATAATTTCGTAGGAATTGTTTTATGTTTTGAAAATTTTACTATACCTTAAAAACTGATATTTTTAAATAAAATGGATTTTTATGTTTAAAAGTAAAAATTCTCAACATAAATCATTTTTATGATATAATAAACATCATATTTTATATGATCACATTTAAATTATGAAAGTTTTAGTTTATGATAATTCTATTAATTTCTTTTTTCCATAGTAAAAATACATTTTTTGGTTTTTGGTAGATTTTATGACATGATATTTATTTCACAATGATTTAATAATTAATTAAGCACAATACATTTACTAAAATATTTTATTTTATTTTTATTATGTTTTTAATATATTTTAATCATTTTCTAAAACTATAAGTGATTATTCAACGTCTATAAAGGTAAATTTGATTTATTAATAAACAATACTTTGTTGAATATTTGGTCTTCCACTCCAAGATAATTATTAAAAATGGTTATATGTTCTGGTATAATAAAATAATATAGAAATCAAACAAAATTTCTATATCCAAGTGAAAAAAACATCGTTAGTTCAATGGTTTTTCATTTTCCTAAAACCTAGATTTCAATGACCTATATTTGAAAATTATTAAACAATTTCTCCTCTTTTTCTATAAATTCCAACTCATTTCACACTTAAACTTCAATAAAAAACCATCCTAAAAGAATATATATTGATTTTACCTCCTTAAGAGTCCCCCAAATGTGTCCTCGATCCCCAAAGGTTACATTCATAAAGATCTAGGAGTACCACATCATGGTAAAGTAATTATCATTCCTTTCTCTTCAATTCATAAACCTATCTTTGTATATATCCTCTAAATGGTATGGGTACTATATTTTATTACACTTTTTAGCAAAACCATACATCATAGTTATGATTTTTCATTGAGAAACCATTTTCCCCACTCAATTTACTAATTTCTAAAATCATGTTTTATAACTGTCATCCTGTCAAATTTTCTTCTCAAAATGATCTCTTTTACTTGAGAAATTAACTTTTCTACTTTTATTTGAATACCCAAACCTATTTATTTTCAATTTGTATTAAAAAAATGTAAAAATGTAATTATATATTCATGTATTTACATATATGAAACTCACATTTCCTTTCATGGGTTAAAAATGATGTAATGATCATGTCTTTAAGCTCTTTATTTTCCCAAGATTTTGATAATAAACCTATTCATTATTCCTCATGGGTTATTAATGAAATTATTTATTGTTATTTATTTATATAAAATGAATTTAATACATCTGAATGGTGTACCCTAATAGTTCTACAATACATTGGGTAATTAATTTAATCTCATGAGATTACATGTTTTATGATACCTTGGTTAATAACCTGGGTAATTATCATTTACGACACCACGATGAAAAACCATGGTAATATGATATTGAATGAATCAATTAAATGTTGTATCCATATTTACATGTTATTATTCATGTTATTATAATTATGATATGCCCCTTTCACTTGCCTTTTCATTATGCCTCATGTTCTTATTGATATTTCTCAAGAATACATGTTAAATGTTTCCCATTCTAATTCAATTTTCCAGACTCATGATCACCCAATTCATTTGATTTATGTCCCTAGGTAATAAGTTTCTATAATTTTAACTTTGTTTGAACACGTGAATATGTATTCCAAGTGTATTTGGAATAATTTTTTACGATTTCATTTATTATGAAAATTATTTCTAGGAAAGTAAACATAAAAGATACTTTTTTACCATTTAATGAAATGTTATGTAATAAAAATCTGGGATGCCACACTCCTGAGTTTGGAAGGATTTTTAGGTGCATGATGTTTTTAGGATAAGTCCTTTGAGAATTGTCATATATGTTGCATATAGATTTCATATTGTTGTGAGTCAAGGTATATCCCTGAAGTGATATGAGATATGACCCAAGTTCGGGTAATGGGGATAGTTACAGGCTTCCAATCAGGGAGAAAATAATTTTAGATAATGATATACTAGGAATGTTCTTGGGTAGTGGGTCAAGTCATGTTGAGGTAATATCAAATTTTTTTACTAGACCTTGGATCTGAGTCAATGGTATGGGTTATCAGGTAGTATTTTCACTAGTGAGTGATGAACCTAAGAGGTATTAATGAGAAGAGGGAGTGGTTGGTTTGGCGAACCCATTGGATACATTAATGGGAAAGATGATATATGATGTATTAAGGGGATAAGTCTTGAATGAATAGATCCAAGAGATCAAGTAGTGATCTATTTAGAGGGATAAAACCCTATGTGATTTTAATGTGTTAAATGGACCTCCCTAGTGTTTGTAAGGAAGGGTCAGTGTGATAGTCCTTCTCAATGTTTGTAGGGATGGGACATTGGGATAACAATGGCCTTTTTAAGGTATTAAATATAATACATCACAACATGTGGAATGGTATAGTGTACTTGAGACCTCTATAGATTCTATGGGGATAGGTGGGTGGGATGATGGTTACCACTTCATTTGGGTATCTAGATGATGATCTATACATGTGTGTATTACGTTTGTGTTTATTAATTAGACTATTCCATGATTAGGATTGTGTTGAGGATCTAATTACAGGCTAGTTTTCGGTACAATGTGGAAGATGAGAAATATACCTCCCTAGACTGACTAGGTATGGGTTGAGGCTTAAGGATGTATTGTAGTGCCAGATGTATGTGGGTATTGGGTAAAGGATTTGGATAACTCCTTATAATGATTATTTAGGTAAGTACTATTAATTTGGATGATAAAAAAATGATACTTTTTTCTATGTTGGTTTTAAAGTGGGAAAGGTCTTGGCTGTGATTGTTTAGTTAGCACATAATGACCCTTTGGGCATATGTACCTTGTCAGGTGTCGTCGTGGTCAGGATAGTGCATGATCACCCAATATGAATTATATGTTATTTATTTTCCTCATGTATAAACAAAAATATGAAGAGGTTTATTATGGGTTCTTTGTGATACCCTGTTGAGTTTTTTCTTACACTTTGAACGTTTATCTCAATTCATGTGCAGACCATATGTTTAAATTTTAGGTCGAAGAATGGGATGTGAAGTGGATTGGGAGATGATGGCTCAAGGGTATCATGAGACTATGATGAGGACTAAAAATACAAGTGGTATTTTTGTCCATTTCATTAACATTTTTTTAATGGGGTTATACCTAGGGGTTATCTGTAAATGTTATGTGTTAAAATATCATATAAGATAATGATGTAGTTTATTGGTTATGTTTACTTTGATGACTATATAATGTTTTTTATTCAAAATTATTTATTTATATAATAACTAAATAATAATATACCCAATTCATATTTTATGATCCCACTAGTAGTCACAATCTTTTGGAGTATAAAAAGAAACACTTGAGGCCATATTTCCCTCTGAATCAGACGAGTTCCATGGCAGGCATCCCAAAGTGGTATCATAGGTTTTGTTTTGTTCTCTTATTTTTGTATATTGTAGACAAGTTTTAAAAAAATATTTTAGTTACTATTCTTTATATAAAACTGGTGTGTTGATAACACAAACTCCCATATAAATTCATGTATATCATTGACTTGATATTACTAATCTTGGTTTTGGATGTGAAAGTTGTTTGATTTCACCTAAGGGGAAAAACACTGTGTTTCTTAATTTATAATTTATGGTTTTAGATCTTGTATCATTATAATGAGCCCCATTATTAGCTTATGATCCTCTAGTAAGAGTCTTTGTACATGAATCATGGTAGTCATATAGAATTCACAAGACATATGTGTGGTTCACTGTGGTTATTGACTAACTAATGCTCCAAATTCTTAATGATTCAATAAAAAATTATAAAGAGTTTTCTTATATAAATTTTTAGTGGAATTATAATAAAGTACACAATGAAGTATTTCCTAAATATTGACGTTCATTTGGATCTTATAGTGGGAGTTTATCTAATAATGAAATTGCAGTCCATTTTTTAAAGATATGTGGAGACCCATCATGGGTCAGTATGGGAATTAATTCCTTGGTGACAACTCGACGAGGGAATAATATGATTTAGAGGTGATCCAAGGAAATGGACGAGAGGCATTAGGATTGATAGAACCTTGTTTTTTTTATTAAATTTCTTTTACATAATTAATAAACAACCACATGTAGTTTCTTTTCCCATATAGAGTCTTGATCGAATTATACTTAAACTAAATGGGTTATTTCATAGGTAACCCTTGAGAGGTATAAGGAAAGGAATAATAATTCCTTATAATAAGAGAATGTGAATAAATTGGAGATATTAAAGTATCAGGGATTTTTTTGGAGGGAAGGACTAGTTGGGTGCCTGCCTTAGGGGTTCCTTAGAGGTTATTTGGGGTAGTACAATGTTTTGTGGGTAAAAAGTCATGGTTTTCTGATGATCCTCATGTGACGTGTAGTAATTTAACTATAACTGTCAAGTTTGAGATAAACTGGGCTATTGGTTGTTTCTATAATGAAGTGGTTCATGATTATATGCTTTGGTAAATGATCATAGGTTAGATTAGATTCAACTCATGGGAGTGTGAGTCATGCTGAACATGAGTGTGCCGTTGTTGGGTTCAGAGAGATTGTGATGAATCGTGAGAATGAACTGGTGAGAGGGTTATATAAGGACCAATTTTTATTAAAATGATAATGATTATAAAGATACTCTTTGGTAAATTACATGGTGTTTTGGTGTAGTTTCACGCCCAGTACACTTGGTCCCTCATTGGTTGGGAAGTGGTGAACGAGCCATGTGGTTGTTGGTTGTGATTAGTTCATGTGGTTAATGAAAAGATAATATATTTATAAAGTGATAATATAGTGGTGGATTTAGATTAGGGTCTTTATAAAAGTAGAGTGACTAGTTTTATTATTGATATTCAAAGGATCATGATAGCCTAATGTTTTTAGGGAGTATTAGATTTGTCCTTATGGTAGGAGGTGATATCTATGATGGATCATGGAACAATGTAACTATTAACAGATGAGAAATCCTTGAAAAGTAATTTCAAGGATGTGTGGTGTTAGATATTTAAGAAAGGTTAGCATAAATTATGTGGGGAGACAAGAATTCACAGATTAAACTCATTGGGGTTGTTTATCGATTAGAGAAATATGGGATTCCATATGGTATAGAACATACCATTTAATATTGAAGGATGATGATAATGGTGAGCCAAGAATGATTATTTTTCTGTTTTGTGTCGGTAGTTTAGAGTGAATAGGATGACTACATTCTTTCATTGTGTTTCGTAATAAATCGATTTTGGTCCATGGATATTAGGTTATTTGGTTTAGTGTGTGATGATAATTATTCCCATATGGTCGGGAGTACTATATTAGCCATAATTGTATTTTACACATGTATAATGAGTTATGGGTGGGGTGTGACCTATCAATGTATAGTCGAGGAAGAGATTGGATTTCAGTTCATGGTAAGAGTGTGCTTGTTGGATATGGTTTATTAGAATCATGCTCAGAGTGGTTGTTAGATGGTATATTTGGTTTCACTCATTAATAAAATTTGGTTTCATGGATCACGGGTAATACCAAATTTTTTAATGATTCATGGGGGATATGTAATGAAATTTTATAAAGGTGTCTATTGGAATGAAAATTTATGAGAAATAAATTGATGTTGGTTTCATGGTTCAATGTATGAGTGGGACCCTATGTTTCGGGGTTGTATGTTGGAAAGTGAGTTAGAGGTAGGGGTTTTATTTAAGATATATAATTGGGTGAGATCTATAATTTTCTATGAAAATTCCTCTATAATAGGTTAAACTGGTGATTTTTCATGTTGTTGGATATGGTGAGCCTAGAACCACATTATGAGAACTATTTTTAATGTGATTTGTATGTTCATAAACTATTGTAAAATCTTTTTTTTTTAAATTCCTATGGTGGGAGAGAACAACACTTAGAATATTCCATTATGTTAAAATTATTATTGTGGGGGAACCATGATCCATATTTTTAATCAATTAATGATACTAAGGTTTGTTGTGGTAGATGGGTGTGGTGACTGTCGCCTAGCATGGGTGTTGGTAGCTAACAGTTGGCTCATCTTCAAATGATTGATTTGTTTAGTGTTTAGAGAATAAAATGAAAAGTTTTTTTGTAAAAAAATGACCAATATGGGTAAATATATTTTTTTAGTGCTTTCCATCTATTCTAAATGTTGTGAAGCATTATAGTGGGTATTTTTATTACACCCAATGGATTTTAAGGTCACTATTTTTTATATTAAATTTCAATTTAATGCTGATTAATGTATTATTTTCAGAACCAAATATTGGAATAGAATTAGAAAAATCATGACATCTGAGGATGATTTTTTTGGATGAGTATTTTGGATCGATGGTGGCATGGGCACATTATGGATCATAAGAGATAGTGTATGGTGGAACTAATTTTGTGTTTCAGTAATAGGCTTCTCCCAATTCCCCGATGGGCTAGCTGATTCCTATACCATTTCTTGGAACTGCTAAAAAATTGATGAGACCATTGGGGTGCTTTTTGGTACATTCCAGTATAATATTGAATGTAAAACATAAATTATTTCTTCCAAAATTATTTGTTCCCACTCCCCTATAATTTCTTATATCCCTATTATGGAATTATAAATATGATTTTACCAAAAAATTGTGATATTGACTGGCGGTGAAGGGGGTATTTTTCAAATTTCATGGAAGATGTCCTCATATGTCTATATTATTCTGTTTGATATGATTTCCATTAAGGTCCATCACTTAATGATTTTTATAGGTATTTTGGATAAATAGGGAATAATAATTTTTTGAAACATGAGTAAAAATTCGGGATTTTAGGAAGCCTAGATTTTGAAATTGTATCATCATTGGACTGCACATAAATACTCGGGATCCTAACAAGCGGTTAAAATCTAGTAAGAGATTAAAAGTAATTCAAATTTTTTACTCAACTAATTTTTCAATTATATTTTCTTATAATTAATTAATTATGTTTTATGTAATATAAAATAATCCTAGGAGGATGGGTGGTTCTTCGTTAGCTTGGGGAAGGCTTATAGGATCCTGTGAAGGGATAAAATCCATATTTATGGTTGGTGAACCATATAATACAATTTTGTATGTATTTTTACACTTGGGGATGCATGAATACATAATTAAATTGGTCAATGAATCAGATAGAAGGACCAGTATTATTTATAGGTCAGGCGGTGGGGTATCTTGAACCTCTGGGGAAATCCCATGTTCTATTTAGCATATAGGTTTTTAGTAACCCCTGATGTTTATATATCCATGTTTAATGGGATTCAATAGATAAAATCCTCTACGATCTCTTGGGATGAAATTTGATGTGTGATATAGTCTATGTTTAATCCTTAAGTTTAGTGTCTAGTAATGGGAGACTTAGGGTTGAGTGACAATGGGAGTGACATATGTATGTGTCACAGGTGATGAGGAACACCATTTAGAGGCTGAATATGAGCATGCGTATATGAGTTGAGTGGAATAATTCTTCTTGGACTTGGCATACATGATGGAGATGTTGTTCCTACATGTGAAATATTGAGGGATCCATCATAAGAGATGTGATATGGGACCCATATGAGGGTATATAGAATTATTGAGCACTTGGAATCAAAGAGATAATTGGTTTAGAGTGTTATAGAGCGTGACAATCATAGTGTAGAAGAATTAAGAGTGTGGATAGACTAATTTAGGGTTTCAATAGACTATGGAGTATGAGTCAGTCATAAAAATTATTAAAGAATTAATTTCACCAGTAAGAAAAAAGCATTGGATAATATCGAATAGAAAATATTGTGGAGGGCCTGCATAACATAGTGGAAACCCTAGTGGGCGAGGAAATATGTGATGCAGTGAGGGGATATGTATCAAGAAACTATCACCCCCAAATAAGCTTTTGAGTTGTGTGGAATGCTATTTTCAAGTGTGATTTTCATCTTATAGATGGACCTCCCTTGTGCATATGGTGATGGGTCAATGTGATGGACCCCCCAATGTCTGTAGGGATGAATCAGTGGGAAAATTGTTCCCTTAATAGGGTATTAGTTCTAGGACCATTTATATATGGATTGGGTTATTTTTATTTTCACCTCTCTGTATTTTGTGGGGATGGGTTGGTGGAATGATAGTGCCATATAATTTGGGTGTGGGGTCGAGGGTGTTTCCATGTGTGTCTCAGGAAAGTATGTAAGAATTAGAACTTTTGTATTGTATGCTTGGTTCTAGGAATGACTTGGGATATAGGTTATGATATGATGTGATAGATGGTGGATGGAACTCCCTATACTAGTTAAAGATAAGTCAAAGGTTATGGAAATATGACCATGCCCAGTGTCTATGGGTATTGGGTTGAGGTTTCAGATGCCCCTTACCCAATGTCTAAGGAACATGCTAGGAATCAATACAATAACATGAGATGAGTGAATTAAAACATAACGACGAAAATTTTATGGTAAGGGTGATAGTGGTTTGTTTATCACTTAATGACCTAATGAGAATGTGCGCCTCATCAGGTATCATGGTAGTCTGGATAGAACCTAACAACCGAATGATCATGTTTATGTTAATTATTTTCCTCATTCATACACATACATATAAAAGTGTATATTATTGGTGATTTTGTAGACCACACTATGCTTTATTCTCTCACCATGCACTGGAATCATAGTGCACATGAAGACCTTATCTATAAATTTCTATTTGGAACATGATATGTGAAATCGATTAGGATGAGGTAGCTAGAGCTTATCAAGAGACTTGGAAAAGGCACATGGATGATATTACGGCCAATGTTCATGAATTTTAATTTTGTTTTGTTTTTTATTTAGGATTAATAATGTGGGATATTAGTTATTGCTATATAATACGTCATTTATGATGTTAAATATATTTATTCATTTTTAAACTCTTATATTTGTGTTTTTTATGTTTTATTATTTATTATTTATTATTTATATGATCTGGAGGTCATAGTATCCCCACCACATGTTTTTGTCCCTTGCCACTAGTGGGTAGACTTTGCTATATGGAGGCACACTTAAGACATATGGCTCACTAACACAGATTGGCTCTAGGGTGAGGTGTCACAGAAAACAGGTTCCCTAAATAGAATTATTAATGTCAAAACAAGGAAACCATGTGGAGATAGACGTCAATACTAGTATCCATTGAGAGAAAATGTTGATCCCTAAAAAATGATTATAAATATACACCCAAGGATACAATATATGGATATTGAGACACCTAAAATTTTATACTACATATATTTTTTATTTAAATACACGTAGATTGATTTTATTTATCCTAAACCATTAATACTTAACATGAAAATTAAATGGTTGTGCCTTCCCCACCAACATTTACCACCTTTTTTCTCTTTATCTACATTTTTTTTAATATAATGGGTCAGGAATTGGACACCCTACTCACTAACGTGGGAAATTTATTAAAAAAAAATAACGTTACTATTCATGCAGAAGGTTTAATGAGGATACACCAAAAGGAATTAAGGTAGAAACATATAAAAGTGTCATAAAATAAAATAAAAATGCATCACACCTATCAAAATACTATGAATCAAACCCCATAACATGATTATGAAATACCCTAAGATAAAAATACGAAAATGTGATGGGGAGCATCAACCAACTTGTATGTAGCATCTATAAGAATGTGATGTGTCTTCTTTAAAGCATGAATAACATAGTACTAAAAGTTTAGTATATAATAAATATTGACATTTCCCACTTCATGTGGGGTCAAACTATTAGTGATTGAGTTCATCCTATCTTGACGTATCTTATTCCAAATAAATAGTGACAAGTCACATTTCCAATATGAAATAGAATCCCAAATATCATTGTCCCTTCTTTACTAGTGTTTTACTCTATATATCCTTCGTGTTCCATAGAAAAATTCCACATAGCAGAAAATATTTAACATTTCCATGTTAATATAGAACATAAATATTTAAAAGAAAAAAATATCCAACAACCCTAAATAGAACACAAGTCCACTGTGAAAATAGGATTTCTCAACAATGTCTTAATGAAAACAATAAGTGGAAACCTAGAGTTTGCATACATCCCCTCAAATTAAAATACATAATTGAGAAACCAATATGAAATCTCAAAAAGTGAATGAGTAGATATCATCAGAGAAAATAATCTAAATACATACCTATTTAAAATATACTACACATTTTTAAAAATTTCTTCAATAAAGATAATAAAAAATAGGGGAATAAAAAAATAAAATCATTTATTGGGAAATTCAAAAAATTAAAATTAGGATTTTTGGTAAATCCGTCCTCTATCTTAAAGAACATTTGTTTTCTAATTTTCAGATAAACATCTTTAGTTATTTATCCATCCTTTTATTTTTTCAGCATAATTGCTTCTTGTTCATCAATCCAAGATTCTAGTTATTCCTAGAATTCATCATTTACATGATATAAATTCTTTATTGTGTGGTTCACATATTCATCATTGTCATTGGTGTATTTATAAATGCTTCTAACTAAACCATGATAGAGTAAATTAATAATTTAAACTTCTTCGAGAGAATGTACTTAATAATTTAATCATTAATATTCCCTTCATGTAGGGGATATAGATTAGTTTCCTTTATATGTATTCTCATTGATCTTGTGAAAATGGTTATATATAATATCATATAATCAACATTATTCCAAGTAATTTGGAATGAGGAGAAATGAATCCATCTGAATCAATGATTTGATTCTTTCCAATTATTATAATAACATTGAGAAGGACCTCCTTGTCCTATTTATCTTTTTAAAGAGGTGAAACCTAGGGATCGTCAATAGGACCACTGTAGTAATTTTATAATTAAGAAGAATCCCTAAAATCCTTATCAAACATCTTTCTACCCTTTTAAATATCAGAATCAATTTAATGAGACCTTTCCTTGTGCTCAAAATCAACATAAGGTTTTTCAATATCCTCATTTTTTTTATTATAAACCCCCTACTACTTACTCTGAATCCGGGGATTAACAATAGAAAATTTATAATTATAAGTAATAGATAAAAATATTTAAAATAATGACCAAACAACTAACATGAAAATATTTAATTAGGGAGGTGGTCATAATAAATCTATTTACAAAAACCTAGGTCAAGATTTTGAATCTAGATGCACGGTGAGATAATTTTAGACAAATCACCTTCAATTCATATTCCGGAAATCAATGGTCTGGAAATATTTTCGTTTTTTATATCAAATATATTTGGTCTCTTGATAAGGCTTGTATGAATTTGAGTGCTACAATCATGGAATGATAAATTTAAAGTCTATATAAGAATAATCAAACTATGGTAAAATTTGGTTTCACAAGATAATTGAAATCATTAAACCACTTCATAAATTTTATTGGGGAACATAAAAAATACTGAGTACCACTAACCCAACATCTATAGTAGTTATTGTCATATGAAAATTGTAGAATAATATGGATATAATCGAGTATCCATAGATCAAAATTATAGAAACCAATAGATCCATGTGATATTATAAGAGACAACAGTGAGGTGTGATGTTTTTAAAACATATAGATTACGAAAAATGGAATTCCAAAAAAGGGATCCTTTACATCATTCCTTGAAAATGATATTTACATTCGGCTTCTCTGAGAAGAAAACATAGGGAGGATCAGTACTCACCCATCTAAAATAATTCAGAAGAAATAACTCGGATTATATTTATCAAGTTATATCACTCAAATTATACATTGGTTTTCCGTCCCATCAAAAATTATTATTTCATATGATTACCTAAAAAAACATGTACATTATTGTGCCCTATCCGAATTAAAATCCATTTTGTACCTTATATTTCTTTCACTTAAAAATTTAGAGGGAATGTTTTTTATTCTTACCATTTAGATAAAGTAGTGGTTTGTACCTATAGGTATGAAAAACTAAGGATTTTAATAATGTTGTGACTCACATTAAAATTAATTGTATAGATAATATCGATTCTCATATGCATTTTAATGTCTGACGATTCAAGTAGGGATTTACATGAAAAATTATAAATTTGATGTTATTTTTCAACTTTATTTTATTTTTATATATTCATGGAAAAAATTCCTTTATTTAATATACTTTTATTATTATATTATTTTATGACTAAATTATAAATTTTCATTTTATCTGATTTTTACTAATTGTAAAATGGTCTTGAGATTAACAATCTACCACTATTATCTATTTTCATCACATATTGGGGATATAAAACATATGTAAAAGAAACCATAAATAAAAATGGATATGTATAAGTGGTGTTGATGAAATACATATTTATAATGAAAATCTACTAGAATATGAATGTAAACATATAAAAACGGTCATGTAAAGAATATACCCACAATAAAATTAGAATAGAAGCCTAAAGTGAATAATAATGAAAAATACAAATAAATCATTTAATTGTCATGATTTAGTGGAATAATAAATTGAATTTGGTTTTCAAAGGAAAATTATTATCTAAACATAGTGAAAATAATCAATCAATGCCTATTTTTACCAAATATCCATCAATATATGAGGATATATAAAATTAAAAAAGAGAAAATAATATTTCTATAATAATCTAATATATCCTATAATATTATAAATGAAATTTATAATTACCCTTAAGAAGTATAAAATAGACTCCTCCCTCCTAGGGAATCCAAAGACACCTTTAAGACACAATACTCTAGAACATTTGGCTAAAATACCAAAGAAAATTAGATTTTAAGAGTTCTTTGGTTCAACTAGTTTTTTTGAATGAATCTTATAATTTATGTACAATCTATGAAAATAGATTTGAACATTTTCTATAATCCTATAATAACAAAAACCATTTCTAAAATTCTCATCATAATGATTAATTTTCAATATTTTTTAATGTTGTAGCTTTTTGAATCTTATTATTCAATCCTCATAATAAATATGAAGTAAAAAATTCTTAAAACAAGAAATTTATATCCTATATAATCATGATATTTAGGTGGATTATTAATCAAAAAAATAAATTATCATATATTTCATGCATCATCCAAAATATAACTATGTCATAATAACATTTACAGTATCATGGTTTACTCCAATAAAAACCAGGATATGGTCTATACTACTATGAAAGGAATTTTATCTGGTACATATTCCTATTTATCTCCCTATAAAAAAAATATGCATATACTTAGTGTTCGTTTTTCCTTATGTTACACCATATACAATAAATTTTGAAATTATATCAGAAACACCATTTGGATATATTCCATATGTATTTTTGGAAAATCTATATTTTATTTTAACAAAATATTATATTATATGTAAAAAAATATTAAATTACAAAAATAATTTAATTTAGATATCCTATATAACACTTTTTGGGTATCTCTCAATGTTGTTATAAAAACATTTAAAAAAAACATAACCTTCATACATATAACCAAAAAGTGTAACCACTAGCCTTTGTGTCTATGTAAAAAAAATTGAGAAATATTTAATCCATAATTATATGAAAATAGAAACCTATAGTAAATAATCAAACTACTAAAGATATAAAGTAATTTTTTGTGATACCTATCAAACACATATATATATATCCATACTTAGGTCCAATAGATATTTCAGATAAAATTATACCTAATCATATAACCACATATTCAAAATTATTGAGTGAAAATGAGAAATAGAGTACGTAAATATCATATATCTACTCATATATTATCAATTAATTTAGTTTAGATTAAAAAAATTAAATTAACACATCATGGGTTATTTACGTAAATAAATGAGGACATCACATACCCCTCACCAAAATCGATAATCACATCACGTGTACCTTATATGTTTATGACCATAAACTTTTTTTATATATCTGAATCATGGGAAAAATATTTTATCCATCATATGAAAGGGAAAATATCATCATTGTTTAACCTCAACTAATGAAATGATAAATGATATATCCAACAAGCCCTTGATTATATCAACATCAAGGCTAGCATAAAAAAGGTTTCAAAGCATGACATTTTTCATGAAAGGTATCTTATAAACCATTGGTATGAGGATTGAATATGAAACATACACCAATTATACATATTATATAATTTATGAATCACTATGTGGTAGATGTAGTGAATCATCTGGTACATAAATCCATTTTATGCCTCTTGGGTGAATTTTATATTTTTTATACAAAATCCAACCTATGATTATCATCACATTTCATCGTTACCTATATTACTCTATGATGATCATTGATTAGGGATAAATCAAATATATTCTTTGAGAGATCAATTAAAATTTCACTTTCTTTAATATATGCAGTCAAAATAATGGAATGATAATGTATATACCACATTATTTATAAAATTTTATATTATATGTATATATACATAACATTATTTAAGAATACATAAAAACCAACATACATATGCACCTATTTATTCATATCCCATATGATATACTACTAGATTGGTCTTATAATTACTTAATTTTACAGATTTATTAAACTCATTACATCACTATGTTATTCCTACTAGATATCTACATGACCATATAGTAAATAAATCAAGAAAACTACTATAATTGGTAGGATATATAATGAAATCATGTGTGATAAATGGCGACGTTACATTTCATAAATCTTATGTTCACCTATTTGAACATTATATACAAAATTCATTACTTTTCAAAATCAAATTTTAGGATGTTAAGAACATATATTTTTTATGAACAATATCTATGTTAATCGTCAACATATTTGGAAAACATTCATTAAATCATTTTCCTTGAGATCATTTGGTAGAATATTATAAATATAAAACTTTATATTTATTATCATTATTCAACAACACATACTATACACTTTTAGTATATAAAATAAAGTTCACTATGAAATAGGTTGAAATAACACTTAATTTATGATATTTTAACCACAATTAATGATCAAACATACTTCTACTAGCCTCTTGTAAAATATATTTTCTCTAAAAAGTATTTCTAGTACATATAGTCTTTTTTGATAAGAAGTAACAATTATTTCCTTCAATAAAAATATTTAATAAATAAAAAATAAAATAAATTCCTTATATGTCATTCTATTTATCTAGAAAAATATTCTAAGAAGATTTTTTTCATTAATATATGAAATGGTTTCGTAATGGTATATTTTCCCTCATATTTTAGTAAATAACTTGGAAAATTACTTTTATCCCTATCTTCGCATCAAACATGTTATATAATGGGTACAATCATAAATAATTTGTATAAACATCATGATATTTTATTATTCAAAAAGGACATTTTTACAATATTAAATCTATTAAAAAATAATATTAAATTAGATAAAAACAAATATATTTAATAATTTATGATTCAGCAAAATATTTCATGTATTATAGTTCATCCACATACCTGATGGAGAAATAATTTTCTTCGTTATATGAATTCATACTATACGATATAACCATAAAATAATTATTAAATTTGTGTATCCTATATATATTAAATTACAATGCTCAATTGTTATCATATATTGTTCAATATGGGAATCATTATTTCTACAACCTTCATAAATGACATGGACTTTCCCCAATGCATCTTGTATATCTTCATGTATTATTTAAATGTCCTCAACCAGTGACAAAGTTCACTAAAATTGAAACATTTACTCAACCTACCAGGCCCCCTAGAGTATTAATAATCTATGTGTTCCTCCTCAATACTGCCTATAATAAGCCAAGAGATAGTGACTAGAAATAGTACACAGATCTCCCAAGATGATAAGCCTTTTCCTAATTTACCAATACATGACAACTAATCTCAATACAGAATTACAATAATGAAATACCATATATATAATATGATTTAATATATATATATATATATATATATGAATTCATGATGAAAATGTTATGATCCAAAAAGATATTAAAATTTTATAAATCGTGATGTAAAGAGAAAACAATACACACCCAACTAACCCAAAAATGAAAACAAACCAAAAACAATCATTTTACAGAGATCATTTCAATGAACTAGTTCTATAGATGAATGTCATTCACAACTATATCCACTTCTTATTTCTAGGATCATACTCCTATAACACTATATCCACCTTAATCCCCATTGTAGTATTCATTTTTTACATGAGACGCAACGTGTGACAGGAAAACTCTTATGTGTGGGTGGGTATATACATAACTATTATGACATACAAAAAACAAAAAACTAAGAAATAAATAATGGGAAAGTAATTTTCTCATTATAAAGGTAAATGATAAAACCAAAAAATTGAATAATCATGAAAAACAATCTTAGATATGCTTCCAAGGTAGAGAACCCAAGACACAGATCACCACTCATCAAAACATTATCTTATTCAAAGAAAAATTTTACCCTATGAAACTCGAGACTCTATTATACCACATTAATACAATCCCATGTAATCTCATTGACTATTATGTGACTAGGGTAACCAATATACCTATTGATAAATTGAGTTTTGACCTCCTAAGGTAGGATTCACTCCTCATTGAACAAGGCTATAAAATGAGTGAGTACCGTACTCCATAAATTGAGGACCAATGACCAGATGATTCACTAAACATTGATTGGAGGAGTACATTGTCCTCATGGTGGATCCATGACTTTTTAGGTGAATCAGAGTACAAAATATATTCTTGAAATGTAGAGGACCCGCAACATGTGAACTTGTGGGAATGTCAAACTCAAAATCCGAGTGGATTATCTTCTCCCTATTATTGACAAGAATCTAGGGGAGTATCAAATCCCAAGGTGAAATATACTCAACAAACCCAAACCATATTTTATCTCAAAATATTTAGTTTATTAAAATACCCATAACATGATATAAATTACCATTTATAGTCTAAAGTATCATAACATCACTCCTTAAATAGAAAAATTATTTCAAAAGACCCTCATTTTTTATTAATCAATTACACGGGATCATGCCAGTTCATTTCAATCTAGTTAAAAGGTCACTATGTGTGCAACACTAATACTAGAAATTGTTTAACTTAATGGTTTTACATTGAAATAAAACTCCTCATATCGTATCCTATCCCTTAAGATTCTTTAACCATGTAGTAAGAAAAAATGCATGTATAAAACATCACCTTTATGTTGTAGCTGGAACCAATATTCTAAAACACACCTTACATTATTTCAACTAAAATATCCAGACCTCTATATAATATTAACAACACGATAATGAATGATACCCTTTTTAAATTACATACCACTTGAATATGGGTGGTGGTGGTGAAATATGGAGTGTTGTGGCATGATCCACCCATGAAGGCTTGGAGAAACTCATGACACCTCAGATTATGTTGTGACATGACTTCTCACAACATGATGTCACCCTATATAGAAAAAACCAATGTTTTCATTATTTCAATCTCATAATATCATTTTTAGTTCATTACTATACTACTATGTAGTAACATCACAATCCACCATCATAAGGGACCTTGACATCCACATGATTAGACCATGATAAGGAATGGGGGATTTGAGAGAATTATTTCGTAATAAGATGTAAAATATGATAAACTAATTGGAATGGGTTCAATTACAAAAAGGGAAATATGTCATAGATATTGATAGGAATTTAATGTATTGATATCACTAGAAATTTATCAAACCCCAGTAGATAAATACATATTTATATCATGTTATAATAGAGTATGAGAAGAACAATGTTTCCTACCTCATATCTGGTTCATTGATACTAGATGAATCCGCTCTTCCAAATAACCAAGGGATCACTATATGTTTTTTGTGGATGTATTTTTCAATATGAAAATGTATCTATAAGTTTAATAAAAAATTATGAGACTCTCTGTATAGAAGAAAAAATATGAGGAATATATGGTTCGACAACTATTTATAATAAAAATTCGAGGTTAGACCTATTAAAACTCAACATAAATGGTTATAGAATAAATCTGTAAAGATATACTGAAATCATAGTGAAACATATATAATAATTCTACTATATCTCTCACTAAACTCCGATAAAAACATCTCATACTAAAACACAATATAATTAAGAGAATTTTCAACTCAAAATTTTAAAATGATTATAATGTTAAAAGAATAATTGCAACATCCTACAAATCATCATGGATTTTCTTCTTGAAAATTAAACCATACTATAAATGGTGAGGGTAATAACTCCGCATATAACCTTCACATTCCAAAAATATCCTCTAAAGGTTCTCATGTTCTGCATCACATATCCTCTGTCAGTATTACTCAACCTTGATTGAGTATGATAAATAATGAACGTACATTCTAATCTATGGAACATAGGAGGAATTGATAACCCTCTAAAATTATGGGGTAGTTCCATGAATTAAATATCCTTTCCCCCTTTTTATATCATCCAAAAATTTTCTATAGATCTGGGGTATAATTTTATTCTCTTTCGAAACCACCACAAATAGTGTTGTGCTGAAACCTTCTAGAAAACATTATACCCTCTTCAAAATAAAAAATCACATGTATTTATTCCACATAGTACTTATGATGGCTGTCATATATCCTAATCGAGAAATTTAAGGCATGCAAATTATTCATCATAAAACATAGTACTTATTTTCCCATAAACATTGAATCTCTAATCTCTATACAATATAAGAGATACTGGTAGAGACTATGGTAAAGGGACTCAAAAGATTCTATGAAAATTGTGGAGTGGTATCTATTTTTATGTGAAAATACTACTATGGGTATGTGATCCAGAAATTACTTAACAAAATCTATCATATAATCCATAATGATTTCCTTTTGAACATAAATGGATCTCTATGTTTACCAATCTTCCTGTATTAGAAATACAAGAGGATTGACGTGGGATTGGCTTACAATACTAATTTTCAAGATTAATTTATAGTTAAAATATTACAGGTTGATGGAAAAACTATGTATATTGATAATATAAATGGACATGGTTGATACACAATATGTGTGTTGGTATATAAATTATTCAATTAATATTTCTTAATAATAGATTAATTGAAAATAAAATTTGAAGATGACTAAAGGGTTAATGTGTTGCTTGAGAGATTAATAGATCCCAAATATTTTTTCCATCATATTTTATCGACATTAATAAATTTGAAAGTGTTGATGAAGTGATGATTTTTTATGTGAATATATCCATAGTCATTCTAGAAGATAACCTTAGAAATAGTGTTTCACAATAGTCTATGATGAGAAAATAGGAAATACAACATCATAATTATGGTAGTATTTGGTGTGTTTTTATGGGAGTTCATGAAACTACATCATAGTGCATGCAACTACACCACAAGGATCATCCTCCTTTTTATAGTGGAGATGTTGGACAAATTAATATGATGTATTGAATCCAAATATACCACAGACACGAGGTTATAGGATAACTGTTGAATTTTTCTATGTTGTAGTCACTATGGAAACCCTGTAGTGTAGATAGTTTCACCACAATAAATGATAGAGGATGAAAAAATATGGCTAACCTCGGATTCTAGGACAAGCTAGCTCCACCCTGCACTATTGGGATAAATACATACCAAATAAGGGAACCATAAAGGATATCTAGCCACGATGACTCGAGAAGGCAGAGAGAACACACGTAGGATGGTGCACAAATATAGGTAGTTTTTCCTGATATAGGGTGACAATGTGATGGTAATGGTCCATGAAATATGGAAGAAACATAGATTATTATAGGATTGGACCATGTTACTCACAACTATAAATTCAATGAATACAAGGGAATTATGTATTTACTGAAATATAGTGGGATTTCTAATGTTGGATATGGAAGTCTGAAGAAATGACAAAACCAAATGGACCAGGGTCTAGAATTGCACATGAAAATTTGAGGTGTCGATGCCATAGAGTGATTTCTATGACACAGAGTGGCATTGAGAAGATTTTTGATACCATCGAAACACTTTTTCAATCCATTTCTTAGTAGATATGGCTACACCAGGTATTTTAGGAGAATAATGATTCCATGCCATAGATATTATTTGAATTGTATAGGGTCTAAATTTAAGAGAAGTAAATAATTCAGATTCTAAAATACTACATGAACCAACATAATATTGAAGTTTCAATTTGGCAGTTAGCTTAGTAAGTCAAGAATTTCGAGGAGGTCATATTGGAGATTGTTTATCATTAATGGAGAAGTTAATGGCTGAGTTCTATGGATCTAGTCAATAATAGAGGACTACACCATAATAATCCAGATCATTCTATAGTTAAGTATTTCAATAATATAGTAAACCCATCCATACTGAAAAAGAGTCATAATGGGAGGGCATATGTTGATGAATATCAAACCCCACCACAACGAGGTAATTTTTATTCAACTGGATGTTTCTACAGAAACCGAATGAAATGATTTGTTTCTTTAAATCTGTGATGTCCAAATCAAATTCAATGTCACATTATAATCCCATTCATTATATAGTATTGTTTACATGATCCAAGGTAATATGAGATTTAATTGGAACCATTGAATTAAATACAGAAAGATGAATTATCTATAAAACATTATACCTTTTTTATAGGTATGTAGCTATTCATAAATAATATACTTCAATACCTATTTCTCATATGGAAATAAGATTTTATCCCGATGAGGAGATGTCAGTCTTGAAAAAATGGTAGCTATTTAAGATTTATCAAAAAATAATATGAATGAGTGTGATTATTGTGGCTCTAAAATAGTGACTTTGTTCTAGTGATATTATAGAATGAAGAAGTTATTTTTCAAACTATTTCAATACAAGTGAAGAAGTATAACAGTAAAACTACATAATATAATCTATATTGTTTTAATATGAATTCAGTGATACTGGATAAGGAAGTATCATACCTATAAAATGTGAAGGTGATCCTTTCCACTGGCAGTGAACCAATAATGGTATGTTCCAAGGAGTGACCTTTGGGAAGTAGTGATATGTCCCAAAATATTATAAGGAAGTGATCTTACACATAAGATCCACCTATATTAAACTATTGTAACTACTGAGAATCAATTTTATTTCAATGAAAGCCACAATGTAAATATATTCTCCTTTGATGTATTATAGTATGGGTGAAACAATTAAATACTAGTGTTATATTTACATTGAGAATGTACACCAAAACAGATCAAGAACCCCAATTCATATACATTTTTATAATAATTCACATGACTCTCAAGGATTAGATGCCAACATCATTCAAGGTAAAGTGAGAATGCTTTTTATATATTAGATTCTATCATATATCTTGATAGAGTATGAGATTCTGGTGAATAAATAGCAAAGATATCAAATTGGTATAAAAAGTAATTATCATGTTATGATAATAAATATTGATGTAATATCTTTCATGAATAATACTATTCAATGGTAGAATATTAGTCCTTCAAAAAATAAAACATTTAGAATAGAATAACTATCCTTGAAATCAATTATAGGTAAAAGGGGAACAATGATGAATGATAAAATTGACATGACTGAAAATACTTCCCAAGATGGTGTTAATAAAATGGCGATATAGAAGGTGTTTAAGGTTATTATCATGCCTATGATGTTTATACATGAATAAATTAGATGATTATATATGGGTGAAACTTAAAATAAAACCGTGATGGCTACTCAGTTGGGTGAAAAGGATATGAAAATCAAAAAACATGAGGAGCAGATAAAACCCCCCCTAAAAGATGTCATAGAAAAAATGGTTCCTAATATAAAAAATGGATGGCATGAGTTATTTCATGATCAATCTTAAATTATGGTTCCATAAAATATGAATTCACCAAAGTTATTTTATTGTGGGATATTTTGTAATATCATGAGTAGTTGTTTCTAATCCAATAATCCTAAAGATGTTTTAATAACTCTAGAATTTCAAATAGATCAATCACGGGGAGATATAATGACATAATATTATTATAGTAAATGTTTAATTTTATCTAACCATAGTCACATGGTGTGGTTTTATAATTAATGAAATTCAAGGAAGGGAAATTAATTTATATTCACTTTACTCATATGAATTATAATGAGATTTCATATCTCATAAGAAGGCATATTAAAATAGAAAATAGAATAATGTTTTAGAGAATTAGAATGAACCAAAAAAATGTGGCATCAATAAATAAAATTATACCATTCAGAGCAACCTAATTGGATGAAAATAATATAAATTTGGATGAAAACATAATAGGTTGTTCCATATTTGAAGAAGGTGAATGAGAATACAAAGTCAGCTCCACTATGGAATATTTATTCAATGTTTTATCTTATGGACTTCAAGGAAGAAGTTTCACAAAGTGATAAAATGAAATCCATTAAGATAAAAAATAGTAATATTTAATGGCTAATAAATCTGTAGCTACGATCCACTAGTGATGCAAAAAAAATAATCTTAATCAATTATGATCCAATTCAAAATTATGGAAAACCCTATTCCAAGGAATAATAAAATGTTATCTTCCATAAACTTTTGTATGCATGTGATATCATGAACGTTAGATCGTTTGGAAAGACGTTTTTTTGTTTGCCTACAAGTATTGATGAATAACTTGAAGTGGTGTTTTCATTCCATTCCCAAAAAAATGAGAATTTGAATGATAGAAGATGATGAGTTAGTTCTTCTTAACTATACCTAGTACCAAACATGATGAAATTATAGATACACCTCTCCACATATACATTATTATTTCTAAATATTTTCAAATAAGTGAAAATAAATATTTATATGTGATCCACGAGGAAACTTTTCTTCAAAGAAACATGATTTATTTTTTAGAGAATAAGAACTTGATGGATCTTTATCTAAATTATTTGAAGAAGAATATGTATCCCAATTTTCTACAAAAAAAGTGATATCTAAAATAGTGTTATGAGACAAAATTTTAGGGGATGTATTTTTTAACATAAAATTTTATTAATCCTTATTATAATTCCTTGATTATTATGAACATAGAAAAGTCATTGAGTTTAAATTAATTATTTGTTCGATTTTATCATCTCTTGTAACAAGTGATGTAAACTTTTTATAATGTGGAATAAATTACATCATTATGTGGTGTATTTTTTTACAGATGGTTACCTTAATTATAAATATTAATTGTTTGGTGTGAATTGATGGGTTTCATAGGTTTTGTTTTGAAAGTGTAAAGTCCAACTCAATTTTTGGTGTTTTTTTTGTATTCTTGTGTTGCATGGATTACCTACTTGATGTCAATAATAACAAATGATTCTTATACTAAGCTATATTAATGCAAGATTAGTTGATTTATGGAAATCACAAGTAAAAAAGTTGTAAATTCGCTGAGCGAATATATTGAGAGAATATAGAATGAAAGGATATTGTCTTGCGAAACACATTGTTTTAATAGATTCGACTAATCAATATGTGGTTGATTTTAAAGAATAATATTTCATTGAATATGGGGGAGAAAATATCCTAAGGTGGAAAAATATCCCCAGGGTGAAGTTGATAGTTCTTTAAATCCAATCCTATATTAATGGAGAAATGATGTGAAGATAGTGGTCCCCCCAAAAAGGAGGAGAATGGATAAAATTTCTTCCCTTCATTTTTAAATGTAAATTTTCAAAGACAATTTTCATTATAATGTCCCTTGGTATTTCATATATAATAATGGGGATAAGAATATTTCATTAGAGGTAGAAGATACCATTAATGGGGACAATATACTTCAATTGGTTCAATGAATAATGGGGAGAAAATTTTGTTTTGTAATGAAAAAATATTAAAAATTGGGTGGTTATTTATCGTCCCAAAGGATTGAAGTTGTATTTTTGGAAAATAAAAATGATAAAGGTTAATTTATAACAAAGGAAATCATGTTTAATGGCCATGATCTGTTTATTGAAAATAATAATGGTTAATTTTGATGTTCATTGTAACAGCCCAAGATTTTATAAAGAAATATTCTTTTTAATTTTATTAATGTCTTGTGTTGTACGCTACACCAAAAGGAGCTTGCACAACACGCATCCTTGTCTTGCCTTGCATTACACGCAATCGCGACCTTCCTCGATAGCGTGTGTAAAACGCAATACCGAGTTTCACTAAACAACGATGTGCTTTTAAAATATTATTAAAACTAGCCGTTATGAATAGTAATAATCACTTTTTAAAATTCTGTAAATCTTATTTTTCAAAATGAACTTCATTCTTGGATTCGGAGTATCGAATTTAGCCTAAGGTGAAATTTTGGTACTTTTCGGATAACTTTCATATTCTGATGAATAGTGAAAAATTACTAAATTATAATTAAAAACAACTTTTTTAATCGAAATAATTAATAGTGATAAATTATTAATTTGAGTGGTTTTAAAGTATATTTAGAATATATTTTTACAATTTAATACAATGTTGGTCATTGGTTGTAATTTCACATTTAAACCAGACATAATCAAGTGTCAATCTTTTGATATATATTGTTTCCTAAAAACACGCTATTTATTTTAACAGCGGGATTTAATTATAAAATTAATTAATGAAACTTCTATGTTATGAATTTGGTAAAATAGATTTCATTTTTGAATTCGGAATATGAAATATAGCTTAGGATGAAATTTTGGCATTGTTCTGAAAAACATCAATTTTTGATGAATAGTGAAACTACTAAGTGGAAGTTAAAAAAACTGAATTTTTCATAAAACATAATTTTGCCGCTTCTGTGAATGGAATTTCGAAAATCCGAGAGACACGGTTAATATCAAGGACTAAAATGTGGTTCAATGAGATGAAAATAATTTTTTTGGTGAATAGTAACTTTTTACTTTTTTACCGCGTTTAATAGTAAATAGGGTAACTAAGGGTAAATATGATATTACTATTACCCTAACACATGTCCTAATTCTATTGGACAAGTGTAATTCGACCAAAAACAAACTTAGGAATAAAATATGACCATTTAGGCCCACTTGGATTAGACTAGGACATTTATTATTAATTTATTTAAAGAAAGTTTAAAATAGTTAAAATCAAAGTTTAATAAGTAAATCATTTTTAATATGGGGTTTTACATAAGATAAATTCTATTGTAAATATTCATTAGAAAGATAAAAAGATTTCCTACATGATGGTATTTTATTTGTAATTTTTAGAGATAAAATAATTTAATTTATTTATGATACAACGATGATGCAGTAATTATCTTATTAATGAAATATTGACATAATTGATGTTATAAACACCAAAATAAATGTAATTTGAGATTTTTTATGAATTCCACTAATTTTCTAGGTTACTATGATATATTAATGTTGATTTAATCAACTTGGTTCGAACATTTAATTCTGTTATCACTTTCAAAAAAATCATATATCAAATAGTGTCAAAATTGACACAAAATAGTTTTTAAATAAAATATTATATTATTAATTGTTATTGTATTCCTAAAAATCTAAGGTTCGGCCAAATGACTTAGATAAGGATATATATATTAATAATAAACAATTTGGGGTTCGTTTGGCATGTTATAGTAAGTTTATTAACCATATAGTGAAAAAAACAAAAAGACATGGTAAAAGTTAAATTATTTAACTTAGAGTTAAATTTAATTGATAAGGTTAAACTAATATCCTAAACTTGTCTAAATTCTATTGGTTGATAGGATTTCGACCCCTACCCACCTTATCTTCGAAATAAGACCCTTTGGAACCATTATAAACCGATTTTTACTTTAATATAAAATAATATTTTGAGATATTCCTAAGGTGCCCCTCTCCTCCCTTATAAAAGGACACCTCCTCCCCCTCCTCCTCACTCCAATTTGAGCACTCAAGCTCGGCCAAACCCTGCCAAAATCCCTTCTACACTTCCCTAGAAACATCCTAGAGGTTCTGGTCTTCCTCAAAGACCAATTCTAGTGCCCTAAGAGGAGGTCTCAAAGAGGCACTTCAAAGAAGAGGTAATTACCGTTACCAATTCTTTCATCTTTATTTCTTCTTCCACTTCTTCTTCTTAGGTTGTTTCATTATGAAGTAATAACATCAGTATCACTCATATACTGATATGTTATTATAAGTATGAAACAACCCTATTTCACCATCTATCCATCCTACGGAAAAAGAAATCACCGCGCGTGCGTACGTACGGAATACCGTCTCCACGCCGTGGTGTAATCTATTTTCCACCACCACCTTACATGGATGGGTATAATGGTGTAAAGAATAACTATACATAGTTATTAAAACATCATATTGATTCTGATATATTTTATAATCCACTCCAATTCAATTCAATATTTATAGAAATGATATCATCGCTCGTGCGTACGTACGGACTACCGTCTCCACGACGCGATGAGATTCATTCTCCATGTTAACCATTTAAGAATGATTATAATGTATATATAAGAAATAATAATGAAATATATGACATTATAAAGCTACTGGATTTATGTATATATATACATATGTATGTCATCTACTTACTTCCATTTCAAGACAATAAGGAAAGAAAAACAGCGTTCATGCGTACGTACGGACTACCGTCTCCATGAACGGTGTTTTTCATTTTATTTATCTATCTATTATATATATATATATATACTGAATATATATGATATATAAATAATATTTTATATTCTGGAAGTAAGTAAATCATGATATAAGTAATAATGATGTCAAGAACAACAAGTCAAAACACCTACGATAAATGAAACGATTTTACCCAAAACGCTTCTTTAACATGGAATTTACAAAAGAACGGGTAATATAATGTCATAAGTGAACCATATATGATATCATAACAATGAATATGATTCTGTAATAAGTCAATAACATGATTTAAATCATTATACAGGAGGTTCGGACACTTACAAAGCAAGTCGGACCTAAGGTAAGGGAAATATCACAATCTCATTTTTATCCGAGATTGTTTATTCGTAAGTATTTACTGGGGTGTATTTTATCATCCACATCCATGTTTACTCAATATGTAATATTATTTCCATCCACCTAAAATTGTTTAAATCCATTTTTACCCTTCGGTGAGTTTTTAGTAATACGTATGAAAGGAATCTTTTGTCGTTTTTCGTACGAGGTACTTTTTGACTTTTCCGAAAAAAGTACGAAGAATGTTTTTTTTAACTTATACGGCACGAACGGATTTCTACTGTTTTATAAAGCCTTATTTTCATGAAGCTTCCTCTAAAAGATTTCATGACTATTTTCAATAAAATCTCTTTCTTTTAAAATTGCATGATGTTTTGTGAAAAGAAATTGATTTTGAAGAAGAAAGGATATTTTCCTCAAGAATTCAATTCAAGTGTTTTATCAAAATTATTTTCCATATAAGATAATAAAGAGTTCTGTTTCTATCCATATTTTTACATTTATTTGACTATGTTGTGATGGAATTATGTTTATGAATTCCTTTATCTTATATGAATTTATTTATGATGTCATGATGTTTCAAGAATCCCATTTTTGTTACATGTGTTATGTGATGATGTATGTTTTATGATTATGTGGCACACATAAGAAAGGATTCATTATAAGATGGGTGGGACCTATATCTCCCTCCAATGCATTGGGTAAAGATTTTATATCTCATGAGATAGACATTGCTGAAATGGTAGGTTATACCGGTTCAGTGAAACAGGACTGAAACGAGGGTTACTCGATTCAGAAAGGGACTTTGTCCACTAAGATAGTCTTGGAAATGAGTCTTGACTAATAAGAAATGATTTTCTATGATTATGTGTGTATGCCACAAAGTTTCATGTTTTAAGTTATGATTATTGGGATTACATTTCACTTCTATGATATATCCCATGATATGATATTATGAGCTCTTTTGCAGGTTAAGATTTCCAAAAGCTATGTATATGATGTGATTGATTTTTCTTTTGTTTACCATTACTGAGCATTTGAGCTCACCATTTTATGTTTTCTTTTCCCCAGGATATAAAGAAAGGTTTTAGGTAGAAAAAAGGGATGACCTTTATGGGAGATATTGAAGAACTTTCACCACGATTAGAAGATTACGTTCCGAGTTTCCAAAGACACTATACTATTACGATCCTTTAGTGTGTGTTTTTTTTATGTACTAAGTATTCCGAAAATGTAATGTAATGTCCATGTACGTCAAGATACGGGTCTCTACAGTTGGTATCAGAGGAAAGGTTTAATCAACCTTTGGAAACTAGGATGCGAAAACGTTAGTGAGATCCCTAGAGATATTTCTAAGGTATGTCTAGGGATGTCTCTAAGGTTAAGTATACGTATAGGTTATAGTCCTAGAATTGCGCTAACGATCTTCGAATTTAACCTAAGATGTTAGATATTGAGGGTACTACCCCTTTATTATGTTGTTTTCCCTAGAATGATTTTTTCCTCTCATACTATTCTTTTGGGGTTTTAGACGATGGCTGGAACCCGAAGGAACCGTGTTAATGCGGAATGTGATGGGCAATGCAATGATTGTCCCCCTGAGAAACCAAATGATATGGGAGCCGGAATGAAAAATCTTGTAGCCATGCTCACACAACTTTCTCAAGCTATGAATCATGCAGGACTTCCAAACGAGCAAAGGAAGGAGCAACATTCTGTTGAATCCTTCATGAGGCAGCGTCCACCTTCTTTCAGTGGGTCTACTGATCCATTAGTTGCTGAACAATGGATTAGTACTAATGAAAAGATTTTTTCAGTTCTTCAATGTTCTGAACATGATAAAGTCATCCTAGAAGTGTATAGTTTGGAAGGAGATGCTGATCAATGGTGGAATCTTATTAAGAATACGAGGCAAAGGGATGAAATTGAGTCTATGGAATGGGACGAGTTCAAGAACTTATTTTTCAATAAGTACTTCCCTCGTATTCTCCGAACAAAGATGGAGAAAGAGTTTCTTGAACTGAAGCAAAGGGGTGATGATTCTGTTGGTACCTATGAAGCGAATTTTACAAGACTTGCAAGGTACGCTTTTGGTATTATCATCCAACCTGAAAGTAAAGTTGATCGATTTTTCAGTGGCTTAAAACCAAGTCTTCGAAGGGCATTAGCTATAAGAGACTTCAGTAGCTATGAAGAAATTGTGCGTTTTGCTATCAAGGTAGAAATGGAAGTTGGTGTTACATATCCATCTAATGGGTTTGACAAGAAACGAAAGATGGAGTTCAAGGAGAAAACTCAGAATAATGGTGAAAAGAAGATGAATGTTTCCTTATGCACAAAGTGTGGAAAGAAGCATGGTGGAGATTGTCTTAAAGGGACTAGAAAATGTTTTAAGTGTGGAAAAGAAGGTCATCGAGCAGCTGAGTGTCGAAGTAATGGAAAATGGGATTCTAATGAAGTGAATAAAGCAAACACTGCAGAGAACGTACAACCAACACTTCAATGCTTCAAGTGCAAGGAAATGGGGCATTATGCTAATAAATGCCCTAATCCAAGGGTTAGTGATGATCGACATGAGCAACCGCTTAAGGCAAAGGACAAAGGGAAGTCACATGCGATCACTATTGGCAATGTTGAATATGACAACGATGTGGTGGAATGATTAAGTGTTTATGTAATGGGATTCCAAAATAATGTTGTATCTTGGAATATTGGAATATTTATGTATTGGTCTAATGTGGTATTCAAAGTGATTGAGATATTATGCGCATAATGAAGGGAAAACGAGAAAATGAAATGTTTAACAGTATTCATGAGCTCATGATTGATATAAGGACTAAGTGGTATCATGGTTTGAGTATAAATAATTTTGAGGATTTTGGTATGTGTAAAGTGTTAACTTTTAACTGCATTCAAGTTTTCACTAAGGTTCAATGGGTATTCAAGAGTATACATGATTAAGGACATTGAATGTTTGGAATGTGACCAACAAAACATATCTTATGATATATAGGGATCAACGATGATATTAAATCTCTGGTAATTGTTTTCACTATGTTATGAGAGTGGACTGCAGTATTATGGATATGCCTAAAGATTGGAATGGATTGTGTTGGACGTAAGTTAGTATTGTTTAAGGATAGAAATTTTTTTCGATATTATTGATGGGATGTTATAGTAATATAGTTTTAGAAAAAGGACAACCTGCTGGACGGGCGACAGCCCATCGCTTCGGACAAGGCTGTGGGAATCGAACCCACAACCGAAGTGCGACTGGCCTTTATCGCCTACCACTGACCTACAGGAAGTCCCTGTTTAGTAGAAACTAGTTTTATTATATTAAGCAGTATGATATATGAAATATAAGTCCATTTTAGGAACCATATATGATTAATCTCACTATAGATCGACTTATGTATATAATTTTTGCTAACCTTTTGTTTGAGATAGACGGAATGACCTGTCATTCTATCACATGATCTGCTAACACTTCACGAATAACAAATTCAACTTCATTTATTTAAGAGATGAAGTGGAAATTGTTCAAAGCACGAACAACAGTGAGATTGTACCAAAATAAAGTAAGTATTTATTCTAATTCAAATTTTCAACTTTAGGGGAAATGATCATGAAAACCAAAAATGTTGTCCTAGTGATCTTATACCTGATGAATCAGATGGTACCTTATATCATCACAAATCTATGGATTTGTGATTACTGGCTTTTCCATAGCCATGTTCTCTACCACTCTCCATCAGAACATGATGGTTAGATTTCTCTTCCATATCCATATTTTCACCTATGTGGAAACCCAATGATTAGTTTATTTGGGTAACCGTTACGTTTCATACTTTTGTTTTTAAAGATTGGTTTTGATATTCCTTTTTACGATGTGGGTTTCTATTAAAGAAACTTTCGAATAGTAAACCATTTATAACCCCGACGAATTTTGAGGGCGAAATTCCTTTTAAGGGGGGTAGAATGTAACAACCCAAGATTTTATAAAGAAATATTCTTTTTAATTTTATTAATGTCTTGTGTTTTACGCTACACCAAAAGGAGCTTGCACAACACGCATCATTGTCTTGCCTTGCATTACACGCAATCGCGACCTTCCTCGATAGCGTGTGTAAAACGCAATACCGAGTTTCACTAAACAACGATGTGCTTTTAAAATATTATTAAAACTAGCCGTTATGAATAGTAATAATCACTTTTTAAAATTCTGTAAATCTTATTTTTCAAAATGAACTTCATTCTTGGATTCGGAGTATCGAATTTAGCCTAAGGTGAAATTTTGGTACTTTTTGGATAACTTTCATATTCTGATGAATAGTGAAAAATTACTAAATTATAATTAAAAACAACTTTTTTAATCGAAATAATTAATAGTGATAAATTATTAATTTGAGTGGTTTTAAAGTATATTTAGAATATATTTTTACAATTTAATACAATGTTGGTCATTGGTTGTAATTTCACATTTAAACCAGACATAATCAAGTGTCAATCTTTTGATATATATTGTTTCCTAAAAACACGCTATTTATTTTAACAGCGGGATTTAATTATAAAATTAATTAATGAAACTTCTATGTTATGAATTTGGTAAAATAGATTTCATTTTTGAATTCGGAATATGAAATATAGCTTAGGATGAAATTTTGGCATTGTTCTGAAAAACATCAATTTTTGATGAATAGTGAAACTACTAAGTGGTAGTTAAAAAAACTGAATTTTTCATAAAACTTAATTTTGCCGCTTCTGTGAATGGAATTTCGAAAATCCGAGAGACACGGTTAATATCAAGGACTAAAATGTGGTTCAATGAGATGAAAATAATTTTTTGGTGAATAGTAACTTTTTACTTTTTTACCGCGGTTAATAGTAAATAGGGTAACTAAGGGTAAATATGATATTACTATTACCCTAACACATGTCCTAATTCTATTGGACAAGTGTAATTCGACCAAAAACAAACTTAGGAATAAAATATGACCATTTAGGCCCACTTGGATTAGACTAGGACATTTATTATTAATTTATTTAAAGAAGGGTTAAAATAGTTAAAATCAAAGTTTAATAAGTAAATCATTTTTAATATGGGGTTATACATAAGATAAATTCTATTGTAAATATTCATTAGAAAGATAAAAAGCTTTCCTACATGATGGTATTTTATTTGTAATTTTTAGACATAAAATAATTTAATTTATTTATGATACAACGATGATGCAGTAATTATCTTATTAATGAAATATTGACATAATTGATGTTATAAACACCAAAATAAATGTAATTTGAGATTTTTTATGAATTCCACTAATTTTATAGGTTACTATGATATATTAATGTTGCTTTAATCAACTTGGTTCGAACATTTAATTCTGTTATGACTTTCAAAAAAATCATATATCAAATAGTGTCAAAATTGACACAAAATAGTTTTTAAATAAAATATTATATTATTAATTGTTATTGTATTCCTAAAAATCTAAGGTTCGGCCTAATGACTTAGATAAGGATATATATATTAATAATAAACAATTTGGGGTTCGTTTGGCATGTTATAGTAAGTTTATTAACCATATAGTGAAAGAAAACAAAAAGACATGGTAAAAGTTAAATTATTTAACTTAGAGTTAAATTTAATTGATAAGGTTAAAATAATATCCTAAACTTGTCTAAATTCTATTGGTTGATAGGATTTCGACCCCTACCCACCTTATCTTCGAAATAAGACCCTTTGGAACCATTATAAACCGATTTTTACTTTAATATAAAATAATATTTTGAGATATTCCTAAGGTGCCCCTCTCCTCCCTTATAAAAGGACACCTCCTCCCCCTCCTCCTCACTCCAATTTGAGCACTCAAGCTCGGCCAAAACCTGCCAAAATCCCTTCTACACTTCCCTAGAAACATCCTAGAGGTTCTGGTCTTCCTCAAAGACCAATACTAGTGCCCTAAGAGGAGGTCTCAATGAGGCACTTCAAAGAAGAGGTAATTACCGTTACCAATTCTTTCATCTTTATTTCTTCTTCCACTTCTTCTTCTTAGGTTGTTTCATTATGAAGTAATAACATCAGTATCACTCATATACTGATATGTTATTATAAGTATGAAACAACCCTATTTCACCATCTATCCATCCTACGGAAAAAGAAATCACCGCGCATGCGTACGTACGGAATACCGTCTCCACGCCGTGGTGTAATCTATTTTCCACCACCACCTTACATGGATGGGTATAATGGTGTAAAGAATAACTATACATAGTTATTAAAACATCATATTGATTCTGATATATTTTATAATCCACTCCAATTCAATTCAATATTTATAGAAATGATATCATCGCTCGTGCGTACGTACGGACTACCGTCTCCACGACGCGATGAGATTCATTCTCCATGTTAACCATTTAAGAATGATTATAATGTATATATAAGAAATAATAATGAAATATATGACATTATAAAGCTACTGGATTTATGTATATATATACATATGTATGTCATCTACTTACTTCCATTTCAAGACAATAAGGAAAGAAAAACAGCGTTCATGCGTACGTACGGACTACCGTCTCCATGAACGGTGTTTTTCATTTTATTTATCAATCTATTATATATATATATATACTGAATATATATGATATATAAATAATATTTTATATTCTGGAAGTAAGTAAATCATGATATAAGTAATAATGATGTCAAGAACAACAAGTCAAAACACCTACGATAAATGAAACGATTTTACCCAAAACGCTTCTTTAACATGGAATTTACAAAAGAACGGGTAATATAATGTCATAAGTGAACCATATATGATATAATAACAATGTATATGATTCTGTAATAAGTCAATAACATGATTTAAATCATTATACAGGAGGTTCGGACACTTACAAAGCAAGTCGGACCTAAGGTAAGGGAAATATCACAATCTCATTTTTATCCGAGATTGTTTATTCGTAAGTATTTACTGGGGTGTATTTTATCATCCACATCCATGTTTAATCAATATGTAATATTATTTCCATCCACCTAAAATTGTTTAAATCCATTTTTACCCTTCGGTGAGTTTTTAGTAATACGTATGAAAGGAATCTTTTGTCGTTTTTCGTACGAGGTACTTTTTGACTTTTCCGAAAAAAGTACGAAGAATGTTTTTTTTAACTTATACGGCACGAACGGATTTCTACTGTTTTATAAAGCCTTATTTTCATGAAGCTTCCTCTAAAAGATTTCATGACTATTTTCAATAAAATCTCTTTCTTTTAAAATTGCATGATGTTTTGTGAAAAGAAATTGATTTTGAAGAAGAAAGGATATTTTCCTCAAGAATTCAATTCAAGTGTTTTATCAAAATTATTTTCCATCTAAGATAATAAAGAGTTCTGTTTCTATCCATATTTTTACATTTATTTGACTATGTTGTGATGGAATTATGTTTATGAATTCTTTTATCTTATATGAATTTATTTATGATGTCATGATGTTTCAAGAATCCCATTTTTGTTACATGTGTTATGCGATGATGTATGTTTTATGATTATGTGGCACACATAAGAAAGGATTCATTATAAGATGGGTGGGACCTATATCTCCCTCCAATGCATTGGGTAAAGATTTTATATCTCATGAGATAGACATTGCTGAAATGGTAGGTTATACCGGTTCAGTGAAACAGGACTGAAACGAGGGTTACTCGATTCAGAAAGGGACTTTGTCCACTAAGATAGTCTTGGCAATGAGTCTTGACTAACAAGAAATGATTTTCTATGATTATGTGTGTATGCCACAAAGTTTCATGTTTTAAGTTATGATTATTGGGATTACATTTCACTTCTATGATATATCCCATGATATGATATTATGAGCTCTTTTGCAGGTTAAGATTTCCAAAAGCTATGTATATGATGTGATTGATTTTTCTTTTGTTTACCCTTACTGAGCATTTGAGCTCACCCTTTTATGTTTTCTTTTCCCCAGGATATAAAGAAAGGTTTTAGGTAGAAAAAAGGGATGACCTTTATGGGAGATATTGAAGAACTTTCACCACGATTAGAAGATTACGTTCCGAGTTTCCAAAGACACTAAACTATTACGATCCTTTAGTGTGTGTTTTTGTTATGTACTAAGTATTCCGCAAATGTAATGTAATGTCCATGTACGTCAAGATACGGGTCTCTACATTCATGATTTAGATTTGTATCTCAATAAAAAAATATGAATTTTTTGGCAATAACATTGTTGAAAATAGATGTTGATGATGATTGAAATATCCAAAGTATTGTTTAAAATATTGAAAGATCATATATATGATTAAAACGTTATATTTTTTACATCACACTTTATGCATGTTTTGAAAAATTTACATTTTTCTAATTAGAGATGTCATGTGGGATAAGTTATATTGATAACATCAAGATTTATGTAAGTATTGAAAAAGGATAATTTCCTAAGTGGAGATGTCATGCAGCCTTTCAAAAGTGATCTTCCTGAATTGTGTTCCACAAAAGTGTAAGATGGACAAAACAAGAAACACCATTGCATATAAGTGGTGGTAGTTGGAATGTTGTGAATGGATTTCTCTCAACTACATCGTAGAGAATCCAACTATGTTTCTGAGATAATTATTCATGCTTTAGAAAAGATATGTGATAGTGGAATACATTGTATTTCACCCAAAAATTCCACATAAAATTTTGTGGATGATAACTCCAATGTTTTTCCACACTATAGTAACCATGATTAAACTGTAGGTTTTATAGTCACCCCATGATCAAGGATAGTTGATGAACAAATAATGAAATCCTAGATGGGATGTCCAAGACAAATTGACCCTGTGTATGTGTGAGAATTCTCAACCACATAGGGGAATTAGTAAGGACATCCATCCATCCTAGGAAGAACATGAGGTTAGGGGAACAAACACATAGTAAGATGGATACCTCGAGGCAGTGTTTTGTACCATAGTATGGTACCATGGAGAATTTGGTCTACACTATTTGGAGATGGAATAAAGTAAGTTGGGAGAGGATTTCGTTATTTAAAAATGGTGAATCAAAGTAGTGAAGAAGCCTATATGCCGTGAGAATTCCAAAATAATTTTATGATGTGGGTATTTAACTCTTAGGCTAGGATAAATCCAAGTAGACAATGTAATATAATTGTACTAAACTATTTGATTTTTTTTACACCACAGAGAGATATCTATGGTTTAGATTGTTTTTAGAGGATTTTTGGGTCCACTAGAAAAATAGTTTTATCTGCATCATACTAGAGAAGGAAATGCCATATTCCCCTTAGAGAATTTGTATTGCATGAAATTATAATAAAATTCTTTATGGTGGTTCTATATTTAATAGAATTAATGAATTATAAATCTATAATCACACAATAACCCATGCCACAATCAATTCAACAAGTAAAGTAGTTAGAGGAGGACATAGTAGAGATAAATTTTGGGTTATGGAGGAGCTAATGAATGATTTGTTTTGATATATTCTACAATAAAGGGATGCACTAAAGTACTACCTAACACATCATAGTGAAGTATGACTACCCAATAACATGCATGGACACATCACAAAAGCTAAAAAATGGGAGGTGTTATGTCATAGTACGTCAAACCAAACCATGACTTGGTATTTTACGGTCAACTTGTAGTTTCATCAAAAATAGAAAGGTGTGTGTATATACATTGACTTTAAGGAGTTCCTCTAGGATTAAAAGGCATATTATTATCCCATTAATTGTATGGAACACTTGTAATTGTCCTATGTAATATGCTATTCAATCCTAACAATTGTATTGAAATGAGAAAGTAAAATTCTGAATAAAACTCTCTATGGAAGTTCAAGAGAAGTATCTCTGAAAGAAGAATACATTTCCAAAAATAATTATTCGAGTCTAAGTAATGTTTTTTCAAGTGACCATATAGAATTATTAAAGAAATATGAACCATTAATGATAGATCTAATAATAATATGTATAAGAATTTGGATTAGGTTTTTTGTTCCAATAGATAAGAAACTTTGATCTAGAGGAATTCTAGAAATAAGAAGGCGCTACAGCAAGTTGTTTTTAAAGTTGTAAATATGTACCCAAAAAAGTACATCAGGGAATCTACATTATTTAAATATTTATTCAGAGGAACTAAATAAGGGTCCTACATTTCCACAAACTATGAAGGTCGTAATTTTCCATTGTTGGTGATCCAATAAATTAATGTTCTAGAAAGTTAACCTATGGAAGCAGTGATGTGTCCCTATACATTGTAAGGCAGTGATCTTAAGAAAAAGAGTGAACTATCCCAAACCTTTTTTATTAGTGTTCTTTCGAGTGATTTTATGTTATGAAACTACACCGATGCTTTCTCAATGGATCCATTCTTGTGAGGGGGAACCATTAAAATACTAATGTCCATATCTAATTCATTCATGAACACCAAAACATATTATACATCCAATAGTATATTGAGTTAAATAAAAATCCATTTGACCTTCAAATTTGAGTGTTGAAGATTCTTGAAGTGTAACTGAGTTGGTTATAAGAGAAAGAGATTGAAATTATCATTGTTTAATCACTAAATAACCAGATTTATCCCCAACCCTTATATTGTAATACCATGATAAGTACCTTGATCAATTCTAGTAGTTTGAGATTGGAATTCCATAATCATCTAAAACTATATCCAAAAAACAATCTGAATCATCTTTTATTACCATGATGGGAATCAATCTTCTTGATCAGAAATTATCCTCAAAGGTACCCCATGTAGTTTTATGATCTCATCAATGTACATGAATATCAATATATCCACCAAAATATATTCCTTTTTTTGAAATGAAATGGGATGACTTAGTTAGTTGACCTATGATCACCAAAATGATACTATGAACCTTTACTTAATGTGGAGGTATTGTCATAAATACATTCGATAAACTATCCCAAATCAACTATATAACCTATACGGGATTGGGAAAACCTCATGGAACCATGTTCTTGACCATAAACTACCAAGGGGTGAGGCACTATATGATAAAATCATTAATGATCAACTTCATACAAGTCCAAAAAAACTTATGTTTGAGGTCCCGATACATCTTCCTCACACGTTTTTTGCAACGAAGAGAAATGCTTGGAAGTCTCATTGCACATTATCAAACAACACGAATGGGACCACTACCCTTCTTTAATAGAGGAACATGTGATCCCTATATTATACAAATTCATCTAGTGAATCACCTATGGATGTCTAATCATTTAGTACATCACAAGAAATTTCACCCAACTAGAACTCTTTTATGCTTTGTAGAGGTGGAAGGGACACCACTATCAATCGAAGATAAACCACTTCCCCCATTTCCACTATATAAAAATGCCTCAATATCAACAACATAGACCCCTCCTCAAATCACTAATCTCAATATTTCATTTTAAGTTAAATTCTAATTATGTTTCCATTCTATATTGTGAAAATAATATAATGTTCATGATCCAAGAGTAAATCTAGAAAATGTCTTTGAATAATATTAATAACTCTCTTGGTAATTACAAAATTGTGGATATAATGGCCTATGTAAACCAAAAATTTATTGTGGAGATGTTAATGTCTCCAAGAATTAATGGTAAACATTACAATTGACTGATCTAAATAATGGTTAATATAGTTCTTTTCATTATGACTCAATTTTTGAGACCACTAAAAAATCACATTCTACCACTTCGTCAACCCACAAATAAGAACATATCTATGGAAATCACATAACACTAGGTACAAAAATCCATACTCTACCAATATCATAACAAGATAACTCATTAATCTTTGAGGACATTGACAATTAGTCATCAATATCTGAGAACCACTTCTCTCCATTCATCTTAATAAATAGCTCATTGATCCTCAAAATAATTTATTTATTGTTACTTGATTTAGGTGGGGATAATCATTAAAAAAAATTCAGATATCATAAAACTTCTAGGAGGAAAACACCATAGTTTCCAATATGAGACATTGATTATCATAAAATATGTCTTTATAAGTTCCTCTAACTGCACCTCTATCTCCCAAAGATATGATGCATCCATGCAATGAGATATAAAAATATTTTATTACACATGTGAATCAAATCAAAACACAATTTGATATGTTAATGATATGGAAATATATGTAAATCATCTAGGAATAAAAATATTTACTCCTCTGTTACAATAGGATTTTAATCCTTTTAATTATTGATGAAACATAGAGCCGATCTAAAGAAATGGGTGATTTATTGTAACATCCCATGCACTAGGATCGCTCATTTCAACTAAATTTCCTACTCTCTCATGTTAGAAAACTATGATCTATCTACTCAACATCACACCTCTCTCTAAAGATACCTGTATATCTAACCATGGAATGAGAATATCTATTCCATTCATATGATTACACCATAAGGATTCATCATATCCACTATGAGGTCCTATTGAAACCGCTCTACACTAATCATAGTATCACATAATCAATAGATGTTGGTGAGAATGAGATCACATAAAATAGGCATCTTTCTCCATATATATTAATCTGAAATATATATAGAGACCTCTAAATATTATAATAAGGATAAAAATATAACGCAATTTCTCAAATTATTATTTATGAGTATGATTATGAGTGTTGAGGAAAAATGGATCATACCTCAAATCATTTCAAGCACTACTTAGTCATGTTTATCCCTTACCTACATATGACTGTAACCCTTACCAATATATCCCTGAGCATTTTATAGACTACCTAGGGATGGAGATGGTTAAATTAGATTATAGAGGAACCCACCTTTGGATCCTCCTCCAAGTGTACTATAAGCTCCTCCATTAAAGATGTCTCCCTATGTTCCCCTATTTCCTCCTTGGGGAGGTCCCATATCACATCATTATATCAAAGTCATTGGTCAATCTACCTCATGACTGCCTTATACTATGTATTTTACTTGGTAATCATGAACCTTGTGACATCATCCCCCAAAATTCATAGAAAACTCTAAATCTTATTTGGATGGATCCTATAAATGAATCTTGAACTGTTGATTCTCAGGTTTGGGACCACATGTCCATATGCATCATGTGTTGCGGCGTTGACACCTACTGATGGATGGTTGTCGTTGATGGATCTAATCTAGTGCAACCACCACTAAATCTGACTACCTATTATTCCTCTACTAAAAAATCTACATCACTTGGACCCTATATTGAATTTTGGAATGGGAGTTTATGCATAGGGGAACGTTAAATATCATACCTCTCAATGAAGGACACACAAAAACCTCAAAGATCAAATGAATCCATCAAGAATCGTGTTTATAGAGTATTTTATGGGGTCAATGAACCCTTATTTGTACCCTAAAATAACCATTCTACCATATAGTATCTCTAATATCTCATGTATTCCTATAATCCTCAATTTATTCATGTAATACTCCTCAAAACATAGGCTCTCACACTTATTCCTAGGGAATGTTTCCTTATCAATAGTTCATATGATCACAACCCACTACTGACTCTATACACTATGGATAATTATAGATACTAGCACTACTATCTTCATGGAGGGGGACTAGAAATGTTGGGACACCCAAATAACTACCTCATGTCAATCCTTTATCACCTCAGTGTTAGGATCACCTCATAACCATGGTGGTCATTGTCAATAATACTCATGAAGCACACTTAGCCTATATGCATCAACATATTTTTCCACTAGAATGTTATTAAACTTAATAAATAGAGATATTTTGAACTAGAATAAAGTAGTTGGGTCTTTTTAATGTATTTTGGGTGGAGGAACTACTCCCTCCCATATAGTGAGAATATCTCATGATCTGGTATGTAGATAGATGTTTATTGTTCAATGATAGGAGGCCCATTCTCTAGCATAAGAAAATCTTGACCCTTCCATGGTATCCTACTTAGTTATCTACATGGTAACATCCTATTCATGAAATTATACTCCATATTTATGAAATTATTGATAGGAAGCTGGATCAACATGTAGATATAAAATAATAGATAATTTCTTTATGATGAATATTCCATTTTACATGTTCTTGATAACTGGTTTCTATGAGATCTAAGTCAATAATAATGGTATCAATGCACTGGTAAATATATTTGAAAATCAATACACCGAAACTATGTTCATATGTCTTAAATATAAACCAAGAAAAACTTGACATTGCATACCAATATTCACAAACTAATCTCATCAGAACCTAACTTTGATCTCCACAAAAAATACAAACTCTCTCTGGTTCCACTATAACATGGAATGGCCCACCATGGACCATCCCAGGCCTATAGTAAGGCACATGTTCCTCACCAAGACCACCTCTTAGAAGAAAAGTTCTAGTTACTATCACTAAGTAGGAATATCTCATAAGATTAGAGCCCTGATCCTAATGTACTTTTATATAACCATCAATATCCAGATATTATAATTTAATACATGAAAAATAACCTAGTGGAATATAGTTAAATTAATATAACTCATGTTATGATCCATAATGTATTAATAATAACACGAACCATAATGTAAATGGGATAAATAAGTTCCAAAAATTCTAAAGGGGAAAACCAACCTAAAACCGTTGAGGTAAATGGATATCTAAAATGAACTACCTCTAGACATAGACAACATATATTAACATCACCTTTGAATACCACCAAACTCTTTCTTTTCAAATATCATATCCATCATGATCACCATTTTAATTTTATTCATTTCTATATGAAATTAAATTTATGAATGAAACACCCATGTGGGTGTGATTATATACCTACCCAAGATGAATTAATTAAAAGAAAAATGGTATAAATAATGAAAGTCACATTCATGTTATAACTATATGTGTAAAGGATAACCCGCACAAGGAGTAAGAGAACAAATGAATCCAACATATGATTTTATGTTAGATAAATAGGGATACTGATTCCTTCTCCATAGTATCCAAACTCCATTAAATAAATCCATCACCTTGAGAATCCCATGAATCATAGTTCCCAAGCTAATTCGATCCCACATCATCTCACATATTGTAATAGGGGACTGATGTGTCACTAAAATATTTAACGATTGAGGGATTACCTAACCCTTGATGTGGTATTTACATATCACTTAATGAAAAAGTATATTACTCTGAAAATATATTATTTTTAGGTAATTATCCATGTCCAATTGTTCATGGGATTACTAAATTCTATTGACCCAATGGAGGACTCATACCTTGTTGAGTGCAAGGGAGTATCAACACCTTGGATGAATTCTAAAAACCTATACCCCATGATTATGCGGAGTTCCAAAATCTAAACCCCTATGGGAGATAGACACACCATATAATTGAAACATTTATAGGGTGTAGCAAACAAGGTGGTATATTCTACTCATCATAGATGGACTCCTTTATCAACCATACAGAACTAAATCATAGACCAACTGAAAACAAGATGTAAATGGACTTTGGGTGGTCTGAGGGATCATACCGTAGTGGAATATGTTAAACAAATATTATGATATTATATCTACCCCTCCTAATATATCACATGGGTGATAAAATTCATATACACCAACAAATTAATCATGGAAATTCATTTCACTCAGGTGTTCAACATATTTGTAATAGGAGTCATTCTACCATTCTATAACACATAACCCAATAATTTCATTTCATATTAAAAGTTCTCAATGTATAATTAATGACCATTAGGTTCTTACAAAAATCCATATCCATGAATCCATTCCACAATTATCGCATTCATATCATATCCAAAACATCAATGTTGGGGAACACCGTAAGTATGATTAACTCAAAGATCATGATCATTACACAATATTCACACAAATATGATCATAGTAACCCTTATACTTTTTAAAGTAATTGAAAGGGTTTGGTATTGATGTATTATGTATTGATTTAGTGTGATCCACATGTTAAATCTAGGGGAAATTCATTAGATCCCATGTTACGGCTTGGTATGCCAGGTTATGGCACACCATGACCTTACAAAAAAAAGAAGATTCTATAATTATTTCCATACAATATTATTACCTTCATTTAATGCCTAAACATCTGTATAAAAAACTACAATCCACCATTATATGTTCCCATAACTTATTTTTATTCAAACAATGATAATGAATAAGGGATTAAAGGGAAATATTCAACAACATGATATCAAATAAAATAGAATAAGAAAATGGATTGACTTCGAAAAAATCCTTATAGGGATCGATATGTATTCAAAATTATGATAACATAAGGAATAAAAAACTATGATATATTTATTCTCAATTATATCATGTGATAATGGAACATAATATGTGAAAAATAGTTATTCCATAGTTCTCGTTCCTTGATATTCCATGAATCTGTACTCGAGAATCTCCAAAGAATAACCACATGATCATCATTAATTGAAGGATCATCCAATATTAATAGGGAATAAAAAATATATAATAAAAAACTATGATGATGATGATGGGGGGAATTATAAAAAGAAGAGAGTGTTTTACAATTATTTTAAATGAAAATCCTTTGTCAGCCCAATCTCTCACAACAAAAATGCGTGCGATGCATTTTCTACAAAGTTGGAACCAAAACAAGATACAATAGATGTAATAATGATATAGTTCCCCTCTATTAATCCAAGACCCAAAAACCTAACCATGATCAAATCCATTCACAAATCCCCAAAAAACATGTTCAAATCTCATAACATCATATGTCTCAAACCCCATTGGCCGAGACATATATATTCATGGAGAAATTATAAAACCATAGACAATAATTTCTCAAACTAAAAAACTATGATGTAAATAGACTTATCAATTCATAAATTTTAAAGGATTATAATGAGAAAACTAGTTATTTACACCTCTACTTATTCTCAAACCCTCATTTGTGATTCAATGCCTTTGGGTAACTACATGAAACTCCAATATTATTCATATATATCAAACAAATAGACATATTTACTTTTAAATAACTAGAGGTTGAAACTCCCAATTCTAGCTCAACTATCCTCAACATATTACAGGAATAAGTTAAATTTATATTGAAATCAAGAATATTGTAGTTTTAAATTATTTTCTAGAGAATTTCTAATAATGATATTATAATGAATCTTATAGAGAGATCAAGCCTTAATGGGGACCATATCCTCTCAAATTCATTATCATACTGAAAGAGCACTGTCGTGGGTGCGTTGAAATTATGTTTGGTTTCGGGTTACTTAGGTGCAGCAGAGTGGCTGACCAAGGTCATCTCTCAAAGGAGGAAGTAAATTCAAACAATTTATTAAAGGTATTATAAAAATAAAATAAAATATAATAAAAATAATACTTGAAAGGATTGTGGGATTATCATTTATGAAACTAAAAGATGTTTGCTGGAAGAAGATTTCATGTTTTTGTTTTTAATTTTGAAATGAAGTTCGATTAAAATGACACAACAAAAAGATTTTTTTTAGACAATATTTAAAAAGGCGTAATCGATCTAACTCTAACTCTTCATTCACTTATTAATCATTATCATTTAAATCAATATTAACATAATTATGATCCCTTAATTTTTTAAATCCCGAACACTAAGAGAATTAACTTTACCACAATGATAAAGTGAATTTAACCTTAGGCTAACTTCGAAACATGCAATCGCAGCACCCTACTTTGATTTATGTTCTAAGGTTAGATTATGGTAAGTGGTAAATTAAGGCACATATCCTCTCTGGAAATTGGAATTGATTGAGTTTACGGATTATATTTGAACACTATAAGTTGACCCCGTGTGGTTTTGAATTACCAGTTATGTTCACGCTCTCACAATTCACACAATTCACGACCTCACGTGATTTGTGTTTATTGTTCAATTTCATGCATAGTTTAATTTAAAATGAAAACATAATTAATTGATCATATTATTTGAATTACATTAGCTCATTTATTCAAAAATAAATGAATGAAGAAGGTAAGAGATAGATCGATTACTAACAGACTACTCTTCCAGGGGGGCGTAATCATCGTAGAAACGTTTTGCATGTGCAAAGGTTTAGAAAGGGTAGAACCCAATCACGTTTCTACTCAATAATTCCATACCAAAAAGGAAGATTAATAGAAGAAGAAATTTAAACAAAATAGAATAAAAGAGAAGAAATAAAAGAAGTACAATGAAATTTATTACACAAAATAAATCATTACAACACGAAGGAGAAGAAGAAGGCTTCGTCGAAGGGATCCTTGCTTCAAGAGCTACCCTTATTGAAATGGTTTGAGAATTTGAGTGTATACACTTATCCTCTTCCCTAAACTTCTCAATGCACGTCCCAACCACTAAAAATAAGAAAAACTCCAATTCATAGAGGGGAGGGGAGGAGAGGTTACAAGTGGTTTCAAGTGTGAATGTCGAAATTCGGACAAATATTTTATTCCAAATTAAACTACAAATTTGACCACAAAACCTGTGAATTGGCCGGCCTTCTAGAAGAATCAAATGTGAGGATATGTTTCCTATATCATCACTAAAAATTTGGGATTAATACAGACCCAGATGAAGGAGGTATGACCGAAATACAGAAGCTTCTCCATTCTGGCCAGTCTAGCCCAACCTTGACTTCATGGCCCATTTTCAACAACCAAATGCACTCTTTAGCTCTAGTGTCATGAATAAAAGTTCTCGAAAATTATGTTAGGAAAACTATTACAAAATTTCAAATTTAAATAATAAATATAAATTTATATATCTTCGAAATACTATAGAGCACTATAAAGGGTAAAACTAAAATTTTCACGAAATTTTCAAATGAATGGTCAAATCCCAAATATTTTATAAATAAACATATTTAACACAATGTGAAGAAATTATATCATTTATTATCCCTAAAATATTCAAAAAATAGTTTTTTGTTGCATACCAAATTATGTTGAGTATAAGAGTAAAGACTTGTGTGCCTTATGAAATCATGCATATAAAAAATTCTTTTTAAACCCCATACATCTCTTGATTATATTATTTTTATACAACCTATTCAGGTTATATATTATCTTGAACATATCCATTCTCTATTAATTATTTTGCAACATATGATCCATGGAAAAAAGAAAAAGAGTTTATAAATCAAGTGAATCCTTGAAATTATTATCATAAACCTATATATATATATATTGAAAATATTAAATATTCAGATACTTTGGATGAGGATACTCTAACACATAAAATGATCATTCATGTTGAATAGTTATTCATTAATTTTTATACAAATCAAAAATTCAACTTCTACATTTTTTTATTTCTCAAGAACTTTTCTCAGGATAATGTGTAATGATAAGGATTCCATTTTTATCAATAATTGAAGTACTTATAAAACTATTATCGTATTTTACAATCCTTTAATAAATATGATTATGTAATTTACTATATATAGAATGAATACGCCTTTTAAAATTATATCATTTAAATTTTTGATTAATTATTTATATTTAACTCTTTATTGAGTCTTATATAGAATTATGTTTATCACTTAGTTATTTTTCAAGGGTTTATCTCCAATCCAACAACATAAGATTCATGGATATTTTAGTCAAAAATTGTAATAACGAGAGATTTTATAAGATATATTATTTTTAATTTCATTCATATCTTCTGTTGTACAATAAACCAAGATTATCTTGGGCTATACGCAACACCGTATTAGCTTGCAGTATACGCAACACTATTCTTAGATTATGTTACACACAATTTCAAGTTCGTTTGATAATAGTCATTCTACGAAAAATTGAGTGTATATATATATTCAATGTATAAATGAAAAAATGGTTGGATTCTGTTATAATGAAACAACAAAGGAGACTTTCACTATACAAAAACCTGACTTGGCTTGCATTACACGCAATCACAACCTTCTTTGATAGCGTGTGTTGTATGCAATACTGAGTTTTACTAAACAATGATATATTATTATAATATTATTATGAACTAGCCGTTATGAATAGTATTAACTATATTTTGAATTTTATAACATTATTATTCATCTTACACATTTTCTAGAACATGGTATAAGAATAAAATAAATTTTTCGGGTAAAATAAGTATTTTTCAAAAAATGCAGTTTTGCCGCCTTTTGATAGCGCACCCACATTTAATATAGTTTTGACATGTTTATAAGTTCAATTTAACAAAATAAAATTATTATTTGGAATCAGGATATAAAATTTTACCTTGGATAAATTTTTCATATTATTCTGATAACTTTCATATTTTAATGAATAGTAAAAACACTCTATATTTTAATTAAGAACAAATTTTTTCGTCGTAATAACTTATGTGGTTAAATTATAATATTGAATGGTTTTAAAGTATAAATAGAATATATTTTTACCATTTAATATAATTTATGTCATTATCATTGATTTTACCTTGAATTCATAGGTTAAATCAATTCAATCCTTTGCACTGTTTTAAAGAAAAACTCGTTTTCTTTCAACAACGGGATTAATTTTAATTTAATTTATGAAACATTAGTGTATTGAATTTGGAAAAATAGATTCCATATTTGGAATCAGTGGGTCCAAATTATGTTAATAAGTTACTTTTTATTTTTGGGAATTATGAATAGTTACTACGGTAAATTTTATTTACCATAGTTAAAGGTAAATCGGGTAATTAACGGTAAATATAATATTATATAATTACCCTAACACATGAGAAAATTCTATTGGATGGATACAAGTCGACCCATATCACTTGAGGGTCTAATTATAATCTTTAAATGACTTTTCCCATGAAAATAACTTAATTATTATTAAAACCAAAGAAAGTGACAACATGTCACTCTCTTAAATCTTATAAGTATAATAATTTTAATTTAGTGATAAACATCATAAAACATCGAAAATGAATAGTCTCCAGAAATCTAATAAAATTATCTATATCATGATAATTTATTTATAATTTTTAGGTATTACGAAATTGACATTAATGGTGATACATTAATGATGCAGAAATTATTTATTAAGTGAAAAATCAGTAATATAGTTTTTATTGAAATAATAATACCAATTAAAAGTCCCAAAAATCTGAACAAAACTTATTGGTAGCGTATATATATATAACATAATCATATATTGACTTAATATATAACCGTTTGGAGTCTTATAAAAGTGATTAGGACACTTATATTATTTTATTTTAAATGATGCCAAAGTTGTCACCTTCATAATTTATAAGTATAACAATTTACATATTGTGATTTTAAGATGATAAATTCGAGTAAAAGTATTATTGTGAAAGTTAATATATTTATATTCATCATAGGATTTTATTTTTATTTTTTATGCAACAAATAATTATATTAAATAATTATACAAAAATGTTGTAGTAATAAGTTTATTAAGAGATAAACCAAATAAATGGTTTTAAAAATAATAAAATAAATATATATGAACTATTTAATATGCTCCACTAATTTTCTAGATACATATTTACTTTTATTAATCTATTAAAGATTTTATTTTGAACATATCTTCCGTATATATTTTATTTAAATTCATATAGAGGAATAGTGTCAAAATTGACACTATTATTATTTTATAAAAATAACATATTATAAAATTGTTTAAAAATAAAAAAAATATATAAAAATTATAAATTTAAATTTTTATGGTCTAAAATGTTATAAAGTATCCAATTATGGACAATTGACAACAAATAAGTAATTTTTTATTATAATTTAAAATTTCGAATGTTAATACCACAAATAAAATTAAATTGATTAAGTAAGGATAAATCAAGTTGATAATGTTTAAAATAATTTCCTAACATGTCTAAATTTTATTTGTTCATGAGATTACAACCCTATATCATCTTATATTCTAATATGAGTCACTTTTGGAGGTTTTTATGTGGGGTTATATTTATTATAAATTAATATTTTTAAGAATTCCAAAGGTGCCCCTCTCATCCCTTATAAAAGGGAACCTCCTCCCTCTATTCCTCACACCACTTGGAGATTTCAAGCTCGGACAAACCCTACCAAATTCTCTTATAAACTTCCCTAGAAACATCCTAGAGGTCCTGGTCTACTTCAAAGACCAATTTTAGTGCCCTAAGAGGAGGTCTCAAAGAGGCTCTTCAAAGAAGAGGTAATGTCCATTACCGATTCACTCAACTTTTTTTTTTCTACCACTTCTTCTTTTTTAGTTGTTTCATTATAAAGTAATAACATCAGTATCAATAATATACTGATATGTTATTATAATTATGAAACAACCATATTTCACCATCCTTCCATCCAACGGAAAACGAAATCACCGCGCGTGCATACGTACGGAATACCGTCTCCACGTCGTGGTGTAATCTATTTTCCACCACCACCTTACTTGGATGGGTATAAGGGTGAAAGTAATGAATATATATGATTATTGTAAAGTGATATTTATTCTGAAATATTATACATACACTTTAATACAATTCCACGATCTTGGGAATGATATCATCGCTCGTGCGTACGTACGGACTACCGTCTCCACAACGCGATGAGATTCACTCTCCATGTTAACAATTCATGAATGATTATAAAGTATATATAATGAATAATAATGAAATATATGAAATAATAATGATATTGGATTTATATATATATATATATGTAAGTCATTTACTTAATTCCATTCAATTGAAAAGGGAAACGAAAACAACGTTCATGCGTACGTACGGCCTACCGTCTCCATGAAAGGTGTATTTCATTCCTTTTATCGATCTATAATATATATGTATATGATGAAAATATATTATATATAAATAAAGTTTTAAATTATGGAATTATATAAATCAGTATATAAGTAATAATATCAAGAAAGAAAAGTCGAAACACATACGATAAATAAAATGATTTTACCCAAAACGCTGCTTTAATATGGAATTTACAGAAGAACGGGTAATATGATGTCATAAGTGAAAAATATATGATATCATAACAATGAATAGGATTCTGTAATAATTCAATGACATTATTTAAATCATTATAAAGGAGGTTCGGATACATACTAAGCATATCAGACCTAAGGTAAGGGAAAATCTCGCAATCTCAATTTTTATCTGAGATTGTTTATACTTCAGAATTTACTGGGGGAATATTTATCATACACATCTATGTTTCCTCAATATGTAATATTTATATCCTTCTACAATAGTTTATATACAATTTTAAGCTTCGGTGAGTTTTTATTAAAGGATATGAAAGGAATTTTTTGTCGTTTTTTGTACGAGGTACTTTTTGACTTTTCTAACAAAAGTACGAGAAGAATGGTTTTTTAACGTATATATGCATGAAATGATTTTTACGGTTTTATAAATCCTTGATTTCATGATGATTCCTACAAAAGATTTCATGACTATTTTAATCAAAATCCTATTCTTTTAAAATTTCATGGCATTTTGTGAAAAGAAAATGATTTTGAAGAAAAAAAGATATTTTTCTCAAGAATTCATTTCAAGTGTTTTTTCAAAACCATTTTCATCTAATATGACATTATTTCACATGTGTTCGTTTCAAGTATCATGTATCTATGATTTAAATGGTTTCATTTTTCTTATTATTAAATGATGTCCATTTTTTTATATAAATTATATGATGATGGGATGATGTTTATGAAACCCATTTTATTCGTTGGGTTATTATGAATGATGTATGTTTATTTTGTGGCACAAGTAAGAATGATTTCATTACGAGATTGGTGGGACCTATATCTCCCTCCAATTCATTGGGTAAAGATTTTATATCTCATGAGATAGACATGGCTGTAACGGTAAGTTAATCCGGTTCAGTGTTACAGGACTGAAACGAGGAGTGAACTCGATTCAGAATGGGACTTTGTCCACTAAGATGGTCTTGGCAGCAATGCCTTGGATACTATGGAAATCATTACATGTTCTTAATGGATGCCATAATTACATGTTTTATTCCCATGCTATTTTATCATGGTTTATGTTCCATTATGATCTATGCCTTATTTACTTCCATGTTTTATGTCGTTGCTCAAGATTTTGATGTTTAAACATTATGTTCATGTTTTTAAGTTCAAATGTATATGGTATGTTTTATTTTATCCATTCTTACCCTTACTGAGCATTTGAGCTCACCATTTTTATGTTTTATTTTCCCCCAGGATCAAAAGAAACGTTTTCGGTAAGGAAACAAAAAGTAGAAGTTCTTTTTGGGAGATGTTGAAGATCTTTCACCATGATTAGAAGATTATATTCCAAGTTTCCAAAGACACTAAACTATTACGGTCCTTGTGTGTCTATTTTTGTTATGTATTAAGTATTCCGCAGAAGTAATGTAATGTCCATGTACATCAATCTTAGGGTCTCTACAGTTGGTATCAGAGGAAAGGTTTAGTCAACCATTGGAAACTAGGATGCGAGAACTTTATTGAGATCCCTAGAGATATTTCTAAGGTATATCTAGGGATGACCCTAAAGATAAGTATACGTATAGGATATAGTCCTAGAACTATGCTAAAGATCTTAGAATTAAACCTAAGATGTTAGATGTCGAAGGTACTCCCCCTTGATTATGTTATTTTCCTTGTATGATTTTTGCCTCTCACAAAATTCTTTTTGTGTTTTAGTAAATGGAGGGAACAAGAAGGAATTCGGTTAACATTTAATCCAATGGAAAAATTGGTGACTATGAGCAACAAAATTGAGTAATTCCTAGAGAGAAAGATATTGTGATTATGCCGAATCAGTCATCACGATATATGATTAACAAGGTGAAATTTAGTGGTATGCCTAATTTATCAAATAATAGGAAGATAGACTATTATGCATGTTCGCATGTGTAGGAGCATAAAGAAAGGAAGATTGATATTTCTAATTAAGGGAAGAAAAACCTTGAGGAATACCTCAAATGGAGGGACAAATGTTATCTGTGTGGAGAAAAGGGTCATAGAGTGACAGACTGTTATGGAGTTCAATGTCTTATTTGTGGAGAACATGGGCATTACCCAACTCAATGCCCTGACCTAAAAAGTTACTTCTAAATCAAGGAAGGACTTATTCTAGGACAATCATTGAATAGGATGGATTAAAGTGTTTATATATTGGAATTCAATAATAATGTTGTTGAGGTAATTTTATGGTGTATTATAATATTTTTGTATTAGTCTATTGTGGTTTTCAATAATTTGATGGTACCGGTAACCATGAAAAGTGATTCAAATATTTTTGAAAGCAGATGATATGAGCATAATGGAGGGATAAGGAGAAAATGAAATTTTTGACAGTATTCATGAGCTCTTGATTGATATAAGGACTAAGTATATAGAATTTTGAGGATTTTGGTATGTGGAAAGAATTAACTTTTGACAGCACTCATGTTTTCACTAAGATTCAATGGGTATTCATTTTTCAAGAGATTACATGATTATGGTATTCAAATTACTGGAATGTGACCAACAAGATATATGATGGATAAATGATGGTATTCATGTGCTTGTTATATGAACTTTTTAGTAATCATTCTCATTGTACAATGAGTTTGGAAAGAAGTATTTTGGATAAGCCTAAAGATTGGAATGGATTATGTTGGACATAAGTTAGTATTGTTTAAGGATATAAATTTTTTCCAATATTATTGATGGGATGTTATAGTAATGTAGTTTTAGAAAAAGGACAACTTGCATGACTGACGACATCCCATCGCGCCAGACAAGGCTGTGGGAATCGAACCCACAACAGAAGTGCGACTGGCCTTTATCGCCTACCAATGGCCTACAGGATGTCCATGTTTAGTAGAAACTAGTTTTATTATATTAATTAATATGATATATGAAGTATAAGTCCATTTTATGAACCATATATGATTAATATCACTATAGATCGACTTATGTATCTTTAATAACTTTTGGTAACCTTTTGTTTGAGACAGATGGAATGACCCGTCATTCTATCACATGATCTGCTAACACTTCAAAAATAACAAATTCAACTTCATTTCTTTAAGAGATGAAGTAGAAATTGTTCAAGACACGAACAACAGTGAGATTGTACCAAAATAAAGTAAGTATTTATTCTAATTCAAATTCTTCAACATTAGGGAAATGATCTTGAAAACCAAAAAATTTGTCCTAGTGCCCTTATATCCAATGAATTAGATGGTACCCTAGATCATCACAAATCTATGGCTTTGTGATTGTTGGATTTTTCATAGCCATGTTCTCTACCACTCTCTATCAGAACAAGAGGGTTATATTTCTCTTCCATAACCATATTTTTATCTATTTCCTCCAATGTGGAAACCCAGTGATTAGTTTATCTGGGTAACCATTACATTTCATACTTTAGTTTTTGAAGATATGTTTTGGTATTTCTTTTTACGATGTGGGTTTCAATTAAAGAAACTTTCAAGTAGAAAACCATTTATAACCCCGTCGAATTTCGAGGGTGAAATTCATTTTAAGGGGGATATAATGTAATAACTCGAGATTTTATAAGATATATTCTTTTTAATTTCATTCATATATTCTGTTGTACGATACACCAAGATTATCTTGGGATATACACAACACCATATTAGCTTGCAGTATACGCAATACTATTCTTAGATTGTGTTACACACAATTTCAAGTTCGTTTGATAATAGTCATTCTACGCAAAATTGAGTGTGTGTATATATATATATTAAATGTATAAATGAAAAAATGGTTGGATTATGTTATAACAAAACAAAAAAGGAGTCTTTCACTATATGCAACCTTGACTTGGCTTGCATTACACACAATCACGACCTTCTTCGATAGCGTGTGTTGTATGCAATACCGGGTTTTACTAAACAACGATATGTTATTATAATATTATTATGAACTAGCCATTATGAATATTATTATATATATTTTGAATTTTATAACATTATTATTCAACTTACACATTTTTTAGAACATGGTATAAGAACAAAATAAATTTTTCGGGTAAAATAAGTTTTTTTTAAAATGTAGGTTTGCCACCTTTTGATGGCGCGCCCAATTTAAATCAAGTTTTTTACATCTTTATAAGTTTAATTTTACAAAATAAAATTATTCTTTGGAATCAAGATATAAAATTTTACCTTGGATAAAATTTTCATATTATTCTAATAAATTTCTTATTTTAATGAATAGTAAAAACACGCTATATTTTAATTAAGAACAACTTTTTTCATCGTAATAACTTATGTGGTTAAATTATAATATTGAATGGTTCTAAAGTATAAATAGAATATATTTTTACCATTTAATATAATGTATGTCATTATCATTGATTTTACCTTGAATTCGTAGGTTAAATCAATTCAATCTTCTGCACTGTTTTAAAGAAAAACCCATTTTCTTTCAACAACGGGATTAATTTTAATTTAATTTCTGAAACTTTTGTGTATTGAATTTAGAAAAATAGATTCCATATTTTGAATCAGTGGGTCAAAATTATGTTAATAAGCTACTTTTTATTTTTGGGAATTATGAATAGTAACTACGGTAAATTTTATTTACCATAGTTAAAGGTAAATCGGGTAATTAAGGGTAAATATAATATTATAAAATTATCATAACACATGCCAAAATTCTATTGGATGGATAAAATTAGACCCATATCACATAAGGGTCGGATTATAATCATTTAATGGACTTTTTTCCATGAAAATAAATTAATTATTATTAAAACCAAAGAAAGTGACAACATGTCACTCTCTTAAATCTTATAAGTATAATACTTTTAATTTAGTGATAAACATCATAAAACATCGAACATGAATAGTCTCCAGAAATCTAATAAAATTATCTACATCATTAAAATTTATTTATAATTTTTAGGGATTAAATAATTGTCATTAATGGTGATACATTAATGATGCAGAAATTTTTTATTATGTGAAAAATCAGTAATATAGTTTTTATTGATTTAATATTACCCATTAAAAGGTCCACAAACCTGAAAAAACTAATCTTTAGTGTTTATATATACCATAAGAATCCATTTACTTAATATATAACCGTTTTAAGTCTTATAAAAGTGATTAGGACACTTATACTATTTTATTTTAAATGATGCCAAAGTTGTCACCTTCATAATTTAATAAATATAAAAATTTACATATTGTGATTTTAAGATGATAAATTCAAGTAAAAGTATTATTGTGAACGGTAATAGATTTATCTCGTCATAGGAGTTTATTTTTAATTTTTATGCAAAAGATAATTATATTAAATAATTATACAAAAATGTTGTAGTAATAATGTTATTAAGAGATAATCCAAATAAATGGTTTTAAAAATAATAAAATAAATATTATATGAACTATTCAATGTGATCCACTAATTTTATAGATACATATGGCCTTTTATTAATCTATTAAAGCTTTTAGTTTGAACATATTTTCTGTATATATTTTATTTAAATTCATATAAAGGAATAGTGTCAAAATTGACACTATTGTTATTTTATAAAAATACCATATTATAAAATTGTTTAAACATCAAAAAAATATTTAAAAATTATAAATTTAAATTTATATGGTCTAAAATGTTATAAAGTATCCAATTATGGAAAATTCACAACAAATAAGTAATTTGTTTATTATAATTTAAAATTTAGAATGTTATTACCACAAATAAAATTAAATTGATTAAGTAAGGATAAATCAAGTTGATAATGTTTAAAATAATTTCCTAACAAGTCTAAATTTTATTGGATGATGAGATTACAACCCTATATCATCATATATTCTAATATGAGTTATTTTTTGAGGTTTTTAAGTGGGGTAAGATTTATTATAAATTAATATTTTTTAGAATTCCAAAGGTGCCCCTCTCCTCCCTTATAAAAGGGAACCTCCTCCCTCTCTTCCTCACGCCACTTTGAGCCTTCAAGCTCGGACAAACCCTGTCCAATGCTCTTCTCCACTTCCCTAGAAACAACCTAGAGGTCATGGGCTTCTTCAAAGACCAATTTTAGTGCCCTAAAAGGAGGTCTCAAAGAGGAGCTTCAAAGAAGAGGTAATGTCCATTACCGATTCTTTCAACTTTATTTCTTCTTGCACTTATTATTTTTTAGTTGTTTCATTATGAGGTAATAACATAAGTATCAATACTATACTGATATGTTATTATAAGTATGAAACAACCATATTTCACCATCAATCAATCCAATGGAAAATGAAATCACCGCGCTTGCGTACGTACGGAATACCGTCTCCACGTCGTGGTGTAATCTATTTTCCACCACCACCTTACTTGGATGGGTATAAGGGTGAAAGTAATGAATATATATAATTATTTTCAAGTTATATTTATTCTGTAATATTATACATACACTTTAATACAATTCCACGATCTTGGTAATGATATCATTGCTCGTGCGTACGTACGGACTACCGTCTCCACGACGTGATGAGATTCACTCTCCATGTTAACCATTCATGAATGATTATAAAGTATATATAATGAATAATAATGAAATATATGAAATAATAATGATACTGGATTTATGTATATATATATATATATAAGTATTTTATTTACTTAATTCCACTCAATTCAAAAGGGAAACAAAAACAGCGTTCATGCGTACGTATAGCCTACCGTCTCCATTAACAGTGTATTTCATTCCATTTATCGATCTATAATATATATGTATATGATTAATATATATTATATATAAATCTTGTTTTACATTATTGAATTATGTAAATCATGATATATGTAATAATATCAAGAACGACATGTCGAAACACATACGATAAATAAAATGATTTTACCCAAAACGCTGCTTTAACATGGAATTTACAAAAGAACGGGTAATATAAAGTCATAAGTGAAACATATATGATATCATAACAATGAATATGATTCTTTAATAAGTAAATGAAATTATTAAATCATTATACAGGAGGTTAGGATACGTACGAAGCATATTGGACCAAAGGTAAGGGAAAATCTCGCAATCTCAATTTTTATCTGAGATTGTTTATACTTCAGAATTTACTGGGGAATATTTATCATCCACATCCATGTTTCCTCAATATGTAATATTTATATCCTTATACAATAGTTTATATCCAATTTTACCCTTCGGTGAGTTTTTAGTAAAAGATATGAAAGGAATCTTTTGTCGTTTTTCGTAGGAGGTACTTTTTGACTTTTCCGACAAAAGTACGAGAAGAATGTTTTTTTTACGTATACGGCATGAAAGGATTTTTACGGTTTTATAAAGAGTTGTTTTCATGAAGCTTCCTACAAAATATTTCATGACTATTTTAATCAAAATCCTATTCTTTTAAAATTGCATTTCATTTTGTGAAAAGAAAATGATTTTGAAGTAAAAGGATATTTTTCTCAAGAATTCATTTCAAGTGTTTTATCAAAACCGTTTTCATCTAAGATGACATTATTTCACATGTGTATGTTTCAAGTATCGTGTCTCTATGATTTAAATGGATTGACTTTTCTTATTATTAAATGATATCCATTTCTTTTATATGAATTATGTGATGATGGGATGATGTTTATGAAACCCATTTTATTCATTGGGTTATTATAAATGATGTATGTTTATTTTGTGGCACAAGTTAGAATGATTTCATTATGAGATGGGTGGGACCTATATCTCCCTCCAATGCATTGGGCAAAGATTTTATATCTCATGAGATAGATATGGCTGGAACGGTAAGTTAATCCGGTTCAGTGTTACAGGACTGAAACGAGGAGTGAACTCGATTCAGAATGGGACTTCGTCCACTAAGACGGTCTTGGAAGCAATGCCTTGGCTACTATAGAAATCATTAAATGTTCTTAATGGATGCCAAAATTAAAAGTTTTATTCCCATGCTATTTTAACATGTTTTATGTTCCATTATGACCTATGCCTTATTTACTTCCATGTTTTATGTCGTTGCTCAAGATTTTGATGTTTAAACATTATGTTCATGTTTTTGAATTCAAATTTAAATGGTATGTTTTATTTTATCCATGATAACCCTTACTGATCATTTGAGCTCACCCTTTTTAGGTTTTATTTTCCCCCATGATCAAAAGAAAGGTCTTAGGTAAGGAAACAAAAAGTGGAAGATCTTTTTGGGAGATGTTGAAGATCTTTCACCATGATTAGAAGATTATGTTCCAAGTTTCCAAAGACACTAACCTATTACGGTCCTTTTGTGTATGTTTTTTTATGTATTAAGTATTCTGCAAAAGTAATGTAATGTCCATGTATGTCAATCTTAGGGTCTCTACAGTTGGTATCCGAGGAAAGGTTTAGTCAACATTTGGAAACTAGGATGCGAGAACTTTATTTAGATCCCTAGAGATATTTCTAAGGTATGTCTAGAGATGACCCTAAAGATAAGTATAACTATAGGATAGAGTCCTAGAACTATGCCAACGATCTTCTAATTAAACCTAATATGTTATATGTCGAAGGTAATCCCCCTTGATTATGTTATTTTCCTTGTATGATTTTTGCCTCTCACAAAATTCGTTTTTTGTTTTAGACAATGGAGGGAACCAGAAAGAATTTGGTTAACATTGAATCCAATGGACAAATTGGTGACTATGAGCAACAAAATCGCGTAATTCCTAGAGAGAAAGATATTGTGATTATGTCGAATCAGTCATCGTGATATATGATTAACAAGGTGAAATTTAGTGGTATGCAAAATTCATCAAATAAGAGGAAGATAGACTTCTATGCATGTTCGCATGTTGAGGAGCATAAAGAAAGGAAGATTGAGATTTCTAAAGAAGGGAATAAAAACCTTGAGGATTACCTCAAATGGAGGGACATATGTTATCTGTGTGGAGAAAAGGGTCATAGAGTGACAGACTGTTATGGAGTTAAATGTCTTATTTGTGGAGAACATGGGCATTACCCAACTCAAAGCCTTGACCTAAAAAGTTACTTCTAAATCAAGCAAAGGAATTATTCCAGGAAAATCATTGAATAGGATGGATTAAAGTGTTTATGTATTGGTATTCAATAATAATGTTGTTGAGGTACTTTTATGGTGTATTAGAATATTTTTGTATTAGTCTATTGTGGTTTTCAATAATTTTATGGTACCGGTAACCAGGAAAACTGATTCAAATATTTTCTAAAGTAGATTATATGCGCATAATGAAGGGATAAAGAGAAAATGAAATGTTTGATAGTATTCATGATCTCATGATTTATATAAGGACTGAGTATATAGAATTTTGAGGATTTTGGTATGTGAAATGAGTTAACTTTTGAAAGCACTCATGTTTTCACTAAGATTCAATGGATATTCATTTTTCAAGAGATTACATGATTATGGTATTCACATGACTGGAATGTGACCAACAAGATATATGAGGGATAAATGATGGTATTCACGTGCTTTTTATATGACCTTTTTAGTAATCGTTCTCTTTATACAATGAGTTTGGAAAGAAGTATTTTGGATAAGCCTAAAGATTGGAATGGATTATGTTGGACATAAGTTACTATTGTTTAAGGATATAAATTTTTTTCGATATTATTGATGGGATGTTATAGTAATGTAGTTTTAGAAAAAGGACAACCTGCAGGACTGGTGAGAGCCCATCGCGTCAGACAAGGCTGTGGGAATCAAACCCACAACCGAAGTGCGACTGGCCTTTATTGCCTACCACTGGCCTACAGGAAGTCCATATTTAGTAGAAAGTAGTTTTATTATATTAAGTAGTATGATATATGAATTATAAGTCCATTTTAGGAACCATATATGATTAATATCACTATTGATCGACTTATGTATATTTAATAACTTTTTCTAACCTTTTTTTGAGACAGATGGAATGACCCGTCATTCTATCACATGATCTGCAAACACTTCAGGAATAAAAAATTCAACTTTATTTCCTTAAGAGATGAAGTGGAAATTGTTCAAGGCACGAAAAATAGTGAGATTGTACAAAGATAAAGTAAGTATTTATTCTAATTCAAATTCTTCAACTTTAGGGAAATGATTTGGAAAACCAAAAATTTTGTCCTAGTGCCCTTATATCCTATGAATCAGATGGTACCCTAGATCATAACAAATCTATGGCTTTGTGATTGTTGGATTTTTCATAGCCATGTTCTCTACCACTCTCTATCAGAACATGATGGTTATATTTCTCTTCAATATCCGTATTTTCACCTATGTTCTATTATGTGGAAACCCAGTGATTAGTTTATCTGGGTAACCATTACTTTTAATACTTTAGTTTTTAAAGATAAATTTTGGTATTCCTTTTTATGATGTGGGTTTCAATTAAAGAAACTTTCAAGTAGAATACCATTTATAACCCCGACGAATTTCGAGGGCGAAATTCATTTTATGCGGGGTAGAATGTAATAACCCAATAATTTATAAGATATATTGTTTTTAATTTCATTCATATCTTATGTTGTACGATACACCATGATTATCTTGGGCTATACACAACATCGTATTAGCTTGCAGTATAGGCAACACTATTCTTAGATTGTGTTACACAAAATTTCAAGTTCGTTTGATAATAATCATTCTATGCCGAATTGAGTTTATATATATATTCAATGTATAAATGAAAAAATGGTTCGATTCTGTTATAACGAAACAACAAAGGAGGCTTGCACTATACGCAACCTTGACTTGGCTTGCATTACATGCAATCACAACCTTCTTCGATAGCGTGTGTTGTACACAATACTGGGTTTTACTAAACAACGATATGTAATTATAATATTATTATGAACTAGCCGTTATGAATATTATTAACTATATTTTTAATTTTATAACATTATTATTCATCTTACACATTTTCTAGAACATGGTATAAGAACAAAATAAATTTTTCGGGTAAAATAAGTATTTTTCAAAAAAATGCAGTTTTGCCGCCTTTTGATGGTGCACCCACTTTAAATCTATTTTTGACATGTTTATAAGTTTAATTTTACAAAATAAAATTATACTTTAGAATCATGATAAAAAATTTTACCTTGGATAAAATTTTCATATTATTCTGATAACTTTCGTATTTTAATGAATAGTAAAAACACGCTATATTTTAATTAAGAACAACTTTTTTCATCGTAATAACTTATGTGGTTAAATTATAATATTTAATGGTTTTAAAGTATAAATAAAATATATTTTTACCATTTAATATAATGTATGTAATTATCATTTATTTTACCTTGAATTTGTAGGTTAAATCAATTCAATCTTCTGCACTGTTTTAAAGAAAAACCCGTTTTCTTTCAATAACGGGATTAATTTTCATTTAACTTATGTAACATTTTTGTATTGAATTTGGAAAAATAGATTCAATATTTGGAATCCATGGGTCCAAATTATGTTAATAAGTTACTTTTTATTTTTGGGAATTATGAATAGTAACTACGGTAAATTTTATTTACCATAATTAAAGGTAAATCGGGTAATTAAGGGTAAATATAATACTATAAAATTACCCTAACACATGCCAAAAATCTATTTTATGGATAAAAGTAGACCCATATCACATAAGGTTCGGATTAGAATCATTTAATGGACTTTTTTCCATGAAAATAACTTAATTATTATTAAAACCAACGAAAGTGACAACATGTCACTCTCTTAAATCTTATAAGTATAATAATTTTAATTCGGTGATAAACATCATAAAACTTCTAACATCAATATTATAAATAACGATAATAAAATTATCTATATCATGATAATTTATTTGGTTTTTTTAGGGATTAAATAATTGTCATTAATTGTGATACATTACTGATGCAAAAATTATTTATTAAGTGAAAAATGAGTAATATAGTTTTAATTGAAATAATAATACCCATTAAAAGGCCCACAGACCTGAAAAAACTTATTGGTAGTGTATATATATACCATAATCATCCATTGACTTAATATATAACCGTTTGGAGTCTTATAAAAGTTATTAGGACAATTATATTATTTTATTTTAAATGATGCCAAAGTTGTCACCTTCGTAATTTAATAAATATAACAATTTACATATTATGATTTTAAGATGATAAATTTGAGTAAAAGTATTATTGTGAAAGTTAATATATTTATATTTATCATAGGAGTTTATTTTTAATTTTTAAGCAACAAATAATCATATTATATAATTATACAAAAATGTTGTAGTAATAATTTTATTAAGAGATAAACCAAATAAATGGTTTTAAAAATAATAAATTATATATTATATAAACTATTTAATGTGCTCCACTAATTTTTTAGATACATATGGACTTTTATTAATCTACTAAAGCTTTTATTTTGAACATATCTTCTGTATATATTTTATTTAAATTAATATAAAGGAATAGTGTCAAAATAGACACTATTGTTATTCTATAAAAATAACATATTATAAAATTTTTTATACATCAAAAAAATATTTAAAAATTATAAATTTGAATTTATATGGTCTAAAATGTTATAAAGTATCAAATTATGGAAAATTCACAACAAATAAGTAATTTTTTATTATAATTTAAAATTTAGAATGTTATTACCACAAATAAAATTAAATTGATTACGTAAGGATAAATCAAGTTGATAATGTTTAAAATAATTTCCTAACATCTCTAAATATTATTGGATGATTAGATTACAACCCTATATCATTATATATTCGAAAATGAGTCATTTTTGGAGGTTTTTAAGTGGGGTTAAATTTATTAAAAATTAATATTGTTAAGAATTCCAAAGATGCCCCTCTCCTCCCTTATAATAGGGCACCTCCTCCCTCTCTTCCTCACACCACTTTGAGCCTTCAAGCTCGGCCAAACCTTGAAAAGTTATCTTCTCCACTTCCCTAGAAACATACTAGAGGTCCTGGTCTTATTCAATGACCAATTTTAGTGCCCTAAGAGGAGGTCTCGAAGAGGCGCTTCAAAGAAGAGGTAATGTCCATTACTGATTCTTTCAACTTTATTTATTCTTCCACTTCTTCTTTTTTAGTTGTTTCATTATGAGGTAATAAAATCATTATCAATAATATAATGATATGTTACTATAAGTATGAAACAACCATATTTCACCATCCATCCATCCAATGGAAAACAAAATCACCGCGTGTGCATACGTACGGAATACCGTCTCCACGCCGTGGTGTAAACTATTTTCCACCACCACCTTACCTGGATGGGTATAAGGGTGAAAGTAATTAATATATATGATTATTGTAAAGTAATATTAATTCTATAATATTATACGTACACTTTAATACAATTCCACGATCTTGGGAATAATATCATTACTCATGCGTACGTACGGACTACCGTCTCCACGACGCGATGAGATTCACTCTCCATGTTAACCATTCATGAATGATTACAAAGTATATATAATGAATAATAATAAAATATATGAAATAATAATGATACTGGAATTATGTATATATATATATATATATGTATTTCATTTACTTAATTCCATTCAATTCAAATGGGAAACGAAAATAGCGTTCATGCGTACGTACGGCCTACCGTCTCCATGAATGGTGTATTTCATTCATTTTATCGATCTATAATATATATGTATATGATGAATATATATTATATATAAATCATTTTTTACATTATGGAATTATTTAAATCAGGATATAAGTAATAATATCAAGAACGACAAGTCGAAACACATACGATAAATAAAATGATTTTACCCAAAACGCTGCTTTAACATGGAATTTACAAAAGAACGGGTAATATGAAGTCATAAGTGAACCATATATGATATCATAACAATAAATATGATACTTTAATAAGTCAATGAAATTATTTAAATCATTATACAGGAGGTTCGGATACGTACGAAGCATATCAGACCTAAGGTAGGAGAAAATCTCACAATCTCATTTTTTATCCGAGATTGTTTATACTTCAGAATTTACTGGGGAATATTTATTATCCACATCCATGTTTCCTCAATATGTAATATTTATATCCTTCTACAACTGTTCATATACAATTTTACCCTTCGGTGAGTTTTTAGTAAAAGATATGAAAGGAATCTTTTGTCGTTTTTCGTACGAGGTACTTTTTGACTTTTCTGACAAAAGTACTAGAAGAATGTTTTTTAACGTATACGATATGAAAGGATTTTTACGATTTTATAAAGCCATGTTTTCATGAAGCTTCCTCCAAAATATTTCATTACTATTTTAAACAAAATCTTATTCTTTTAAAATTTCATGGCATTTTGTGAAAAGAAAATGATTTTGAAGAAAAAAGGATATTTTTCACAAGAATTCATTTCAAGTGTTTTATCAAAACAATTTTCATCTAAGATAACATTATTTCACATGTGTATGTTTCAAGTATAATTTATCTATGATTTAAATGGTTTCACTTTTCTTATTATTAAATGATATCCATTTCTTTTATATGAATTATGTGATGATAGGATGATGTTTATGAAACCCATTTTATTCGTTGGGTTATTATGAATGATGTATGTTTATTTTGTGGCACAAGTAAGAATGATTTCATTATTAGATGGGTGGGACCTATATATACCTCCAATGCATTGGGTAAAGATTTTATATCTCATGAGATAGACATGGCTGGAATGGTAAGTTAATTCGGTTCAATGTTACAGGACTGAAACGAGGAGTAAACTCGATTCAGAATGGGTCTTTGTCCACTAAGATGGTCCTGGAAGAAATGCCTTGGATACTATGGAAATCATTACATGTGCTTAATGGATTCCACAATTACATGTTTTATTCCCATCCTATTTTATCATGGATTATGTTCTATTATGATCTATGCCTTATTTACTTCCATGTTGTATGTCGTTGCTCAAGATTTCGATGTTTAAATATTATGTTAATGTTTTAAGTTCAAATGTATATGGTATGTTTTAATTTATCCATGATTACCCTTACTGAGCATTTGATCTCACCCTTTTTATTTTTTATTTTCCCCCAGGATCAAAAGAAATGTTTTAGGTAAGGAAACAAAAAGTAGAAGATCTTTTGGGGAGATGTTGAAGATCTTTCACCATGATTTGAAGATTACGTTCCATGTTTCCAAAGACACTAAACTATTACGGTCCTTGTGTGTTTGTTTTTGTTATGTATTAAGTATTCCTCAAAAGTAATGTAATGTCCATGTACGTCAAGATTAGGGTCTCTACAAAAATCATTTACCAAAATCAATCATATGGATAAAGTAAACTCTATTTATATCGTATCCTAACTCTTATATCATCCTAGATAAGGGAAACTGAAATATAAAAATGGGATAGAATCACTTAAATCTTAGGGTTACCCATTTATGTAACACCCCGAGATTTTATGAGAAATTTTATTTTTAATTTCTTTGATATCATGTTTTGTACGTTAGACCAAGATTATATTATGCTATAAACAACACCATATTAGCTTGTATTATACCCAACACTATTGTTGGCTTGCGTTCCACACAAGAGAAACCTTCCTCGATATCTTTCGTTGTACACAATACCGAGTTTCACTAAACAACGATATGATATTAAAATATTGTATAAACTAGCCATTATGAATAGTAATAACCACTTTTTGAAATTTTATAAATTTTATATTTCAAAATGGACTTAATTTTTGGATTCATAATATCAAAATTATCCTAGGGTGAATATTTGGTATTTTTCTAAAAACATTCAATTTTTGATGAATAGTGAAAACACTGAATTGTTGGTTAAAACCGACTTTTTATTTAAATAATCATTTATTTTATTTAAATTTATTTTAGGTCAAAATATATACATAATACCTATATATGTTCAATATAATTCATTGGAGTAATTTTATAATAATTTTAGATATATAAAAATTTTATTGAGCTTTTTACCGTCTTTATCCACCTCCTAAGAGTATTTGCAAATTTACATAAAACTTAATTTAACCACTTCTATGAGTTGAATTTCAAAAATCCATGAGACACGGTTGATATCAGTAAGTAAAATGTGGTTAAATGAGATGAAAATTATTTTTGGTGAATAGTAACTTTTAACTTTTATTTACCACGGTTAAAAGTAAATAGGGTAATTAAGGGTAAAAATGATATTGTTATTACCCTAACACATATATTAATTCTATTGGATAAGTTTAATAAGACCAAAAAACAATAGAAATAAAATACTACCCGTTAGTTTCACTTGGATTTGATTAGGACATTTATTATTATATTATATAAAGAAGAGATAAAATAGTTAAACTTAAAGTTTAATAACTAAAACATTTTTAATGTAGAGTTATACATAAGATAAATTCGACTATAAATGTTAATTATAAATATAAATAGATTTCCTACATAATGGTATTTTATTTATATTTTTTAGACATTAAATAATTTAATTTATTTATGACACAATGATGATGCATTAATTACCTTATTAATGAAATATTTACATTATTGATATTATAAGTATACAAATAAATGTAATTTTAGACTTTTTATGAATTAAAATAATTTTATAGGTTAATATAAAATATTATGGTTGGTTAGATGAATTTTGTTGAATAAATAATGCGGTTATGAATTTATAAAAAACAAAATACCAAATATTGTCAAAATTGACATAAAAGAGTTTTTAAAACAAATAATATATTATTAATTGATATAATGGTACTAAAAATCTAAGGTTCGGCCTAAAGACTTATATAATAATATATAAGACATTAAAGAACCAATTGGTGTTCTATTGGAAGTTTATAGTATGTTTATTAACCATATAGTGTAAGAATACCAGAAGACACGGTAAAAGTTAAATTATTTAACTTAGAGTTAAATCTAAATGATAAGGTTAAAATGGTAACATAAACTTATTTAAAACGTATTGGTTGAGATTATTTCGACCCATACCCACCCTATACAATAAATAAGTCACTTTGGATCCATTATAACCCGAATATGATTTTATTATAAAATAATATTTTGAGTTCTTCCTAAGGTTCCCCTCACCCATCGTATAAAAGGGCACTCCCCCTTCTCTCTAATTCACACCTCCAAAGCCATTTGGATCCACCAATACCTACCCAAATACCCTCTCAACTTTCCTAACTTTATCCTAGAGGCCTTCCATTAGTCATAAAGACAACTTAAGGAGCCCCTTTGATCAAATCAAAAGGAAGAACCCGAAGAAAAGTTAAATATCTCACCACCTATTTCAAGTTCCATTCTTCTTCCACTTCCTCCTTATTTGTTGTTTCAATTATAAAGTAATAAATACAATATATTATATATAATATGATGTTATTATAAAAATTTTACAACCATATTAGTTATTTTATCCATCCAATGAATGAAAAAGTCACCACACGTGCGTACACACGGCTTACCGTCTCCACGTCGTCGTGTAGTTTGTTATTCAAACATTTAATCATTTGTATGGGTACAATAATGAGTATAAATGATATAAATAATAAATATAAATTTATGATGATTCTTTATATATGATATTCCATCCAATTATATATTATTTTAATATCAAATGAATGATATTATTGCTCGTGCGTACGTACAAACTACCGTTTCCACGAACGTGATGAGATTCATTTTCCATGATTAACCATTCAAGTATGATAATAAAGTATATATAATAAATAATAATAAAGTATATTACATAATAATGATACTTTATATATGTACATATATGTTTCATTTACTTAATTCCTTTAAATTCAATAAGGAAATGAAAACAGCGTTCATGCGTACTTACGACCTACCGTCTCCACGAATGGTGTATTTCATTCCATTTATCGATCTATCATATATATTTATATGATGAATATATATTATTTATAAATCATTTTTTAAATTATAGAATTAATTAAATTAGGATATAAGTAATAATATCAAGATCAAAATGTCGAAACACGTACGATAAATGAAACAACTTTACCCAAAATGCTGCATTAACATGGAATTTACAAAAGAACGGGTAATATAAAGTCATAAGTGAATCATATATGATATGATAAATATTTGTATGGTTATTTTATAACTTAATAATATGTTTAAATCCACTATACAGGAGTCTCAGACACATAAATATGAAATTGGACATAAGGTAAGGGGTAATTTTGCAAATCACATTTTTATCCGAGATTGCTTATACGTAAGTATTTACTGGGATTATATTTTTAATTCATGTATATGAAAATGTTTTTCATAAAGTTTTTAATATTATTACATGTATGTTTAAAGTAATTTTTACCCCTATTTGAATTTTACATTGTGTTATGGAAGGAAACTTTCTTGGGTTTACCTTACAAGGAACTTTTTGAGTTTTCTGACAAAAGTACGAGGATAATGTTTTTTTAACTAATATGACATGAATGGATTTTTATAGTTTCATAAAGCCTAATGTTAATGAATATTCTTCTACAAGAATTCATGATTATTTTCAACAAAATCTTTTTATTTTAATAGTGAATGACATTTTGTGAAAAGAAAATTATTTTGAAGAAGAAAGGATATTTTCATCAAGAATTCATTTCATGTGTTTTTTCAAAACTATTTTCCATATAAGAAGAAATTATTTATTATGATTATGTTTCTAGTATAATGTGTCTATAATTTAAATGGTTTTATTTTTCTTATTATGAAAGGATATGAATTAGTTTTATATGGATTACGTTATGATGAGATGATGTTTATGAAACCCATTTTATTCTTTGGGTTATGATGAATGATTTATGTTTATATTGTGGCATAAGTAATAATGATTTAATTATGAGATAGATGGGACCTATATCTCCATATAATGAATTGAGTAAATATTTATATCTCATGAGATAGACATGGATGGAATAACAAGTGAATTTGGTTCAGTAATACATGGCTGGAACGACAAGTAAACCCAGTTTAGTAATGGACTTTGTCCACTATTATGGTCTTGACAGCAATGCCTTGGCTACTATAGAAATCATAATATGTGATTAATGGTTTCCACAATTACATGTTTTATTCCCATGCTATTTTATCATGATTAATGTTCCTTTATGATCTATTCCTTATGTACTTCCACGATTTATTTCACCACTGAGGATTTTGATGTTTAAACATTATGTTCATGTTTTTAAGTTCAAATGTATATGGTTTGTTTTATTTTCTCTATTCTTACCCATACTGTGTATTTGAGCTCACCCTATACATGTTTTCTTTTTTACTAGGATATAGAAAAAGGTTTTAGGTAAGAAAACAAAAGGGGAAGATCATTACAGGAGATGTTGAAGATATTTCACCATGATTAGAAGATTATGTTCTGAGTTTCCAAAGACACTAAACTATTACGGTCCTTAAGTGTTGTATTTTTTATGTATTAAGTATTCCTCAAAAGTAATTTAATTTCTATGTATTTCAAGCTTGGGTCTCTACAATTTACTCCAAGACTTAAAAAAGATAATTTATGGGAACCTAACATTGGAAAAACTTATCTGATTGGATGATCAATGTCTTTACATGTGTTCACATTGGAAGGAATCTGACAATTAATATTTTTAAGGATTATTAAATATTAAAATCTTATCTCATTTATCCCTTTCATGTGTGTATGAATCTAATGATTTAGTTTTGTAATTATAGATTTATCGAAATCCTTATGTTTAAAACATATAACATATAACACCTTATACAACTCATGATTTTTGTTACTAATAAAAAAATAAAATACAAATATTTCAAAATAAATATAAAATACATCTCATGAAAAATTTATATGAATTAATTTTATGTAAATTCTTACTATCATATGAAAAAAATATAGTAAGAGAAACCATGATATAATAGGTAGGAAACACTAATTTTCTAGGTAGGGTAAATTCCATTAGGTCAGTGAGAAGTCTAACCCAATGTCCTACTATCCATGGATAACTAATAAAGGGAAATTTCAATTACAATCTTATTATACCAACTAATATGTATAAATCATCACCATATTTTCCATTAAAATTTAAAAGTAATAAAATAAATCATATCCATTATTGATCAAAACCAAATATTATGTCATATATTACAAGTAACTCCATATATGTAGGGGATGAAACATATAAGATTATTTTAAACACATTACACTAATGAAAATATCCATTAATAATATAAACACATTATATTAAAGAATAATTATATAAATAATAATATAAATAAATTATATTCCACAATTTTTGACATAGGATAACCATTTATGAATATGTAAAAAATATACTATAATAAGTAATTTATAATTACAAATTATTTTTTGATACTCCTCATATAAATAAACTTGATCATATCACATTTATTTCAAAATGAAAATTTAAATTTACCATTTAAATGATATTTAATTTGAAATATATGATATTAAAATATATGATATTAATGAAAAAATAACTCATTTAAAAATTTCAAATTTATGAAAACACTTTTTATCAAAAAGATATAACATATTTCATTTTTTTAAAATCAATAATAAAATCCCAAAATCACCTTTTAGTATGGATTAGGTAAATTCCCAAATAAGGTATTTTAAGAAAATCATTTCATATTTGTATTTATTAACATTTTAGAAATTGATATAATCACTTAAACATTTTTGATGAAGAGTAATTTACAATGAATTTATTAAATGATAAAACAAATAAATAAACATTAAGAATAAAAAATTTACCAAAAATTTAATTTTATTTAAATATCATAATATAATAAAATACATATTTTCTAGAATTAAAAAAACATTATTTTGAAACTGTCGAATCTATAAACATATTATTTGCTTCCTTATATCGATTTATTCTATATGATAACACCTTGAAATGGAAATGATGATATTTTTATTTGTACTAAGAAATATTTTTTATATCCATCATACCTTATTCTGTTGAAATAATTAAATGGTTTTACATAGCCATATCTTGGATATTTTTTATGAAATTTCAATTTGGTATTTACTATGAGAGTTTTTATAATAAACCATGATGTAAAATGATTATATAACGATTTTAAAATTTTTATAAACTCTTAAAAGTAGATTCTTTAAAAAAATTATATGTCTTTACAAAAATAATTATCCATATTTTAGATAAATTCATTATGATCAAGAAAAACTTCAAGAACCAAATTTTTTTTCTAAAAACTCATCTTGGTTATGGGAAACATGTTTTTCTAGTATCTTTATCAATACAAAAATCATATACATATGTAAATAAATATTGATATTATATCATGAAATGGTTTTATATGGGTGAATTATTATCTATGTATAATGGAAAGGATCACCCAAAAGATATTTTTCAAAAATATTAATCTATAAATTTGAAATGAATAAAATAAATGAAGAGTCTACATGTTTTTGGTTTATAATCCATTCTATACAATACAGATCCAAATAATCTTGATAATGATACCAATTTTTGGGATTGGTATCCTTTAATACATGTTATTTTAAAACCATTGGTTAATGGTTTAAGAAAATGAGGGAAAAAGATATATTTTCTTCTTGTCGTTTTTACTACATGAAATTCATATCAAAATCCCACACGAAAAATAAATTTTTAAACTATTTATATAGACCTATGAGGATCTCAAAAGCTTCTCAAACATTCATAATATTGATGAAAACTAATTATTGTTTTCAAATATATAACTATTTGGAACTTATGGTTCAACAATATTATATATTTTTAATATTTAAATAATAAACATGACAATAAAACTCCTCAAATCATCAAATAATTTTTTAAAAATTTCCTAGTATCCCAGCTGTAAGATTAATAAAATAAAATTCAATATTAAAGGATAAATGCAACTATATTAATGAAACCATAATGTATTAACCATAACGACATCATTTTTTATTCCAGTTTAAACCAAGATTTGGTTTACATCACAATTCCATGGTTTGAAATTATTATATATTTTTATGTAGTAGTTTTAGATAATTTTTTTTAATTTTTTTTTGAATAAGTGGAATGATATTTTTTTGAAAATATATAACCATCTACTTGTAGATGAGAATAAAAACTCAAGTCGACCCCATGGGTTTTCATGATTCTAAAAGAATACTGGATACTCTAACATCAAAGGCCTATAAATAAATGTGTAATTTATTCATAATGAGTAACGCGATTTTTTAAGTATGTAGTATAAAAAATCTCAGTTTTACAAATATTTTTTGTGGGATAAGTATTTTATCTCATAGAGATAACTACAATAATAAACATAGATAAATTTTTAATCATTTCTAATAGCTAGTTTTGATACATGTTTTTTTATTTGAAATTAATGATGTTCCTAATTGGTATGATAAACAAAATTTGACATGAATAACATATAGGTAATTCTCATGATGTTTATTTTAAATAAAAAAATGGAATTACATTTAAAATGGGGTGTTTGAGATATCATAATTATCAGTAAAAAATATTATTACCGTTGGAGTTGATGTTTTTTACACAGTAATTTTATTGAATGTATAATAGTTAAAGTGTGATAGTTTTGAATTATCATGGGGAGTTTTCTAGTAATATACAAACAATGTGATGAAATATATAAGTTAAATGTGGTGGAATATTTTTAGTGTTAAGATGGGTCGATTAGTTAAATTTTTTTCCTATACTAATTCACAACTCTATTAGGAATTAATGGTTATGATGAGTCATTTTCTGAATGAATTATTCTAAATCCATTATATTAGTATCCAAAATAACAATATAATAATTAATACCGGGTTCATTAAGGTCATTTCAGTTATATATAACACCTTATAGAAATATATAATTTAATGTTAATTAAATAATAAATCCCAAATTATATATGAATAATCAACTACTGAAACACAAAAGACCAAATTTCTATAAAGTTCTAGATTCCCAAATCCATATTTTTTTTCTTCATAGGACTTGGAGGATTTGAGAATAGTTTTAGTGTTTTCTAAGAGGCATGAGAATGGGGAAATTCATTTTTAGAAATATTTTTGGATCTTAAGGAACTTTAGAGTGGATGCTTATTGTGAGGGTGCACTATAGTGATTAAAAGAGCATGGATGTCTATTTTAAAGGGTTATTCACATTGGAGGGTCCAATTTTGAGAAAACTATGTGAACACACATAGGGTATCATATTTTTTAGGGTGTAGTTTTTTATGGGTGGGGAGGTGCCTGGTGAGATACTTAATGGTTCCTATTGTGTGAAACAAAGAGACCACCATTCCATTTTGTTGGGTGAGGTCGATGTAAAGAAATAAATTTTGGAAATGGTCAAGAAGAAATGACTAGGGGATAGTCATGGTGGTTCTTAGGATGTATGTGCTTGAGTAGTAGAGGACTCAACTTCAGTGAGGTTGAGGAAAATAATTACCAGGGTGACACCATGCCATCGTGTTCAACATATAGAAATGAAACTACTAGGGAGAGTTTTTTATTCTATAAAAAGAGGTTGTGGTGGTGTACAATGGAATTCAATATGGGTTTTAAAATGGATAGAAATGATGAGTTCAAACACTTGAAATTTTTATCCTCTTTTTGACTAGAGGAACCACATGTGTAGTGTGATATATTATTCCCTTACGGAGGCTATTAGAACCTCCACTAATAAAACATGGTTGACTCTCCATGTGTTCAATTTTCTATCTTTTATCTAGGAACCAACGTAAAGCCTTGGGTTTTCACTACTCATGAATAGAATACCTGAGATTTTAAACACCTTGTATCATTAGAACAATGTTTCCCCAAAAAATCTATTATATCCTCTCATCTCATCTTCAATCTTCCTATTAAAATTTTTGTTTAGATTTTTTCTACATGGTTACTCTAATATATATTTTATAATGAATAAAAATTTTATGTTGGATTTATGTGATCTTGTTTTGATTATATTCCCTTTTATTTTTTTAATTTTGATTCCTCTATTAATTCATTGTGGGTGTTTATTTACCTAAATCTTATAATTGAGGATGGTGATTCGTCACTTATCCTTCGATTTATATGAATGTGTGAATGTATCATATTTTTTCTTCTTTTTATAATAGTGTAATGAAAAGAAATGATTATAATAAGTAGATTGATAATTATTTAGAATTATTTTATTATTATTTCATTTGTTTTCATCATGTATATAACAACACATTTCCATCTTTCATGTATTTCCAATCTCTTTACATAGATTCAAATTTAATTGGGTGTGTATTTGGACTCTTTATGATAGAGAAAATATTTTTGGGGTAAATTTCCTAATGTTTAAGGTGTATTTTTGTTTAAATTAATGTATTATAGGTATAAACATTGAAATAGATTAATGGGGTTCTCCCAGAGTTTGAAGAATGCTTGAGGTAGTTTTCCTTTTCATGTAAGTATTTGTTGTTTTTTGTAGTATACTAGGAAATTAATCACCTTGTAACAAGTCTAAACATTGTTTATTTGATAACCAAGAACATGTCATTAGTAGAGTACACCACGTGAAAGGTTACATTTCTTATAATGTAAATAATTAGGATTTTTTATAAAATTGAGATGGGTTTTTAGCTTGTATGGACTATTTGGATTACATGATATGAAAAGGTGTTACATGCCATATATGTCTTGTCAGTTGTGGATTTAGGGTGTTGTAGGGCGTATTGTTATTTAATTAATTTTCATCCATCTTCCCTCTTGAACTAGAATCAATATACAGTGATTTAGGGTACCATCACTACTTATTGATCGATGCATTCAACATTTGATCGTCAGGGTTGTGCACAATGTAACTTTGGGTGCGTAATATTTTCAAATTCTTCCATAATTTTTGTGACAATTGTTCAATTTCATTATGTTATCAGATCTTCTAATCCATGTTGTGGAATATCTTTCTTTCTTCTGTATCCATTGTGTGATCTTCTTCTAGGGTCTGATCCTTTTTTGGATTTCGTGTAGAGGGTGTGTTTTATTGAGGTATGTTGTGATATTTCTTTTTTTCCAAACCTTTTCTTAAATTGAATTAGTCATTAGATATTAATATTGATTTTTTAATCCTTTTTTCATTTTTGTGTTCTTCCTTTCAGGTGTATCCTGTTGTGGGTGTGTACATTCTATGTTTTGAGGTATATGGTCCTATCACTAGCCTAGGTTTGTGGACTGCATCTCTATTGTTTTTGATAAATTATATTATGGATTAAATGGAATTATTTAATAAATGTATTTGTCTGTGTGTGGAAATGTATTTTTGATAATATTTTGATTTCCACTTGTTTTGGTAAATGAAATTTAATTTTCCAATCAGTGTGAATGGTTTTGGTGAAATGGTTTTTAAATCATGGTTTTGATGAGATAGTTTGGAAAATAAATACTTTTAGAATACTTTTTTCATAATTAGGTGTGGTAATATGCCTCATCCACTATAATATAGTTCAATCATGGGGTCTTTTTCCACTCCTATGGCCTCTTGTTATAGGGAAACGTTAGACCTATCAAGGGGGTTCAATTTTAGGGGTGTTCCTATGATCTATAAATTCAATTAATATTTCTAAATACTTGATGAATTTAATTTTCTATATATGGTACAAGTGCCCTATCTAACCGATCCAAGTTTGATTCTTGGAATGATGCTGCCTATAATTTGGATTGTACTTTTTTATAAACTTCCATGTATTTGATGAGATATATGACCCATTTTTTATATGTCTACTTTGTTTTATATGAAATTTCTTTAGACGATTCACCACATTTACATGGAAATGTAAGAAAAGTGGAAATTAAATTGACATTACTTGGATTTGATAAAAAATTGTTATTCTATATATCATGCATTGATTTCATTAAAATCCATAGTACATTGATTATTTTATAGAGAATAGATAAGGTATTATTTTGTGAGACCCGTATGATAATGTTCGCTCACACCCCATGCACCCCATTTATAGTGTGTATATCTTATTATGTGATTCAATAAAGACAAAATAAATGCACCATGGTGAGTTGGAAAGGTTTTCTTTTAGCTTGGTTTTTAGGTAGATGATGATGAGATGATGGGAGTTTCCCATGATATCATATGGTTATTATTAAATTAGGTTTTTTAGATTTGTCATCCTTTAAATTTAGACTTTTCTCTTAGAGATTATTTTTTAGCTTTTCAGTTGTATCACATTCATTGTTCACTATTTATAATGAAATAATTGTTCATGTTTTCTTCTATTTTTTATTTCTGTATATCTATAGATTTAATGTTCTCTACCTCAGGTTGGGAGAAATCATTTCCTCTATTTTTTGTCGATGCCTGGGTGCTAGATGTTGGCATTTAGGGAGCAATAATTTTTTTAAGTATGTGAAATCCATTCTGAGAGGGTTTTCATATAGGGTTCATCAAATTTTGGTTTCAAAGGTGGTATGTATTCTAGATTCTTTATTTTGGAACATTTGGTAGAAAGGGGATATGATTTTTGGAAATAGGAGGTAGGTTGTGTTGAGTTCCTAGTCAGCTCTTATTGTGATGATACTTAATTAAGAATGGGATGTTTGGATTTGTGTCTCATTTTTTGTGTTCTTGACTCTAAAATTAGTTTTTTATTATGGTTTTAGGGTTTTTACTGTGATTTTTTATGTCTATTCATTTCTTATATTTCAGTGTCTAACAGAATGCCTCCAAGACAAATCAACAAGTTCTATATGACGGTGCAGATGATATTCCTCAATGGAATCTTCTCCTTGATCATAATTTTATTGAATATTTCAAGCATAAAGTTCCTTCTATTTATTAAAATTTACCAAAATCCCGTAACACGGTTGTAGAGGTGTAAGAATAACTTAGACTGGAAAGGGATCAATCGTGAAATTTCATTCCTAAGAATCCCCAATCCATTAATGGTATGAATGAACCTCAAGAGTTGGATGACTAGATGGACAAGATTGATCAATGTTTCAACTCCTTAGATACACCTGAGAGTATCAAGGTGGTTTTGGAAGAATTCATACTTTAGTGTCCCAACAATCGATGGTATAATTACATGGTATATGAGACTAGTAAACAAGGCTTGGTCTGGAAGATTTTTAGTAATATCATTATACAACATTTTTTCTAGAGTCTATGATGATGGAAAAGTCTCTTGAGTTCCTATCCTTTTAAATGGTAGAGTGTTCGATGTTGGCATACACCAATCAGATTACTGAGATACTTCATTATGTACTAGAGTTACCAAATAACGACTCACTAAAGGGACAAAAGTACATTCTGTTTTTGTGACCATATATCAGATCACATGTGTTTATGATGATTATATTGACCTATGTGGAGAATGTAGATAGGTATATGATTTTTGAGGAGAATATAGAAGGAAAGGATGGATATTTTACCTCTTATCAACCACCAAATGAGAGCTTCAGTGACACATACTGGATTATGGGGATGTTGAAAGATCATGGCAGGAGTTTTGGAGGTGGTTCATAACTGCAGGGATCTTTACCACCTCCAGTTTCATCTATAAGTGTGTATATGAATTGTAATTTTTGTGGCATGGTAAAACAAAATCGACATTATTTTCCTTCAATATAAAACCTGTGCAATAGTTTTAGAAGTTATATTCATCTACATCATTTTTTCAGGCTATTTATATGATTCATTATGGTCAAGCATCGATATCTCCAAAGGCATATATGGTTTAGTAAGATACATTAATGAATATAGGCCTCTAATGACAGGAAGTAGTATTGAATCACCTTTATGCAGTAGATGAGTTTTTAGTGGAGTTGGATGTGTGTCTAAGGACATTTAGAGATACCATCATTATTGAATCTTTAGTAGTAGTTAATTATTTGATATGGTGCATACAACTCATTTTTATCTTGCTATTCTATTAATATTTTCAAAGTTTTAATGTATTTCATGTCCTTGGTGATAAGTTTAATGAAACATCATGGGAATAGGAAAGAATAAGTATTTTTGTGTCCTTATTATGCACTACAGATAGATGATTTAGAGTTGCTTTATGAATATATTTTTATTTATCTAAATCTATTAGTTTTCATCATCTGGATGGATATGATTACTTATCATTATGTTGAAGTTTATTTTTATCTTCATCATGTCTCCTCCAATGTTTCCAATAGTAACTCACATGTGTTTCAAGGAGAGTTAGATCAAAGGTCTCATTGTGGCAGAGCTTCTAACCAAGACCAGAAGAGTTTTTTCTCTACTGTTGCGGCTAAGCCTGATGACCTTCGTTTTTGGGATGATCTTCCAATTTTTTGTCAGTATTTTCCAAATTTTTTTCCAAAAAAACTTATCCTTGATTCCTCCAGAGAGGGTGGCATAGTTTATGATTGACTGAGTTCCAAGTACATAGCTGATTACCAAACCTTGTAATCATCTAGGACTAGGATAGCTGAAAGAGCATAAGCTTAAGTGTGATGATCTAATAGCGATAGATTTTTGTAGGTACCCGATTCTTCTTTTGAGGTAAGAATCATTCCTATTCATTTTTCAAGTAAAAAAATAGAGGAAAAAGTGATCAAAGGATAGCTGCAAAACTATTAAATGAAATGGTTGGGAGTTATATGACGTGTATTTCTAGGGACATTCCATGTAATGTGGGTTGCATGCCATATAATCCCAGTTCACAATAATGTAATGACCTGGACAGGATTCATATGGACACAACGTGTAGTTTATAGTAAATTTCATGTACTTTTATTGTTATATTTAATGGGGAATTAGATTCAATATTTTTAGATGGATATAAATAAGACCACCATCGATGAGTAGTGCACCCATGCAATCTGATAGGGAATTTGACTCTGGTTTCATTGTCTGATGACCGACTCAAATACTATTTGAACAACTAAAATCCCTTGGGTGAGTGTTCTAATCTTCTTAAGACTTGCTTCCTTATTTCTTCTCCTAACCTAGAAGTTAAATGCTTTTATTTTATTCTCATTTTATATATCTACTCGATTTTAGGTCGAATTGAAGCCTGACACTGGACGAGGAGAGTTGTACATGTATGAGGTAGGTGGTCTTGTGTCATTCGCTAGTTTTCAAGATTCATATATATGATGGAGTGCCATAAAACCTGTTTTAGTGTGTATCTTGGTTAATACTGTTCTACTATTATTGCCTACTATTGATTAGGAAATTAGTTAGATATTTAAAACCCTGTTTATATTTGATCACCTCAATTAAAGGCCACCTCATGTGTGCATTTCCCTTGGATGACCAATGTTATCTGTTTGGACTAGGATGCATCAGGGAATGCCTTTTATTTATGGTTATGGGTTGTTTAAAATGTAAATTGGTTAATTGAAGGTCTTAAAATGTTATTTGTTATTATAGAATCCATGTATAGTCCATTTAACATGTTTCTTGTAATAAATCCATCCCATGTGGGAATTTGAAAGGCGATTTCTTATAAGGTTGGTAATTTCTTTTTTATATTGGATGCCTTTGGTATGGTTTTTTTATAAATGTGGGAATGGTTTTTCTATGCGAGAGGGTGTGGTTTTTCTATGACTGAGGGTGGGGTTTTGTTATGCCTGAGGCAGAGGGTTCAATTATTGTTAATTTATTGTGATAAAACCATGATGTAATGTACATAATAAATCTATATTTAAATGTAATAATTAATTATAATGATATATGATGAATCTACAAATAAAAATCACAATATTGGATTCGCTGTTTAATTATACTTACTTAGATGGTCTCCAAAGACATCTGTTGTGATTACTTTTAGAACTGTTTACTTTTTATTATCTTCCAGTTACATCATTTACTTCCATAAACTCCCTAATATATATATATATATATATATATATATATATATTCACTGATTGATAGTGAAAGATCTGTGGTGGCTGCCTACTGAGATTTAGTCACACACCCAGTTTGGGTCATGTTTTTTGTCCCAAACAGATTATATGATTAGATGTGTTGATCTAGGAAATCACCCTTATACTGGTTCTTGATATGTTGTTTAGGATAAGGATTTCATTGGACTAAGCTGAGTAATGAGATTCTTCTTATAACCCATTGTTTATTTTGTTCTTTTGGAACATGTATTGTGTATTTAGGTAGTGTACATGTTTTGGGTGTTTTCCTAGAACATAGCACCCTGCATCATATTTTCACCGTTTCCGTTGTAGTGTTGTTATTGATTCTACAGTGTTACACTCTACGAATGAGGGAATATTTTCCGCACCATCACACCCTAGGGCCTCTCTTCTAGTCGGAAGCCTCTGGGATTTGGGAAAATGCGCTTGAGGCTATGTGGCCAACTGGGTACAAGGAACCAGTTAAGTGGAATCCGGATCTTGGACATTATAATGTTGTATCATAGGATGTTTTATTTGTGGTTTTCTTTATTTTTTGGGTGATAATAGTAAGATATATAAATGCAATGCGATTTAGAATTAATATTTTCTTTTGAGTAGATACCCCACTTATAGGGGAAATCCAAATTCCCTTGAATTGAATTGTGGTTTTTTGGATTTTATACTATTATAGGTGACTTGATTTCACCATTGGGGGACACACTTGTATCATGATGTTATAATTGACATCATTATGGTTCTATAGTTTTTCAACCTGATGAGATGAGGGTATCAATCTCATACATCATGTAGGAACTTGTTAGAAATCACATGCCATGCATTCTTACCATTCCATTTTGAGAGAATTACTTGTTAAATGTTGTTATGATATATGTTGTGCTAGATATGCATGATATTAGGATAAGTACTATGATAAATATGCCTACTATTGCGATAGGGGTATTGGTACATGTAACACCCCAGGTAAATAAAGAATATGACATTTTTATTTTTATCCATATTTGTGAATGAAATATTAATATGACTTTAAAGGGGACGCTATGCACAATAGCATACCCAACACGCAACAACGAGTTTCTTGGGAATCTTACGTTGCACTCTAATAATAAAATAATATTATTTTAAATGGTAGTTAACATGTAGCCTTTTTAATGGTGGTAATGGATAGAAATAACTAAAATATGATTATATATGTTCTTAAATGTTTTTACATTTATACAATAAAAGATAAAGGCTTAAAATACGGAAAGAATTCAATTTTAGACGTATATGCCCTAGTTTTCACTCAAGGTTCACTTATCGCCTTTTGATGGAGAACCGTCATTAAATATAGTTTTTATCACTCTTATACATTCTTTTGGATCAAATAAAACTCTTATTAAGAATCGGGACATCAAATTTTAATTTGTGTAATTTTTTTGTATTTTTCCGATAAAGTTCATTTTTTAATGAATAGTGTAAAATGTTGTGTTTTAATTCAAAACCTCTTTTAAATATAATTTATTTATATGATTAGATAATATTTTTAATTGGTTTTAAAGTGAAATTAGAAAATATTTTTACCATTAAATCCAATAGTGGTCGTTGGAATTAATTTCACTTTGAAATCAGACTTAAACTACTGTCAATATTTTGATACTTATTGTTTTATAAAAACACGCTATTTGCGCTGACAGCGGGAATTAATTATTAAATTAATTAATGTGACTAATATGTTTTGAATTTTTTAAAATGGACATCATTTTTGAATTCGGAATATCAAATATATCTTAGGGTGAAGTTTTGTTATTTTTCTGAAAAACTCCAATTTTTGATGAATATTGAAACCACTAAGTGGTAATCAAGCAAACTGATTTTTCAGTTAAATGAATGTTTACCACTAATTTGTATTGAATTTTGAAAATCTGACATACATGGTTGTCATTAGTATGTAATATTTGGTTCAATGGGATGAAAATAATTTTTTGGTGAATAGTAACTTTTTTTCATTAATCGCGATTAGAGGTAATTAGTGTAGTTTAAGGTAAATATAATGTTTTAATAATATGAAATGAACTTGAAACATGTCCTAACCTCATTTGATGTGTAATGGACGACCAAGACAAGCCATGGGTCAACTTGGGGACCCCATAGAGCCACTATGGTTGGGAAATGACATAAATAACTTTTTATTTAATGTAAAAGTAAAAATGACACAAACATGATATGTTTTACTAAAACAATTTTTAAGTGGGGTTATACAAGTCATATTTTTTATTATAAATATTCATTGGAAAGATAAAAATATTTCATACATCATATTATTTTTTTATAATTTTTAGACATTAAATAAATTAATTTATTTATGACATAATAATGATGCAGCGATGACATCATTATTTGACGATTTAAATAAAATGGACAGTTAATGTAAAATATATGAACTACACATGTCCAAAACATATTGTATGGGTTTATTTCGGACCCTTATGACCTTATCCACGTATTATATCAATGTGGGACCTTTTAAAACCGAAACACATTTTCAAATAAAGTAATATTTCTTTACTTTCCAAAAGTGCCCCTCCTCTCCTCTTATAAAAGGCCGCCACCTCTACCTCATTTCACACACTCCTCAAGCCTTTGGCTCGGCCAACCCCTGCCCATTTACTCTCTCCATATCCCTCTCCTCATCCTAGAGGATTCACTTTGGGAATAATACTTTCAAAGGAAGCCTTTAGGCTCAAATCAAAAGGAGTTACACTTTTAAAGGTAATTCATTCTCTCATGTTCATTTGTTTTATTTTGATTCTCCAACCCCCTAAACTCTTTTTATTTACTTATTTTGTAACAAAAACAGTATATTCAATATACTAGTATGTTTTTATAAGATTAATTTGAGCTACAATCTCACACAACTACATCAAATGGTTAAAGAACATACGGTTTCCGTGGATGGCGAAATTCTGCCTCCCGAAACGATGATTGTTCAATACTCATTTAACACATTCAAAGGTGGCCATTATGATGTCACTATTTTTATATATGATATATAATATGTTTATGTTTTACTTATGCTTCTGTATTTTTCATTTGTGTCTTACCTTTATGGAATCCATTATGGGTATACGTGATATCTTCATTTTAGGAAGTGCGGACTACCGCCCCCTCAAAGTGATGTGATTCGTTAATGCCATACGTGGGACGTATAAAGGATGGATTTAATGGTATTATATATGATATTATACTGGAATTATAATATACCTTTATATCATTATTATTCCATTCTATAAAATACGAAATAGAAATGAAAGTAACGTTCATGCGTACGTACGGCTTACCGTCTCCATGAACGGTGCATTTCATTTCTTACCTCTAAATGATTATGTAATGTTATAAATGCGTGAATGTACTGGATATATATGACATATATGATATCTACATAATGAATACAATTCTTTATATAATAAACATTTGGCCACACGAACAACTGTTAATTGTAAGAAGTCCACTTTCGACTTAAGAACCAAGTATCGGCAAAACAGATATTATTAACTTAAATGATTACATAAATGTTTATGACATGGTAATAAGTGATATAAAAGGAATAATGAACTTGAAAATGGTTCTTAAGGAAGTATAAATTAACTCAAGTTTATTATTCTGGAGATTAAAAAATGATTGAGTCAAGTCGGACCCGAGGTAAGGGATCCTACTCCTCTCTTTCTTTTTAAGTACACACTTTTATGTCATTCCTTTTAAAGCTCATCTTTCTTGTTATTGGGGTGATATTTTATATTAAACATACTGTAATTTTTATTTTCATGTGATTAGAGACCCTATTCTCTCTCATCAATCCATTTTTGAAGTTTTGAGTGGCGCCGTTAGGCTGTCGAACTTTCATAAGAGATCTAACCTCTCTCTTTCTTTTTAAGTACTCTCCTTTATGTCACTTCTTTTAAGCTCCTCTTTGTAATGTTGGGGGATGTTCTTTTATATTCCTCTTTCTGTACATTATATTGTAATGTGATGAGATACCCTATTTGATCTCATCAATCCATATTCGGAAGTTTTATGTGGCGCCGTTAGGCTACCGAGTTTTCGTGAGGGATTTTTCATCTCACTTTTATTCCCGTGAGATTTATGCTACATTTGCCACAAATTCCATTGATTGGTGTATGTACTTCCCATTATTCTACTCTTTGTGTAATATACTTTCGTTTATGAGTATTTACATCAATGATCTATTGTCCTTCTTTCATGGGGTGTATGTTTTGAAAGATACCCAAGTCGGTAAGGGAACCTTTCACCCTCCTCTTTTTTAAAAGACTTCTTTTGTTGGGTCTTTTAATTTGCATATTGTTATGTTGGGATATGTTATCATATATCCTTATTGATGTAAATTTTATGTCCAAGTGATGAGATACACTTTTTATCTCTCATAAACTCATTTTGATGTGATGTCGTTGGGCTGTCAAGGGAACTTTTAACCCAATTTCAATTTCTTTGGGTTCAACATGTAGTCATTGAATATGTCATCCATTGAATATGTGTGAATGACCTTTTATTGTTTTACACATAATATCCACTTATATTGGGTGTATTTATATTTTTCACACATATTTTTGAGATTGATTTTTCCTTAATTTAAGGATACCTTCTTTATAAGGGATTTCATCACATTGGACATTTCTATTGAGGGTTCGTTGTTGTTATGCACCAATTCGCTCTTATATGGGGTATATACTGTCCTTTGGAGTATTATATCATGAATCCATTTATTCTAATGATATTAAAAAGTTCTGAATAAATGTTATTCCTCAATTATTGTATTCAAGTGTCTCTAATTTTGGTAAAACCCCTTTAACCAAAATATCACTTTAAATGTTTTAATTATTTGTTATTATTAATATACATGTTTTCAAAATGGTTTTAAGGATTTATTTATATGTATATTAATGGTTTAACATTTTAAAAGCTTCAAGGTGGTATGGGACACTTTGATTCAAAACTCTCTTTATCAAATGTTTTAAATGGTTTTGGAAATGGTTTCTTTTTGAATGGATTCATTAATTCAATATAATAAAATGTTATATTGTGATTGAAATGTGGAAATGTTATGTTTCCTTTATGCATGTTTTATGTGATACGTTTATGTTATGTTTCTTGGGCATTGTTATGAAAACGAGTGGTTCCGTGATAAACTAAGGGCGGGTGAGCCCGATATAGCTCTCCAATACATTTGGTAACACAAAGGAGTGAAATGTTAAGGTTTCTCCGAAGAGATTTAGGGAATATATTATGATGGGTATTCCAAACGTAACCAAGAGGGTTACTCCCTATGTAAGAATGTTATGAATTCCTCAAGTTACCTTTATGTCATATGATTTCTATGATTTTATGAGGTATGTTAAAGTGCCTATGTTTTATGGGTAAAGTATGATTTCATTCTTATGTATACATGTACTCATGATTCCTTTCCATATTTTTATATCCCTTACTGAGCTTTTTATGCTCATCCCAAGTTTTTGAAATGTTTTTCACAGGTCAAGGGAAGGGTACATGATGTGATGACAGTGTCAAGGATGTGTCAAGAAAGAATCCATGTTTTATTTTAAATATGTTTCCGTTGATGGGAAGAATGAATACTGTCTTTCATGTAACCACTTTGTCCAAATATGGAATGTAATGCAAGTTTCATGATCTAATTCTCTAAAACTCTAAACCTGAAAAGATCCTCAATGTGTAATCATGTAATAACTCAAGATTAAGTAAGTTTTAAGTTTGGGGCCTTATAGTACATGTCATGTTTGAATTGGATGAATGACAATCTTTGGTCACTGAAGAGTATGAGATCTCTTAGATCATAATTTGGTGGATTTTGTTTCATCCATGAGATAAAATTGTGTTATTATGTGATATAGATTATACCAAATATTGATTCTTGGAATTTATGGCCCCCACAGGTCATAATTTGGCAGACCGTTGCTTTACTTTTCAAAATTAGGGGTTCCGAGGAAGTTTCAGAGGATTACTATTTGGAAACCCAGAAAACATGGTGTGTATGTACATGAACACATGCCATGTGTTATTATGTTTGGGAGGGATTTTTTTAAGTACACACCATATGCTCTATGTACACATAATATGGTCGATGATCCTGTCTCCAGCCATGTGATAGAGAACACGGAATGTTTGGTTATAGCTGAACATGTCATGTGCGATAGGTGCACCCCATTTAGTTTGACATAGGCATACACCATGTGAATTTGGAAATTTGAAAGTACATGGTTACGAGGGGAAACTAAACTGGATTCCATTTGTCACCATTGTACCCAGTCTACCCAAAATTTTTACATTCCATAGAATGTGGAGAAACACACCCATGTGAGAGCTTAAGTGTACACACCCTGTATTGGTTCTACACACAGTGTACTGCTCTTTTGAAAATCTTTTTGAGTATTATCTTCATTTTGGGTACATTACTATAAAACTGCGATGCTTGACAATATACATGGACTAAGGTGTGAGTGTGTTTTTGTGTGTTGGAATTGCATAGAAATTCTACCATGAAGGCCTCTAGTTGTAAGCCAGGAGGGTGGAAATTAGCATACCCCAGTGATGGTAGGCCATGGTCTGCCAGTGGATCCTCCAGTTATGCCAGCTAAGACACCATCTGTTGTACCAGATGTAGGTTTTGAGGCATATTCTAGTGAAACCATTCTACGCTATATATAGACCTTCTGAGGAGAACTGAAACTAGGCACATCTAGGGAAAATATGACATGATTGTTCTAGAAGCAGCATCCATCCATGATTTTGGGGATGGGGGACCACAAGACGCATAGTAATGGTTTGAGGCCATGTTATCTATCTTTGAGCATCTGGAGATGCCTCCTAAGTAGAAGTTCAAGATATATACTTATATGTTGTGTGATTCCACCAAGAGATGGTGGGATTCTATCACTTAGATGGGATGTTGTCAGAATATTCCCTAGGAAGAGTTTCTAACAGTCATCTATGATTACATTTATACCAAGACACTAAGAGCCGAAAAAGCCTAGGAGTTTATGCATTTGGAGTAGGGTGGTTTATCAGTTATGGATTACCCTACCCATTTTACCGAGCTCTAATTCTTCACAAGAATTATGATGGATGATGATCTGTTAAAGGATAGGCAATTCAAGGATGGTATCAGGTATGAAATTTGATCATTGGTGAAATATCTTCTGGCTAACTACGTTTTATGAAATAGTAAATATAGCACTCATTAATAAAATAAAAGGGAATCTGGATGTCCAAGCTACGGTGGATCATCACTGAGATCTGGTACTATTTTGATCGGTAGTAGGAAGCATTATCTAGAGCTTACTCATAGCGAGTCTAATAGAAAAAATGTATCTTCAGGTAGCCATGTGAGGTGCTAATATCGTGGGTGAGTTGGGAATACCAAACCTAATTACTTGATGGATCTAATAGAGTACCGAACTGGTGGAATGGTGGTCCATGTTCAGAATTTCTACAGGAAGTTTCCTCTACTAGCTAGTGAGAGAGGGTATGCATTGACTCCATGTTCATGAGCAGAGTCAGAAAATTCCGGCCAATTAGGGAACTGGAGTGCATTAGGCCGTTCAGGGAATGGTAGTGGTTATGGTCGTGGTTTCTAGACCTCAGGTCCTCAGCGACAGTAGGGTGGATCATTTCATGGTTTTTAGGCAGTGTTCTAGGGCTGTGGTGTAGTCCAGACTAATGTAGTGCAATATACCCAAGAGGTGTATGATCCCAGACCTTCTACTGTTAGAGGAACAATTATAGTCACCTTCATTTTAGCTTCTACACATTCAAATATAGAGTCTTCACATAGTATCATATATGTTCCTATTGTTGAGATCATAGGGCTCTATGTTTTTACTTCTGATGATGTTATGAGCCTAGACACTCCCTTAGGTATTATAACGACATCTGTGCGATAGTTCAATGAGTTATCCCCTTCAAATTGGTGGGCGTCACCTCATTTGGGATCTCTATTTCATAGAGATGATAAGATTTTATGTCATCCTCATAATGGATTGGATGGTATCCTTTTCAGCCTTTACTGATTTCTATTACTACAGGGAGAGTTTCACATCACTAGAGGGTGGATCATTTTTAGACAAGGGAGAGTGGGATGTCTAGGCAAGGCATGCTAGACACAAGCATTGTGGGTTGAGTGGAATGGAAACACATATTGATAGTTTATATCTGGATGACTAGGGGACACATCAGATTGTTTTAATACTAGTTGTTAATCATTTCAAGGATGTATTCCTCGAAGACTTCTTAGGTTTACCTCTAATGAGATAGGTAGAGTTATCTATCAATGTAGTGCTAGTCGCTGAACTTGTATCCATTCATCCTTATAGAATAGTAATGACTGAGTTACAGGAGCTCAAGCAGCAGCTATAGGACTTGGAGCCAAATTATTTCATCCGACGTAGTACTTCTCCATGGGGTTCACCACTCATTTTTGCGAAAAAGGAAGATGGTACCCCCAGGCTATGTGTAGATTACCAAAATATAAACCAATTGATGGTTACGAACTGGTATCCTTAACCAAGTATAGATGATGTCATCAACCAACTCCATGGAGCTCATGTTTTCACAAAAACTGATTTGAGATTTGGTTATCATTAGGTGCACGTTAGATCATAAGACATACCTCGAATAGATTTTCGAAGTAGATATTGTTTGTATGAGTAGGTCATTATGCCAATTGGTCTCATGAATGATCTAGTAGTTTTCATGGCACTAAAAAACTGAGTGTTTCATTATTATCTTGATTTCTTTGTGGTTTTCATGGATGATATCTTGGTGTATTTTCATAATCGGCACAACCATGACACACATCATGATATAGTTTTGAGTACACTGAGAGAGAATCAGTTATCTGATAAGATCACAAAGTTCCACTTCGGGATGGATCATATTCACTTCATAGGTCACACCATCTCAGAGACATGAGTATTAGGGGACCCAAGAATGTGAGAGCAGTAGTTACCTGGGAGAAACCCTTGAACTTCTTTAGGATGGAGCAGCCCTTGGTCGAGGAACGAAACTGTTGCCCACGAAGAATGCCAATGATGTCCTCTTTGACTTCATCTTCTCCAAACTCTCCTCTCATCATCAACGAATGATAAAATAGGTAGGGGTTTGAGTTTATTTTGTTTCCATTCAACATTGTTCAATTTATGAATTGAGAATTTCCAATTGATATCAGCATAACTAAGTGGGCTCGGACCGCACTACCATGGCTCGATCCTCCCCCTTTTATTGTTATCATCTGTTGAAGATGGAGTCGGAGCAATGATGGCTGGGGTCGGGCCGGCTGTGAATGGAACTGACGGTGCAAGGGCTGCTGGGTCACTGGAAGAGTGTGGCGCCGTCGTGCCGCACGGAGGACTGGGCCTCGACCCAGTGCGGGCTATGGCGGTGTATGGCAGTCGGACGACTGCCGGAGGGGCGCGACGCCATTGTGCCGCACGGGTGGAAGGGTTGCAGCCAGGAGGGCCACAACGGATGGAGGTGGGTGTCCGGTTGAGCTGGATGATATCGAGTACGCCATAGGTGGGACACTTCGAGTCCTACAGTCATCAGGCCAGCGCTATGCATTGGCTGTTACAGGGAGAGAGGGGGAGCTGACCCCCCCCCCCCCCCTCGCTCGGTTAGGGTGGGACTCCAGAGGAATGGCCACCACTGGCTTCGGCTGGAAGACCACCGCGCAGGCCGGGAAAGTTTCCATGGGCTGGGCCAGTTTTGGCGGTCCGGGTCGGACCCGCGGACCAGGTCAGACCCTATTCTGGATCCGGACCGGGGTTGGGTCGGTCCGGCTGGGCCGGACCGAACCCTGACCCGGTTTTGACCCATTTCACCTTTTTACCCATATCGTGGCTACCAGTGTCCAATTGACGAAACATCTATTCTGATAGGAAGCTTGGAACAAGAAGTTTCTTTTAGAATACCCCAATCGAGGTTTGGACATAGTTGGGGTACGACCAGTTTGGATTGAATCTAAATCCAACCGGGCCCTCGGAGAGGAAACACAAATAACTCACAGACCGGGCGTCCAATTGACGCGTCGTCTGTCACTCTGGGTTCCTTATGATGAGATGGAAATACGGGATATATCAACTCCAAAATTCATGGTAGTTGATGTATTGACACTTGGCTTGAGGAGTAGACCCTACTGAAATCGATCGTGTTGTGTGCAGGAACCTTATGGATGGCTGCGGTTGAGATGATAAGATCCTACGTGGACCTACTAATGGACCGGGATCCTCTGTGGGTTTAAGAGTGACTATACTGGACCATGATCCTCCATGGGTTCGACAGCGATGATACTGGACCATGATCCTCTATGGGTTCTACATCGACAATACTAGTCCTAGATCCTCCATGGGTTCGACAGCGATGATACTGGACTGGGATCCTCTTTGGGTTGACATCGATGAGTTCTATACTAGGATCCTCTGTGGGTTCGACATTATCGATACTGTTCTAGGATCCAACATGGGTTCGATAAAGGAGATGATTTAGTGGCCACATCTAATAATATTTATACCTCTACTTGAGTTAAATACCTGTGTGGGCTGAGTCTTGACTTTTTGTTGTTATCATCGAGATGAATGAATTTACTTCCTTTGTGGAATGGGTTGTGTTTGGGCTCGAATGTTGGAGTCAGACTTTAACTGGTAACTTATTTATATGTATAGGAATATACCTAAAAAGTAATGGTTGATACCTTGTGATTGTATCTTACTACTTTGGTTTATCCTTAGTGGATTCTTGGAGACCTTCAGGGGTATCAGGGTCCCTTACTGAGTATCTTTATACTCACCCCTGCACAGGCTTCACCTGCACCGTGTTGCATTATGTGTAGAAGATGGTCTGCAGTGATCGAGGCTGAGGGAGATGGACGAAAGGTTGCTCAGAGCTGGACTAGATAGGACATAACTCAAGGACGAGTTGTTCGAGATCTGTACCTACCTTTCAGGTAGGATCTCCCTGGTGGATGAGTAGGAGTTGTTTTCCCTTTTTACTTTTACTTGTAATTTAGTTGGGTTTTTATATTGGTCCTTTACTTTATTAACTCTTCCTATACCAGTATTATTTTAGTGCTTCTTGTGTTTCATACTGTGTGTGTAAAAGGTTTAAAGGCAGTGGATCCCCTTTTAGGGTTACGAATTTTGGTGCTAATCGCCAGCCCCTGGCCTATGGAAGGCTGGCTTGAGTAGTCACGACACAGGCCCCAAGGATGGGTTGTGAAAAATTGGTATGAGAGGAGTCAGTTCTACCGTAGAAATTGGAATCTGATTATTTTAATGGTAATAGTGTTAAGTGTTCTCGGTGTGGTTATTAGTTTAGGGAAACCGATGTTGGCCCGGTGGCCGACGTATCCAAAAACTAGGACTCTGACTTTTGATTTCTGACTCAGTGCACGAAAACACTGATAGCGTGTGTATTTCCATTGAAAAGATTACTTTGTGGTTGCTTTGTGTCAGTTCACTAGGTATATTGTTTTGACTGTGGCAAACCTGTTTCATTTTAGGATGTCCCTACATAGGCAGCCAGCCAGGGTTCTGGGATGTGTACGAGATGGTAGCCCACCGAGAAAGGAGGCCTTGGTGCAGGGCCCCATCACAACAGAGGAACCAGCGGTACCCCTACCCGCTGGGCCACCAATACCACTAGCTCCAACAGGGAAGAGTGAATGCTGTCTGAGTGCATTTCACAAGTTCCAGCACCAGATGCCGCCTAGGTTCAGGGGAGAGATGGACCCACAGGTAGATGAGTATTGGTTGGAGGCTGTTGTGAGAGTTTTCATATTGGTAGGGACACCTGCCGACCTCATGGTGATCCTTTCCATGAGTCTCCTGCAAGAAGTTACAGGAAGATGGTGGAGACTGATGCTCCAGGTTCATGACGAGGCATCATTTCTCTAGGAAGTCTTCGAGAGCCTTTTCTGGTCAGATTTATTTCCAGTGACCCTTCGGGAGGTGCGGATTCAAGAGCTATTTCATCTGCAGTAGGGAATCATGACGTTGGCACAACACTCAGCGTGGTTCACCTACCTCTCACGCTACTCCACAGATATGGTGTGAGACCCATTGTTCAGGGCCCGAACCTTCGAGCAGGGACTCAGGCATGAGATCAGGGCTTCGATGATCTCCCTCAGTATTCCGACGCAGGCTGGGGTACTGGAGCAAGCCCTTATTTTGAAGAGTTTTCTTACTGAGTTGTCACCAGAAGGGAGACCCACGACAGGGCGACACGTAGCAGAGTATTCTGCAGCCGGCAGTAGACAGATGTCACAGAGTTCCAAGAGGACCAGGCCATCAGGTCGGTGAACCCAGGATATACGTTCGGTTGTGCGGGGCATATGAGACAGAGCCATCCATATGAGGAGCAGACAGTGCTATGCATGAAGCGGGAAGGGTCACATGGCTTGTGACTGCCTGACCCACCATGGAGATGAGAATCAGACAGTATATGGAACTCCCAGGTAGAGGCAGTTTTTTTACCATGGTGGACCACTGAGAGCAGGCGGACGTGGAAGAGGTGCTGGACGAGCAACAAGTGGTGGACGACGTTTCGAGGTCCTACCACCACCAATACCAGGAGGTCCACCCTGACCACAGGGATCTGGAGGACAGGGGCGGGCTCAGCTCCAGGTAGTTGAGGCCTATGACAATAGTGAGCCTAAGATGATTCAAGTTATTATCTATGTCTACTCCACCCTTTCTACATTACTTTTTGACCCAGGTGCCAGTCATTCATTCATAGCCACTACCCTCGTTCATAGCTTGGAGATTCTGACAGAGTCGTTGGCTCGATCTTTACGGCTAGAGAATCCTATGGGAGCAAACTCGATGATTACGCACTGGTACCGGTAGTGTGATCTTACTCTAGGAGGTGAGAGCTTCAGTTGGGATCTCCTCATAGTGGCGTCAAGGCCTTACGATGTCATCTTGGGTATGGACTGGTTGTCTAAAGTTCATACTCAGATTGACAGTATCAGGTGCAATGTGCATTGTGTTTGCACAGATGAGATCAGGTTTACCTTCACCAGCGAGAAGGGAACCTTTTTCAGTACGGGACGATCTTACTAAGAGGAGGGTGCAACCGATCACTTACAAGTTGGCTTGCCTTACCCTCAGAGAATTTTATGTGGAGAGTCTGACTTATCCTGTAGTGGTGGATGAGTACATGGATGTCTTCCATGATGATGTTTCAGGACTACCTCCTCGCAGAGAGGTAGACTTCTACATAGACATGTACCTTGGGACGACACCGATATCTACTCCAGCATATCGTATGGCTCCCACTGAGCTTCGCGAGCTACGAGTACAACTATAGGACTTATATGGGAAGTGATTCATCTACCCTAGTGTTTCACCGTGGGCATCCCCAATTTTGTTCTCCAAGAAGGCGGATGGGAGCTTGTGACTGTGTGTTGATTATCAGTGCCTGAATCAAGTGACCATGAAGAACAAGTACCCACTCCCAAGGAGTGACGACCTATTTGATCAGCTGAAGGGAGCACATTGGTTCTCGAAGATCGATCTTAGATCGGGCAATCACCAACTCAGTGTACGGGATGAGGATGTGCAAAAGATGACCTTTAGATGCTGGTATGGCCACTACAAGTTCTTGGTTATGCCATTCGGTGTAACCAATGCACCAGAAGTTTCCATGGGACTCATGAATAGGATCTTCCAGCCATACCTTGATCACTTTGTGGTAGTCTTCATCGATGGAATTCTTATCTACTTAGCTACCAAGGAGAAGCATGCCTACCATTTGCAGGTAGTACTGGACACACTACAAGAGAACCAGATTTATGGTAAGCTCTCGAAGTACCAGTTCTAGATCCGAGAGGTACACTTTATGGGACATGTCATCTCAGAGGCTGGAGTTGTAGTGGATCCAGTGAAGATCGAGGCAGTACTTTCTTGGGATCCACCCAGGAGTGTGACGGAGGTACAAAGTTTCATGGTACTGGCTGGGTACTATCGGAGATTTGTGCTAGATTTTCCTAGAGTTGAAGCACCACTTTCAGTGTTGATGAAGAAGGGGAAACCCTTCGTGTGGTCAGAGAGATGCCAGCGGAGTTTCCAGGAGATAAGGCAGAGGATGACTAGTGAACCCATCTTGAGGCTACCAGAGGAGGTTGTTGGGTATGTAGTCTATTGCGATGCATTGGGGATTGGGCTCAGATGCATCCTGATGCTGGATCAAGTAGTGATATCTTATGGTTCTCATCAGCTGAGAAAACATGAGCAGAATTACGCCACTCATGACATGGATTTATTAGCAGTGCTCTTCACCCTGAAGATGTGGAGATAATATCTGATGGGCAAGTGTTATTCACTCTACTCTGGCCACTAGAGTCTCATGTAAATTTTCTGGTTGAAGGACCTGAACTTGAGATAGAGGCATTGGCTTGAGTTCCTCCAATACAATGACTTCGGGATAGTCTATACCCCTGGTAAGGGGAACGTTGTAGTAGATGCTCTCAGTAGGAGATCTGGCATTTAGCTGCTAGGAGAGGTGACAGATCAGCTGGCCGCGTTGCAGATATCCTTGGTGGATCAAGATGGAGTAGCCTTTCTGCAGTCTCTTATAGTCACACCTCCACTTCTTCAGAGATTCAGGGAGGTGCAGTGTGGGGATGTTGACTGTGAGGCTCGATGTGAAAAAATATCCATAGGGCCTCGACCTGATGGATTTTCATTAGGAGGGGAGCACATTATTCTAATTAGGGTATATACCATGGTACCTGTGTTACTTCGGGAGGAATTGTTGAGAGACTTTCACACGTCGCCTCTAGCAGCACATCCTGGTGTGGAGAATATGTACCAGGAACTCTGACAACAACACTGGTGGACAAGTATGAAGAAGTCAATAGCAGAGTTTGGCTCACAATGCCTCACTTTTCAGCAAGTGAAGGCAGAGAACCAGGTTCTATCAGGTTTAGTTCAGCCCTTAGAGGTACCAGAGTGGAAGTGGGACAAGATATACATGGATTTCATGATGGGAAATTCACTTACATATATAGGTCACGACTCTATCTAGGTGATTGTCGACCAACTCACCATGTCGGCCCATTTCCTATGGATCAGAGGGTAGGGTTCAGTAGAGAGTTTGGGATGCCTCTATGTATATGAGATATTACAGATTCATGGTGTGTCATTGACGATCGTCTCTGATCAAGATGCTCATTCCAGTTCACAGTTATGGAAGGGGTTGAAGGAGGATTTTGGTATAAAACTTCTTTTGATCACCGCCTTCCATCCTCAAAAGGATGGCCAAACTGAGGGGACCATTCAGACTCTCGAGGAAATGCTCCGTGCATTCGTCCTCAAATTCGGTCACAGCTGGGAGGATCACTTACCCTTGGTAGAGTTTGCGTACAATAACAGCTACCACTCCACCATCTAGATGACACCATTCAAGGCACTATACGACAGAACTTTCAGATCACCTTTGTGCTGGACTGATCTAGGGGAGTAAACACTCATGGGACCATAGATGGTGCAGGCTATGACTGAGAAGGTTCCAATCATCCAGGAGTGGATGAAGACTACACAGAGCAGGAGGAAGACCTATGCTGATAGGAGATGGATACCTCTAAAGTTTGCGGATGGTGACCACATCTTCCTACGGGTCTCACCTCGACGAGGTTTATGAAGATTTGTTCATGGTGGAATTTTATCTCTGAGGTTCACCGAACCCTTCCAGGTCTTCAGTAGAGTAGGCGAGGTGGCTTATCATCTGGATCTTCCACCTCAGTTGCATCAGGTGCACGACGTTTTCCACGCTTCACAGTTGAAGAGATACATTCATGACCTGACTCACATCATAGACTGGGGAGAGGTCGACATCGACGACGAGGCAAATTTCTCCGAGGCTCTAGTGGTGATTGAGGATCAATAAAAGAGAGTCTTTCATGGGTGGTCGATACCTCTTGTGAGTGTACGGTGGCAGCACAGGAACCTCCAGGAAAGCACATGGGAGTAGGAGGCTCAGATCCGTGCTTAGTACCCCCATTTTTTTCCATAGTTTTGAGTTTTGTCTTTAGGGGACGCAAAGCCCTGGGGTGGGTAGAATGCAAAGACCCAAATATTTCATGGACTTTTTTTCATAAATTCATGGGATTTTTACATGTTCTCAATAAATTACGGTGCTATATTTAGAGGCCCATTGTGCCCATAATCAATTTCTGAAGTTTTATTCGGGTATGTTCAGTAAACATGCGAGCATGATTTTATATCTTTTGAACCGATGCTCGGAATTGAAATCTGAGAGCACCATTGAACTAGTGGCAACAGTATTTTCTAAAGAAGGCTTTTTTCCTTAAAGGAAGATGGTCAAGAATGGAAGTTAGATTTTGGGGTTTTTAATAATGTTAAATAAAAATAAGTGTTAACCTATTTTTATTTTTGAGGTGGTTAAAACCTCCATGTGGTGGTTGGTGGTGGGGACCACCAACGCATAACCTCCCTTGGGAGGATTTCCATGGTGGGGACCACAAGGGCATTAAACTCCTTAAACTCTCCATAAGTGGGGGAAACCCTTGAACTCCTCTCATTAAAGTGCCAATCCACTAGAAATAATTAATGGAACATTAATTAATTAAATTTCAAATCATTTGAATTCATGCCAACAATTAAATAATAGACCAAATCTATTATTTCATTTTGGTTTGGCATCTATTGTTTGGTGGAGCCTTGGAAGAACTTGGAGAATTATCCTCCCAATAAAGAATGATTCTTCCACCATTGATGAATGCTTCTTCCGCCAATGAAGAACCCTAGGTCGATGAAGGAAACTGTCACCCATGAAGAATTCCAACGACGTGGTCTTCGAATTCATCTTCTACAAACTCTCCTCTCAACGTCAAAGAATGAAAAACAAGGTAGGGGATTGAGTTGATTTTGATTCCGTTCAACGTCGTTCAATTTATGGATTGAAAATTTCCAATTGATATAAACATAATGTGGAGGGCTCAGACAATAGGAAATAGGGCTCGAACCTCCCCCTTTGATTGTTCTCGTTTGTTGATGATGGAGGAGGAGCAACAGAGGCTGGCGTTGGGTCGGCCGTGAATGGAACTGGCGGTATAAGGGAAGCTAGGTCATCGGAAGAGCGTGATGCAATCGCGCCACACGGATGACCGGGCCACGGCCAGTACGGGCCGCGATGGAGCAAGGTGGCCAGACAACTACTGTAGGGGCGTGATGCCGTCGCGCTATAGGGGTGGAAGGGCCGTGACGGTCCGATGGTGGGCGCGACGCCGTCGCGCCGTGCAAATCTTCAGCTAGGTTGGCCGCGGCGGACAGAGGAGGAAGGCTGGCTGAGTTGGCCACTGGCGGGCCTGCCACAGGCAGGACCCTTCAGGTCTCGTGGTCACCGGGCCAGCGCTATGCACCGATGGTTACAGGGTGACAGAGGGGGCACTGAACCCCCTCGCTCGGTCAGGGTGGGCCCCGCGAGGTGCGACCACCATTGGATTTGGCTTGAGGACTACCTCCAAGCCACATGGGCCACGTCACCCATAGGCCAGGCCGCCCGCCGCCCAGGCCGAGCCGCCCGTCACGGGTCGGGCTGGTTTCCTCAGGCCGGGCCGAGCCGGTTCCAGTGGGTCAGGCCGGTTCCGGGGGGCCGGGTCAAACCCACAGACCGGGCCGGAAACCAGTCTGGATTAGGACACGGGTCAGGATGGCCCTGTCCGAGTCAGTTTGGGTCGTTCGGGCAGGGCCAGACTGGGCCCAGACCCAATTTCGACCCATTTCACATTTTTGCCCATATCTTGGGCTATGAATGTCTGATTGACGATCCGTCTATTGCGATGAGAATCTTAGAAATAGCTGGTTCTTTTAGAATACCCCACTCGAGGTTTGGATGTCGTTGGGGTATGGCCGGGTTGGATTGAACCTAAATCCAACTGGGCCCTCAGAGTAGAAATGCCAATAACTCAAATACCGAGCATCCGATTAACACGCCGTCTATGGTGTTGGGTTCCTTATGATGAGACGGAACTACGGGATACAAAAACTCGATACCTCATGGTATTTGATGTATTGACACATGGATTCTGTAGAAAACCCTCCCAGAATCGAGTGTGCTGTGTGAGGGAACCCTATGGATGGCTGCGGCGGAGATGATAAGATCCTACGTGGACCTACTTTTGCATCAGGATCCTCCGTGGGTTCAACATCGACTATACTGGACTTGGATCCTCAATGGGTTTGAAAGAAATTATACTGGACTAAGATCCTATGTGGGTTCGATAGTGACTATACTGGACCAGGATCCTTTGTGGGTTTGACAACAATGATACTAGAACAGGATCCTCTGTGGGTTCGACAGTGATGACTTCTGTACCAGGATCCTCCGTGGGTTCGACTGTGTCGATATGGTTCCAGGATCCCACGTGGGTTCGACAGAGGAGATGATTTAGTGGATAGATCTAATCATCTATATCCCTCAACATGAGTTAAATAAATGTGTGAGTTGAGTCTTGACTTTAAGTTGTTAGCATCAAGATGAATGACTTTACTTCCTTTGTGGAATGGGTTGAGCTTGGGCTCGAATTTTGAATCCATACTGTAATTGGTAACTTAGGTATATGTATGGGAATATACCTAAAAAGGAATGTTTGATACCTCTTGATTGTATCTTAGTACTATTTTTTATCCTTAGTGGATTCTGGGAGACCTTTAGGGGTCTCGGGGTCCCTTACAGAGTATCGTTATACTCACCCCTGCACAGGCTTCTCCCGAACCATGTTGTGTTCAATGCAAGTGATGGTCAGTAATGATAGAGCCCGAGGGAGATGGACGAGAGGCTGCTCGGAGCTGGACTAGATGGGACGTACCTTAGGGACAAGTTGTTTGATATCTGTACCTACCATTCAGGTGGTATTTCCCCGGTGAACGAGCAAGAGCTGTTTTCCCATTTTACTTGTACTTGTACTTCAGTTGGGTTTGTATACTGGCCCATTTACTTTCTTTATTCTTCCTATACAAGTATTTTTTACTGATGCTTGTGTTTTAGAATGTGTGTGTTACAGGTTTAAAGTCAATTCCTTACCTTTTAGGGTTACACCTTTCGGTGCTAGTCGCCAGCCCCTGCCCTATGGAAGGCATGCATGGGGTAGTCACGACACGAGCCCCAAGGATGGGTCGTGACAAGGATTCACTTTTAGATGTGGGTTTCTATGAAAAGAACATTCAAGTATTAAACCATTTATAACCCAGGTAAATTATTAGGGTAAAATTCATTTACAGGAATTGAAAGTAACACCCATAGATTTTGTGAATTATTTTTTATCAAATTAATTTAATAATATTCATTTCCCGCAACACTGATAATAGTATATTATAAATTAAATCACTATGTATGGATTTCATTATACCAAACTACAATTCAATTTTCCACTATATGAAACATAAATTTTAGCTTTATCTACACAGAATATCTATGTTAGATTATGTTACATAAAAGACTGACTTTCCTCAATGGCTTGTGTAATAAAAAAGACTGAGTGTTATAGAACAATAATCCATTATTAAAATATTCATATTTAATAGGTTATAAAATTTCTATTAAATTGAAGATTATATGATTAAATAAATTATGAATATATATAGTTTAATTCATTTGTTACCTATTAATTAAAAAATGATATAGAAACAAAAAGAATATAAACAAAATGATTTTTTTCAAGTCCATTTTTATGTGAAAATAGATAATTTATATTAATAAGTTAATATAATTAATAATAGTGAAAGATATTAATTAAATTTACATATTATATATTCAAAAAAATATTTTTGATAATCATCCAATATATTTTATTGATATATGAAATGAACAAACACAATTTTTTACTTAAAGGCCTATATTTTTATAAAGGTAGTTTTACCACATTTTATTAGAGAAAAAATTTTAAATCTAATTAATAGAACATATATAGATTTAATATGTCAAAATAAACTTATAAATTTAAATATAAACATAAAAATAAGGTTAGGATAAATATTTGGTATTTTTCTCTATGGTTTCATTTTTTAATGAGTTGTTAAAAATAGTAAATTTTAATTCAAAACTTATTTGTCATATAATTAATTTATAAGGGTAAATTATATTTCAAATTGGTTGTTATGTTTAATTAGATAATAATTTTATTAACTAATCTAATTTCGGTCATTAGAATCAATTTCACATTGAAAATTGGTATAAAAACTTAGAAAACCTTTGGACACTTTTACTTTAAAAACACGTAGTATCGTCCTGTCGACCAGATCATTTTAAATTAATTTCTTCAAATTATGGGATTATAATTTGGAAAAATGGATTCTATATTTGGATGAAGAATAATTTATAATTTATTTTTTGGTTAAATTTCTTTTTAACCTAAAATATTAGTGATAATGATTAAAATTAATTACAACGATTAAAAGAAAAATTAGGTTAACAAAGTACTAAACTATAAATTTATGTCCCAAAAGACCTTGAAACTTTTCCAAAAACCATTGGATGGAAATTATTTTTTCCTTAACATTCCATTATTTTTTTTATGAACTTTTTAGGAAAAAATGTTTGCACACCTAACTTGTTTTTAAAAAATGAAATGTGTGTCCTTTCCCTTCCCTATAGAATACCACCACCTCTACCTCTTATTCACACTTCTCAGAACACATAGGGACAGACATGATCTATAACATACAACTTATAAAATACCTATCTTACTCATATAATACACTAATTGAGAATAATGAAATCCAAGAATTCTTTTTGGCATAAACCAAAAGGTGTTACCCAATTACTAGATAACATCTTCTCTCAAGCTCCATTATTTTATTTTATTTCTCCACCCACCAGACTCTTTATTCATTTATTACATAAATAAAGTATCTTAAATATAATACTATGTATTTATTCTAAGGGTTATAAAAAAACTTACAAAAACATCTGTATAATGGGTAACTAATATATTGTTTTTTCTATAGTGAACTACTCTCTCACAAATGGTGATTGTTCATTTCTCCGTACCACCTCTCATCTTGGACAGTATGATGAAAAATATGTTTATATATGATTTATATTATATTTATTATTTCAGTAATCTTCTTTAGTCTATATAAAAAACATATCTTAATACTTTCCATTTGCTGTAAGTATTGTAATTTCCGTTTAGGACAAATTGACCACCGCCCCCTCAAAGTGATGTGATTCATTCACACACTACATGGAATGTATTAAGGGTGGGTTTAGTGAACCTATATTATAAATATAATATAATAATTCTATTGTAATACTGATATATATATATGTATAAACATATTTCATTTACCAACATTCTTTCAATACAAGAATGAAAATGGAAACATCGTTCATGCATATATACAACTTACTATCTCTATGAACGATGTATTCTATTTCATAGTTATATATTCCATATATAATTATAATACACATATAATAAATATAAATTATATTTAAATCTGTATGTATATTTTTTAAATCATGATATAAGTATATGAACCACATATATAAGAAATTAAGACAAATGCAAAGAAAAAATAAAATATTACCCAAAGTGAAACATTAACATAGAATTGTTAACAAGAACATAATAAAAATTATTATCAAACCATATAAGGTATTATGTTTAATAATATGGTTCTTTTATATATTTATAAAAAATTATATTTATTATAATCGAGGCTTGTATGAGTATTATTACTGTTAAGACAGAAGGCAAACATATTTCATCTCACTTTTTATTTCTGTGAGATACTTTCTTTATTAACAACTCATTCCATTTAAGTGGTCTATATAAAGGAAATGAATATATTAAATTATTATTAATAATATATAAATGGTTAATTAAATATCCTTTATATGTACTTCATTTTATTTGGTTTATGTTTCAAAAGTTTCCAAATAAGTAATGTAATTTCTTCTTAATTTTCATTCCTTCCGACACATGCCATATTATGCACCTATATATTTCAATGAAGTGTATATAGTTAATTTTAATTGTTATATCATGAATATAAATGTTTTCATGATATTTTATGATTCATGAAATTTAATTGTTCTCACATAGGGAGTATGGTTCAATTTTAGCAAGTGGTAGAAGTTTATTGAAACCATCTCATTAGATTTCAAGATTGTTTCTGATTATTCTCCCACTGATGAAATATATTCATCCATCTCTATAAAAAATCATGAATTCTCTTATACAATCATTAATCAAAATATAATCATGTGTTGGTTCCATTTTTATACTCATTGGTACATTATATAGTAAACAAAGTTTTTTAAGGGAGACCAATTATACCCTCTCTTTAGTCAGAAAACTATGTTCCTTAAAAACCATGTTTTCAAAAAAAGTGTTTCCAATAATATTCAACTGTTATCATATAATTTTTAAAAGAAAAATTTTCACCTTTTATTCTACTATCAATATTTTTAATGGAATATTCTAGTCACTCTTTAAACAAAGAGTTTTTATAACCTTTTACCTTGCAAAAATAAACGTTCTTCTTACATGGTAGAATATGTACAGATTTACCCACCATCATTTCTGTAAAGCTTAGTTTTCATTTATAAATGGTTAATTTTTAGGATAATTCTTCTAAAAATAATTTCCAATGAAATAGTTATAAAAAAACATGATTTCATTATAGGGTTTTAAATTATTTTTATTGGAATATGTTTTTCAAATGGGTTTTAAGATTGTTTTATAACTTTTGATGGAAATGTTGTATCAGAATGATTTAAAGATTATATTATGAGTTTTTAAGGAAACTATTTTCCAAAATATTTTCAAAACTTCTTTTATAAGATTTTAATGAAAATTGATCACATTTTTTTTCAATATTCTTTTATAAGTTCTCTTGTAAAATTGTTTTCGAAATGTTTTCAAAAATATTTTATAAGTTTTCAACAAAAAGAGTTTTCAAAAAATTTTCAACCATTATTTATATGTTTGAAAATTATTTTCAAAAAAATGGGTTTCAATAAAATTAAATATCCTATTATATGTTCTAAAATAACATGGATTCAAATTTTTTTAAGGATTTATTTTTAAGATTTTATTTTTATTTTCAAGAAAATGGTTTTCAAATAAATTTCAAGATCCCTTTAAATGTTTTGATTGAATGATGAATATGAAAGATTTTTCACATCCATAGGTTATATTATTTTTAAACCCAATCCTTTTCATGTAATATGTTTATGATTAAATGATTTTGAATCCTATATTTCTTTACAGGTTACAACATGAATATATTTTAATGACACCAATTACATTTCTTGTGTTATGATATAATTATTTTTGATCCAGTGGCACATGTATGTATGATTTAATTATGAGATGGGTGTGAAATATATCTTCCTCGAATACATTAGTTAAATATTTATGTCATATTAGATAGAAATTTATATAATAATAAATAAACTAGGTTCACTAATACAAGGATGGAATGAGAAATGAACTTTATTCAGTATTACAAGGCTAGAATGAGGAGTGAACTCGGTTTAGTAATAGAGAGATGGAATGTGGTGTGAACCTAGTTTAGTAAAAGATTTTTTCTACTATGATGTCCTTGGAAGTGATGCCTAGACTACAATGGAAATCATTATATCTAATTATCTTTTTCCATAATTCCATGTATTATTCTTATGTTATGTTTTAAGGGCTTATGTTCATTATTTCATTATGATTTATGCCATATGAATTGCCAAGATTAATGAAATGATTAATGTTTTTGATCTTACGATATGTATAGTATGAAAATATAATGTTATTATCACATTATCATTGCTTTATGCTCATGCTTAAGATTATATGTGTCCCTTTTTTACCCTTATTGAGCATCTAAGCCCACCCCTTTCTCTGTTTCATTCCATAGGTTATAATGATATGTATTAATTATGATGTTTCTATAAAGGGTTATATTCAATATGAACATATTACAAGACAATTTAGCTTAGATTTGTACATTTTCTTATGTTTCTAGGTTTCCAAAGGCAGTAGACTAATATGTTCCTCACGTTTTTATTTTTTTAATGCTTTATGTATTCTTTAAAAGAGATTTAATGTTAATTTATAAAAAGATGGTTCTCTATAAATATAGTTTTATAAAATGGGAATTATTAGAAGTAGTTAAAAATTAGTTATATTTAAAAAAAATGATGAGAAAGGGGATTGGGTTAGAGTTTTCTTAACAAAAAAAATATTTTGTTTTGCATTACAATTTTATCAATTTTTTATCTATTGGTTGGTAAGGGAGAGATTCTTAAATTGGGGGGTTGGGGATTTCAAACTAATCCCGACCAGAAGAGGTTTTTCTTATATAGTTTTTAACAATAGGGATGGTCTTTGAATGGATTGGAATAAGGGGGTGATGTCTCTTAATCCAGGTAGTTTTAAATTGGCCAAATTGGATAGGCATTTCAACCCATTCAATCAACGCAAAACGATAGCCTAGATTTGGATTTGATTAAATGTTCTAAATTGGTATAATTGGCGTCCTAAAATCTTGAGTGACATCTCTTCTTGTGTGGAGACTCCCTTGAATATAGAACACTACACTATTAATGGAGAATTGAGATTCTATGATCGAGTTCCTATAGAGGTAAACATGGAAACCAAATTTCCAAACATGGTCAATTTCATAGATAATGATCAGAAGTTTGAAATTAGAATTGATTATGAGCAGAAGCCCCGATTTTGTGACTAATATAAAATAGATGGTCATGTTGACTTTAATTGGAGGAATATTTAGAAGCAACAACGGTCTATTAGAGACTCTTCTGTTGATAAGGTGTATAAATGGATGATGGTTGGTATGAAGAACAAGGCCAAGGCTCCTACAATTGAAAAGGGGGAGCACTCTGCTAAGGATCAAGAGGTGCATAAGTCCCCCCTTTCTGCTGTTCCTACTGGTGGAAAGCCCTCCAACCCCCATCCTATTAGAATTGAGGATGAAGATTTGGAGATTTATATGGATGTTATTAATTTAGTTTGTAGTTCTATTGCTAGTGTTATTACCTTTGTGGGGGATGAGTTGAAAGGATGTGGAAATGGTACACTTGTCAATGTGGATGCTCCTTTGGTGGATAGTATACCCGAGTAAGGGAATGGAAATGATTTGGTCTCTCCGGGGGATGCAGTTCTGCAAAAATCTGCAAGCCCCACTAAATAAAAGCAGAGAAACATGGTTGAAGAGGAGGAAGCTTTAGAGGCCATAAGTGCGCCCCTGTGCTCTATAGAGGTGAATGAACAATCTCTAGAGTCTATGAATCGTGTTCTGAGTATTGTTGAAGGCCCAATTCACAGAATAAAAACCACAAGTCTCACCGAGCTCTTGACTGGTTCCAAAAACACTTCAGGAAAGAAGAAGGAAAAGAAGAAAAACAGGAAGGGAAACTTTAATTACAAATCTGGTTCAAAATGAATTTTCTTTAATGGAATTGTCAGGGTCTTGAAAATTCTTCCACAGTTAATGCCTTGCATAGGCACATTCTGATTCAAAATCCGAAGCATTTTGGAATTTCTGAAACCAAATCCTCGTTCTCATTGGGTTTTGCGGGTCTCAACAAATATGGTTTCTCTCTGGTTGTCAAAAATGGTATAAATGTGTAGGATGATGGTCTATGGGGTTTTTCACATGCATTAGTTGGCACAGTTGATATCATTTTCATTAATGACTAGGTGATATCTTGTTCTCTACAATGAGATTCTATACAGTTTGTGGGATATTTTGTTTATGTTAGATGTCGATATCAGAACCGTAGAAGGTTGTGACAGGATCTGAGCCACTTGGGAGACATCTCTTCCCATTGGTTTGTTATTGGTGACTTCAATACGATACTTTGTTCAAGTGAAAAAACTATCCCAGTTCATTTTAAAATTTCCCTTAGGTAATTACAGGAATGGGTTGACGGTAATGATCTGACTGAGGTCAGTTTGGTTGGTGCCATGTACACCTGGTACAGAAGATGTCTCATCCCCATGATTGCTAGCAAGCTAGATAGGTCTTTTGTGAACAACACCACTTTGGATAAATGGAACTCTATTTACATAATTACCCTTCCAAAATTTTCTTCTGACCACAATCCGATCATGATTAGTTTTAAGGGCAGATATCTTAGCATACCCCTTCCATTTCGTTTCAACAATTCTTGGGCATCTCAAAGTGGTTGTAATAAGATAATTGACAGCACTTGGACCTACATACAAGCACTGATTTCCTATTTAAATTTAAAATACTGAAGTGCAAATAAAAAACTTGGAGCAAAGAGACTTATAGTGAGTTGTACAAGGAGATTCATATACATTAATCCTCTCTTAAAAATATCCAAGATGAGGTCTCTAAAGTATATTTCAATATGGATTTCTCCAAGAAATCCTTGATTTCTTCTAAACTGAACTATCTTCTTGATATTAAGGAAAAACGTCCTCAAAGAGACCATAAAAATCAAATGGCTACAAGAGGGGGATCCGAATACAAAGTTCTTTAATTCACTTCACATAATTATAAAGGCTAGTTGGCCCTTCTCCTTTTTGAAGGTCGATGATCAGATTTTTAAAAATAAGGAAAATATTTCTGATTACATAGTTGAATATTTCTCTTAGATCATCGATGGACCTTATTTGGGGGGAACTATGATGGATACTATCATTCCCACTCTAGTTACTAATTTTGATAATACCACAATCACTTCCCCCCCTTTGGAATTTAACGTCAAAGATACTTATTTCGGACTCAACGCCTCTAGTGCTCCGGGCCCGGATGGCTTCAATAACTTCTTTTATCATAAATAGTGGGATGTCATCAAGGGAGAAGTTTTCATGTTAGTCTCCTCTTTCTTTTCGTAGGTGGAACTCTCTCAGGGACTTAATTCTCAGTTTATTACTCTTATTCCTAGAGTTGAGAATACTTGTGAGATCCATCTTTTTAGGCTAGTCGCCTTAGTGAAAACAAGATATAATGTTATAAGAAAGATTCTTGCTAACACGATCTCAAGTATTTCTTATAGGATTGTTTCATAGAACCAATTTAGGTTTATCAAAGAAATATCTATTCAGAAGTTTATTTGTTCTGCCTCATAGTGTCTTAATTTTCATAGAATTCATGTAAGAGAAGGTAGAATTTCCCTCAAGCTTGATATAAAAAAAATCCTTTGACACTATGGATTGGCCTTTTATATATAAGTTTATTGGGAAATTTTGATTCAATGACACTTTCATTAGATGGATTTCCTCCCTCTTTGGTTCAGCCCATGTCTCGGTACTTCTCAATGGCTCACCTAAGGGATACTTTTCTTGCTATAGGGGAGTCAGACAGGCGGATCCCCTCTCAGCCCTTCTCTTCTAAATTACTAATGATTATCTCAGTAGGCTCCTTAATAACATGGTCTCTAAAGGACATCTCAATCCACTTAAAGCCTCAAGGTCTCTCTTTTGTCTCTCTCACCTTTTGTATGATGATGATATCATTTTATTCCTATAGGGGGGAAAGAGGAATGTAAGTGTCTTCAAACAAATATTTCAGCATTATGAAAGTGTTTCTGGTCAGTGTATCAGCTGGGATAAATCTTCCATTAACTTTGGGAAGAGGTTCTATATTTCCATGAAACACTGGACTATTTTAGAGTTGGGAATCAAGGAAGGATGTCTGCCTTTTCATTATCTGGGTGTCCCACTTTTCTGGGGGCGTCCTAGGACCTCTTATTTCTCTAAAATTGTGGGTAGAGTCAATGTGTAGCTCTTGCCCTGGAAATGGAAGAGTCTTTCTATTCAATGGAGAAATATTTTGGTGAAGTCCATTATCATTTCTAAATTGGTTTACTTCATTATGGTCTATAAATGCCCAAGGGTTCTTATCAAATGATTGAACACATCCATTAGAAATTTTACCTGGAGTGGTAACATTCTAGAAAAGAAGTTAGTTGCTATTCCTTAGAGGGCCTGTTGTAGACCTATCCACTTTTTTAGTATGGGAATAAAAAATATTTATCTCTTTAATGACTCCCTTCAAGCATTCTTAGCTTAGAATATAATCCATAGTAATTCTGAATGAATGGTTTTCCTCAAACCGCAATTTGAAAATAATTTGAAGATTGGCAACAATGCCTTCATTGTCTCCTCTCCCTGACCAGCAGTTAAATATTCTTTCTAGAATATTATGACCTTATCTAGATGGATTGTTAATATAAACTCTAATCGCAAGTTCTAGATTGATAATTGGACATGTAATATTCTATCTGATGATTTTCAGCATGTTGTACTGAGCCCAGGGGAGCATGTCTCCATCAATGATTTTCTGGATAATCCTCTATCAAACATACAGGGAGACCTACATGATTTAATTGGAAATTACAATTTTTTCTCCTTCCAAGATTTCTTATCTTGGGAGCCATCTAGAAATGGTATTCTGACTAGCATTCTATATTACTCTCATGAACCAAGGGTATCATTGATGATTTTAAATGTTTTTCTATCTTCAATAAAATATGGATTAAGACTTCTTGTATAACACTTATCTGGAGGCTGGTTTATAATAGATTACCCACTGATGAGGTCCTCCAGATGTTTGGTTTGTAGTGATGCTCCGGGTGTGTTATGTTTCATCAACATCGGGAGGATGTAGAGCACATCTTCATCTCCTGTGCGACGACCTCGGTCATTGGGAAGCAGGTTCTGGGTGCCATTGATCTGGATGGCCTCAGATTTTTGGGACTACATTCCCTTCTCTATTTCTATTCGGTTATTCAAGTATAACCCCAAATTTGTTCTCTCCTCTCCATGGCTGTTGCGGAAGTGCTGCACACTATTTGGAAGCTCCGAAATTCTGCATTATACAATTGGAAGGCTGCTCCTTGAAGCTTTCTTTGATGTAGATTTTGTGGCTATAAGGGACATGTCAGCTGTCTGTTTGGGTGAATGCTACAAATATATTTAGGACTTCAATATTCTATAAAATCTGGGTGTAAATGGAAATTTCATACCTATTTTGGGTAATATGGAGGTGTTTTGGATCCCTCCTTTTCTCTTTTGGATTAAAGTCAATACAGATGACACCTCAAAAGGGAATAATAGCCCTTCGGGTTGTGGTGTGGTCTTTAGGTCTCACGATTAATCCGTCAAAGGTTGTTTCCATGGTTCTTGTGGTGTGACAAGCTCTCTTGAGGCTGAGATGCTTGGGATCATACATGCTGTTTCTTTTGTGAAAATGAATGGTGGGACTAATATCTAGCTTGAGAGTGACTCTTCTACCATTGGGAAGGACATCAGAAATGGTGATATGCATATCTCTTGGTGGATCAATGTAAAGTGGATGGAATGCATGGGGGCCCTTTCGAATCTCAACTTCATCATCATGCATGTATTTCGAGAGGCAAACATGGTTGCAGATGGTATTGAAAACATTTGATTTAACAAACCAATTACTTGGTCTGAAACTCTTCCCAAGGCCTTACATCCTTTTTATAGGGATGATTGTAATAAAATCTCACATTTTCTCCTTTTTTTAATCTTTTTATTTTTTATGAATCAATGCCTCGGCCTTTTAGTGGAGGGACCCTTCCAAAAAACTGAATAACTCACCACCCTTCCCTATTCTGTTCTATAGTTAAATAAATGGAATTGTATAGAGGGAGATATGTATTATCAACCTAGGAAATTAAAATTAAAATATTCTTACCCTAATTTAGTTTTATTTCATTTAAAAAACTGAATGATGTATTGAAACATGTTGTCACAATATTGAAAGTGTTTTTAATGTAACTAAACTCAAAAAACCAAGTAATTGGTCATGGATCACTATTTTTCAATCACTCACAATATAAACCCCTATAAGGATAAGGTTATTGAGTTGATTCAGGAGTATATAGAGTTCAAAAGACTTGAAAATATCAAATAAGAAAATAAAGTATAAAATAAACGCAACAACAACTTATTTTATGGAGCTTACAGTCACCGATTGGTCATCTATGTGGTTCTATTTTCTTCAATTTATAGTTTTTTATTGATCCTTGGGTTAACCATAAATACTAACTCAGATTTGAAGTTACCATAGTCCGTGCATGGATTTATGAATTCAAATAAATTGAGATCCCCTCAAATGCCTCATATTTGAATTGATTATTATTTCATGTCAATGGTGGGTTTGTGGAGTAAAATATGGTCTCAATTATGAAAGGTAGTGGTTCCTATTCTAAAATATACTTTCCAAATGAACATAAATTCAATTATTTGATTTTACATCACGAATGGTGCGGCCTTCGGTCCTCCTAATGAACTTATGGGATAAAATTAAAACAAGACATAAACTAATTTCTAAGAATTAATTATCAAGAGTCTCTTCTTCCACTCTTTCTTGGAGTAAGTAAAATATAAAATAACGTTACAAAATAAGAGTCTCTTCCCAAACTATTAAATACTTGAATTTTTTGAACGTCATAAATGTGTCTCGTTTATATCCTACAGAATCTTCAATCCACATTAAACATCTTTTCCAGCTTCAAATATGATGTCACTCCATAGTGCTTTACATTAAGTTGTGATGTGTTTTTGGATCACTAAATACAACTATTTTTGTTCATTTTAAGCCAAACATTATATCCTATGATAAATCACAAAAAATAAATATATCATTGTATAATTAATCATAAAATTTATTAAATTAATACATTTTATAGTAAAATATTCAAGCATAAAATTTTTCTATCTAGATATATTTTGATATTATGTGTTTTTTTATTCATTATATTCCTATGATGTTTTCTATTAGAGTTAATTCCATGATAAGTATCATGTGGGGTTTTTTTAGACCCCTTTACATCTTTCCTAGGTTAGTTTTAAATCCTTAAGGATTAGATTTATTTTATAGGTTTCCTTTGTAGGGACAACTTTTTAAATCACTCCCTTTGTTTTTTACCAGGGATTAGACTATCCATGTTGAATTTTATATGTGTTTTCAAGAATTGTTCATGGGGAATTATATTTTCGGAAAATTACTTTAGAGTTTATGCAACATTGGTGTAGTTTGTTTGGTGCTTGGTTCACAGTGATGAGTGAAATGACTAAGTGAGTAATTTTAGAGGGTGATTCTCTTTAAAATTCCCCCCAAAGAAAAAAATAAAATATAAAACTACTAGGAGATTCTTTTCAAGGGATGATATGAAATACATCCAAAACGGGTATTGGGGAAGAGACTCCAGGGGGGTCACCTTATTTGAAATGGGGAGACATCCATGTTTTTTTTGGAATGATGGATGTTGAGTTCTATACGGTGGAAAACCCCATGAGGAAATTACTATGATTACGGTGTGATTTTTCTTAGTGTTATAGTGTGCGAGTTTTTGTAGAATTGAGAAGTGCGAGGTAGAGAAAAATGGTCCGCCATGTGACACCACATTGTTTTCATCGATATAGAGATGAGAACAAACTATGGAGATATCAATATAATGTAAGAAGAGGCCCTAGTGGATATCAATGGAATTTAGTGTGGGGATTAATGTGCACAGAAATTGGTGGTTTAAATTCATGAATTCACGATGTGCACTATGACCAAAGGCACCATATATATAGAACAATCCATTACACTTTTGAAAAGGCCATTAAAATTCTTGTATAAATAGTGGGGTGATACTTCTCACTTTCATTTTTCAATCCTATCACTCAGACCCTAATAGACCCCATGGACTGTCAGTACTCTCTAGTAGAATCTTTGAGAGTCTTATCCCCTTGTATCATCATATTTATGTTTTTATAATATTGGAACTCCTTCACCCCCTCTCATACTCATTATCATTACTCTTAAATTATTTTAAAGATTCATGAGGTCTGGTTAATCTTATTGGATTAGATTATTGATCAGGTATAGATAATGGATTTCTGGGAAAATTTTCAATTGTGTTTCTCTTTGGTTTTATTTGTTTTTTATTCCTTGATTCATCCATTAAGAGAATTTATTTCCTTAAATATCTGAATCGATTTATTTGATCAGTTACTTCTTCTTCAAATTATGTGGAAGTGTTAATATGTTGCTTATTAAAATAATTCAGTAATGTTGTAATGAACATAAATGAATATAATAATTATATCAAGAAGGAATATAAATTGTGTTATTGTGATAAAACTTTTTTTCATTATGTTTATGTAACCTCTTTATTTTCTAGATAATGGTACATGTTTTATTTTAATGGTTTTGGATTTTTAATAGCATTAATATGCTGGAAATTTGATAAATAATAAAATTTTAGAATTATAATGATATAATTAATATAATATGAATGTTAATATATTACTTTTCTTCCTTGAATATGATGAAATATAAATGTTATTTTTTGATCATGTTAAATTAATCATTTAAAGATAATGATAGATTTTGAATGTTTTTCTTATTTATAATGAACTTATCATTAATAAACTAGTTAATTCAAGATATAAATTAATAATTTGTTATATATATATAATTTATAGGTTATATGAAATAATGTATTTATTGAATAAATTATTAATTTTTTTTGATGATATGGAATTAGACTCTTGATTAGTGTTTCAGGATGAAAATAGTTTTTAATCCTTGTATAAATTCACAATGATGTTGTAGAAGTAATATGTTTTCAAGATAATCTAATATAGTTATTATAATGGAGAATAATTGGATGGTTTTCCAAAGGTTATATTGGTATAATGATACCAGTGATGGTATGATAGAATGTGATGTTCCAATTGGTGTTGAGAAATGACATAAGGGTTGTTGGCATGAGTTGAGAGTATTGTTTCTCATAGTTTTTTTCTTAATGTTTAATTTATGTAGTAGTTATAATGGATATAGTTTTTGAATTTTTCCCACTTCTTGACCTTGTTTAGATATATTCATTGTATGTTATTCATTTTATAAGATAGCATTGGATGAGTCCTAGAGTATATGGAAATTATGGAATGGAAATTAGACTGGTAAATGAACACACATGATGGGGAATTGATGGAAATAACAATAAATGATTTATATATTAATGAAAACCATATAATATCTGGAGTGAATTATCTAAGGGAACAGTAATTGAATATGGAAATTAAATATGGTTTATATAGTGGGTTTTCTTTATAATTATAGAATGTGTTGTTTAAACTGAAAATTACCAAGGGGTTTAATGAAAAAAATTTGAACAAGATTTAATGATGGGTAGGTAAATAATGAAAAATCCTATAGTTCTAAAATTAATTAATATTAATTTATAAATTAGTTAGTGGAAGATGATTACAAATGTTACATTATCATTATATTGTGCACATTAAAGAAACTTTTCCTTGTCCATTGATGTCGTTGTAGGGTGCCCTATTAAATGATAACTAATATGTGAGTCTCAAGATAAGTAGTTGAACAGTGTTTCGTTTTTTGTGATATTTATAAAAACCTTTTTAATGTTTATAATAATTCAATTTCATTAATTATAAATATTCATGATTTAGATTTCATGGTGTTATATTCACTAAAAAAATTAAGTATTTTTTAAATAAAAACTATCTTCTAACTAAATTGAGTTTCATGAATTATATAGTTTTAAAAAAATTATGAATTCATTAATTTAAATTTGATAAAAGGATTATTTTTTATATCAAAATTTCAAAAATATCATAGTGTGATTTTTGGGAATTTTCCCAAAAAAATATTTATGGGTGAATGGTAGAAAATAGTAATTTTTAGGAAAATCATCATTTCCTTTAAAATATTAAAGTAGTCTCATTTTTTATTAAAATGTATTAAAATTTTAATAGTTAATTTTTTAAATATAATCCTACCAATTACCTTGAATTCAATATTATTCTATAATTTGGTATAAAAAAATTCTTATACCTAATAATTTGTCTATCTGATTAACTATTTCACATCTCTTTTAATGGGGGATTTCAAATAAATTTCTAAAATGTATAGAAATTGGATTAAATAAAGGTTAATATATATCTAGAATCATGTTTTATAAATTTGGTGTAGATTTCACTTTCATTTTTAGTAATTATAAATAGTAACTTAGGAAAAAAAGCAAGTCACCTTTATAAGAGTTAAAACAAGTAAAAAGGGTTAATGTTTAAATGATTGGGGTTAAAACGACCTAAAAAGAAATCTAAATCAAATTATTTAGTAAGATTTTTATCCTTTATCATCTTATCTTATAATGTTATTAATTTTCTATATATTTATATTGATAATGTTCTTAATACATTTTAATATTTCGAAAAATGCCAATTGGGTTCTCTCCCCACTTATAAAAAAATCCTCATTTCATCTCTTTTTAAAAAATCAAGATCCTATTATATCAACCATTAACTAACCTATTATATTAATATCATCCATCACAACACCCATGGGGTCTTGGTTTGATCATAGTACCATCCCCTAAAGGATTTACGGATAAACCTATAGAGGTTTTCTGAAAAAAAAAGTATAGTACTTAACCGAGTGCTTTATTTTTATATATTATTTTACCACTATAAAACCCATATTAAATATTTTCATATTATAAAATAAGTATCTATTATAAAATTTAATGTTATTATTTTTATTTTATTTTACTTTATCTTTAAAAAAATCATTAAAAAAATTTAAAACATCACACCGGAGGACTACTGTGTATATGTGCGGACTACTACCTCGTGAACTGATGTATTTTATTTTCATCACCACCTCATATGGATTTAACATATAATGAGATTTAAATAAATAAAATTATATTTATGAATTAATTATAATTACATAAATATTAAATAATAATGACTTTATTTTCCTCATGTTCATTGAATATTGGAAACATTACTCAATTGTGCATATGACCTACCATCTCTCGGATTGTAACGTAATACATTTTCAATAACCACCATAAATAGTTGGTTATAAAATTATGATTAATTTATTATATAATAATTATATAATGATTAATATTGTAAAATGATTTAATGAAGATCAATTTTACCATAGTCCATCAACCAAGTTCATTTTATACTTATCAACCTAACATCCTCAAAACATTTGAAGTAAAATCAATAAATTAAGTGATTAAGTATGACATGGTGATAGGTGAATTAAAAGTAGTAATAATAATTAATAATTTCATTAAGAAAGTAAATATTTATCCTAATTTTATTTTTATCATGATAAATAATATATATTATAACTCATACTCGATGTCGTGATTACTCAATCTTAAACATAGTTTTAAAATGTTTCAAAGATTTATTTATAATATTTGTATTCCAAGTCCATGTATTTTTATGGCTGAATTAATATTTAAATAAATTATATTAAATAATTCATCTTACATATCCATTAACTTTATTTAAATTTTTTTCAAAATTAATGTTCTTTTGTATTTCAGATAAAATGTTTGAATTTCATTACAAAATATGACAGGAATGTTTTTTTAACTTATATGGAATGAGGGTAATTTCCTACCATCTTGAATTTTATACTTTAATATGCATATTATTAATATATTATGGGGGTTTTCAAAGATTATCCTATTTCCAATTATTCAAAAAATATTGTTTAATTATTTAGGAAAAAATGGTCTTTTATCATTATTTTTATGTAAAGATTGAAATTTATTATGAATATGTGTTAAATGAAATAATTTATCATATTCGATTTATAAATGAGAGTTTATATCTATTTTTAAGGCATATTACTTTTAAATTTTTTATGGCTGATATATATCAATAACTCATTGAGTAATGATTTAGTTTTGTGTTTAATTAATTTGAAATTAATTTGAGTTGGTTATTACATTTTTAAGGGTTATTAAAATAGTTCGTGAAAGTGTTCTATAGAGATAATATCATAATTCACCTATATAAATTTTTTATTAATTTTATTGAGTTTTTATAAAAATATTTTTATTTCATAAGGTAATATAATGATGTTATTTAAAGGGCTTATTTTCCCTCTATGGATAAAATATACATTTTTAACAAAAAACATTTCATGGCTACTCACATTTTCTACAAAACACTATTCATTATGATTATTAGTTTATTTTATGTTATAATTTTTTTTATTAAAAACATTGGGGAGTAAAAATGATGTCATGCTTATGTATATGATTGTTTGAGATCAATGTTTATTATGGTAATGAAAAACTCTCATATATGATATCATGGATTCGAAATGGACTAATGATTCTATTTCACAATTTTTTATATCCTTTGGTATCCTCTCCTTTATCATCCTTCATTTTCAAATGATTTTACATGGTTTTAAAGTTAATTTTAAACAATGATGAAGTAAAGTTGAAAAACAATGATATTTTTCATGAAAAGAAAAAGTGTATCAATTTAAAAGTAATATATTAATGAAAAAATTGATAAATAGTGTAATTATCTAATTTTAAATGTATGGTTTTAATATTATATACTTATAACATAATTATATAATAATAAAAACCTAAAAAAGTTCTCACTAATGAAAAAATATTTATTATTGATTTAAAATACAATGCCCAGACCTTAGAGTCCCAGAGATGATGCATTATATTAATAAAATTTCATGATTAAAATGAATAAAATTCATAATAGATGATTAGCTCAGGAGTCCTGGAAAATAAAATATATACATTAACATTTCATTACAATTCAAAAAATAATATACAACATAGATAATCATTTGATAACACCATTATTATCATAGACTAACCATGTATATGAGTCATAATAAAATAATTGGAATCCTAGGAAACCAAAACATAAGAAATGGATGATCTCAAATGAGTATTAAGGGTAAAAAATATAAGATAATATTTCATAAATATGTATAATCATTGAAGGCAAGGAATAAAACTGAAACATATGCCTTTTAAACCTAATCTTCATCATAATACAAAAATAATAAATCAAAATTTTCCATTGTAAAATTAAAATGGATATTCTAAAAGTATAATAATAACATATAATATTAATAACTAATCTCAAAATGAGGGAATTGATAATTCCAAACATCATAACTACAACATCAAGGCCTTATTCCAAAATCAAACATAAACGTGTAAAATCTCAAACTAGTTTCTCTCGTGAGATGTGTTGAAGAATCGAGGGGCTATATCGGATCCCACCCATCACTTACTAATTCTAATATCTTCTTCATATAATAATTTTGAAATGTAAACAACATAATCATTCATCTTAAATTCTATTATACAAAATATTAATACATTAACCATAAAAGGAGAATGGTATCTAAATAGAACATCCACAATCAAACTGATAATAAATCATTCAATAAAATATATCAAATGATATAATAGGAGATCAAACTCAATAAATAATAATATCCAACTAATTAAATTGACATATATTAAAATAATATATTAAAATAATTACAAATATCTTGTGACAAATACATCTTTTATTTGAAATCATTTATTCAAAAGTTGCGCACTTATATAAGAAGACATTTCAAAAGAGATTTTTGAGTCAATGTTTCCTATACCACTTTGAAACATATTAAAGGAATTAATGTTTTAAAACAATCATGTTCATATAAATAAACCCTTAAAACCATTTTTTTAAACATGGACATTAATAAGAAATATTTATAAGTGTAAATATTTAAAACATTTAAAATGATTTTTTAGTTAAATAGTAGATTACATGAAACCTCAAAAATGTTAATTTAAATATTTTTTGAATTAATTACAAAATATACATAAAATTTTTATTATAATATATATATATATGTATGATAATATCAAGAATATTTAAATTGAGAAAAGATTAATTCATTAATGGTTCAAAACGAGCCATACCACTTTGAAAATTTAAATAATATGCCAAATAAATTTAAATAAATCATTAAATAACATGAATATAAATGTATACATGATATAACATATTATAGGGTCAGTACATACACTGTAAAAAATAAATAGGTGATGAACATGGATTATATCTCACGAAACTTAAAAGTGAGAGGCAATTCCTTTACCATAAGTTTGATAATATATGTACGTGCTCGAAACTCTTGTATAATGGTTTGAAACATATTATTAACTTATAAAAATATCATAATAATACTTATGATATCATATATTATTAATTTATGATTTATTTATCCATTTATTAATAATTTCCAAGTTAAAGCACCATTTAGGGAAATAATCGCTTTGTTTATCATATGTGTTTTGACTTTTTATTCTTGATCAAATAACTTATATCATGATTTAATTACTTACCAAAAGTAAAAAATTGTTAACATATTATGTATATTCAGTATATAAATATATAATTATATATAATATCTGGAATTAAATACAATGCCTATGTAGACGGTAGGTCGTACGTACACATGAGCATTGTTTCTATTTTGTAATCGTATCGAATAAAAGCAAAAAATGAAATATATAAACACACACACACATAGATATATATATATATAATTCTATTAAATTTATTATATCATATATTTCATACTTATTCGATATACATATATATATTATAATAATTCTTGAATGGTTGACGTGAAAGATGAATCTCGTCGGGTTATGGAGAGAGTAAGTCGTACGTATGCACGAGCCACATTATCAATCCCTTAATGGTGAAATGGTAAAGAAATAGTTTAAATATTAATGATAAAAATCATCATAATTTTATATATATTATTTACATATGTTATATTCATCATTATACACATATAAATAATGTATAGATGAAAAATAGTTTACAACACATGTGTGAACATGGTAAGTCGTACGTACGCACGACAGGTGATATTATTTTCCATATGAAGGGTAAAAGGAGGAATATTGTTCTCCAATAATACTATTAAAATCTTATAATATAATATATTCTGAATTTATTACATTATTGTGGAAACAACATTGTAAAAGTAAGTAGAAGAAGAATATAACTTTGAAAGAGTTTGTAAAACAATTACCTCTTCTTTTAGTGCCTCCTTTTGATTTTCAAAAAAGCACACCTTTGATTGAATTTATTCCCAATTTAAGGCCTCTATTATGAATTGATAGTAGTTTTTAGGAGAAATGGGTATATTTCATCTATTCCAAAGGGCTTTGAGATGTGAATAAAAGTGATGTAGGGGTGCCCTTCTAAAAGCGAGTAGAGGGGAACTTTAGGAAATAATAAAACTATTAATTTATTATAAATTAATTATTGATTTAAAATATCTCATAAGTAATTTTTTTAGAGGATTATATTTATATGTGTATGAATCCTTTCATCCAACGAAATTTATAAATTTTTTGATTTTATTTTAAATCATATCATTTTTATTTATCATTAATTAATCTATTTAATTTTAATAGTGGTAATAATATTCGAAATATTAAAAGGGTATAAATATTTACATATATTGTTTCAATTTTTCATAAATGGAGTCTTTATAGAATTATAGATAGTATAATTGTCTCTTTTCAGTTTTTAAATATTTTTATGAAAATTTAAATAATTTAATAATATTATATTTTTATAAAAAATAAGTATGTCAATTTTCACACTATTTTTGACATTGAATTTAAATAAAATCTAAATTGAAAGTTAAATTCTAAGAAAACCATTTAATACACATATGAAATTCTATTAACTCCTATAAAATTTTGGATCATCTCAAATAAGTAAAAATACATTTCTTTTAATATTTTTAAAATCATTTATTTAATATTTATATTAATAAAATAATTACTTATTCATTATTGTGTTATTATTTAATGTAATTACTTAGTCTTAAAAAATTATAAATAAATTCTTATGCTGTAAAAAATTATACTATATTTCTAAATATTATTTATGATTGATGTTTGATCATGGTAGTGCTCATATTAAAATTATTATAATTATAAGAAATGGGAGTGTGACATTTTTTCACAATATTTGTTTTTTATAATATATATGTTATCTTCCTAGAAAAGGGTCCTCAAGATGATTTGAAATCCATTATAATGTGATAAGAGTCAATATTATCCATAAAATATTTTTTTGAACAATTTTGTTATTATTTTTTAAGGTCTATCTTTTAGTTTTAACCCTTATTTAAACAATTTACCTCTAATCCTCACAACTTGTCCTTTAACATTATAAAGATAATATAGTTACTATAAAATAAAATTATAACCCCAATTGGATCATTTATAATATCTATAAAATTATACTATTTATTTGGATGAAATATATATTTTCAGAATTATATATCATTTTACAAAATATTATTTATTTTAAAATTTCATTTATGTCCATTTTGACACTATTTATTATTTGACTTTTTATAAAATAATAACAACTTTATTACTTTAAAAAAACTATATTAACTCATCCTTAACATGTCTGTGACCTCTAAAAAATTTTGTAAGTCATTAAATATTTCAGATGACATTTATTTTAAAATTATTAATATCATTTATTTGATTCATCCTTTAATAAATCAATTACAACATTATCATTGTGTCACATTTAATTTAAATAATTATTTTTTAATCTTATAAATAAATTATAATTATGTAGAAAAATATTTTATGTTTCTAATTACTATTTATAGATGACCATATTTTATATATAACCTCATATTAAAAATGTTTTACTTGATTGAAACAAAAGTATAATAAAATTGTATTTTTATTAAAAATGATACTATAAATATATCAATGTCATCCATGTGGTTCTAAGTAGTCCCAAAATAAAACCAAGTATGATTTAAGTAGTAAAAAATTTAACTAATGAAATTAGAGATAGTGTTGGGGTAATTTTTAAGTATTATAACATCTTTTTACCTTTAGTTACCAGATTTACCATAAACGATTGTAAAAAATATAATTATACTACAGTTACTATTCTATAATATTTTTTTTCGTGTGAGACTAAAAATTAGATAATAATTACAAACATGAATGTCCATTATTTTAAATTAAATTCACTGAATAAGTAAAAATATATTTAATGTTTAATCCCGCAAATGTGGCAAAAAGCGGGTAAATGAGTTGTTCAAAAGTTAAATAAACTTGTATATCTAATTATATTATAAAATTAGTTCCAATAGCCTAAATTGGATCTATATATGTATTATTGATATAATGTGGATTTATAAATAAATTTAATATATAATAATATTCTAAACAAAAAAGTCAGTTTTTAACTATATTTTATTATTTTTTATTATTCGTCAAAAAATGAAACATTATAGAGAAATACCAAAAAATTTACCTTAAGTTAATATTGTTATTAAAAATTCAAATATGAGTCTGTTTTGAAAATTAAAATTTAGAAATTTCATTATGTGGTTAATACAATCATAACAGTTTTTTAAATATCCAGTTTAATAGACTATAATTTGCTCGAACTGAGTATTTCATACAACGCATGCTATTTAATTTATTTAAAAAAAGAAATATACCATGAAATCATGGTTTGGTACTTTATACCCTCTATTTATAAATTTCATCCTCACAATTTTTGAATTATATTTTGTTTACTAGGGATTTGATATTAAAAAATTTTTATCGAAATTCCACATCAGAACAAGGGTCGATAAAAGGTCTAATTTTAAATAAAGGGAAGTATGAAGGTTAACAGAGATAACACATACCAGGGTTCCATGTAGGAATACATGTAAATGAAATAAAACTCTAAGAATCATGTTATGAGGGAGAGTGATAGAGAACATGATTAGGATAATGTTAACAATCAGAAAAATCTAAATATGTGATTATCTAAGGAACCATTTTATTCATCAGAAAAAGTACTTGTATATCATTTTTGGTTTCAAGTTTTTTTCTCTATAGTTATAAAATTATTTTACAATTCACAAAATCATTTAATTTTTTTTTCATTTCAAAATAATAATCTCATCCATTGGTTATGCCTCGATCTATTTTCACTTCATCCCTTACTCATGGAATTGAAAGATCACAATGAATTTTTCACACAAGAAGCACTTTTGATAAATCATATGACAAGAATGTATTTTTGTCATCCTCAAAATATTTTCCAAAATTAATAAGGTTAGCCCATAATATCAAATAAGTCATACATAAACCCCAAAAGATAATTTCCAATGTTCAACTTATCAAATTCCAACCTTAATACATTTCAAAAATACTTATTTCTAAATTAAAAAACTAAAAAGATTTCTAAACTTCAAAAATAAATCATATCATCAGATTCCCCAAACAACATAATGCATCACTTATTTAAAAAAATTACAACCTCAAAAACATTAATGAAAAAATCATTCATCAAAAATCATGATGAATATGTACTAATGTATAATCCCTATATATATCATGAATATTATAACAATAGAACCATTGATGTAATTTTTCAAAAATCAAAATACAAAATAAATGTAATCATTCCACTTTAATAATAATAGATTAACTAAAATAAAACATATTATTACTTAGTACCTCATTTATCTCATTATTCTTTTGTATCCCCTTCACTATCAGTAGTATAACCATTGCATGTATAACCTTGATGATTCTATCCTTTGAGAAAAACTCAAAGAATAATGTGAGAAACACTAATCTTAATGGCGTAGTCATGAAGAATATTTTATAGGATCTAAAAATGGTGGAATATTCCGCTAAATTAATTTTTTATATATAATTTAACTAAGTTATCCATTACCAAATCTAAAGGAAGGTATCTTATACTTATACTTATCCTTAATGTCTTTCTTAGGATTATGTTCTCTAAAATTTGATTTCTAAATATATTTTTCAACATTTTTTCCAAACATACATTGATAAGAAATGTAAGGCCCCGACCGCATAATACTAGAGTTGGTGCATTATTTTAATAAATTGGCATAATTACTAGGAAACAATCCTGGAAGACCGAACCATTTAACAGTCATGGAAAATAGATTACATACATTAAATTTTCATTAAAAATCAATAAATAATATAGAACCTAGATAATTTTTTGATAATTCCCTTATTCTCCTTGATTAACCCTCTATATCGGTCATAATAAACTACTTAGAAATCTAGGAAAATAACACACAATAATGTGGTGATCACAGATGACCTGTAAGGGTAAACAATACATCAAAATCTTCCAAAAATAAGTATAAATGTTTAGGGAAAGGTGTCAAACTGAAACACAATCATTTTAAATATAATATTCAGCATAATTTAGAAAGAATAAATCAAATAATTCCATTAAAATATTTACATGCATATTCTACTAGCCGAATGATAATATGTAATATCAATAAATAATCTCATAATAAGGGAATTCATAATGCCATACATCATAGCTACACCATCAAGGCCTCATGCCAAGACCTTACATAAACAGGTTAAAACCCAAACTAGTTTGTCTTATGAGACCTACCAATGAATCTAGGTTCTATATAGGGCCTATACTATAACAAACTAAGTCCAATACATTCATCATATGAATATGTTGAAATATAAATAACATAATCATTCGTACTAAAAACTAGTATATGAAGTATAAATAATTTAACAATAAACCAGGAATTGTATCTAAATAACAAATCCACAATCAAACTGATCATAAATCATTAAATAAAATATGATAAATGATATCATAAGATATAAAATTCAATTAAGACTATCATCCAACAAAGGATATTGAAATAGATAAAAATACACTATTAAAATCATTAAAAATATCTTTAAACAAATACCCCTATTAATATGAAATAATTTATTCAAATGCCACACACTTATAAAATAATACATTTTGAAATATATTATTTAATCAATTTTTACCATACCACTTTGAATAATATTAAAGGAATTGTCTTTTAATAAAAATAATTTCCATATAAATAAATCCCTAAATCCATTTTGAAAACATGAAAATTAATAAGAAATATATAGAAGAATAAATCTTTAAAACATTTTAAACATTGTTTTAGTAAAAGAGTTCCACATATAAAAATTTATGAATATTACACTTGAATATATTTGAATGAAATTAAAAATACAACTAAATTGTTCTTTATAATAATTTATATACATATAAATAAATACGTAAGATAATATCAAGAATATTGAAATGAATAAAGGATTAATTCTTTAAACCTTCAAAAAGACCCATACCATATTGAAAATATAAATCATAAGCCCAATATCTTCAAACTAATATATAAATACCTTGAAGAAAAATTTATTCATGATATAAAATAAAAAATGGGTAGTACATACACCACACACAGGGAATAGTTGGTGAACATGGATGATATATTATGAAAAATAAAAGTGAGATAGAATTCCCACACCTTATACCATAATATTAATAATATATATGATGTCATATATTATTATTTTATGACATTATATTACCCATTTATTAATAATTTTCAAGTTAAAGCAATATTTTGGCTAATAATCGCTTTTTTATCCTTTGTATCTTGACTTGTAATTCTTGATAATATTACATAGATGATGATGAAATTACTTGTAGAATGTAAAAAATGATTTATATATCATATATATTCTGTATATAAATATATAAATTTATAAAATATATGTAATGGAATACACCATTCATAGAGACGGTAGGCCGTACATACACATGAACGATGTTTCTGTTTTCTTATCATATTGAATGGATGTAAGTAAATGAAATATATATATATATATATATATATTATTAATTTATAATTATTATGCCAAATATTTTATACTTATCCATTATATAAATTTTTATAATCATTCTTTAATGGTTAATGTAGAGGATGATTGTCACCGCGCCGGAGAGACAACAAATCGTATGTACACATGAGTGACGATGTCATTTCCTTAATAGATAAATAGTACGGAATTTGAGGATATATTAATTATAAATAATTATTTGAATTTCATATTTATTATTTTAATTATTTATATTCTTCATTATACCAACTAAAATAAAGTATAGATGAAAAAAATTTACAGCACGACATGGAGACGGTAAGTCATACGTACCCACGCATAGTGATATTATTTTCCATATAATGGTTATAATGAGGAATATGGTTTTACCATAATCATAAAACAATGTCACAATACATTATATTATGGATTTATTACTTTAGTATGGAAACATATTTGGAAACAGAAGTCGAATAAGAAAAGAACCTTGAAAGATACAATAAAATAGTTACATTTTCATTGAGGGTCTCATTTTGATTTGAACAACATGAATCCATAGAATGGATTTCTTCCCATGTACTCTATGACGATGTGAAGGAAGTATCTAGGATAAATGGGTAGACATTTTACAAGACAAAGGGATCTATAGTTGTGAAATAAATAGATAGAGAGGTGTCCTTTTATAATAGAGGGGAATGGCACTTTAGGAAACTCCAAAACAATGAATTTATTATAAAATATGTTTTGATTTAAATTATATCAAATGTAATTTATGTATAGTACAAGATGATTATGGGTATAAATTCTCTGAGCCAATAATATTTGGGCATGTTATGAGTTTATTTTAGGCATTATCATTTTGATTTATCTTTAATTAAGCTATTTAAGTATAATTGTGTTAATAATATTCTAAATATTAAATGGTTATAAATATTTAATTATAAGATTTTAATTGTCCATAAATAAATAAAATTTATGAAATTTTAGACCTTATAATTATTAATTTTTATTTTTAAAATAATTTAATGATATTCTAAATTATTTAATAAAAACTTATGTTTATAAAATATCAATAGTGTCAATTTTTAAACTATTCACCATGTTGGATTTAAATAAAATATAAACTGAAAGATATATTATAAAACCATTTAATACTCTCATAATATGTCATAATCACCTAAATGTTTTTAGAGAACCTCAATTATGTCATATTAAATTTATTTTAATATTTTTAAAATGATTTATTTGATATTTCTATTAATAAAATAATTACATAGTCACTAGTGTGTCATTATTAATAGTAATTATTTTTTCACTAAAGATGATAAATAAATTTTTAGAATGTAGAAAATTCAATTATATTTCTAAATATTATTTCTAATCTATGTTATCACATGTCTATCCTCATATTAAATTTTTATACTTATAATAATTGAGGGTGTGACATTTTTTCACATTCTTTAATTTTTATAACATCTATGTCATTTTCAAAGAAAATTGTCCATTAAATGATTCCAAATACATCCTAATGTGATAGGGGTCGCATATTATTCATATAATAATTTTCTTGACAAGTTCTTCATTATTTGTTAATTCTTATCTTTTTGTATTAATCTTTATTTAAACAATTTAACTCTTACCGTGATAACTTGTATATTTACTCTATAATGTTAATATAGTTACTATAAAATAAAAAAATAACCCATATGGATTTAGGATATAATTAAAATTATCTTATTTATTTAGCAGAAATATAGATTTTTAGGAATATTATATCATATAATAAATTATTGTTTATATTAAAATCTCATTTATGTCAATTTGGAAACTATTTGTTATTTGACTTTTTATAAAATTATAAAAATATGATTACTTTGAAAGAAATACATTAGCTCATCCCTAATAATTCAATGTTATCCAAATTACTTATGGATATAATTAAATATTTCAAATAATATATATTTTAATATTATTAATGTCATTTAATTGATTGGTCCTTTAATAAATCAGTTGTTGCATTATCATTGTGTCACCATTTAATTTATTTACCTATTTTCTAAAATTAAAAATAAATTATAAACCTATAGATATATATTTTAAATTTCTAATTAATATTTATAGATCAACATATCACTTATATATCCTCATATTAAAAATATTTTACTTGATAAAAAGAAATAGTATAATAAAATTGGATTTTCGTTAAATATAATATTATAAATATTTTAATGTCATCCATGTGGCTCCAAGTGGTCCCTAAATAGACCCAATGATGTTTTTGGACTAAACAAACATATTCAATGAAATTATTATGAGTTTTATAGTAATTTTTAAATATTATAATATTATTTTTACCTTTAATTACTTGATTTACACTTAACCGTGGTAAATAAATAAAAATTCACTAAAGTTACTATACAACACAAAGTTATGTTTTTCCTATAATACCACAAATTTCATACTAATTAAAACCATGTATGTCCATTTTTTGAAATTCCATTCAGAGAAGCAGTAAAATTACATTTAATGCTAATCTCACAAATGTGGCTAGAACGTGTGTCTAAGAGACGTTCAAAAGATAAATAAATTTTTATATCAAATGTTATTATAAAAATTGTTCTAATGAACTAAATTCGGTAAATATTTGTTTTATTTATATACTGTGACTTCAAAAATAAATTTAATATATAATAATTATTTTAAAAAAAAGATAGTTTTTAACTATAATGCAATATTTTTACTATTTATCAACAAATAAATATTTTCTGAAAAATACCTTAAATTCAGCCTAAACTAATTTTGATATTATAAATTTTAAAACAAAGTCTATTTTAAAAAATATAATTTAAAAATTTCATAATGTGGTTAATACTATTCGTAACCACTTTTTAAATGACTAGTTTAATAGATCATAGTATACTCGAACTCTGTGTTGTGTACAACGAAAGATATTAAATTTATTTCAAAAAATAAACATATCATGAAATTTTGGGGATTTATATAAAACTAAATATTATGGGTTGAATAAGGATCAAGTCCTTATATTTGGTATTAGAAGAGCGTTTATATAATTTTCGAGGTTATGATAGTATATTTTAATACGCTTAAAACATTTTAATTTATGGTTATCATGATAAATCATTTGTATATTACTATGTTGCTTCAACAATGGTTTTTGTTAATATTGGTTTTATGTGATGTAAATAAGGAATTTTAAGTGTGAAGAAACCAAATGGACTGTATCATTCCAAATTAAAAACCTTGAATGGTTGTAATTGGAATATGGTAGTTTGTTATTGTAATATCTCAAATTACGATGACCATATATAGTGGCAATATCCATGAAAGTTAGAGAGCACATTCACTAAAGTGAAATGAGTCTATTGTAGACTATTTCATAAAAAATATTCTCTATAATCAAATGTATCATCTATCCTTTTGATATCTAAACTATAGTTTAAATATTTAGAGAAGATATTAAAAGTCATTATTCATTTATAATATCAAATGATTACACTTTCAGCTTAATATTTTGAAGGTGAAACTGGTCAAGGTTGGCCAATGGTTAAAAATTTTAGGTAAATAGATGATATTAATGCCTTGAAATGGTATTAAATTAATAATATTTTACATGGGAGGAATTTTCCAAAAATTTTCCTCAAATATAATGGAAAATTTATTATTTGAATTGAGTTAGAAGAAGAATAATTTAGTGTCCTCATTGGAAGAAAAATTCACCCAATTTGAAGGGTACACACAAAATTTTATTTAATATCTTGACACTTAAATTAATGTGTTTTTCTTAGGATTAAAGAATCATATTGAAGGTAATTTTTCATGTCATGGAATGAAACTTTATGAGAATCTTGATCGATGTGTTGACAAATAAAAAATAACATTTCATGATGATCATGTATTCTATGACAATAACTTGAAAAATGTGGTAAATATTGAAGGTAATGAGAATGTATCCATTAAATAAATAAGAATGTAAAAAAATTCCCTTGTATGATAAGTGTGGTTAAAATCCTCCTTGAAAATATATTTTGAACACGATAATGATTTTTCAATATAATGTTTTTGGACATGTGGATTGTGAGTGGAAAGAAAAGTATTACATGAATAATCACTAACATATTGACAATCCCTCAATGTGGTGACTTAATTTTAACAACATAGTTTAATATGTGAGTATATATGAAAATAATTGAATAAATGATCGATCTCATCTTATTTACAAGAATATATGTGATGATAAATACTTTTTTATTACATTGGATGATGTTAGACAAACCAATAATGTGGTGTCCCATACATTTTTGATTTATTCTGATAATACTAACATATTTATTGATCCATTGTCTAAACATTCTTAAATTTATGAGAAATGTATTCCTAAATTAATAATTTTACCATATAAAATGAATCCATGGATTCTGTTAAAAACACATAGGGTATTATTAAAGCAAAAACAATATATAAATGGATACTTTATTTCATTTGGAAAGGATTTAACTTTAATGATTTTAATTTTTCACATTGTAGAGTTTTATTCTATTTTTTGTATAGATTGGATTTTTTATAATATTAAGATACAATGTAAAGATAAAGAAGTTTTTTTAAGAGCGAGTTTTAGTTTTTCTAAAATAATTAATTCATTTCCTTTATAACATATCAAGAAGTTATAAATTTTATTAAAAATTGAAATGTTGGTTATCATTCACATATTTTTAGGAAAAATAAACTATTCAAATGGGTGATATTTATATAGGAAATTAATATTTGGGTGTATTTTCTAATTAATTTTCTATTATTATACTGGATAAATATATTAAATTTTCTATTGAAATAGTTAATGATGCTAAAACAATATCAAACCGACTTTATCTAATGGATCTAGGGGTTATTTTGAAATTGAAAAATATGTTATAAGATAATATTAATAAATTCTTCATTCATCCTATAACTTAACCATGGGGTTCCCCAATTATTTTTAAAAACAATGTTTATTCCAAGAGGCTCTACATTTGATGTGGAACATTAAAAAACATCACATCTGAGAATAAATATATTTTTTTGCTCATATGAAGGTAATGTGTGAGCAATAATAGGGGGATAATTATATTTTGATGGTTGTTATCAAGAATAAATTAAATTATATAATGTTGAAAGTGGATTGAATTTTTAATAAACCATGTCAATATAGTTATGGAAATTATTAGGATTTTCTGGGTTTTCCCTTTGGGTTGCAAAATGATCCAGCTATAATTATTGAAATTATGAATAGATTTTAAATGGGGTTTTGATAATTTTTTGGTTGAGTTACTTGAGTAAATACTTATTTATTATTAATATTTTAAAGATAATGAGAAACATTTGATTTTTTTTACAATCCATTATTGAAAATAGGTTAAATGCATAATTTAGTAAATGTTAATTTTCACGGTGAGTGATTTATTTATATATATATATAAATAATGGTGGAATAACTATTGATATAGTCAAAACTAAAGTAGTAGAACTATGTCTAATAACTGAATATTTCCCAAATATTCACAGTTCTCATCTATTAGTGGGTTATTAAACGTGGTTGGTTGAACCAATCCACACTTATCTGGCCCACTTACTATGTTAACTTAAAATTTTTTAAAATCTAGACAGATAATAAAATGGGATTAATGTTTATAAAAATTAAAAAAAATATTATTTAATTCTACATCATTGGCCCTTATCTCTAGAAATAGTGAGCCTTTCATCTAAAATAATTCATCTTTTAATGGACTTGGATTTTTCAGATTCAAAATAATCTTGAAATTATATATGATTCTTGTCAATTTAAATATCAAGAGATATATTTTTCTATACAAAAACTTAGACAACATTATTTTCTCTTTATTAGAAATATAGATACTGAATTTATTTGTGCTAAAGTGTGAACCATATACCGATTATAAAATTTTATAGTATATATTCACTCATAAATAGCTGAATATGAGGTAATGAATTTGTATGGAACTAGGTAAGGATTGTGAATACATTATTAATTTCTATCCATACATAGAAAACAAGGTATATGATTTGTTAAATTTCAATGGAAATTCATTATTTACTATTCTAAATATAAAATACTTTCCTTTGGTAAATGATTTGATAATTTTTTATCAATAATATTTTAATTCAGGAAATCCCTCTATTTTTTCATGTTTTAGTAAAATCATCAAGATTATATAGAATTAAAAATTCTTATTTTCGAATTCAATTTTAAGGTAAAAATAATAATTTTCCATGAAAAATAAGGTTTCTAAATTTATCATTGATAAAAAATATATTTTTTTAGATTCAAAAATTTTTTATATATGCATTATGATTTCTAAAGATAAAATTATTTAGTGATGCTTGTAGATCTCTATTTTCTATTCATCATGGGAGAACTAATATGTATAGGGACATTTAAGAACATTTCTGGTGGGATGAAATGGAAATAGATATTATTGAATTTCTATGAGATATTTAACTTATCTACTAAATAACGTGGAATAAAAAATACCAAAAGGGAGGATTTATTCTTTACAAGTGCCTAAATGAAATTGGGAGAATATATCAATTGATTTTGTGGTTGAATTACCGAATAAATAATGAGGTAATGATGTTATATATGTTATTATAGCTAATTTGACTAAATATGTGCATTTTAATTCTATTAGAGAAAACATGTATTTTAATTATAATTATAGAAATTATGATAAAGATATTATCATAATTCATGGAGTCCCATATTCTATATTATTTGACTGTGAGCCCATATTTTACTGTAATTGTTTGGAAAATATTTCATAAGTCATTAAGAATGGAATTATATTTTAGTACAGTTATCCATCTCTAATCTGATGGATAGTCATACAAAAAAATCAAATATTGGAAGAATTTATTCAATCATGTTTTATTGATTACCATGAAATTTGGAATCAATATCTATCATTATTTATTTTTAATTAAAACAACATTTTTGATTAAATTATACTAATGGAACCTTTTGAGAAATTATATGGATAGTAGTACGAGACTTGATATTGTTAGGAATAATCAAGTAAAAGATGGTTTTGAGACTATAATTGGAATAATAGATAGTAGATTAGGTAATGATAATTAAAAAAAATATGAGGATTTATTATATAAGGAGGATATTTTATGCAGATAATTGATGGAAATATATTTTTTTATGGTATATAATCATGTTTTTTAATGTATCTTCTAGAATTATTTTATGCATTTTATTAAAAAATGATAGTTAAGAATATTGTTTAGTGGAAAATATGAAATCCTATATAAATTTGGATCTGTTTTCTATAAATTTTACTTCCCTATGAGATTATCGTATTTACATGGTGTGATTATAGGTTTGTTTTTAAGAAAAGTGTGTCAGATGCATCTCTTTTTTTGAAACTGTATGTAGTACAAATGAAAGGGAATCCTTCAAATGAAGAATATATTGTTCACATTATTGAACATATGTAATATGTTTTTTAGAATAATGGGATTCATAAGGTTATGTTTTTTTAAAATCATAATATTTACGAGGTAATGTGGGAATTCAAAAATTCTATAAAGGGACAATATCCCCACTTGTTTTTGTAATGAATAAAGTTTTTAGGAAGAGATTTAAAAAAAGGGGGATGAGTGTAACAACCTTAGTAATTTTTAAATTAGATCTATTTAATTCCATATAAATATTCATGAAATATATTTAATATTGTTATATTCACTATAATAATATTATGTAATTTTACAATTAAAATTAAAATTGGTTAATTATAACAAAATGGAGATTCATGTATTATATAAGTTTTTAAAAATGTTTAACTTCTAAATAATAGAATTATAAAATTTTAAAATATATAATATTATTAATTAGAAATTATCATAAAGTGAATTTTTGGGATTTTTTTGAGAAAGTTCATTTATTGGTGAATAGTAAAAATTTACATTTTTTAAGGAAACTATCAATTCATTTCAATTATTTAAATAATAAAATTTTGTTTCTAAAGGTTTTAATATATTTATATATTTAAATTTATTAGTAATAATCCTATTTATTTCATTTTCATCAGCATAATACAAGATTACTGTATATAAACATTTTAATGCTTCAAAACATATTTTTCTGGAAAATGATTTTTCATCTCATTTAACGAGTTTGTTTTTAATTTATTTTCATAATTTTATTGAAATTGAATTACACTAAGTAGACACAATAATTTTTATTATCATTTAAAATATTTTTACATATGTCACATTTATTTTTGGTCATCACGAATCACAACATTGGTAAAAAAATTCTAATTACTGTGACAAGAGTTAAAAACGGTAAAAATGGATAAAACTTAATTGATAAGTGTAAAATTGACCAAATTATGTTAAAATACATTTTAATGGTTATATTTATACCATATATTTTCTAATAATTGAATATTACAAATTTTTAGGCTATTTGACCTGAGTATGAAATTAATAAATTTTATTATCTAGAAACATTACAAGTGTGTCCCCTACCACACCTATGAAATTACCCCCTCTTATTTGAACATAAATAACCTACTATACCATAAATGTAATACCATAATATCTCTCTAAAACACCTCAACATGTCAGATAGGTCATATTTAGATCATAATACCCTCTTATGAATTCTTGAGGTGTAAACATAAGGTGATTTTTTGATGAAGAGGTATAGATCCAAATTGAACGTTTTATTTTTATTTTCTATTTTTAAACCTTCAAAAATATATTAAAAATTTACTTATAATAACATCATTATCCCTCATATTGTTTAATTTTTTTGTTTATAAGTTACAATGTAGAGACCTAACCCCAGATATTTCAAAGCCAGTGTCTGTGGATGAATACGTTGGCATGATTAAAAGGAATCAAACACCGAGGGATCAATTAGTTTAGTAGTCTTGGTAAACCAGTTATATGAAAGCGTGTTGTAAAAACAATGAATACATTTATTACAATATAATTTTTTTCTTCTTTCTAAATAAATAACTTTGAGGATCACTCTTATCCATCTTGAGAATCCTTGCATATTTTCATATAATCTTCTTGGAATCATTGGGAAAGAACCATTATATGGGTGAGCTCAATTGCTTAGTTAGGGAAAAACATAGTATAAGTAATAATTAATCAGTAAGAATAGTAATTATATAATGGTAAATAAATAAACACTCAATCAATGTAATAAAAAAATAAATGAAAGTATATAATAAATATGGATAGGTAATAAGGAAAAACACATTCCATTAAAATAACTAGATAAGAAAAAATAAAAATGTTATGTTATGAAACTAAAACACATTCCATTAATCAATGAACTAAAATGAAATGTATCCATAGATATGTCAATGAAAAATCCCATGGATGAATAATAACTGAAAATAATATAAGAGAAATTTATTTCTTAACATATGTTATGTATTAGGAACATGCGGATCTATTACCATCTAAACCATTCACAAGATGGTAAAAACTAAGGGTAAAAACCCATTTCTGCCATTATTCATTTCATGAGAACCTATCGATTCATCGAGGAGTAATATAAAGTCTTGGATCCACCCGTCATTGCCATTCCAAATAATCCCTCATATTAAATAATCAAAATAACTAATAACCCTTATCAAAAAAACCATATTGGATGAGAAAAAACAGATCTATCAATAATTCCCTTATTAGTCAAATAACTGTCAATGTAGGCACCATATGTAAAATGGTATACAGTTTAGACAATAGTAATATCCACGAAACATGAAATTGATAATAAGAGGAAATTCAAAGTTCAATGATCACAGGGAATTGAATACTTCGTGGTGACTAACAAATAAATAAAGGTAGTGAATTTGAATACAATAATTATCCAAATAAACATTAATCAATATAGAGGAATAATAAGAATGGTATCAATACAACAAAAACAAGTGGAGTAAAATGGAGGGTCATTGTTGGTGATGAAATAAAAGATTAACTTTTGGAAAATATTTTTGAGTAAAATATAATTTTATTTTGAAAATCCTTTTGAAAAATAAAATTAAAAATAAAACTTTTATACATGAAATTGAGGCATCAAAGAAATGATGACAGATGAATCTGTACATGTTGTATTAGGTAAAAAGAATATTCCAATTTTATGGAAAAGTTTAGAAAATGACTAGTTAGGAAAGAAATAAGAATATTCATTTGAATCATTTGTAGAAGGAAAAAAGGGTAAAAAATTCTTTACCAAATCATAACAACAATAATTTTTTAAATCTTTTTTTAATAAAACATGGTTTTTAGAATAAAATAGGTTCTCCGACTAAAGATAGATATAAAGTCGGGTTTTCTAAAAAATAATTTCTTAAAACATCTTGGAATCAAGGTTTATAGAAATCTTTATAACACCTGATATGGTCCTGAATAAATAGTTAAGCATGATTTTTTTCATGTAAAATGTTTATGTAATTTCTTCTAATATAAATTCCATTGAAAGATCATTAGGATTAATCTGGAGGAAAACTATCTCAAAACATTCCAAAGTGACCCATACAATATTGCAAAAAATTTATATTCCTAACCACATGGAATAATAATATTAAATGAAATAATTAAAAACCATGAAGGAAAACAAATCATGATATAATAAATCAAAAAGTTTATTAGTTACTCCAAACAAAATAAGTAATTGGCGAATGTGACATTTATCTCAAAGATGTAAAAAATGAGATAGAAAACCTTACTAGTGTAGTAAGAAATGGATTTGAAAAAACCAATGGTAAAAATCATTAAATAAAATATTTAAATAAAATGAAGATAATATAATTAATGATATTATATGTCAATGTGTCAGTAATTACACCATATATATGAAATTTGGTGTACAACAATTAAGTATGCTTCACGTAATGAAAATGCGACAAGAATCCCTTACATTATATTTTGTTTCCGGTGAACATCTCTTAACTTCTTACATAATAAAAATATTTTAATTTTATGATTTCATATGAACCTTTTTCATGTTTATAATTACTTTTATTTCACTTATTATCATGTGGTATAAAACTACTTAAACAATTTAGTTTACGTCGGGTGTTTTTGACCAAATTCTGTTTATGTGTCAAAATAAATATTGTTGGACAAATGTGGCCAAAGGGGTCATTATATAAAATATCCATAATTATAACCATGAAATAATTATTATATATTTAATTTAATTATACATTAATAAAATCATTAAATATGGTTATGAAAATGAGACTGTGTTACAATCATTGAGATTATAGGTCGTACGTACGCATGATTAACATTCCCATTTTTTAATGATCATTGTGAAAAGAAGTTAGGTAACTCTAATAATTCCATAATGATCATTATATAACAAATATAATATTATTTAATCACATATAATTATATATAAAATTATTTTATGTAAAAGGAATCACATCATGTCGAGGAGGTGGCAGTCCACACGTCCATGAACGATGTTATCTCTCTTAAAGTGTTTGGAGGGGGTAATAAATAAAATGATATATATATATATAAAAGAATTAAATTATGTCATTAATATCATATATATTATGTTTATGTATCATATTTGTAATTATAACCATCATTTAAACTTTCTTGGTATTGTGTGAATGAATCACATCGCCTCGAGGGGGTGGTAGTCCACACTTCCTCAAACGATGTAATCATATTAATGTAAAATAAAATGTACTAAATTTATGTATTATAAATTGTTTAAAGAAATTTAAATAAATAATAAATATCATATATAACATATATATACAAAGGGTTCATTATAGTGGCCACCATGAAAGCCAGAAATGAAAAAACGAACAATCATTATTTGTTGAAGTATAAGATCACCGTCGACAGAAACATTATGCTCGTTACCCATTTGATGGTGGTGTGTGTAATTGTAGGTTGAAATCATAGAATAAAAACATCATAGTATTTTTAGGATACTGGTGTAGTTATACAAGAATAAAATAAGGATATTTTAGTGGTTGGATAATGGAAATCAGTCTAGAGAGATTGAGAAAATACATTACCTTTTAATCGGGTAACTTCATTTGGTTTGAACTAAAAGGATTTGTTAGAAGGGTTTCTTCCAAAAGGGATGCATATATTTTAAGGATAGGAATAATTAGATACTATTGGGGCTATTATTGGAACATATTAATAGGTTTTAGAGGTGTGAGGAATTATTATAGGTGGTGTCCTTTTATAGGGAATGAAAAGGACTCACTTGGTATTTTAGAAAAGAAGTTAGTTGTGAACATGTTTGTACCGAATAAAAGACATAAAAAACCACCCAAACATATAATCGGAAGGTTAATGGGAGAAATATATCCAAAATATCGGTGTTGGACATGTTTATTGTTCATTTTGTCCCTCAAACACAGGGTTTTAGTCCATTTTAATGCATAATTTCCCAATAATCACTATAATTAATTTTGATCAATTTCACTAATAATTTTTTTTTCAAAAATTAAGTTTTTATTAATTGACCAAAAATATTATATTGATTATATTTTTTATGTTAAATTCTCAAAATTCATACCAGAGAAGCATAAAAATTAGGATTAATGTGAATCTCACAGACAGACGGATTAACCGGTTTTAGTAGAAAAATGTTAAAAATATTGTTCTGTTTTTATATTCAATTTAAATAATATATTTATTATAATGAAATAAATTATATTAATAGATTTATAATTTATCCAATTCTACATTAAAAAATTTATAATATAAGTTAACATTAATAATTTTTTAAATGAAAAGGCAGTTTTTAACTAAAACACAGTATTTTAACTATTCACTAAAAAATGATGTTTCTTGGAAAAATACATAAATTCATAATAATATAATTTTGACATGATTAATACAAAAATTATGTTTTTTATATAATTAAATTCAAAAATATTTCAAAATAATGAATTAAAATAGGTTATCTATTAAAAGGCATCTAAAAATGCCTGAGTATAGGTTTTCATGTGAAATAATGGGTTTGATACTGTCTTATACATACCAAATATTTTGGATGAAAAAAAATAATTGATTTAACAAGTAACATATTTATTACCTTAATATCATTCACTAATTTTACTTAATTTGTTCTATTAGGGTAAAAGAAATTTTTGAGAAAAAATAATTTCTATAAAAATATGCTTTTAGTATTCAATCAGTTCTTATATTCATTTCTAATTAGTTTTTTAATAATTATTTAGTTATTTAAACCTTATTTATTCTAATTTTAATTAATAATTTTCATAATCTCTAGTTTATATATTATTATACTAATTAAAAGTAATTTTATTATAGTTTTTTTCTCGATAAGACTCGGTATCACATATTGCGTAAAGCATTGAAAAAGGTCACTTATGCGTGTAACACAAGCTATAGAAGAAGGTATCTATTTTATGTTACTCAATAAAACATGGATTTTTTTTCATTTAAATATATATAGGATCTATTTTAAATAGTAAATATATTATAATTTATAAATATATTATATTACATTATGCTCTTGTTGTCGTGTGTCATACATGCTATTGAATACAAGGTTCTTACATTAGTTTTTTTGTGGTGTCATATTCTCCCCACAATATTTAAATTTCATCCTCAAAATTTATATGTAATCATGGTGATATATTTATTGATACTTACTACTTTTCAAATCCCACACCATGAGAATAGTACATATGTAATCCTCTATAAAAAATTAGAATTGAAAGTAAAACTTTCACAAAGAATTAATTCTAACTTGGTCTCTATGTAGTATAACATCATTGGAATGTAGAGGTATGTTATTGGAGGAAAAAACATAAGTATATATATTGATTTAATAAGGTCATCAATAAAAAACAAGTGAATGATCAAGGGAAAGTTGAGGGCTTAAAAGCCCTAAATGATTGATGATTTAGAAGGACATTGGCTTAACAAAAACATAATTATTAGTACAACATTTTTATTTCTAAGTCATTTTCCTAATGATGGGTAATTATTTTTCTGACCCAAAATATTCCAAAATATTATTACATGATATGTTTCAATATTAATTAAACTATCATATATTTTGGTTGTTATTTGATTGAATTCTAATTCATCCCTTTACTCCAAAAACATAATTACAAACAATGATTTTTTTATATCTAAAGCTCTAAAAGAAATATTTACAGGATTGTACAGCCTATAAAAGAGTGAAAAGTCTATTTTTTTGACCATAACTATCTCTAAAAATAAATATGAATAATATATTAATTTATAATCTTCAAAAGTTTTACTATAGGTTAATCATTAATATTTTTTTGTTAAATTTATTAAATAAAAAAATGAAAATTAACAAGGACATTGTGTAGGTCATTGGTTGGTGTGAAACCCTTATCATCCTTTGGTTATGGGTTTAAGACCCATGGCCTTAAGATATTTGATTAGTTGTCACCAGACTTATAGATTTCCCTTTTCTAAAACTATATTAAAATAATTTACAAAATATATATGATGGATATCCTATAAATAAAGTTAATAACTAAATAGAATTTTAACTATGGTTTTCAATACAACCTCTATACATTAAGATTTCATCGACATATTTCCACATAGATCCTTACATGGTCTAGATTTTATCATCTAGGAGAGATAATTTACTTGGTTAATGCCTTGGTTCCCCACATTTATGCCAATAAACAATAAATGTGTTATTAGGATGAGCACTATTTACTTATAGCATACTCTTCATTTTTCATCAACAATACTTTGATTTATGTCCTTCTTTTCCACATATAAAGATTTTAATTATTACATGGAGAAAATTTTCTAGATGTATACTTCTACACTTCTCACATGTCGAAAGTAGAGCATTATTTTCTACACATTCTTCGCCACTCAAGCTCTAATTATCCTCTATCCTTCTCTTCTTTTGTGTGCTCAGGAGTTGGTAAAGTTATATATTGTTATTCATATTTCCTGAAAACTAATTTGGCATAAAAAATATATTTTTCACTCCTTTCAACACATAATTTGTTTTGTCATTTTCACCATCTTGTACTCCACATTTAATGTTAACATGAGTCCTTAGAGTTCCATCCATTGACTAAAATGGGAAAGAATAGTGTGAGAGACAATGGTTATAGTAAGAAAAGTGTATAATTATATATTAGATATATAAATCATGACACAATATTTTTAAATTGAATTTGGTTTAACTATGATTATTAATTGTTAAAATCCATTCATTTTTTCATAACGGTTTGTAAAGAAAATGTGGAATATCCTATGAATATCCCCTAGGAGTGTCAAACCATGTGCGTAGTAATGATCATTATCATATACCTGGTTACCCCTAATTAGGCTCAGAACACCTTGTTGTAGTTTTTAATCTAAGGTAAATATATGGGAGAACTATGTCCACTTATAGTATCCAGATAAGATGTATTGCAAGGAAGACACACATAATCTATACTTTAAAAATATTCTAATTATTTCATATAGACTTATCATCAAATTATACCTTTGGGTTATGTTATCTGACATAATTATTCCTAAATCCAATTACCAAGGTTACTACAAAATATCCTATAATACAAACTATAGTGACCCAATACCTGATATCCGAGAGCCATTGTCTACTACTAAATACATTGGAATGATTATAATGATTAAAGCTCTTAATAACCAATCATTTTAGTAGTCTTAGTAAACCAAATATATAAATGTGTATTATATTACAAATGAATAAATTTCTTACAACATAATTTTTTTCTACAATGTAAATAAATAATTCAGATGATAAATCTAATCCAACTTGTATATCCCGACATATATTTCGTAGTATGATTGATGGATTCCAAGGGAACTAAAATATAGTTTAATCAATAATTATTTAATGTGAATAGACAATATGGAAAGGTAAATAATTGATCACACATTCCAGGTAATCAATAAACTGAATTAAATTACATAAGAAATATGGAATGGTAATAACTGGAAACACATTACTTTTAATTAACTTGATAAGAAAAAATAAATATGGAAAGGTATGAAAAGAAAGCACACTCCACTAATCAATGAAATGAAATTAAATGTATCAATAGATATGTCAACACAAAATCTCATAGATGAATAATAACTGAAACTACTATGAGGGAAATTCATTCTTCTTGGACATCATGTATCAGGAACCTAATGACCAATTACCTCAATACCGTTCACATGATGGTGTAAAACTAAGGGTTGAAAACCATTTGACCATATATTTATCTCATGAGTACATGTCGATGCATCGAGGAGCTATATAATGTTCCGGCTCTAACCGTCATTACAATTCCATATAATTACTCATATTTAATAATCAAAATAACAAATAAGAAGAATAAAACAACCATATTTTATGAGAAATATGGATCTATCTATAATTCCCCAATTATTATAATAATTTTCATAGTATGCACTATATGGAAAATGTTATATGGTTTATGAAATAGAAATACCAAAGAAACGTGAAACGGATAATAAGATGAAATTCAATTTTCAATGATCATAAGAAATTTAATACTTCAAGGTGACTAAAAAATAAATCAAGGTATTTAATGTCAATAATATCTTTGTCCAAAAAAATAATAAAAGATCTAGAGTAAGAATAAGGATGAAACTAATATAAAAAACCCAAGTAGAGTACAATAAAGGGTTAATCTTATAAATGAAATAAAATATTAACTTTTAAAAATTATTCACAAGTAAAATATCATTTTCTTTTGAAGAATCTTTTGAAAAAAAATTATTTAAAAAAAACATTTATACTTGAAAATATGACCTCAATGAAATGATGACAGATGATTCTGTACATGCCATATTAGGTAAAAAGAATATTCCTTTTGTAGAGAAAAAGGATAAAAATGCCACATTAGGAAAGATACAAAAATATTCCTTTGAAAAATTGGTAAAAGAAAAAAAGGGTAAATGTTTATTTAAAAAATAAATTTAATTTTTTTTGAAATCCATTTAATTGAACATAGTTTTTAAAATAAAATAGGTTCTCTGACAAAAGGGAGATATATGATCGGGTTTTTTGAAAAACATTTTCTAAAAACATCTTGGAACCAAAGAGTGGAAAAATGGTAACAAAACGTGAATTAGTCATGAATAACTAAACAATAATTAATTTTTTTTAATGGTTATCTAATTTACTCGAATTGAAATTCTATTGAAAGATCCTTAGAATTAGTCTTGAGGAAAATAACCGTGAAACATTACAAAGTGTCCCATAAAACATTAAAATTTATTTAAATCATAATCCTCATGAATGAATTATATTAAATAAAATTATTTGATAATATTAAAGAAAAGGAATTCATTATATAATTTATAAAAATTTCTAGTAGGTTCACCACACAAAAGAAGTAAGTGTAGATTATGAAATGTATCTGTGGGGTGTAAAAAGTGAGATGGAAATCCTTAATAATGTAGTAACAAATGGATTGGAAAACCCAAAGGTAATAATACATAAATAAAAATTATAACTAAAATTAATAATATATAATTCATGATATTATAAGTCAATGTGGCCATAATTTGACCATATAAAAAATTATGTGTACATCCATTAAGTATGTCTTGCATAATAATAATGAAACAAGAATCCCTTACCTGGGGTTTCCTTTCAAGTGAACGTCCTTTTAATTCCTATATAATAAACTTATGTTAAATTTATACATTCTTATGAACCATTTTCGGGTTTATAATTACTTTTATTTCACTTATTACCATGTTATGTACAACAACATAATTGTTTTTGTTTATGTTGGTTGTTTTTGACAAAATTCGGTTTATGTGTCAAAACAACTATTATTGGTCAACTATGGTCAGAGGGATCATTACATAACATCTCCAAAATGATAAACATGAAATATTTTTCATATTATTATATTAATTATAATTTTAAAATCAATAATTAAATATGGTTTTTAAAATGAAAATATGATACAATCGTGGAGATGGTAGGCCGTACGGATGCATGAGTAACATTCCCATTTTTAAATGATCATTTTAGAAAGAAGGTAAGTAACTCAAATATTTCCATAATTATAATTATATAATAAATTTAATACTATTTAATCTTATATAATTATATATAGAATAATTTAAGGTAAAAGTAATGACATAATGTCATGGAGCCGGTGGTCCACATGTCCACGAATGCCGATATCTCTTTTGAAGTGTATGAAGCGGTAATAAAGAAAATGATATATATATATATCCAGAAAATTAATTATGTTATTAATATCTTTTTTTATGTCAGTTATTTTTAATAATAACCATCATTTATACATTCCATGTATCATGTGAAAGAATCACATCGCTTTGAGGGGCGGTAGTCCATACTTCCTCAAACGATGTTATCATAATAAATTAAAATAGAAAGTAATAAATTTATGTATTATGAATTGTTTAAAGAAGAATAAATACATAATAAATAAAATAAAAATCATATATAAACAATGTGTACTTCATAATGGCCACCATTAGAGGTGGTAATAGAAGAATGAACAATCTTTGTTTCACGAGGCAATAATTCATTATCCAAAGAAACATTATGTTATTTACCCATTAGATGATGGTGTTTAAATGTATAGGTTAAAATATCAGAATAAAAATTCGTTGTATATTTAGGATACTGTTTTTGTTGTAAAAGAACACAATAAGGTGATTTTCGGTGTTGGAGAATGGAAATGAAACAAGAGATATTGAGAAAAGACATTACTATTTAATTAGGTAACTTCTTTTTGTTTAAACCAAAAGGATTTGATGGAAGGTTATATGTCCAATTTGATTCTTATAGGTTAATTATTTTAACGATGGGAGCCTATTTGGGTAGGGCTTGGCCAAACGTAAAGGTTTTAATGGTGTGAGGAATGGGTAGAGGTGGTTTCCTTTTATATGAATGGAAAATGACTAACTTGGTATTTTTGAAAAGGAGTTATGTGTTAACATGTTCTTACCTAATAAAATAAATAAAAAACCACCCAAACTAATTAATGAAAGGTGAACGACCGAAATATTTCTAGAAAATGGGTGTTGGGCATGTTTCTTGCACATTTGGCCTTTAAAACATAGGGTTTTAGTATATTTTAAACCTAACTACACCTTAATCATTCTAATTAATTTTAATAACTTTCAATAATAATTTTTATCAAAATTTATGTTTATCTTATGAGAAAAAATATTATCTTGATTACAATATTGTATATCAGTTTTCCAAAATTCAAATCACAGAAGCCGCAAAATTATGATTAATGCTAATATCATAGACAAATGGATTAACTAACCCAAATGTCCCAAAGTCCTTTTTTAATGATTTTTGATAACCCTCATTTCAAAGAATGAGGGGGAACCCTTAAAGGCCTATATTCATAGAGATTATAAGAATTGTAGGCTTTCAGAATTATAAAGAATATACTTGGATCTCTTCCTCCCAGCTTCATCATCATGATTTCAGATATCCACATTCGCATGGTTGTTCATCTAGGATTCCTATGAAATCATAGGCTAGTCCAAATGGCAATTTCATTCCCTCTCTCTCTAAAAAATCTTCTTAACTTCTGCTCTGGTGAATGTTCCTACTCTGATCCCCATCTGTAGTATTCTCTTTGTAGAATCTGTCTTATCATTAAGCACAATTTTAGGTGACCCGAATGTAAAGACCCAAAAATTCAATGCAATTTTTTTTTAAAATTATTTGGGATTATTACGAGTCTGCAAAAATTGATTGCATGTAATTCCGAGGCCTGGTGTGACCAAATGAAATTCTGAACATTTTTTCAGGTATGTTCTATAAACGCATGGGCATCATTTTATATCTTTTGAACCAGTGCTCAGATTAAAAATCCTATAGTACTGTTGAATCCACAGGGCCGTAATTATCTAAATAGAATTTTCACCTTGATCGTAGTTGGTTGGGAGAAAATGGATGTTCTTTATACGTTTAAATAAATAATAAAATAACCGAAATTGTTATTGTTATGTTTTTTCTTTTTCCTATCACACTTTGAGTGGTGGTGGCTGTGGCCATGGAGGTCATCAGACCTTTAATTATGGGGTGTAAATTGCACAGTTACACTTTAGTTGCATAACCACCCCTCATGTAATTAATGAGACACTTTAATGATGTTAATTAATGAGTCACTTTAATTAAGTCAATTAATGAGGCATGTTAATTACGACAGTTAAGGAGCCTCAATAATTTTTCAAGGCATTGCTCGCCTTTCCCCCCATATTTAAATGGGGATTGAGGTGGGTTTATGGAATAGCTTCATCAAGCAAGGAACCCCTGATGATGTGAGGCCACGCCTTCCACCGACAGAGAATGGAGGATTGACGATGCCTGTTGTAAGATCGATCCAATGGTCGATGGACGATGAATTCCATCACACACAAACCTTCTCCTTCATCCTCAATACCCTAAAACATGGAAGAACCACTATCCACAAAGTCCCCGGTGAATCATGAGGTAGGAGGTTTAAATTATATATGCATTTAAATATTTTTATCTCTTTGATCTTGACTAATACGAAGAACGTGTATCAACCAACTGACGGGTAGATCCGCAACTCATTCGTTTTTTATGGGAGGTAGTTACAGGGGATTTGAATGGGGTTCAACATTATTAAAAATGTGATGAATAATTACCTTCCTCGTGCTTTAATTCTAAAATGGAGGGTGTGGGCCAAATGAACAAGGCCAATACCCTATGCCATTTGTTTTGTTTTTTATGTGTCCTTCGGTGATGGTTTTCCTAATTCTATGACAACGCGAGTCATGAGGATGATTTATGGTGGCGGTGATACAAGAGGCCCTTAGGCACAAATGACACCATGAACGGACCACCAGAGAATGTTTGATGGAATGTGGAAACAATCGTTGGTGCTCCATGCTGGTGGCGGATGACGGTGGCTGGAGGAGGCTCGTAACAACCGTCTCCAGGTGTTGGGAAGGTGGTGCACAATCACGTGCTACATTGGCCAATACATACCGCGCGAGAGAAGGGAGAAGCCCGCATGAGTCACTGGTAGCAGTATCCGCGACCAGCGGGCCGTGGTAGGAGGGGGTGGAATGGGCCCACATTGCCCCGCGTTTCACTGGATGAAACGGTCCCACATCCATAGGGTCAGCTGGGTGAAGTGATCCACCATCAGACGAACCGGGCTGGAAGTGTGTTGACCGAATGGGCCGGACCAACGGGCCAGTGTGGGTGGGATGAGCCCCTCTCGAAGGGCTGGGCCAATCGCGGCCTGGGACCACGAATCAGTAGGGCTGACCCTGATGGGTTGGACCCAATGAACTGGGATGACCCTTAATGGGACAGAACTGGGCAAGGTCAGGTAGACCCTGAGACCCGTTGCATCAGGCCGGCCTGACCGAGTCAGACCGGGCCCAGACCCAACAGGCCCCCGAATGAAGAAACACCCATAACTGAGGAACCAGGTGTCTTTTTCAAGTTCATTTATTGGTGTTGGGACTCGTTTTGGGAAGTTTTCCCTTAGGCATATTTTGGCACGCCCGGCGGAGCTAGGTCAAATTGAGGCGTGATCTCCCCAGTTTCATGTAATGGGGTGTAACTGACATACCAAGCATCCAATCAACGCACCGTTTGTGGAATAAGGACCCTTGTGATAACAAAATTCATTGGAGATTCTCTAAGTGAGTTTTTAAAGAGTTTTGATGTGCAACCTGGGTTGGATAAGACATGAATCCAACTGGTACCTTTTTACAAAAGTGCTGATATCTCACAGAAAGGGTGTCTGATCGACACACTGTCTGTCATGTTGGGACACCTATGACTAGGAAGTACCTCGGGATGGAAGTTTTTGGGACATATTAGTTGTTGAAATATTACCGATGGAATGAGGAGTAGAGTCTTCCTGATATTTGGAGTGCTTCATGTGGGAACCTAGTGGCTGATTGTGACCTGAAGAATAAGAGAAACCAATATGTTCAGCATCAGAAACATCAGAGTGGGATGATCTAGTTGTACGACCAATCATCCCTACCTCTGTACTAGTGATCAGTTCGGGTCAGCAGCAGTGACCAATATGGGTTATCCCTAGCGAGAAATATGCATCAGCACTAGTGAACAATATCGGTCAGCACTAGTAACCAATACGGGTTAGTACCCATGACTAATATGGGTCAGCATCTTGTGACCAATACAGTTCAGCATACAGTGGCCTATATGGGTCAAGAGTGGAGTTACTACAGATAGGATGATCTGGCTTTATGACTATTCATCCCTATCCTAGTAACCATGAAGTTATACTATCACAGTGATCTATCTCTTCTTCTTTGGGATTCATGATTTAAATCATGCTTTTGATATTACCTTTGTGGTATTTCTTGTGTTGTTTTCCGTTTTGGATTACTGAGAGACCTTTCGGCGTCCCAGGGTCCCCTACTGAGTTGTTATACTCACCCCTGGATGAGCTCTGCCCGCATGTGTATGTCTGGTGCCAACTACTAACTCTCTGAGGCAGACTATCGAGGATTGGGACGTGGTGGAGTTTGGTTTAATAAAAGCAGTTGAGATCCTCTTCCTCGACTTCATACATACAACTACTACACTCCTTGTAGAACTCTCGGACAGATGCAACAATAGTTTACTTTCATTTCTATTTATAAGACATGTATTTCAGCCCACTTTTTCATTTTACAGTTTTACATATGCTTGTACTTTTCCATCATGGTAATAACTTAATTTTGTTGTTTTTTTACATCAGTTACCCTTTTTGAGTGTAAAAATATCTCTAAATCAATGCCTTTCTTATTCAGGAAAATCCTTTAGGTGCTTGTCAGCAGCCCTTGGCCTATGGAAGGCTGTCTTGGGGTTGTCATGTCTAAGCCCTGTAGGATGGATCCTGAAAAAGTGGTATCATAGGGAGGTTGGTTATACTAGAATAACTAACAGTATACTTTTAATGATGCAATGCTTTAAAGTGTCTTGAGTTCGGTTTTTAGTAGCGGGAGTCTAGTGTTGGTACGACAGCATACGTATCCATACACTAGGACCCAAAATTGTGTTTTTTGACTTGGTACATGAATACACTAGTTTCTAGTGTTTTGAATTATTTTCTTGATCTTTCATGAGTCATCTCCACAGGTATAACATATTGACTGTGGCGCCCCTCTATCTTCCATGATGCCTCCACAAAGATATTAAGTCAAGATTCCAGTTAGAGATCGTGACAGTGGCCCACCGAGTGATGAGGCATTGGTACAAGGACCACTCATAGTGATGGAACCTTTGGGTGGTGTACCATTAGCACCGCCACCAATTGAGTAGTAGATGATGCTAGTGGATCATACACACTGGTTGAGCACGTTGCATGAGTTCTAGAGATAGAGTACTCTAAGGTTTTGAGCTGAGATGGACCCCCAGGTTGTAGAGGACTATATTGAGGTGGTTTCTTGGGCCATTCACTTAGTAGAGACACCCGCCTTATAGATGGTGATCTTGGACTCTAGCCTTCTTCAGGTCTTTACTGGATGATGGTGGGGCTCAATTCTTTATGTGCATGAGAAGAAGACCCACAACTGGCAGGATTTTGAGAGATTTTTCCGGGAAGAAGTTTGTGTCAATGACATTACGCCTTATGCGTATTCAATAGGTACTGCATATACAATAGGGTATCCAGATTGTGGGTCAGTACTCAGCGAGATTTAGTAACCTCTCTTGATACTCCAATAACATGGTACGAGACCCTTACTTCAGGACCCAGACCATTGAGCATGTTCTCTGATGGGAGATCAGTTCCCCGACAGTTTCTCTAAGAATACCAATGTAGGATGGTGTGCTAGATCAAGATTTTCTAATGTAGATCTTCCTTGCTAATAAAAAAACTGACAATGAGAGACCCTACCAGTCGTGCAATAGGAAGTAGACAGAAGACATAGAACCCCAAGTGGGCTAGACCTTCCGAAGGGTGACCTCGAGACACATGCATAGAAGTGTGATGATCAAGTGGTCGAGGGAGACACCAATGAGACATGATCTATCTTTCATATGGGGGATAGGTTCATTGAGCTTGTGACTGTCCAAATCCCCATGCAGATGATCAACAGACAGTGGAGGGTCCACTGATGCAGTGGGAGTGGTAGGAGCATGGGCACCAGCCAGGTGGAAGATGAGGCAGGGGAGTAGGACATGAGGCGATAGGTGGTCAGGGTCACCAGGAACTACTACCACCACCCCCATGTGTTCTACAACAAGCTCAAGGAGTGGGTGGATGTGGACAGGCCTAGCTACAGGCAGTATAGGCTCACGATTCTGATGTCCCTATGATGATATGAGTTACGATCTACATCTTCTATACTTTAGTAGTAGTGCTTATCAACATAGGTGATAGCCATTCTTTCCTTGTCTTGAACTTAGTTTGGGACACTTAGATTCCGACTGAGCTTTTAGCAAGACCTTTTCATTTGGATACTCTTATGGGATGAGATTCAGCAGTCACACACTTGTGCTTATGGTGTGATATTACTCTCAGCGAAGAGAGTTTCAGATGAGATATTCTATAATTGGAATTCAAGACCTATGACATCACTCTAGGAATGGACTGGCTAATAGTAGTTCATGAACAGATTGACTGCTTGAGACGTACAGAGTGATGTACATGTAGATATGGAGGCTAGTGTTCCATTGTTGATGAGAATGAAAACAGAGAATCACAAGATGGACTTGTACTAAAGAATGTGAAACTAATTACATATCAGCTAACTTGCATGAACTTCGACACGGTGGATGAGGCGAGTCCACAGTTCCCAGTGCTGGTGGACAAATATGAGGAAATATTTCTAGAAGATGTCCCAGGACTACCTCCTCATAGAGAGGTAGACTTCCACATTGACTTGTACCTAGTAACAACACCAATATCTTCACCAACATATTGGATGGAACCTACAGAGCTCTAGGAGCTGAGGGTACAGTTAGAGGTCTTACAGAGGAGGGGATTCTTAAGGCTTGGTGTTTCTCCATGGGTATCCCAAGTGTTGTTTTATTAGAAGGAAGAAAGTATTTTGAGGCTACGCATGGACATTTGGTTCCTAGACGCAGTTATTGTAAAGATCAATTATCCTCTCCTGAGGATTGATGATCTGTTTGATCAGTTGAAAAGAGGTAATTGGTTTCTAAAGGTAGACAGCAGATTAGGCTATCATTATCTTAGGGTACAGGATGAAGACGCACGAAAGAAAACCTTTAGATGTCATAATGGCCATTATGAGTTCTTGGTGATGCCTTTAGGCATGACCAACTCTCCAACAGGGTTCATGGGGATCATGAGCATGATCATTCATCCATACCTGGATTGTTTTGTGGTGGTCTTCATCGACGACTTCTTGGTGTACTTAGCAGCTGAGGAAGAACACAATGTACACTTGAGGATAGTTCTAGACACACTCTGGGAGCACAAGTTATATGGGAAGCTCTCAATGTGTGAGCTCCAGACACGTAAGGTCCACTTCATGGGACACGACATCATAGAGGATATATTTGCAATGGATCTAGTGAAGATCGAGTAAGTACTTTCTTGGGAGACACCCAAGAGTTTTACTAAGGTGCAGAGCTTCCATGGATTAGCAGGCTACTATCGAGGGTTTGAACATGATTTTCCAGGGTAGTCGTACCTATGACTTCCTTGAAGAAGAAGGGGTAACCAATCATGTTGTTAGAGACATGCCATCAGAGCTTTCAACAGCTGAGGAAGAGCTTGAGTATCTCTCCCATAATGAGGTTGTCGGAGGAGGGAACTGACTACGTGGTTTACTGTGATCCATCAGGGACTGGATTTGTGTCATGAACCAACCTGGGTCAACCCTAAATTGGTCACCTGAGTTAGCTCGTGAGAAGGCCTAAGAGGCATTCCCGATCCTCTCGGTCTAGAACCAAGCAGCAAGGGAATCTACAACGTGATGATGGGAATAGTTTCACATAATATAAATAAACAGAAGCTGCAGAAAAAAATATAAGAATAATTAAGTAGCCCAAAAATAAATTAACTGAACCGAACAACTATGAAAAAACTGAAAAGAAAAACTAACCAGACTTGATAAACACTAAAATCCACATGACCCCATGAGTGACTCTCCAATCCCAAGAATCAACATCATCCATGGAGATCAATATAAAACTAAATCCTACACCTGAGACTACGAAAAAGAATGATTTATATGCATGTGTATTTAAACTCAGTAGGTGTTCCCAAGTAATCCATTCCCCAGTGAATTTACTTTAAACAAAAGAATCATCATTTTCAGGTTTTAACTACAACATTTAAAAGTAAGTCTTTCAAAATGTTACTCAAAAGTGAAGTACAAGTCATTTCCCGTATACATTTCTCAAAACCCAAATCAATATTTTTTTTGAGACATTAGCATTTTCAAAGGGAATGTGTTGCTTATATTTTCAGATTTTTACCAAGATGATTAAACACATTCATTTGAAAACCATTTTTAGAAACCTAATCAAAACTAGTTTACCATTTTCCAAGGGAAAAAATATACAAAAATGAACAAAATAAATCCCACAACAAGGGTAATGTCAGTATACATATAAGCATCATAATCACAACTAAAAGAAGCAAAATCTGAGTAGACATTGGTGAACCTAGGAGAATGAGAATAATCCAGAAGACACAAATTCATGAGACCTCATCCTCATTGACATGTCATTGTCGATGAAATCAAAACACCCAATATGCTTGATCATCCTTTCTTAGGTAGTATGAGGGAAAAATCCCATATTAATACACCCAATATATCCACCTACTATAGGCCACTAGTCAGTACCATAACCTACAAGTGCAACAATCATTCCCAGAATATTCTCTCAACATTCCAGGTTCCCATTTCTCTTGTATTTAGAAAGGGGGTGGGCCTAGCGATGCCATCCGAGCATCCAATCACAATATATATAATAATAAATCACAACAGGCAACACCTTGAGTCACCCCAAGGAATATGTACCTCACCTCTCTACCATTGATCATAGGGAATTCCAAAACAGTGGACCCCTATAATATATAACTCAACCAAATCCAAGGGGCCACATCCGAGGAGAGTTTTATTGAGATATCTTGTTTTAAAAAAGTTCCAACTAGGCCTCACATAATTTTCACATGCCAAAAAATTTCTTAAGAATCACACACACACCACTTTGAAAACCAGAAATACAATTCTAAACCCATTTAAGAAACAAAAACCTGAATTTTAATTCTAAAACATGTTCACAATGGCCAAAGGGTCATTTCATCAGGAAATTAATGTGAAAACACAATCATACCATTTAATGCAACACATTACAAGAAATAACCACTCCAATTGAAGGCAGAAAATTTACTAACAGTTCTATATCAATAATTAATATTAGAACTAGGTGGAAAAAGCAAGAAATAAATGATTCTTAAATTTAAAGGAAAATGCATAAGAGGATAAATATTATTTAGCAGCAAAATTTTATGAATGAATATTATAGTCCTATGAGTGAGAGTATATATCTCAAATTATTGTGCCTATGTAAAATATCATCCTTTAGGACATTCTAATTATGAGGGAATACACTAACGTGTTTCCCAAATAAGTTTGTCATATTATTCTTATCCAAGAGGATGAACTTTAAATTGAGATTATACATGGGGATTTTATATTATCAATTACGCCTTATTAAGTGGATGTTGTGGAACATAAGAAGCTAAAGAATATACTATTGGAGAATCTAGATAAAGGTTTCATATTCCCATGTGATCCATAATGTAGTGAACTATCCCTATTATTTTGGTAGAAGGATGGGTTAATTCACCTCGGTATTTATTTTCTAGAGTTAAAAAATATCATGATAAAAAAACTATCTTGTATCATTGATTGATGGGTTGTTTGATCAGATATGTGAATCCCAATACATCTTTAAGGTGGATCTTCAGTCAAGGTATTATCATGTTAGGGTAAAGAAGGATGATATCCCCATGACATCTTTTCAAACAAGGTATGGGTACTACGAGCTCATACTAATACCATTAAGACTCAAAAATTCCCCAAAAACATTCATGGAAATTAAGAATCGGGACTTTAGAACATACCTTGAGAAATTTATTGAAGTCTTTATAAACGATAACATAATATTCTCCAAAATATAGGAGGGGCACGAGGAGTATCTGAGGACTGTTCTAAATAATTTTATAATGGAGGATCATTATGAAAAGTACCACAAATGTGATTTAGAGTTCATGTAAGTCTCATTATTGATTAATTTTATGATATCAAATGGGGTATCTATAGGGCCAAAAAAGATAGATGAAAAGTGAAGGATTTACATGAACAATCACTGTTAAATAAATACATATTTTCCCTGTATTAGTTCTGTACCATCATTTATTCATGATAAATTTCTAATGATTATAAAACCAACTTACAATGATAACCCATAATTGAGACTATTTTTGGAATAATTAATGTGCAGAGATATTAAACTAGTTGAAAAATAGTATATTCACTATAATTGTACTTATGCCCCCAACAAGTGGGGAAATTATTTTGGTATACAATGATACTTTGAAAAAGAGATTCAGTTGTGTTCTAATATTTAATGAAAAATTTATAGACTATTCCTCAAGGTAATTCAATGTTCATGAATAGAACTACCCAACACAAGATATGAATCTAGATATAGTATTATCCATGTTGAAAATATGGTGGAATTATCACTTGGGGTAAAATATTTGAATATATTTGGATCATAAAACCCTCAAGTATATATTCTTATAGAAATAGATGAATATTCTCCAGAGAGGATGGTTATAGTTGATGAAATTATATGATTGCTAAATCAAATACCATCATGGGAAAGAAAAACAATTAGCAGATTCTCTATATAGAAATGGTCTATAATTTTTTTACTTGATGATAATTGAGAAGGATATGATCTTCTTAGATGTTAAAGGGATTTACATGGGAATCATAATGTAAGGAAAATCATTAATCCATTCATAAATGATTGTTAAACCATCCCTTATAGAGTAGATAAAGGATGATCAAAGACATGATTTAAACATTTAGAATATGGTGGAAGCTATAATAAATGGAAAATCCTCAGATATAAAAATTATTGAGTAATGGGTTATAAGATTTTCATCATTACTGTGTGCACTATCAAATCCATTGTTAAATAATGAGATGTTGGATGATACATATAGCCCGACCTTCACTATCTATCCAAGGACCACAAAGATGTTTTGAGACCTCTATGATAACTGTTGGTGGAACAACATGAAGAAACTGATCTTATAATATCCATCCAAGTGTCTTGTATGTCTTCATGTGATGGTTAAAAGGATAAAATAAAAGGGGATGCTGCAACTATTACCCACACATACATAGAAATTAGAAAAAATAACTATGGAATGTTCATTAGTCCTATAAATACAAAAACATGAATTAATTCTATACAGGCTATAGTGGATCACCTAACAAAGGATACATAGTTCATTTCAATTCAATATGACTTCACACACTCAGTCAAATTGGAAGGATATACATTGGATTAGTGTTAATGTTTCATGGAACACCACTCTAAATTGTATTTGATCAAGATCTAAGATTTGACATCATGTTCAAAATGAATATACAACATTATACAAATACTAAGTTATACATCATCACAACTTATCACCCTGAAACTGATTTCCAGTCTGAGCAGACTATCTAGAGACTTGAGGAAATATTTAGATAATTTTCAATGGACATTAAATGAGGATGGGATCAACATATTCCTCTATTCAGTCTTTTTGAGATCCTAGATCCCATCGAGTGGAGGCCTATAGAGAATCACTACCACCTAAGATATATTGATACTAATATTTACTCTACATACATCTCTTGAACATTTACATACCATAACCCTCACATGTACTGAATCTGGTGGTGCCACCATTGGAGAATAATATTTAATATGAGGAAAAATCGGTGAAAATATTAAATCATAAATAAAACATTCTACGAAGAAAGAGAAGGTATTGTTCAAAGTTTAATGAGAAAACATATATTTTAAGAAATGATGTGGGAGTCATAGAATGTGATGAAATATAATTACCCTCATATTTTTAGTGTATTATTTAATAAAATTTAAGGATAAATTTCCGAACGGCAAATATTGTAATGCACCAAACATTAATAAATAAAATTCCTTCTATGACTGAATTAAATGCTCTATTATTTTTTATGATTATAGAAAAAACATGCACATAATTGGATATATTATATCCTATCAGAAATAATATAATATTATGAATCATAAATGTTGATAAAATAATCATTTAATAGTACTATATGTTTATTATAAATATAGGGTTTTGATAAATCCAATTGATATTGAAAATGGATGTTTTGGCCTCAACTATCAGAATCATACCCTATAAAGCCATATTATTGGATATTACAAGGGGTATAGAGTCACTTTTCATTTCCTTTGAACAATACCAAGGTGATATGCAGCAAATAAAGCATGGGAGAAACTATTTATAAGATAATTTCAATATTATTAAAGATCACGACCCAAACCATATATACAAAACCACCCCATAAAATAATCACCATCAAGAACCAAATCATCAATGAGATTTTGGGTGTAATAAATAGATATGTATCAAGTCCCTAAGGATATGAATATATGAACTTTATTTTCAATGTAATAGTGTTTATATTTACTTCATATTGTTGTTACATTATAAATGAGATTTATTTTGATATGATAAAACACAAATTGTATTTTTCGGTAATAGAAAATTCCAATTAAGACATTTCTTTTGGTGAATTATTTATTTTTTTAATTAATTATAATTATAATTAATTAAAATTATTAAATAATACTTATTATTCATAGTTTATAATATAAATTTATTTATTAAAAATTAACTTTTAAAAGAGTTCAAAAAACTATTATGGTAAAAAAACCCATAATTTCTCAAAAAATGTTGATTATTGTTTTAAAAGTTAAAATTAAAATATTTAGATAATTATTTTTTTGAAAAAAATATTATTTTTTTAATAATTATGTTGAAATTATCAAATAGCTAAATTTTCATAATTTAATGTGAAAATCGAATTTTTGCGTAAAAATTAAATACTGTATAAATGTATATTGTGTATTATGACATCATAAAGACCAACATATGATGTAATAAATGATATAAAAGGTATCCAAAAATAAATATGTATTTCACCTTAAAAATTATGTTATTTTGATTTAACTTCGTAAATTTTAAAATCCTTTATTAATCCTCTAAACCCTATATTATATTTTAGGGTTTTAAAATCAATTCGTTATAAACATGACTCACTTCCTCATCAATAGGGGTAAAATTTTATTTAGTTCACACAATGTAATTTTAAAATAAATAACACCACTTCTATTTTTTAGAAACCATATCAATAAATTTTTGTATGGATTGTGGTTTTTATTCAATATAAAATCCAAAACCTATATTTGGGAAATAATAAAGAACTTCACTCTCTTTTCCTATTCAAAACCACAAAACTCTTATTCATCTTAACTCAAAACCCATTGAGAACAACTTTACTGTTACATACAATCTCTAGATTCATCCCAATTTTTCATTAAACACAGAATAATCTTGTATAAATCTTTTTAAATTACCCCCAAGGTAATAAGTAATCTTTTTATCTTGTTGTTTTGAGAACGTTGTTTTTGTAATTCATATTATTCTTCAATTTCTATTGATGGGATATTATATTATATATGGTTATGAAAACCCTTATTTTTTAAATTTTTTGAATAACCCATATAATTATAATCAATCCCTCTCATGATTCATTATGTACCCTCTTTTTCTGCCAAAATTATGATGTGATTTTTCTATGCCACGTTTTTTTTCAAACACACTTCTATTATTATGCCTATTAATTCACAATTTTTTATATTGGATTATTCTATTAAAAATTCTTGATACTATAATTTATTCTCCCATGTAATGAGAGTTCTCTTTTTCTCTGATTGAAACATTTTATAAATCTTCACATACTGTTGTTCCGTTGCCGAAATGTCAATGTGATTTTAAATAATGAACTTTTATAAGGTGTAAACCCATGCCCATTTTTTCTCTATGGTATTCACCATGTTTAACCAATAAATAATTTGTTGGGTTAATCCATGTATATAACCAAAATACCAAATCATGGGATTAAATGCAATGATGTATGTTCATATGTTATATGATCTATGTGGGGGAATTATCCATATACATGATAAAATTGTGATTGGTTTCCCATATAGTTATCCGATGCATTGGGTAATTTTTTAGTCTCATGAGATTCATTGTGTGGTTCACTGGAGTATATAATAAGAATATAATTTTATGATTTCTTGGTAGTTAACCTTGACTTATGCTTATTATGTCATGATTAAAATTGTTTCCCTATTTTAAAGTTTCCTTTAGGTTATCTTGTTATATCATACCTCATTGTTTATATTTATTATTATCACCACATTAAAGCCCCTTATAAATTCCAAATTTCAAACAAGTAATACATTCTTTATGTAATTTTTTGTAAATTCCCTTAGAGGTATTTATAACTCAGTCCTTTCCGACATATGACCCCTAGTTATTCAATGAATTTTTAAGAATAATGGAATATTTGGATCATGTATAAGAAATTATCAATAATGGTGATGTAAACCAAGTTTTTAGTTGTCATGTAATGCAACTAAATACCAAATTAATTTATACAATTTGATCTTATGGGTTGTATCATGTCTATTTTTGTATAAATGTTTTTGACTTAATCTGCAACAATGATTAATTTTGTCATGTTGATAAAATTTCCATGGGACTATTTTGAGTCCAATTTATTTTTTAAGAAAGGATTTATATATATTTTATTTTTTTATGGGATATACTTCATGAATTTAGACCATGTAATTGTTTATAATTTAATTTTTTCATTTTGTAGATTTTATTTTATTTACTATTATATTTATTATCCCTATGATGTTATGGTTATAATGGTAATAATTTTGGTATTGTTATTTATAACATAAAATTAAAAAATGCGTTGGTTCTTGAGAATATTGGTTTACCTGGGATCCTTGGGTAATAATGTGGATATCGATGGTGAGTTTTACTATAAGGCATAATCCCTAAACAATACGTAATCTTGAGTTAATTAAAGAATTCACATTTAGGACCTTCTCAGGTTTATATTTTTAGAGAATTATGTCATAACATATACATAAAAACTTTAATATTACATGAAGACACTTCTACTTAGTATCCATTTTTCCATAAAATAAAAACACTTTAAAAAAGGAACATGTATATTTCCATGTTTTAGACAACATAACTTTACCTTGATCCCATCCTTGACCATATTCATCTTTAAGTCCTATGGAAAACATTTCAAAAACATGTGATGAGAATAAAAAGATTAGAATGGGATATAAAATATGGAAGCAAAACATTAGTCCATGAATACATACCAATCAATGATAACATACATTTAAATCATAAAACATATTCTCTTTAACATACCTCAAAAAATCATAAAATTTATGAATAACACATAGAAATCATAAATCATATAGGTAACTTGTGGAATCCATAACATAAATACATTGATCATTTCACAGCTATGTAGGGTGTTACGTTTGGAATACCAATTATAGTATATTCCTTAAATCTCTTAGGACAAAAATTAACATTTACCTCTATTGTGTTTCCCAATGCATTGGAGATCTATCTCGGGCTCACCTACCCTAGGTTTATCATGAAACCATCAATATATGTAAAACATTCCCAAGAACAATAACATATTCATAACACATAAAATCAGAATAAAAGAAATATTACATTTTCACATTGCATTCACAATATATCTATTGAAGATATTGACATAATCAATTCATTTCAAACATTTAGAAAAACGTGTTTTGAATCAAAGTGTCCCATACCACTCTAAAACATTTTGAAGGAATTTACCCCTTAAAACACTCATGTAAATATAAATAAATCCTTAAAATAATTTCTAAAACATGGAAATTAATGAAAGATATTTATAATATTAAATATTTAAAACATTTAAAATGGTGTTTTAGTTAATTAATCGTTTTCCACTTGAGAAACACTTAAATAATAAAAAATTAAAGAATAACATCAAAGAAAACTATAAATATCATGAGAATATAGAAATTAATGATATAAAATGTCAAAATTGACATATATACATCTTATAGGATAATAAAGGTGCATAATATCAATATATTCATCAATGAATGGAGATTAAGACATAGTTCATTTTAAAGATTGTACCATTAGATCAAGGGTAAATAAATGACATAATTATGTGTGAAAAATATAAATACAACAAATATAAGTGGATATTAATTGTAAAACTATCATATGTTATTCACACATATTCATAGCACTACATAATCAAGAAGTAGAATTTTAACCCAAAGAATTGAAATTGTCTTAAGAAGTTACCTTACAATAATTCGGCAGCCTAACGACGTCTGTAACACCCCAAGCTTCTACGGTACGTTTCCCTTCGAATAATGCGATAGCGTGTGTTGTACGCAACCTCGAGTTCTAACACACACCACAACTAATTAAACTAGACGTTGTAAATAGTAATACCTACTTTTTGAAATCATATATATTTTATATTTCAAAATGGACTTCATTTTTGGATTCGGAATATCGAAATTATCCTAGGGTGAAATTTTGGTACTTTTCGGATAACTTTTATATTTTGATGAATAGTGAAAATTACTAAATTTTAATTAAAAACAACTTTTTTAATCAAAATAATTAATAGTGATAAATTATGAATTTGAGTGGTTTTAAAGTATATTTATAATATATTTTTACCATTTAATATAATGTTGGTCATTGGACATAATTTTACAATTAAACCGAACGTAAACAAGTGTCAATCTTTTGATAGTTATTATCTCTTAAAAACACGCTTTTTGTTTTGACAGCGGGAATTAATTTTAAATTAATTTCTGCCACTTCTGTGTTTTGAATTTAGGAAAATGGATTCCATATTTGGAATCAGGATGTTCAAATTGTGTAAATAGGTAACTTTTATTTTTAGACATTTTGAATAATTACTGCGGTAAATATTTTATTTACCATGGTTAAAGGGTAAATCCGGTAAATAAGGGTTAAAAAATAATATTATAATAATACAAAATTACCCTAAAACGTGTCCTAACCTTATTGGTGGATACATACCCGACCATGAGCATCCTTGGGTCAATTTGGGGACCCCTTGGAGCCACTTGTATGTGGTAGGGACACATTATATTAATAAAGTTAAAATAAAAATAAAAATGGCATAAGCTTACATCTTTTAGAAGAACAATTTTTACATAGGGTTATACATGTTGGATTTTCGATTATAAATATTAATTAGAAAGCTAAAAAGATTTACTACATAATGATATTTTATTTATTATTTTTAGACATTAAATAATTTATTTTATTTATGACACAATGATGATGCAGTAATTACTATAATAGTGAAAAATTAAAATAATTGATATTATAAATACCCAAATAAATATAATATGAAACTTTTAATGAATTAAACTAATTTTCTAGGATAATATGATATATTAGGATTGATTTAATTTACTTTGTTAGAATTAATCAATCTGTTATGAGTTTCACAAAAATCAATTATTGAATAGTGTCAAAATTGACATAAAAGAGTTCTTAAAACAAATATTATATTATTAATTGATATTAAATTCCTAAAAATCTAAGGTTCGGCCAAGAGACTTATATTATGATAGGTTAACCATTAATGGAACACTTGGGGGTCTCTTGGATGTATATAGTAAGTTTATTAACCATATTATATAAAACTACAAAGAGACATTGTAAAAGTGAAACTAATTAACTTAGAGTTAATACTTAAAGATAAGGTTAATATAAGTACCCAAACCTGTCTAAATTCTATTGGATGAGTTGTTTTCGACCTATCCCCACCTCATCCTTTGAATAGTCAACTTTGGAGCCTTTGTAAACCGAATATGAATTTATTATAAATTAATATTTCTAACTTTTCCAAAGGTGCCCCTCACCCCTCTTATAAAAGGGCACTCCTCCTTCTCATTTCTTCACACCTTCAAAGCCTTTTGGTTCGGCCAAACTCTGCCCAAACACTCTCCCAACATCCCTCACTACAACCTAGAGGCCTTAGTTTGATCAGAAATCCAACCTAAGGAGCCCTTTTGATCAAATCAAAAGGAAGAACCCGAAGAAGAGGTAATGATTTCACCACCCTTTTCTAAGTTCATTTCTTCTTCCACTTATTCTTCCTTTGTTCTTACCATTCTGAAATAATAACTCCAGTATCTCACATATACTGTGATGTTATTATAAATATGGTACAATCATATTCAGTATTCTATCCACCCTTTGAATAACATGTCACCATACGTGCGTACGTACGGCTTACCGTCTCCACGTCGTGGTGTAATTGTTATTCAATATAATATTATTTGGATGGGTATAATAATGATGTGTAACTCATGTAAATAATAAATATAACATGTTAATGATTCTGTATATATGATATACCATCCATTTATATATTATTTTAATATCAAAAGAATGATATTGTCGCTCGTGCGTACGTACGGACTACCGTCTCCACGAACGCGATGAGATTCATTCTCCATCGTATCCATTCAAGTATAATTATCATTTGATGATTTAAAAATGATGTTTAAGGACTGTATATCATTCTGGATATGAATAAGATACAACAACCATGGCTTATTTAACAAAACATATAAAATAAAATGAGTAAGTTAACTCCCGAAACGACGATAATTCTAAGATATTATTAACAAATCAATGTTAAAAGATCATATATGATATCATATTAATATATATGATTCTTGTATAATTTAATAACAACTATTTCACCATTATACAGGAGGTTAACCTACCCCAACCAAGGAAAAGTACAAGGTAAGGGTTATTTCACAATCTCTTCATTATCCGAGGTTGTTTTTACGTAATAATCTACTGGGATATCTTTATCATCCACATCCATGTTTCTTAAAAATGTATTTCAAAACATTTTTACTATTTACAAGAATATGGGTTAAAGTCATTTATACCCTTGTTTGAATTTTTATAAGAGGTTTATAAAGGAATCTTTCCGTCGTTTTCAAAACAAGGTCCTTTTTAACCTTTTCGACAGAATTGAGGTAAGAATGTTTTTTTTAACTTATATGGCGGGTGCGGTTATTTTACGCCGTTATAAAATCTTCAAAGCTTTCCTTACAAGCTTAGAAGAATATTTTCAAAGAAAATGTTTTATTTTATATGGATCTTAAATGATTTCAAAATAAAAGGAGATATTTCTTTAAAAAGAATTTTGATTTCATCTATGTCAACATCCTTTGATGGATTTTAAGATTATTTGAAGTTGATTTATTATGATACAAAACTTCTATATTGTATTGAAGGTTTTGTAATATGTTTGACTGTGGATGTGCTATTTTTATACCATTCATAGTTTATTGTGAAAGTACTGACATTTCGTATGCTAGTTTTAATACGAATGTTTATGTTATGTTTAAACCTTTTCATATGGGAATGCATTGGACTTAATAAGTGACGGGTGGAGCCCGCTATAGCTCCTCGATGCATCGGTAGGTCTCATGAGACAAACTAGTGTCTTGGCACAAGGCCTTGACAAAATCTTATTTGTAGTCTTGGCACAAGGCCTTGGCTATGTGGTTATGATAGTCTGGCATTATGCATTCCAACATTATGAAAGTGGTTATTGATTTTTGCATGTGATTATTCGATTAGTAGAATATCCATGTGAATAAGTAAATGGCATTATTTCATTTTACTTTTGCCATACCATGTTGAAAGTTCATGTTTGAAAGGCTTTTGTTTTAGTAATGCATTGCCTTAAATGTTTATTCTTATTTATGAAAGTTTCCGCTATATTGTTATCCTTACTGGGCATTTGAGCTCACCCCTTTTCTATGTTTTATTTTTCCCAGGATGTGAAGATGTAAGTTATGAATGACCTGCAGGGATAGTATGAGGGGATAGTAGTGTGGATTATGGAGACATTATGTTGTTGTAGTAGTTTTTCATTTTATGATGTAATGTAAAACTTATGAATATATCTAGTGTTTCCAAGGCTACTAACCCAATCGGTCTTTCGAGATTTGATCTTTCTTGTGATCATGCCAATGTTATGTAATAATGCACCGACTCTGGGTAACTGGGGTCGGGGCGTTACAGTTGGTATCAGAGGAAGTTTAGTACAAACCTTGGAAGCTAGATTTAGATAAACTCTGATTAGAGCACGTAGACCTAAGATGAACTTTGAGGATTAGTATAGAAGAACTTCCTAGAATTTTGGTATTGTAGAGATTTTGTGAGTTTTCCGAGCAATACATCCCTGTCTGGATACGAGCAGGTAGAGGCGGCTCTGGCACAGATGTACCTAGGGGTAAAACCCGAAAACACCGCTTTGAGCTAGACTCGAACGGGAACTGGTGCACGACAACGGGCCTTGCTGCACTCTTGGTTACGACACTCCCGGGGGATATGCTTAGGATAACTCTCATTATCTTTACAAATAATTATGAAGGGTTTATGAGTATATACTTCCTCAAAGAAAAACATTTTTATGATTATGGATTATATCCATAAATAGTTCAATTTATGTTAAGTGTTTTATAAGTATGGGATTATGTATTTTGATTCATAAACTGATCTAGTTTATGCCATTGTTTAGAAATGGCGCCTAGTGGAAGAAATGGAAACCGTATCAATGCGCGCACTCCATGTAGGGATTGCCCTCCTGCTCAAGATAATTATAGTGGGGCTGGTGATGCAACTGGTGCCGATCAGCTAATCACCATACTGGGACAACTTACTCAGGTTATGAATAATAACCTTACCCGTATGGAGCACCCTGATCCGCAGCGTGGAGGATCAATGTTAGATCGATTCATGAGACAACAACCACCAACGTTCAATGGGAGTACAAATCCCTTAGTAGATGAGCAATGGATATTTTCCCTAGAGAAAATATTTCAGGCTTTGGGGAGTAGTGAAAGGGAAAAAGTTACCATGGCAGTTTACTGCCTCACTGGAGATGCTGATCAATGGTGGTCATTGATTCAAAACATGAAGGAAGATGATGAAGTATCAAACATGGAATAGAGGGAGTTCAAAGATCTGTTTTTAGAAAAATACTTTCCTCGCGACCATCGAGCAGATATGGAAAGGCAATTTCTGAGTCTGAGACAAAAGGAGGATGATAATGTCACAAAGTATGAGGCTAACTTTACAAGGTTAGCGAGGTACGCTGGTGATTATATTAGCAACCCAAGAAGTAAGATTGATCGTTTCTTTGATGGGTTAAAACCATTTCTCCGTCGAGCATTAGTCTCACAATCCTTTTCATCGTACGAAGACATTGTCTCATGTGCTATCAAGACCGAAAAGGAATTCTCTAAGTCTTATGACTTTAAAGCAAAGCAAGAGAAGAAGAGACCTGCTGATCAATCTGGGAATGGAAATAAGGGGAAGAAGGGAAAGGTTGAATATCCATCTTGTGGTAAGTGCGGGAAGAAACACCCCGGTGCTTGCCTGAAGGGAATGGGAGTCTGTTACAAGTGTGGTGAAAAAGGCCACCAAGCTCATGATTGCAAGGGGAAGAAGGAAGCTACCAACGTTCAGTGCTACAATTGCAGGGAGATGGGGCATTATGCAAATGCATGTCCTAAGCGTCAGGAGAACTTACCTCAGAAAAGGCCAAGGGATCAAGGCCAGGCTTATGCTATCACTACTGCTGAGGTAGAAACTCCGAAAGACGTGGTGGCAGGTAATTTAATGGTTTCCTCAAGTTTAGCAAATGCATTATTTGATTCTGGATCATCGCATTGTTTCATATCTTCCCAGTTTGCTAAGAAAATTAGATATTTCCAATTTGATTTAATAAGGGAGTTGTCAGTTAAAACTCCTAAGGGAAGTATCGTTGCAACAAAGTTTTTTGAATCAGTCCCCATTAGAGCACATAAATTTTCTTTATCTGCTGATTTCATCGTCATACCTATGATTGAGTTTGATATAATCCTCGGTATGGACTGGCTTTCGGACTATGATGCGAAGATTTATTGTAAGAAGAAAGAGGTTACGATTCATGATGATAATGATAGGGAGCACCTTATTTTTAGAGCAGAATCGTCACCACCTAATTCTTATTTAGACCCACCCCCAGTAGCTCAACTTAATTCAATTATTGGGGAGGAAGAGAATGAAGTAACTATCGGTGAGGAAAGGAATGTTCAAATAGAGGATGTACCTGTTGTGAAAGAATTTGTAGATGTATTTCCGGAAGATTTACCTGGACATCCTCCAGAACGAGAAGTTGAGTTTTCTATTGATTTGATTCCTGGATCAAGGCCTATATCGAAGACCCCTTATAGAATGGCCACTGTAGAGCTAGTCGAACTAAAGAAACAACTAGAGGAATTGAGTAATAAGGGATTTATTCGCCCTAGTGTTTCTCCATGGGGAGCCCCTGTTCTTTTTGTTAAAAAGAAAGATGGATCTATGAGGTTATGTATCGATTACAGGGAGATCAATGCTATAACGATAAAGAACAAGTATCCCCTACCTCGTATTGATGATTTATTTGACCAACTGCATGGAGCTCAATACTTTTCAAAGATTGACCTTCGATATGGATACCATCAGTTGTGTGTAAAGAAGGAAGACATTCCGAAAACAGCATTTCGAACCAGGTACGGGCATTACGAGTTTACTGTAATGCCGTTTGGATTGACTAATGCACCCTCTGTATTCATGGATCTGATGAATAGAGTTTTCAAGGAGTATCTCGATGAATTTGTGGTGGTATTTATTGATGATATCTTGGTATACTCCAAAACCTACAAAGATCATGAAAATCACTTGCGCATTATCTTGAAGACTCTGAGGAGGCATGAATTATATGGAAAGTTTAGCAAGTGTGAATTCTGGCTTCAGGAGATTTCTTTTCTTGGCCATATTGTCTCTAAAGATGGAATCTCTGTTGATCCTTCTAAGACCAAGGCAATCCAAGAATGGCCAGCACCTACGAGTATAACTGAGGTACGTAGTTTTATTGGTTTGGCAGGTTATTATCGACGTTTCGTCCAGAATTTTGCCCGATTGGCAAACCCATTAACGAAGCTCACACGTAAAGGGGTTAAATTTGTTTGGACAAAAGAGTGTGAAGAATGTTTCGAAGAACTGAAGAGAAGATTAGTCAATGCTCCTATATTGACTCTACCATCGGGGATTGATGGGTTCGTTATTTATAGTGATGCATCAAAGAAAGGACTTGGTTGTGTCCTTATGCAGAATGATAGAGTTATTGCCTATGCATCACGACAGTTGAAAATTCATGAACAAAACTATCCTACTCATGATCTTGAGTTAGCAGCTGTGATCTTTGCTTTGAAGATATGGAGGCACTACCTCTATGGTGAAAAATGTGAGATTTATACTGATCACAAGAGTTTGAAGTATATTTTCTCACAAAAAGAACTCAACATGAGGCAAAGGAGATGGCTTGAATTACTCAAGGATTATGATTGCACGATACACTACCACCCGGGGAAAGCAAACAAAGTAGCAGATGCTTTGAGCAGAAAAGAACATGGAGTTCTGAACATGATGAGAATTGAAAGGGACCCAATTTTCATGGATCTAGAGAAGATGGACATGGGAATAACCAGGGAAGGTGAAACATCAATGCTTTTTCAAATGGTTGCCAAACCATCTTTACTAGAAAGGATTAAGAGTTCCCAGACCAATGATGAAGAATTCCAAAAGAAGATTAAAGCTGTGAATGATGGGAGATTGAGAGACTTTGTGTATGAAGATGGAATTTTGAAATTCGGGAAGAGACTTTGTGTTCCCGATTTACCTGATCTGAAAAGGGAATTGCTGGATGACGCTCATAGTTCCAATTTCTCTATACACCCTGGGAGCACCAAAATGTATAGAGATTTGAAGGAACATTTTTGGTGGGACAACATGAAGAGGGAGATTGCTGATTTTGTATCAAGATGTATGGTTTGTCAACAAGTCAAAGCTGGAAGGCAACAGCCTGGAGGAGTCATGCAACCTCTTCCCATACCGGAGTGGAAATGGGACAATATTACGATGGACTTTGTCATGGGGCTACCAAAGACTCCTAGAAGGAACGATGCAATATGGGTTATTGTTGATCGTCTTACCAAGTCAGCACATTTTCTTGCTATAAGAGAAGATCTACCCCTGGAACGTCTAGCAAGACTATACATTAATGAAGTTGTGAGACTTCATGGTGTACCCCTATCGATTGTTTCTGATCGTGATCCCCGTTTTACTTCAAGATTCTGGAAAAGTCTTCAGAAATCCCTGGATACTGAACTTCATTTGAGCACTGCTTACCACCCTCAGACAGACGGACAATCAGAACGGACTATTCAAACCTTAGAAGACATGTTGAGATCTTGCTCACTTGATTTTCAGGGTATGTGGGATCAATATTTACCTCTGGTAGAATTTTCCTATAACAATAGCTTCCATTCGAGTATACAAATGGCACCATATGAAGCGTTATACGGAAAGAGATGTCGTACACCAACCTGTTGGGATGACGTTGGTGAAAGAAAACTTGTAGGCCCAGAACTGGTGGAGGAAACGGTGGAAAAGGTGAAGGTAATCCAAAATCACATCAAAGCAGCTCAAAGTAGGCAGAAGAGCTATGCCGATAATCGAAGGAAGGATTTGGAATTTCAAGTCGGTGATCATGTTTTCCTGAAGGTATCTCCTTGGAAGGGAGTCATACGTTTTGGTAAGAAAGGTAAATTGAGTCCCAGGTACATCGGACCTTTCGAAATTCTAGAACGAATTGGGGCTGTAGCTTACCGATTGGCAATGCCGCCAAGTCTCTCCAAAGTTCACGATGTGTTCCACGTATCTCTGTTGAGGAAATACATGCCTGACCCAACGCATGTACTCACCTATGAGGAATTAGAACTGGAACCCGATCTGTCTTATTACGAAGAGCCCGTCAGGATTCTTGATATAAGAGAACAAGTACTGAGAAACCGGACGACGCGTCTGGTAAAAGTTTTGTGGAGAAATCATAAGATGGAAGAGGCAATGTGGGAACCCGAGGAACTTATGATGAAGAACCACCCGAGTCTTTTTATGCAGTAATACCCTAGAAATTGCGAGGATGCAATTATTTGAAGGAGGGGAGAATGTAACACCCCAAGCTTCTACGGTACGTTTCCCTTCGAATAATGCGATAGCGTGTGTTGTACGCAACCTCGAGTTCTAACACACACCACAACTAATTAAACTAGCCGTTGTAAATAGTAATACCTACTTTTTGAAATCATATATATTTTATATTTCAAAATGGACTTCATTTTTGGATTCGGAATATCGAAATTATCCTAGGGTGAAATTTTGGTACTTTTCGGATAACTTTTATATTTTGATGAATAGTGAAAATTACTAAATTTTAATTAAAAACAACTTTTTTAATAAAAATAATTAATAGTGATAAATTATGAATTTGAGTGGTTTTAAAGTATATTTAGAATATATTTTTACCATTTAATATAATGTTGGTCATTGGACATAATTTTACAATTAAACCGAACATAAACAAGTGTCAATCTTTTGATAGTTATTATCTCTTAAAAACACGCTTTTTGTTTTGACAGCGGGAATTAATTTTAAATTAATTTCTGCCACTTCTGTGTTTTGAATTTAGGAAAATGGATTCCATATTTGGAATCAGGATGTTCAAATTGTGTAAATAGGTAACTTTTATTTTTAGACATTTTGAATAATTACTGCGGTAAATATTTTATTTACCATGGTTAAAGGGTAAATCCGGTAAATAAGGGTTAAAAAATAATATTATAATAATACAAAATTACCCTAAAACGTGTCCTAACCTTATTGGTGGACACATACCCGACCATGAGCATCCTTGGGTCAATTTGGGGACCCCTTGGAGCCACTTGTATGTGGTAGGGACACATTATATTAATAAAGTTAAAATAAAAATAAAAATGGCATAAGCTTACATCTTTTAGAAGAACAATTTTTACATAGGGTTATACATGTTGAATTTTCGATTATAAATATTCATTAGAAAGCTAAAAAGATTTACTACATAATGATATTTTATTTATAATTTTTAGACATTAAATAATTTATTTTATTTATGACACAATGATGATGCAGTAATTACTATAATAGTGAAAAATTAAAATAATTGATATTATAAATACCCAAATAAATATAATATGAAACTTTTAATGAATTAAACTAATTTTCTAGGATAATATGATATATTAGGATTGATTTAATTGACTTTGTTAGAATTAATCAATCTGTTATGAGTTTCACAAAAATCAACTATTGAATAGTGTCAAAATTGACATAAAAGAGTTCTTAAAACAAATATTATATTATTAATTGATATTAAATTCCTAAAAATCTAAGGTTCGGCCAAGAGACTTATATTATGATAGGTTAATCATTAATGGACCACTTGGGGGTCTCTTGGATGTATATAGTAAGTTTATTAACCATATTATATAAAAATACAAAGAGACATTGTAAAAGTGAAACTAATTAACTTAGAGTTAATACTTAAAGATAAGGTTAATATAAGTACCCAAACCTGTCTAAATTCTATTGGATGAGTTGTTTTCGACCTAGCCCCACCTCATCCTTTGAATAGTCAACTTTGGAGCCTTTGTAAACCGAATATGAATTTATTATAAATTAATATTTCTAACTTTTCCAAAGGTGCCCCTCACCCCTCTTATAAAAGGGCACTCCTCCTTCTCATTTCTTCACACCTTCAAAGCCTTTTGGTTCGGCCAAACTCTGCCCAAATACTCTCCCAACATCCCTCACTACAACCTAGAGGCCTTAGTTTGATCAGAAAGCCAACCTAAGGAGCCCTTTTGATCAAATCAAAAGGAAGAACCCGAAGAAGAGGTAATGATTTCACCACCCTTTTCTAAGTTCATTTCTTCTTCCACTTCTTCTTCCTTTGTTCTTACCATTCTGAAATAATAACTCCAGTATATCACATATACTGTGATGTTATTATAAATATGGTACAATCATATTCAGTATTCTATCCACCCTTTGAATAACATGTCACCATACGTGCGTACGTACGGCTTACCGTCTCCACGTCGTGGTGTAATTGTTATTCAATATAATATTATTTGGATGGGTATAATAATGATGTGTAACTCATGTAAATAATAAATATAACATGTTAATGATTCTGTATATATGATATACCATCCATTTATATATTATTTTAATATCAAAAGAATGATATTGTCGCTCGTGCGTACGTACGGACTACCGTCTCCACGAACGCGATGGGATTCATTCTCCATCGTATCCATTCAAGTATAATTATCATTTGATGATTTAAAAATGATGTTTAAGGACTGTATATCATTCTGGATATGAATAAGATACAACAACCATGGCTTATTTAACAAAACATATAAAAGAAAATGAGTAAGTTAACTCCCGAAACGACGATAATTCTAAGATATTATTAACAAATCAATGTTAAAAGATCATATATGATATCATATTAATATATATGATTCTTGTATAATTTAATAACAACTATTTCACCATTATACAGGAGGTTAACCTACCCCAACCAAGGAAAAGTACAAGGTAAGGGTTATTTCACAATCTCTTCATTATCCGAGGTTGTTTTTACGTAATAATCTACTGGGATATCTTTATCATCCACATCCATGTTTCTTAAAAATGTATTTCAAAACATTTTTACTATTTATAAGAATATGGTTTAAAGTCATTTATACCCTTGTTTGACTTTTTATAAGAGGTTTATAAAGGAATCTTTCCGTCGTTTTCAAAACAAGGTCCTTTTTAACCTTTTCGACAGAATTGAGGTAAGAATGTTTTTTTAACTTATATGGCGGGTGCGGTTATTTTACGCCGTTATAAAATCTTCAAAGCTTTCCTTACAAGCTTAGAAGAATATTTTCAAAGAAAATGTTTTATTTTATATGGATCTTAAATGATTTCAAAATAAAAGGAGATATTTCTTTAAAAAGAATTTTGATTTCATCTATGTCAACATCCTTTGATGGATTTTAAGATTATTTGAAGTTGATTTATTATGATACAAAACTTCTATATTGTATTGAAGGTTTTGTGATATGTTTGACTGTGGATGTGCTATTTTTATACCATTCATAGTTTATTGTGAAAGTACTGACATTTCGTATGCTAGTTTTAATACGAATGTTTATGTTATGTTTAAACCTTTTCATATGGGAATGCATTGGACTTAATAAGTGACGGGTGGAGCCCGCTATAGCTCCTCGATGCATCGGTAGGTCTCATGAGACAAACTAGTGTCTTGGCACAAGGCCTTGACAAAATCTTATTTGTAGTCTTGGCACAAGGCCTTGGCTATGTGGTTATGATAGTCTGGCATTATGCATTCCAACATTATGAAAGTGGTTATTGATTTTTGCATGTGATTATTCGATTAGTAGAATATCCATGTGAATAAGTAAATGGCATTATTTCATTTTACTTTTGCCATACCATGTTGAAAGTTCATGTTTGAAAGGATTTTGTTTTAGTAATGCATTGCCTTAAATGTTTATTCTTATTTTTGAAAGTTTCCGCTATATTGTTATCCTTACTGGGCATTTGAGCTCACCCCTTTTCTATGTTTTATTTTTCCCAGGATGTGAAGATGTAAGTTATGAATGACCTGCAGGGATAGTATGAGGGGATAGTAGTGTGGATTATGGAGACATTATGTTGTTGTAGTAGTTTTTCATTTTATGATGTAATGTAAAACTTATGAATATATCTAGTGTTTCCAAGGCTACTAAACCAATCGGTCTTTCGAGATTTGATCTTTCTTGTGATCATTCCAATGTTATGTAATAATGCACCGACTCTGGGTAACTGGGGTCGGGGCGTTACAACGTCACTTAAAAATTCAGGAAATGAGTTGATGAGAGAAAAAATGGTATCTCATAACATTTAAATAAAATTTATAACAATAACGATATATAAAAACATATCCCAAAATTTGAAAATTGAAGTTTTTTACAAAACATAATAAAAGTCTTTGACTAAAAGAGAAGGGTGAAAGATTCCCTTATACTGATCATTTTTTAAATAAAATAGAACGATTATGTGTATTCAATAAAATTACAAAACAATAATGTATAAATAAGTCATAGGATATAAAAATTCATGTTTCATATAATTTAATAACTATATAAACAAGAAAGAGAAGATCAACCCAATGAATGGAAATTGGGTTAAGAAGTTCCCTTACCTCATGTCTGAAGTGATTTGTTTGTTCTTTTATTTCCTTAATAATAAACATAAGTTATTTTATACTTTATTAAGTAATTTTATCAAGTTTATTATTCCTTTTATATCACTTATTATCACGCTATAAAAATTCCATAATTATTTATGTTAATATCAGTCATTATTTCGATATTGGGATAAATGCCCACTGGGCCTACGTGCTTTATAATGGGTCTCCCTCTACCCAGTTAAAGAGGACTCTGCATTGCTTTAATAATACAAATGAGGCTTCAACCCCATCCTTAAAAAAAATTGTTATAAATACAAATTGTCGATGTTGAAAACAGTAAATTATCTCTAAAATTATATTCATAATTTAAATATCATATATATCATATAAATTTAGTATATATGTATTTATAATAGTCTATTTCATTTGGACATAAGAAATTAAATTCACCATTCATGTAGATGGTAATCCATACATATGCATGAATACTACTTTCATTTTTTCATATTTAAATGAATTTAAAATAAATGAAAAATAGTTATATTATAACTAAATTATAATATATATTTTATATATGTTAAATAAGTTCATTAATTCTATCCTTTATACATTCCATGTATAGCGTGAAGGAGTCATATCACTTTGAGGGGGCGGTAGTCTGCACTTCCTCAAATGAAATTACATATATATACAACAGAAGAGCATAATGGTTTGTTATAAATGAGAATTAAAGATGCATAGAGAAAGAAAATATCATATATATCATATATAATTTCAGTTCCATCATAATGGCCACCATGGGAGGCGGTAGGAGATAATTGAACTATCATTATTTCGTGAGGCAGTAGTTCGTCATCCACAGAAAAAGTATGTTGGTATCAATTAGATAGAGATGTGTGGAAGTGTAGCTAGAAAAATTCTAATAAAACATCCTCATATATTGAGGATACTGTTGTTGTTGTGTAAACAAATAATAATAAGAACATAGGGAGTATAGAAGGAAAATAAAAGAAAAAAACATGAGAGAGGATTTTACCTTTAAATCATGTAACTCCCTTTGGTTTGAACCCAATGGATTTTGGGAATTGCCTTCTTACTAGGGAAAGGATTCTAGGAGTAATTGTGGGATTTTTTTAAATTATTTAATCTTTTTTTGGATGAGACAAGATGTTTGATAGTTTTGAGTAATGGATTAGAGGTGATGGCCTTTTATAGAGGGGGAGAAGGGGTTCTTTAGAAAATATTGAAAATATTATTTTATTATAAACTGAATTTCGATTTAAATAGGCCCCCAACACATTTAATTCTAAGAAAAGATAAATATTGTTCTATATCTTTTCATCCAATGGGTTTAAGTCATTTTGGGCATTCAACTAACCTTATCTTTTATCATTAACCCTTAGTTATCTAACTTTTACCATGTCCTCTTGTATATTAATACAATATGGTTAATATATTTTCTATAAAATTAAAAGAGATCCAACATAGATCCTTAATGATATTTGGAACATCATATAGGTGATTTGGATGAAACTTATATTTTTATGATTATTTTATCATTTAATAAAATATTAATGTTTTTAAAAACTCATTTTTGTAAATTTATAAAGTATTCATATCAAGACTTTTAAAAAATATATAAAATGATGATTCTTTAGAAAAAAACATCATTAATTAAAAGATAAAAATTCATTATTATCCCTAAAATTCGTGGATCACATAAAAATTTTCAAAATAAATTTATTTTAATATTTATAATATCATTTATTTAAAACATTCATTAAAAGGTAACCACTACCTCATCATTGTGTCAAAATTAAATTAGTTTATTTGATGTATAAAAATTATAAATAATATAACATGATGTAGTAAATCAGCTTATCTTTCAAATGACTATTTATTGTCGAGAATAACACTTTTATTACCCCATATAAAAAAAAATTTACTAAAAGATACATGATAATGTTTCATTTTCCTTACCATTAAATTAATCATTATAGTGTCTTTTTCACTTACACGTCACTTCATGGGGTCCCAAAATTTACCCAAGGATGCCCATGCTCAGACATATTTTATCCAATAGGGTTGATACACATGTGAAGATAATTTTATAATTTTATAATATTATTTTCTTACTCTTATTTTAAAGATTTACACTTTGACCATGGAAAATAATATATTTACCGAAGTTACTGTTCATAATGTCTAAAAATAAAAGGTATATATTTAAAAAATTTGGGCCTCTTTATTCCAAATATGTAATCCATTATTCCAAATTGAAAACATAAAATTTTCAGAAATTAATTTAAAATTAATTCTTGTTTTCAAACCCAAATAGTATATTTTTTGAAGTAAAAACTTCCAAAATATTTACATGTGTTTATGTCCAATTTCAAATTAAAATTAATTCCAACACTAAAATTGGATTAAATAATAATAATTTAATCCAATTACATTTTAAAACCTATTAAAAGTTCAATATATATATATATATAAATAAATTAGATTAAAAGGTAGTTTTGAATTAAAGGGCAGTATTTTTCACTATTCATCAAGAAATGAACTTTATCAAAAAAATACCATAATTTTACCCAAAGTAAATTTTGATATCCTGCTTCAAAATAATATGTTCTTCTTCAAATAGAACATAAATAAGTGAAAAAAACTATATTTAAAATGGGTTTTTCCTCAAAAGTTTGTAAATATACCTTTTAAATAATATTAGAGTATTTCATGCTTAAAATCTGATTCTTTATTATTTTAAGCCACTGAAATTTATTGAATATATGTAAAAAAAATTAGCAAACATGTGTAATAATATTTTTGTTAGTTTGGTTAATTATCTCCAATAAAATGGCTTAGAATAAACAACTGTTGAAATAATAATAATATTATATTATTATTTGGTTTAACTCAAAGTTTTGTGCAACGTAAGATTTAAAAAAAAACTGCTGTGGCATTTTGAGTACACTATCGGGGATACCATACCATTGAAACTAAAATTTATATTTAATTCAAAAATATTAATAAATATGAAAATTTCATATTACTTATTTTCCTTGGATGGTACATCCTTCCCCCTTTTTTAAATTATTTCATAACAATTTTAAAATTGGGCTTGGTATCTTCATTAAAAGTCCCACATCAGAAACAGAGTAAAAAACTATCACTTTAAAATAAAGAAGGACAAGTAAAAAGGTCATAAGATATAACCCATACAAGAATTATATATAGGATAACATATATATAAAGGAGAAAATAAGTGCCCAGTTCTAATGGGGTGTGATAGAAAACATGATCAAGTGAAAGTTAACCATCATAAAACCACAAACATGTGATGGGTTAAATAGTGATTGGTTTCCCAGTAGGAAAATGAAATAGACCATGTTTTTTGTTTTAGGTTCCCTTTAATAAATTTGAGATATTATTTAATGATATTGACTAAGAACATAAGGATATATACTTAATTTTCTAGAAGAGTTTCATCCTTTAAAACATTTTTAACACAAACTCATCTTTTCTCCAAATAATGAGTATTCAAGTAGACTTGGTCACACCTGACGTACTAGAATCAACTTCTAGAGAATAAAATAATCTAAAAAAGATGAATTATATATTTCTCTAGTCTCTATACATTAAACAAAACCAAAATGGTTTGTACAAGATCAGATGATCCCAAAAAGGATAATCCTTTTTAGAAAGAAATACTACTCTTAATCTATAAAATTCAACAAACAATGCCTATTGTTTTGAAAATACCATTCAATAAACAACCATCCCTAAATTTTTTTCAACTAATCCAAACTATTATTGAAACCCAAAAATCATATGGATTTAATCATACAGTATTCTATAGTAAATTTTATCATTTATCTCCAAAAAAACATCGACTACTCTTACAGTCTCATGGTGAAGTATAATTAACCTAATCCTATATTCTCTATAATAAGTTAATAATTTCTAGAAATAACCCAAATAATCATACGTTCACAATGAAAATATTTTTTCTTCAAAAATAAAATTTCAACCATTACTCCACAAATAAAATCACATTGTATTCTATTTTCCGTAAACATATAGTAGTCCAAAAAGATTGAATGTCTTCCAGAATAACAATTATCACTTAATCCCCCAATCATTTTCCAATACAAAAGAAATCCATTTAAAAAAACATAAAATCCCAAATCCAATTATTATTGATAAAAAAATCATTTAACTAACAATAATAAGTCATACTAACCAGCGGATTCACGAAGGCTAGTGGTAAGTGATGTGACCGTGTCACCCTTCAGTTGTGGGTTCGATTCCTAAGGCCTTTCCGGACAGGATGGGTTGTCACCCATATTGTGTGTTGTCTATTTTTATAAAACTCAAAAATAACTCTAACAAGATTTATCCTCAATGGTTTTCTTATACCTCTCATTTTCATCCAAACTCATAATTAACTCAATATCTTAAATCATGAAGACTTATATATATTGACATTATTTACCTCCATAGAAAACATTATTCCCAAAGAAAGAACATCATACATTGATCATGGTTTACACATAGTTTAATTATCATCTTATCCATGTAGATAGATAGTCCATGGAATGGAACAATTATTTAGATATCCTTCAAAATAATCTGCTTCCTTTATCGAAATACACCTCATAAAACCTGGGTCATATGGGTGTTCAAAGAAAAATAGTTTCAAAAAATAGTCATGTATGACATATAATTTAAAAATATCTAATAAAAAATTATTTTTATAAAATAGTTAGACCGAGTTTTAGTTGAAACTTTCAATAAATAGTCCTTTTAAAATACCATAAGTATGTGCTAAAAGATTATCATATTAAAGAAAATATAAATAGGTTTCACAAGGGCCACCTTATTCACCATATTTTTCAAAATCATAATATGCTTCAAAATCCTGCGATAAGGTAAAATATTTAAAAATGACTTTATAATATTTACCTTCATAGAAAATATGATAATATTTAAAAAAAAGGATTTGATTAAATACAAGACATGATCCATGATGGTATTGAGGTATAACAGATGTGTTTTATATCTTAAACAATTTCTTGCAAGAGAGTTGTATATTAGAAAATGTTTCAGAATCTTATGGACATGACTTTGCAATAATTATTGCAATCAAGTCATCAAGAAGAAATAATAATATAATTTTAGATCCTCCTCATTCCATTTTAATATACTTTAATTTATCTTAAAAACTTACAAAATAAGTATTTAACATAAATAGTAGACATATAGACTAACCTTGTGTCTACTAAAAACTCATAATCCCTAAATTTTTCTAAACCGACCTTTGATACCAACTATAAGAACCCAACTTTAAATATTACTTAATCTTGAGTTAATTAAAGAATTTAAATTGACAATCTTTTCCTATTTAGAGTTTTATAGAATTATTTCATAAAGTATACATAACAACATGAATATTACATTTAGACACTTCTACTTAGTGTCCATTATTTCATAAAATAAAAAATATTAAAAAATGAAACATGTCTTGATCTATGTTTTAGATTGCATGAATTTTCCTTGATCACATCCTTGACCTTATTTATCTTTAAGTCCTGTGGAAAAAATTTAAAAAGCCTAGGATGAGAAAGAAAAGCACATTAATGGATATAATATAAAGAAAGAAAATATTAGTCCATGAATACATACAAATCAAATAAGTATCACTTTTAAATATTAAAACATAATCACTTTAACATACCACACAAAATCATAATATTTATGAATAACATATAGAAAACATAAATCAAAAAGGTAAGTTGTGGAATCCATAATATAGTTACATTGTATCTTTCACAGCTACATATGTAGTTACATTTGGAATACCCATCACAGTATATTTCCTAAATCTCTTAGGAGAAAAATGAACATTTACCTCTGTCAGATTACACAATTCATTAGAGATCTATCTCAATCTCACCTACCGTAGGTTTATCATGGAACCACCCATATACATAAACAATTCCCAAGAACTATAAAATATTCATAACACATAAAACCATCATAAAGGGAAGATAACATTCCTACATTGCATTTATAAGATATCAGTTCAAGATATTGACATAATCAATTCATTTGAAACATTAAAAATTAGCAGTTTTGAATCAAGGTGTCTCATACTAGTATGAAATTTTTTTAAAATAATTTACACTATAAAACACTAGTTTACATATAAATAAATAATTAAATTAATTTCTAAAACATGGTCATTAATGATAAGTATTTAAAGTAATAAATCATTAATACATTTAAAATGATGTTTTAGTTAAATAATCCAATACCCCTTGAGAAACCCTTGAATAAAAATAATTATAGAATAACATCAAAGAAAACTATAAATATCATGATAATATAGAAATTCAAGATATAAAATGTCAAAAAAAATTTATATACACCTTATAGGATAACAATGGTGCACAATATCAAGATATTCCTTAATGAAAGTAAATTGATACGTAGTCCATAAAAAAATTGTACAATTCGATTAAGGATAAATTAATGACATAATAAAGTGTGAAAAATAAAAACACACTCAATATAAGTGGATATTATGTGTAAAAAAATCAAATTTCATTCACAAATATTAATAGCACAACATAATCTAGAAGTAAAAGATTAACCCAAAGAATTGATATTGGGTTAAGAAGATCCCTTAAAAAATTCAGCTTCCTAACAGCATCACATAAAAATTCAAAAAATGAGTTGATGAGAGGGAAAATGGTGTCTCATCACATGGAAATAAAACTTACATCAATAAGTAGATATTAAATCATATCCCAACATTTTAAAATTTAAATTTACAATGATAGTATAAAATAAATCTTTGACTAAAAGAGAAGGGTAAAAGGTTCCCTTACAAAGATCATTTTAGAAATAAAATAGATTGAATATGTGTATTCACTAAAAGTACACATATTTAATGTATAAATACAATATATTATATATAAATTCATTTCCCACATAATCAAATAACTACATAAATGAGAAAGTGGAGATCAACCCAAAGAATGGAAATTGTGTTAAAAAGTTCTTTTACCTCTTGTCTGACTTGACTCGTTCGTTCATTAATTTACTAAATAATAAACTTTTGTTAATTTATAATTCATTCAGAACATTTTTCAATTTTATTATTCATTTTATATCACTTATTACCACGTTATAAAAATTACATAATTATATATGTTAATATCATTTGTTTTTTTGATATTGGGTACTTGAGTCGAAAATAAACTAGTTATAATTACGAATTTTCCATGTGGTAAAAATTCAATTAGCTCTAGAATAATATTTAAGATTTATATATAATATATATAATATATATATTTATTATATATTCATTTATAATATTCCATATAATTTGGAAATAATAAATGAAATGCACTATTCATGGAGATGGTAAGTCGTATGTACGCATGAATGCAACTTTCATTTCAATTTCATATTTAGTGGAATTAAATATAAACAATATATAATTATAATATAATTAAATAATAATATATATGTTATATATGTTACATAAGTTCATTAATTACATATTTCATACTTTCCATGTATAGTATGAATGAGTAATATCACTTTGAGGGGGCGGTAGTCCGCACTTCCTCAAATTAAATTAACATATATAAACAACATGAAAAAAATAATGGTATGTTCTAAATGAGAATTAAAGAATAATAGAGATAAAATAAATATAAAAAATATCATATATAATTTTATTGAAATCATAATGGCCTCCATGTGTTGTGGTAGGAGATTATTGAATAATCCTCGTTTTTTGAGGCAGTAGTTTGTCGTCCCGAGAAATAGAATGTTCATATCCATTAGATAGAGGTCTGTGGAAGACTAGTTTGAATCCTTCACATAAAAAAACCTATTCTATTTATGATACTATTTTTTATGTAAACAAATAATAAGAAGGGAATATGGAGTGGAAAAGGAAAACAAAACAAAATAACTTGAGAGAAGACATTACCATTAAATCAAGTAAATCCCTTTGGTTTGAACCAAAAGGCTTTCTTGAATGGCCATCTACCTTGGGGAAGGAATCTAGATTGAATAGAGGGATATTATTATATTATTTGAGTATAAGTTATATGAGCCAATATGATTGAGAGTTCTGAGTAATGGGTGAGAGTTGATGTCCCTTTATAAGGGGGATGAGGGGCTCTTTAGAAATGTTTGAAAATATTATTTTATTATAAACTAAATTTAGATTTAAAAAGGTATCCAACTCATTTAATTTAAACATAATTTTAGTATTGTTAGAAATACTCTAAAAAATTGGGTTTTAGACAAGTTTAGAACATAAAATTAACATTTTTTTAATCTTTAACCTTTAGTTAACTAATTTAAATTTTACCATGTCCTCTTGTATATTCATAGTATATGGTTAATATATTTATTTTAAAATGACATTATAACCAAAATGAATAATTAATGAAATTTTTAAAATAATATATTTCATTTGGAAAAATCTTAGTTTTTTAGGATTATTTTATAATTTAATAAAATAATAATTCTTTTAAAAACTCATTTATGTCAATTTATACACTATTCATATCAATACATTTAAATAATTTATAACAACTAGATTATTTTAAACTATAATCATTAATTAAAATATAAAAAGTCATTATTATACTGAAAATTAGTGTATGGCATAAATTTTTTCATGATAAATTTAATTTAATATTTATAATCTCATTTTTTTAAAACATTCAATAAAAAGGTAATCATTACATCATCATTATGTCATAAATAAATTTATTTATTTTATGTATAAAAATTATAAATAAAATACAATGATGTAGTAAATATTTTAGATTTATAATGACTATTTATAGTATAAAATATCACTTATATAACCCCATATAAAAATTGTTTTAATAAAAGATATATGTTTATGTTAAATTTTCCTTAAAATTAAATTAATTTTTATAATGTCATTTTCACTTACAAGTGGCCCCATAGGGTCCCAAAATCAACCCAAGGATTCCCATGGATATAAATATATCATAAAATTTATTTAGTACATGTGTTAGGGTAATTTAATAATATTATAATATTATTTGTTGTTACCCTTATTTACCAGATTTACCCTTTAACTATGGTAAATAAAATATTTCCCGGAGATACTATTCATAATGTATAAAAATAAAAGTTAACTATTTATACAATTTGGGTCTCCTGATTCCAAATATGTAATCCATTTCTTTAAAATTCAAAACATAGAACTTGGATAAATTAATTTTAAATTAATTCGTATTGTCAAAACCAAAAAAGTGTGATTAAAGAAGTAAAAACTACCAAAAGATTAACATGCATTTATGTCCAATTTCAAAGTGAAATTACTTACAATGACCAAAATTGGATTAAATGATAAAAATATAATCCAATTAAACTTTAAAACCAATTAAATGTGCATTATATCTATATAAATAAATTATATTGAATGGTATTTTTGAATTAAAATGCAGTATTTTTTACTATTCATCAGAAAATGCACTTTATTAGAAAAATCCCAAAAAATTTCCCAATGTAAATTTTGATATCCCAATTTTGAAGAAGATGTTTATTATTTAAAAGAGAACTTATAATGGTGATGAAAAGTCGATTTAAAAAGGGTTCTCCATCAAAAGGTGGTAAATCGACATTTTAAAGATTATTAGAGTATTTCAAGCTTAAAATCAGATTCATTCTTATTTTAGGCCAGTAAATTTTTCTGGATAAAAGTAAAACAATTTAAAAAAAATGTGTAATCATATTTTATTTGGTTCTTTTCATTCCCACCAATACTATGTATAGGCATTATCTACCATTTAAATAATAATATTATTATATTAATTTTTTCTATAACTCAAAGTTGTGTCCAACATAAGATTCCAAAGAAATTTTTTTTTGTGTTTTGAGTACACTATCAGGCCTAACATCCCATTGAAAGTAAAAATAATATATAATTTAAAAATATTAATAAATAGGAAAATTTCAAATTTTTTATTTACCTTTGATATTACATCTACTCAAGACATAACTCCACTCACCATAGGTTCCTCTAGTTATAATATCTCTCAAGCTAGTGGTTTCCAAATAGAGAGAATATAGGAGTAAGTAAGGTTCCATGTATGTTATGATTATATTAATATAGTTGTGATCCATGAGTGAGGTATAAGATTATATCCATAAATTGTATGTCATTTCCCATAATATGTTTACTACATATTATTTTTTATATATAATTTGATTTATTATTTTCTCTTAATTTGTGACTTAGGTTCATTGATTTCATTGTTTGTCTTGTAGTAATTAATTTTATGGATTGATGGATTATTATTCATTTATTTCATCACGTAGTTTACTTTCATGGTGATATTAATTACTTTCAATGTATAGGAAGATGGTTTTAAAAAGTTAATAAAGTATTATTTGGATTTCCAAAATGAAAATTTTAATTAATTAATTTTTATTTTTTCAAAATCTAATTTATTGGTTCTATTATAAGTGTTACTATATAGATTCATGGTGGTATCATATTAAGAATTGGTGAATTCCCTATATACACACACAAAGTTATGTATATATATTTATATAATATTATTTTTTATGCAATAATTAATTAAATGGTTTTTAAGAGTGGACCATTGTCTTAGATAGAGAGTAATTGTGGTGATTTCATATAATGGATCATGTACCATATAGAGATGGTCAGTTTTTACATCATTTTTTCATGAAATTATATCTATTATGTTTTATTTATTGTAATATTGGTTATACATATTGTGACTTTTTTTATATGTGGGTTTTTTATCTATTTTGTTTAATTTACCCTTTCTTATTAATTATATTTTGTTAGTGGTAATTCATTCCTATCATATGTGTGACATCCATTGGAACATATTCCCACATATGGAGACTTATAAATTTCCTTAAGTTTGTGACTTACTGGTTTGTGTATGATGGCTAGGTATTTGAGCTAGTAAGTTATAGAATGTGTGATAATGAAAAACAACTATAATTTACTAAAAATATTATAGATTAGAGGGATAAATTAATTAATTTATTCTATAATATAATATGATATTGAAATAAAAATGATTAAAACATATAGAAAATGAATTTAAAGGTTCTACATTCATATATATATTTACTGAAACAAAAACTATAAAATTGATATAAAAATGTGTGACGTTGAGTTTTATGAACTAAAAAATCTATTCAAAATGTTTTAAGAAAGAATTCACAAAACTATAAAATAAAACAATATAATGATCAATACAATCTATCAATAAATATAGTAAATTACATTCAAATGACATCATATACTATTAATTAAAGAAGCTAGGTCATATCATACTATTTTTTCCATGAAGAAAATAAAATGAAAAATAACTCATGTGATGGAAATGATGTAATGGAATAAATACCTAAAGTAATAGTGATGAATCGTCAATCAATAGTGGATTGAAAAGTGTTGACTTCCATAAAATCTCTACTTTTTCACAAGAAAACTCAAAAAATGAACTTTATTCATGGATAATGATATTGAATCCCTAACCATTGTGTTATTAAATTAAAAAAAATAATTAATCACCAGAGGATCCTCTATATTTATTATGAAAAAAATATTTTTATAATTTAAGGGATACCTATATGTTTTATTATAAGAAATATAGAAATGATAAGAGAAATATTTCTATAACCAATGGAATAAATATGTTATGTAAATATGTTATTTATTGTTTTATGAATAATAATTAATTTTTTAAAAAATATCAAATCATTGAAAATATAATTATGATAAAAAGACTATTTAAGTTAAATATATTGTTTTGTTATTATCAATTATTAAAAAAAATAATTTGGAATTATATTATTTAGTATAATAAAATTAACACAAAACCAATTATCTAAATTTTTGTTCCTAATTCCAAAAAATGGAGAATTTAAAAACTATTTCTTAAGGTTTTATTTCATTATAATAATGAGATATATTTTATAATACGTGAATAATTTATAATATTATAGTGATAAGAATGATTGGGCATTGATGCTTTTCATGGCTATATTTTAAGACCCAAAATAATTTCGGTACCATGAATCATAACATTAAAAACGAATAAGTATATATGGAGTAATAGTTTATAAAAATCATGGAACATAGACAACATTTTTTATTGATATATGATTCGAGAGAGATAAAAAAATTTAGGACATCAAATAATATAGAAGGTTGGTATTATTTTTTTGGAGGCAATGAACAAGGTTGAAAAATTACACTTGGTGATTTGATTATTACAAGTAAAAAAATAATTCCAAATTTTCTTTATATTCATTGTTTAAATGAAAATATTATCATTATAAGTTAATTATTTGGTTAAGGATCCTCAATAAATTTCAGAAATAATAAATGAACTATAAAAAATTCATAGGATGATATAATTTTATTTATAAATTATTATATCAAGGTCTATAAAATAGATTTATAATAATTTAATTACAAAAAATATTCTCATCATTAGTGTGGAAAAAGATATTTACTAACTTTTTAGAGACCATTTAGGAATTTGTAACCTCTTGAACATGATTAAGCACTCTAGAAAATATCATTTATAGGACTAACAATTGTTAATGATTAATTTCTCAAATATTATATTAACCTTTACAGTAAAAATATAAATATAATTAAATATTTAAATTCATCTGTTATTTCTCAACATATACAACTATTTAGTTACTTGACATCGAGTTTTTTAGACAAAATCATTCTGAAATAATCAAAGGAAAATATTATGTGTTTATGCATTTCCATGACTATGCTCGTTATACTCTAGTTTTCAATATTTAAAAATGAAAATTACTCAAGGTTTTAAAACTATTTTTATCATTGGTTAATGTTAAAAATACTCTAGATAATCACATTAAAGAGTGACCATTAAAGTGAAATTGAAAATATTATGTTTAAATTATTATAGTGAATTATTAAAAATAAATTTTCAACACCATGAACTCTATAAAAATCAGGACAATTGGATAAAATAAAAAATCCATAAAATATAATACTATATTATGTAGAGTTGATATAATTTACTAAAATACATTTGATTTAGGTTTTGAATACTTCATATTACACTATAATTCATGGTTTACTCCCAATTTTATGGAATATCATTATGAGCTCTTAAATTGTAGGAATTGAAAAGATATACATATTTAGTATTTTAAATGAAATATATTTATTTTAAATACACTATATTATCATTATAAATTTTGTTAAAAACATGACTAATGAATATTAATTTGTTAAACCTCTACCAATAAGTCATTTTATGGTTTCAATGAAATTTCATAACCATGTAATAAATAATACAATTCTTGTTCTATTTAAAAGAGACATTGAGATTATAAATTCATAATATTTGGGATTATGATAATAAAATAAATTATATGTACCCCCCCACTATTTTACATAACTATAACGAGGATCCTATAAAATCAATAATTGATAAATTAGAAGATGATATTCTAAAAAATATATTATAAATCTTGGTTTTTACTAAGATTGTGACTATTGAGAGACCATCCTCTTAACAATGTTACTGGTGATTTTGATCAACAAAAATAGAATTTAACATTTATTTATAGAATGAATGTGAGAATATTATTTAACATAGTTAAATGAATTTAAAATAGAAAATAAATCATTAGGTGATAAAATATAGATGATGTAATTGAAATGTAATATGACTTAATTATAACTGGATAAGGAAATGCTATTAGTAAAAAAGGCATATTAAATTTAGAGCTATAGTAATTAAAACATAAGTAAAATCTATTACAGAAAAAATTAATGGATGATATGGAATTATAATTATATAGTTATAAAAAATTTCATAATTAAATATAGAAAATATATTGTTATGATATAAAATATACCATAATAAAATGTAATCTGTAATTATTAAAATTAGAGGCTATGTTACAACCACTATCAGTGAAAAGGGTGAAGAAAAATCCACAGTATGATCCAATATATGATGTAATTTATAACATATATAGTGAAAAGAACAAGAGAGTATATTATTTTATTCCATGAAAAATAATTTTACTAAGATAATTGATCAATTGTACATGGTATTTTCTTTGAAAATTATTTGGTAAGATGTATTTTGATCCATAAGTTATGATCGTGGAACATATGTCTCATATTCTTGTTGAGGAAAAAGGGAAAGGGGTATACAAAATCTTTTAAATGTTTTACTTATATAAAAATGAAATAATGAAATTCAATTGGGAATATGGAATAAATTTATAGTTAAATATACATAATTATGAAGAAATTGTTCAATGACGATAATAATGAATTTTAATTTGTAGAAGGATTCGTGAAGCTATTTAATTAAATATATATATGAATAGGGTTCCAAAAATATGTTATGATTTATGGATAGAATAAAATGTTGATTAATATATATATATAAATATACTAATATAAACATTATTTGAGATGAAGTTTGAAGTCCAAGTTATTTATATAGATAGAAAACTGAGAAGGAAAAAAGTAGTATATATAAAATATTAATCATAGAATAAATGTTTGAAAATTTATCATTTAAATTAAAATAATATCAATATATAAAAGTATGGGAATAATTATAGTAGAATATTACATTTTAAAAAATAAATGAATTTTTGGATTTCAATGATATAGTTGAACCAATACATGTGGAATATTAGAGTAGCTATTATAAATAACGATATGAGGGTGAAATATTTCTCAAACATACCATATATTTGAATGATTTCATAAATTAATGAGATAAAAAATTTATTTCTTAGTAGGCCATATAATTACATACACATTTCAAGGTATTCATTTAAACTACAAACATTTAAAACAATGAAATTTAGAGAGGTGTGACCTCTATAAAATTATATCAGAACAATGACAACTAATATTACGCACTATATAGATATTTTCATGTCCCATTGAATATGTTCACACTTGGGTATGTCAAGTGAAATTTTGTTTTATTATTTTAATTATCCATTTTAGGGGTCATTAGGGATGTATATGCAAGATATTTAATAAGAAGGGCAATCAATGTATAAATAATATATATACGAAATATAATCCCAAAACAGGGGTCATGATCCAAATAATCTATCAGGATATAAATTAATAAAAAAATTGAACCCTTAATTATCCCCATATAGGTTTCCTCATAAAATAAAGGGGTAAAAAATTATTTTACAAATCGTAAGGGTTGGAATATCATGATTTACCACCCTGGTGAATTACAAATCAAAATGATGATAGCTAATTAAAGAAAATGGTAATATAATTAATTTAATAGAATGTTTTAAAAATATTAAAATCAGATAATTCAATAAATTCAATGATTAAATTATTAAAATCATTATAAAAATAAATTACTTTATAAAGTAAACTAAAATCAATATTTTTCCAATGATTCCAAATCCCATTGTAATTAGAAATACGATGAAAAATAATTCATTAAAAATATTAAAATAAAAGTCTAATGAAAATATTTTTTTTATTCCAACCCAATAAACTATATTTCATTAATTTAATTAAATTTCGTTAATTATTTATCTGATAAATAATAACAACAATATATAATTGACAATAATATACTGTTTAAACTAGTTTATTTCCTATGATTTTTTTACTAAAATTATGTTAATCATCTTTAATCTTATAATAATCTCCCTATTTGAGTGATTATCCATTCATGATCATTGTAATATCAATAATTACTATTTAATTAACAATTAAAAAATAATAGTAAATAATATGTCATACATTAAATAAATAAAATAATAATAATAATGTAGAAAAATATCTTATGAAACATTATTCAACGTACTCAAATCCTTCTAAAATTAAAAACATAATACCTATAAGGGTACAAAAATTTATGTCAAAAATCTCCATAAAATATTTATATTATTTAAAACTAAAAATAAAAAAAATATTAAATATTATTTAATTGAAATAACCCAATCACAAATTGAATATTTTATTAGTCTGGGAAAACTAGATACATTCTAAAATCAGACATTATATTTAAAAACATAATGTAAGATATAATCTTGTCTCTTAGGTCACTATTATTCCCTCTATCATATTCATTGATATCAATCATCATACAATTTATCTATCCCAAGGCAAAGGAGTAAAATCATAAATGTGATATTAGTTTCTTAGTATAGGAATACGTACAATAGAATCTATGATAGAATAAATAAAGATTCAATAACATTGTTGGAATAAATTAGGATAAAATAATTTCATATAATAAATCACATTAGATTAAAAATTATCCATTTATAACATAACTATTCAAATAATCACATGTACATCAACAACTGATTTCAAATTATTTGAATGTATAATGTTAGAGAACTGCAACTTCTCATGGAAGCTTCATGCCAAGACATCAACATAAATATGTAAAAAATATTAAAAATACCCAACTTGTTTTGTTTTGTGAGGGATAAAAAATTTTCAAGGGGATGTGTAATTAAAAACCCCCCATATCACATAAAAAGTCCAATTAATCCATCATATGAATAAACAATACAATGTAATCCATATACATTGATAATTTATAACTATCCATATAACATGAAGTACAACGTGAAAGGTTAGGAGAATCCCGATCCAAAATGACCATAATCCAGCTATCTAAATAATTTGGATGGTATTATTACAGTATATCCCCATTAAAACATAATATTCATTAATGGAGATTAACATAGGTTAAAATACATTTTAAGGACTATATGAGTGTTTCATAAGAAAAATACCTTTTAATTTATAAATTATTTATTCCCAATACAAATAATTTAATGAAGATTAGTAATGAAATTTTCTCTGAATATGACCATGTAAACTTTTAAATTAAGTATAAAGGTAATGAATAGTCATGATAATTGAAAACATTGTTTTTGTGGTAATAATTAAAACTAATATTACCTTTACACCTTTTGTAAAAAGAGGATCTTTCAGAAAAAGATAAGAATATTATTTGTAAAAATATTTATATAAAGTAAAAAATGAGTAAAATTGACAATAATAAATAATTAGAAAAATTTAAAACATGATTAAACACATTTTATAGAATATATAGACTTTTTTGAAAGTATCCCTAACTAAGTTTAAAAACAAATTCCTTATTCATTAAAATAAAATTATTTTTGACTATTGTGTAATTAGAGAGAATAAGATTATATGAAATTTTTTAATTTCGATAAATAACCATATATTAATACTATATATGTGATTTAGGTTAAAATTTTCCTATAATTTACTAAATTAATCCTTAATTATAAAGATTCTCGAATAAGGATGATATTGTGAAATTAACCCTTTCAACATTGGAATAATTTCCATCAAAACCTCAATGAATGAAATTTATACCAATAAAACATTAAATATGATGAAAATAATTATATTCATAACATAAAATATTGCATTGGGATTATATAAAACATATTAAGGAAATAATTGGTAAATATTGAAAGTGTCCTAAAGAAAAAAACTGAGAAAAGAAACTCATACTTTAGGTATGAATTTCATCATAAATTATTTAAACATCATATATAATAAATTAAAATTTATTTAAAATCCATACTAGAACCAGAAGATAATTATACTATCATATATTATCCAGTTATAACATTTAAACACCCCTATATTTTTAATTGTTTTTTAATATCATAATTTTTAGTGTTAGATATTTTTCTTTTCATGTAATATTCGGTTTAGTAGTTTCATTAATTGATTCATTCTCATGGATACAGCTTATATAGAGTTATAATAATGATATAAAAATAATATATATTCATTATATAAGTTTCTATAATCATTATTTAAAGGAATAAATGAAAAAAGAATCACAAATATTCTTAGAGGTGGTAGTTCAAATGTATATGTGTGCCACATTGACATTTTTCAATAGGTGGAAGTGAAATAATGTAAATGATATATTATATTTTTGGAATAAAAATTACTTCATAAAAATTATATATATATTCATTAATTAAATATTTATATCCATCCAATTAAATTTGTGATAAGAAAAGAATTACAATGTTATTTATTGACTGTAGGTCATACATATACGGAAGTGATGTTTTTTATTTTCTATAGAATCGAAAGGAGAAAAGTATTTGTTTTTACAGAAGAAAAATATATTTTACATTTGTGTGTTATACTTATGTTATTATATTATCATGGATAAAATATGATTTTTATGATGTAGAAAAATAAATGAAATAAAAACACTCTATTAAGAGATATAACTATTTTATGGAAATCCACATTTCTTTTACACATTAAACCTTATTTAGATAGTCATAGATTGATAACCAGATCTTATTAATGAATAATAGGAATTTATAAAGGCATTATGTTAGGCATTGGATTAACTATAAGGCCCCAAATTTCTTAATAGGGGAGGATAGGAGGTTCCATTTTATATGTGTGGGGAGGGATACACATGGAATAACATCATACATTTAAATATGATTAATGTATTTCTCATATAAAATTCTTCCAAATGGAAGAGAATTTTATAAATAGGGGACAAGGTAATTATATCATCATAAAATTAAATATATAGTGGTTTTTGTGTCACAATAAACTATATAATATTGTTTAACCCCTTTATTGAAAATTCTTAACCTTAATCGTTTTAACATTTTATTATCTATTTTGGATTATAAATTATCTTCTAAGGTGAACAGTGGAACAAAAATGGTCTATAGATGAATTTTTATACCATTTACATCCCACTTGATATATTTCAATATTTTTTTTAACTTTTTAAAAAATGTATAATGTATTATTTTATAAAAAAATCATTAAAGAAATTTGTAGAACTATTCATTTAATATGCCCTTAAGATCAATAATATAACCATTGATTTTGAATATGAACACTTTTAGAATAATGTTTACATTATCATTAATAATAAAATGTGTGTAACATTAGAATTAATCTAAAAGATTTTTTTAATAATTTAATATATGTTTCTAATCATTACATAATAATATAGTTAGAAATGTGTAAAAATTAAGGTAATTAAAATAAAAAAATTATTTATGTATAAAAAAACATTTATATTAATTAATAATATATTTTTATCCCAATGAAAACATATAATCCAAATTAATGACAAGAGCGTGAAATATTTCATTTAACCTTTTCATAAAATAATATAAATTGTATAATCAAAATAAAATGGCACCAAAATTTAATATATTATAATTTGATATGATCATTGTAAAATTAATCCAATAAAATAAAATAAAATAATGTGTTTGGTTGAATTTGAGACCTTATCCAATAATTTTAACCTTAATTAATTGGTATTACACATTAATGTTGTGACAAAATTTTACCCTAGTTACTATTCATTATTACTAAAAATGGAAATAAAATATTTACCAAATTATAAAAATATTATTCTAAATATGAAATAAAATTTTTAATAATCAATTCCTAGATGATTAAAAAATGAATTTTAATATAAATTCATAAAACACAGTGAAAAATGTTTTTTGAAAAATAATTAGATTAACAATTGTTAATTGAGACTTATAAAAATATATGATCATATTAAAAATATTATGGTATTTTTAAAATAATTTATTTTATGAAATAATGACATTTTTACAAAAAAAATAATTTTCAATATTTACCTAAACACCCACTTTTTCTGAAAAATATAAATAATTAATCCAAATTATATGATTATATGGTCATTTAAAAACTAATATCATTTTCTCAAATACAATTTATAAAATTATCCAAAATGAATTATAATATTAGCACATAAAATTCAATAAAAATATTTTTATAGACAATGTTTTATTAAAGAAGAAAATTAATTTTCTATTATTTGTTTTCTAGTAACAACAATTAGAGGATTGTCAAATTTAATAAAAGAATTCATTTTTCTATTGAGTAAATAATATATATATATATATATATCATAATTTGGTTATTAATATTCATACCCACCAACACAAAATCTCTTCTATAAAATTTTATATTTAATCATTAAGATTTCATAGTTTGTTTAATCTCAATGTTTTATCTGGTGTACTCTATCAAAAAAAGTATTCTTAAAAAAAATTAAAATATTATGGTATTACATTATAAGATCCTTATATATATTTCACCTTAATAATATTATTTCAAGTACTCTAAACAAAATATTTCATCATAATAAAATCAGATATTTATTTTATCATGAAAAATAATTTCAGGGATATGATTATGAAACATGTTATTCACGTACCTCTATATGAATCATACATTAAAATGAGTTTCAAAAACCAAACCTTGATAGTTTTGTGTTACATTCTAATTAATACTCTGTAGATTTGAGGAAATATTTTTACCAATGAGATTGATATTTGATGATAATATATATTCATGATTTATTTTCAATACATAATTGGAATTGCATGAATTGTTTCTGTTTCCATGAATTTCTACTTATATCTCATCTCTAACTCCAAGAAATAATTATTCAAGACGAATTTTTCATGTCTGAAGAACTAATTTAAACATTTAAGCAGCTATAACATTGAAAATATTATGAAACGTTATTCCTTCAATCTAAAATTGAAGTGGTTAACAAAAACATATTATTTGAATATATCCATAAAGACCTATAAAGGTATATTCATGTTAAATAAATGTTGTGATGGGGGGATAATATGTTTTCATTCTAAAAGTTAAAACAAAGATTCCAATCACATGTTTAGTACAAAGTAACTTATTTAATGAATGAAAAAAAGATTTATTTTAAACCTCTTTATAGAATTTCAAACCTATTTAAAAATTTACAAATTTAGTAATTTTATAATAATTAAATCATAATAGAAATAATTTTAAATAACATATGAACATGGAAGAAAATATTCTTGACTAACTATAAAATAATATCAGTTTTCCTTAAAAATATTAATTCATACTTTTTAGTATATAGAGAAAAAAATAAATGAAGAACATGTATTTTATAAAAATAACCATATGATAAGAATATATGCAGTGTTTATGATAATAATATTATAAAATTACAATAGTATAAACATAATCATAAATAATTCCAAATAAAAATGACCTTGTAAAAGAAACTAACACCGCTTTAGTTACATTTGAATCAAACCATCTATAAATTAAATAACATAAAATGGAAAAGTTAACCCCGTCAATTAAAATAGATTCATAATATAAAATATGAAAGTGAAATTATATAAATAAAATGAAGGATACAAGTGGGGAATATAGAATATGTCATATATATATATAAATGTGAGACGAGAAACCATTTTCTCAAGTGTGACATGATTTATAAGTGATTTTATCTTCATGGGTAATATTTTTTTTATTATGCTATATACCAGAACTATATATATTATTATAATATATTATATGAGGAACATGAAATATTTTGACACCTTTTTATTAATAATTATTTATTAAAATCATTATTTATGAGTGTTAGCTATCTCATTTTTATGTAAGAGTTGGTTTTGTAGTTTCAGACATTGCATATTAATTATGCTTCCATGATATATATAATGTTACTAATGATATAAATTTCATATATATTAATTATATGCATATTTATAATCATTATTTGAAGGTATAAATGAAATCTAAATCACATCACTTCAATGAGGTGTTAGTCAACACATATGCATGAGTAACATCATTATTTTAATGGGTGGAAGGGTAAGAAGGTAAATGATATATTATTTTTAATAATTCATAATTATGGAATAAATATAAACATTATTCATTATTAACATCATTATAACCATAAAAATAAAGTGGTGATGAAAAATTATTCTCACCACTACATGGAAAGTGTAGGCCATACATACACAAGAGCTATGTTTTAATATTCCATATCATGTATAAGATATTAAAAAGAATTGTTCTAAAATAATAATAAAATTTATTTAAATGTAATATACTTGTTCTTATTTCGTGATCCCGTTTATGGAATATTTTAAGTAGGTAGAATAAAAAATGAATAAAATGAAAACACTCAGTTAAGAGTTATACCACTTCTTCACAAAAAAACCATTGGGGTTAAAACAAAATAATACATAGTATGGTCTCCAGGAATGACTGGGGGATCATTAAATATGTGTAAAATGATATTCAAGTATTATGATAGGTCATTTCCATGCTGTACTAATCAGTCGTTCTAAATACAGGAGGATGGAAGGTTCTCTTTCATATGTGAGTTGGAGGAAACACATGGAATATTTTAAAAGATTTAAATATAATTAGCTTTCTTCTTAATTAAAATGATTCTAAGTAGACAATTATTAAAAAAAATTAAAATTAAATATCATCATATATTAAAATTAAAATTTTTTTAGTTTCATTTTAAATATTATCATTTAGGTTAACCCCTTCATTAACCCTTTTACCGTTTAGTATAGTAACATGTTTTTTTAGCTGATAGGGGACATAAATTTACATCTTAGGTGGTAAGTGGGAAGAATTTTTAAATTGATGAAATTTTTAATGATTTCCCACTCCATTTGTACTATTTCAATTTTTTTGTAAATTTTATATTAGTTAATAAAATATTATTTAACATAAAATATCATTAAAGTAAATTTTGGACTGATTTTTTGTTGTAACTTTAATGTAATTAACATAAAAATGTATTTGAAATATAAACTATTCTAATAAATTATAAATTATAAAATTTAATATAATTTTTTAACACCATAATGTATCCCATTAATATTACTTTTTATGATTTTAAATTCATTTACAAGATTATTCCTATAGTTTTCACAAGAATTGGGTCAATTTTGGGGTATAACATATTGTATTAATACGACCACAAAAAAATTAAATAAAAATACCATAATAAAATAATTATTAATGTTAGAAATAATATTTTTATTTCCATCCATTACTTATTTTTACCCATATGAAAAAATATAAGAGATATTAAATTCTAGAGAGTGAAAATTTATATTTATTCTTTTCAGAAAATAATATAAATATTTCAATAAAAGGAAAATGGAACCAATCAACCATATATTCAAATATAGTATAGAAATTATGGAACTATTATCAAAAAATGAAATAAAATAAATTTTGGGGAATATTTTGAGATCTTATTCCATAATTTTATCCTTAATTAGGACGGTGTACCCAATACTGTTGTGAATTATTTTTAGCATGGTTACTATTAATTGTGAATAAAAATGAAATTATATTATTACAGGAATTAGAACCTTATGATTATAAATACGAAATATATTTTTACATATTAAATTCATATATTTTTACAAATCAATATAAATATATTTTCATATAACCCAATAGAAAATAGTTTTTCAAAAAACTCTGTTTAAAATCAAAAATTAACTTACATAAAATCCATTATAATGATACTAAAAATGTAATTAATTTGATTATTTCTATATAAAGGATTATTATGTTAATTTATATAAAATTCAAAATATATTGAGACTTTTAAATTAATTCATTGGATAAAATAAATTTTATTTTTATTAAAATCGATATTTTTTTTATTATTCTAAAAAAAATTATGATAATTTAAAAAAAATAATAATATACTTATCATGACATTATAATTTTAAAAATGATATCTATTTTTGAAATAATATTTATAAAATTGAAATAAATTATCTATAATATCCACACACAAATTGGAAGGAAACTATGTTAGAAGAAAAGTGGCATTAATGCATAAAATGAATTTATTCTTATTTTTACCCTAATAAGAACACTTATATGAATTTTAAATTTATTTATTTAATTCATTATTTGTATTAAGAAATAAATTTCTATAAATATTTCATAATTTGGTTATTCCTATGTATATTTTTAACCCAATAGTTAGGTTATGATAGTTATATTTAAATAATATTATTTCCCACTTCGTTTATGCTTCCAGTTGTGTGTGGTGTATGTTATCGAATATAATGTTATTTAAAAATAAAATGTAAAAAATATTCTTAGGGTAGTACATTCTTCTATACATAAATAAATTTCACTATCCCAATTTTATTTTTTCTCTTCTAAACTAAATATTACATAGTAATAAAACAAATTAAAATTTTATCGTGAATATTAATTTCTTTGTTATGACCTAGAAAATTATTATGAATGTACCTACATAAGAATCATATATGAAAATTTTTTCCAAAAATTTTACCATTAGTGTTGAGTATTACTTTTTTAATAATATTCAATATGTTTGATAAATTATTTCTCAATTGATATAGAGATTTTAACTAAATATAAGTACTTGATTTCTTTTTTCTATATAAGTATAATTATATCCTTTTTTTTGGTTCAATAAATTTACACTTATATTAAATATATAACTTCAAAACATTAATATTCAAGATGAATTATTAATTATTTATGAACTAATTTCATCTATTAATTGGCTATAAGTCCATAAAATGATGAATATTTATTCATAATTTCTAAAACTGAAATGGTTTGCACAACATAAAATAATAATCAATATTAATAAAAATTAACATTAGGAAATAATAAATTAATCAATAAACCCTAAAAAAACAAGAAATAATAAACTTAAATAATTATATAATTAACTAACCATAATCCTATTAAAAAATATTCTTGACCATGTTGAAAACCCAAAAATAAGAAATATTTGATAACATATTTATCAGAATAAAATTTAGCATTTATCTCCCAAAAAATACTCACTCATAAAGTTATATATGAAAGAATTATTTTCCTTGTCATATAATCTGTAAAATATGGTAATATTTCCCATAAATAAAATGAGTCTCCCTAAATACACAATAAAATCAAATATGCTTCTAAAAGAAAACCCAACATTTAATACTCAAATAAAATATCATCATAGTTAAAAATATTTCCATTTTCCATAATCATATATTGGTCCTGACATAATATAATTATCTAAAAATAAAATTATTCACTTAGCCAGTAGAAAATTTTTAATCTCATCGTTATGTATATGATAAATCATATTTCCCAAAAATGTCATAAATTTTTCCCATGTTAAATATAGTAATATAAAAGCTAACATTAAAATATAGGGTTATCAATACATGTTATCATATTTATTAAAATATAAAATCATTCAACATTAAGTAACATTTTCATTAAAACAAATATTAAACCAATGGTTTGTACTCCAGTAAATTAATCTACAAAAATACGCTTAATTATCATAAATTTTGTTCCCAAAAATCCTAAAAATTGGTTACTATGAAATTAATCTAATGATCAACCATATAATTAAATACTAATAGATCTTATGGTTTATCTTATATCACAATTGAATGTTATTGATTTCCATAGGTTCCATTATATAATTCGTCATAATAGTTCATGAAGAAAATTTTAATTATGGAATATATACCACTGGAGAGTATCCAGCTATGCATACGGTATTATTCACACTCATCATGAACCAATAATGATCAAGTTAGCAACCAATCCATCAATTTAACAAAGTCTGTACATTACCAAATCATTATGATATTACCCTATACTTAGAATTATTCTTAGAATATACTATTCCGTTATGTTATCTAATTTATGCTTTCCAAAATATAGTTCCCAAGGGTCCTAGAAAGCATTCTCTTATACCAAATATAACAAACCAAACCCCAGTACCCTAGATCTAATGGATATATTACTACACTCGCACTAGATACATGTGATCTCATCCTGAGGGATCAAATAGTTTTGTATTCTAGGAAAACAAGATACATTCTTCAATATCACATTACATTTGAAAACATAAAATAAAACAAGGTATTTTATTTAAGAAAACTATAATTCTAACTAGAATATCCTTCCATAACAATCGTAGTGAACTTCCTTGAATCCTATGAGAAATAAATAAATAAATTGGTGAGATAAAATTATCTATTAGGGATTTCATTTCAAGGACACCATCAGGGAATAGATATAAATCTGGAATAAATTTTGTTCCAATAATTCCATAAAAATAAATAAATTATATTAAAAATAATACATCGATAAAATAAATATTTGAAAATTCTAATGGACATCAATAAATGATTCATAATAATGGAATGAAAAATGTTTTACATCTTAAACATATAGTTGAGGCCTCGTTATAAGATATCATACATAAATATATAAGGAATATGACAGATACCAATCCAAATCTGTCCCATGATACTTATAGATTCATCAAGGGGATATGTAATTCTGAGACCTACCCATCACATAATAATTCAATTGCATACATCTTGTGAGTAAACAATATGATGATATTACCTTTCTATAGTAAACAATAACTATCTGTTTTGAATGAGATAACATGTAGAATGTCAAAACATTAAATTTTAAAATGCTCATAATCTATCCGTAGAAATACATTCGATTATATTATTAGAATATTTCCCCAGTAAAAAAAATATTCATCAATATATGGTGGCATGGATGAAAATGTTATTAAAATATTATGAAATTTTTCATGAGATAAATAAAAATTTTAATTTCATAATCATTTATATAAAATTGAAAATTTTACAAAACATTAATTTAAAATTTTTTATTGAATGGTTACATAGAAACATATAAAGATATCTATAATTTAATTAATATCTATTATAGTGGAATAAGTCATTTGTGTGGTAAATATTAAAAAAAGATCTTCTTCACACCTATGTTAAAAAGTACCTGTTTTGAAAAATTAAAGAAGCTTCATTTTAAACCTTTTTATAGAAATAGAAACATGGGTAAAAAATGAAATCAATAAATCAATAAATAATTATTAAAATTAATTATTAAAATAATTTTAAATATAATATGTATATGGAAGAACATATTCTTGAAAAAATAAAAAAACTATGAAAGTATTCTATAAAACATTCTTTTATAATCTGGAATTATTAGAGAGAGGAAAAAGAGAAAAAATTAAATTTCATAAAATAACTATATTATAATAAAACATATGGAGTTGAGGGTAAAAATATCCATAAGTACCCCAATTGGAACAAAAATATATGCAATCCCATAAATGGATGAGATTGTGAAATAATCCATTATCTATTTGGTATCTATGGAATTATAACTTCAAAAAATGAAATAAAATCAAATAAAGCATTAAATACTATGTATAAAAATATAATCATGATATAAAATATAAAATTGGAAATATATATACCATTTGAAGGAAATAAATTTTGAATATGGAATATGTCTCATGAAAACAAATGCGAGATGAGATACCCTTACATTGGTTATAAATTACTTCATAAGTTATTTTAACCTCACATATAAAAAATTTAAATTTCTTAAAATTATATACCAAAAAAATTAAATAATTATAATATCATATATGATCTAATTATAAAATTTTTACACATGTTAATTAATAATTCTTTTTTAAAATCACTATGTTTTAGTGTAATTTTTTCATTCTTCATGTTTGTTTTTATTAAGTAGTTCTGATCGTTGCATCTTGATCATGGTTTTATAATCTCAAACATATTAACATCGATATAAATATAATATTTTTTATTATAAAAACATTTATAATTATTCCCTAATTATAAACATGAAAAATGAATTGCTTTGCTTCATTAAGGTGGTAGTCCAAATTTATCCATGGGCATTGATATCATTATTAACTGGTGGATGGGTAAATAAAAAAGGATATATTATATTTATAGATTAATAATTATTTCATAAATATTATATATATACATATAATATTGAAAATACTTCGATAAGATTTGTTTTTATTTTTCGAAAACCACCTTTGGTGTAAACATTAATACTTATTAGCTAGGTACTATGGTGATAAAAGGCGCTAAATAATGAAGGGAAGTAATATTTTATGGTATTATTGTGGGTATTCACCAAGATAAAAGTCTTAATCTTCATGAGTAATGAAATATAGGTGGTTCCCTTTTATATGTCAGGGTAGGGATACATGTGTAATTAACTAAAATATTTAAAATTAATTAATATATTATTGAAAAACATTATTTCAAATAGCCATGTATTTGAATAAAAATTTCTTAATGAAATAATATCATCGTAAAATATATTTTTTACTAATTTTTTGTGTCATTTAAAACATTAACTTCTATTATAAACTCTATTATAACAATTAATAACCTTAACTACGATAACACATTTTTTTACATTTAATGGTTATAAATTAATTTCTAAGGTGAAATTTTCACACTTATGATCCATATATGAAATTTTAGAATCATTAATATTATAATTTTTAAGATTCAAATTTTTTTATTCTTAAAACCTTTAATAAAATATTACTTAATATAAAATATTATTAAATAGATTTTGGAATTTTTAATTTAATTTTTAATTAATGTCAATAATATAACAATGTATTTCAAATAAAAACACAATTATCATCAATTATACGTTATTATTAGTTGAAAAATTATTTTAACACCATAATTTATTAGAAACTTTTTATTATATGGTATTTTAAATCATTTACTTGAATTTTCCTTCCACATGCACAAGCATTGAGGCACTATTTTCTAATAATTTAAGGTAATAATGCCATAGACATATATTATAAATAAATAAAAAACATTCTTATAATTATTTATTTTCAAAATAACATTTCATATTCATTAGTTACTTATTTTCATACCTATTTAAACCCATAAGTGAAACTATATTCATGAGAGTGGCATTTTATTTTTATGCTATTACAAAGGAAATATAAATGTTATAATCAAAATTATAATGGCACAAAAATAACATATATTAGAATTTAGGATGTATAATTCTGAATTACTCTCATCTCTTGAAATAAAATCATGATAATTATTTATTTTGAGACCTTATCCAATATTTTTAAACATAAATAACCACTTTTACCCATTACAATGGTGAGAATGTTTTACCATTGCAAAAACTCATTATCACTAAAAATAAAATTGATATATTTACCAAATTGGAATCTTATGACTAAAAATAATTACCATATTATTGTAATTAAATTACTTGAGGTTGAAAAAATCAATTTTAATATCAATTTGTAAAAAATAAAATGATAATAGGTTTTATAAAATTGTGTTTATAAGCATAAAAATGTGATTATACCAAAATAATGAATAATAAGGATTCTTATGTAATTAATTTATATAAAATTAAAATAAAATGGTACTTCTAAATTAATTTATTCATTGAAAATAAATGATATCTTTAAAAAATCATTATTTTTTCACTATTAACTTAAATATAAATATTTTTAAAAAAAATAAAAAAATCATATAATGAAATATAAAAAAAAATAATTTAATAAATAATATCCATTTTTCGACATACTATCTTTTAAATAAATAGAAATTATCTATAATATTTTCACACAAAAGACAATAAAAAAATTTTCTATGAAAAATAAAAATAAATAATAAAATCATTTTATTCTTCTTTGTTTACTAGTAACAAAAATTATAAGAATGATACGATTTTTTAATGAATTGATCATATTTTTTAAGGAACAACTTTTGACATGTATTTCATAATCTGTTTATTAGTATTAATGTCTATAAACCCATCATTTAGTTTATAATAGTGATATTTAGGTTATATTATTTCATGAATCATTTAAGATTGAGGTAGTTTGTAGGGTAAGCTATTGAATATAATGTTCTTCAAAATAAAATATAAACTAAAATATCAAGGAATTATATTCTAAAACATGAATTTGTAATATCGATCATTATGTGGTGAATATTTAATACACACTTCCCTTGTTATAAAATGGTTAGGCTCATCACTTTTATCTATGTAAAATTCATATCATGGAGAAAAAACCATATTTTATACAACATGACATCATTAAGAAACTATTAAAAACAAATCTATAAATTTCATCAATAAAAATTATATTTGTTGTCCATAAAATTTTAAATGTCTAATTTATCTTCTTCTAATCTCATGAAAACAATTACTCTAGAAAAAACATTAATAAACCAAAATTCTTTTCAATATTTCATGGAAAACAATCAATTTCCTAATGAATTATAATTATAAAAAATAAATAAATTACTATTTCTTAACTATTGTGATCATTATGTAAAAACAATCCAAAATAATAGTTGAAATGTGTCACGACCCCCTCCCCACAAAGTGTACCCCACCTAGTCAGGTAATTGGGAAGAGAGATAGTGACCCTCTGAGTCTAGCCTCTTGTAGGCCCCAATTTGGAAACTACCACTGAGCATATAATAAACATACAGATTGGAGTTATTTCCCTGTAAGAGAAACACTTGAAAAGAGAGAGATAAGATAGAAATCAACCAACTCATGCTGAGACCAAAAATTAAAAGAATCCCAAGTGAACATATGTAATTTCATAGAGATATTACTACAACTGAAAATTAAATCTACAAGTACCCAAATGAATGTATAATGATAGCGGCCACAAAGAAAAATTAGATCTTACAAAAACTCAAGATAGTAGTAACCATCCTGATCTCAAACCTTCTCCAACAGACCTAAACCCAATTTATATAATGTAGGGTGATTATAATAGTAGACTAATAAGGATCCTCCCTTGATCCTTCCATGAAAATGTAATGAATATATACTAAAGAACATTTAATAATAAGTGAAACTAACTCATTACCTAAATAGGTATACTAAGTTCCCATCTTCACCAAGGATACTCTCTTCAAGTTTCATATAAAAATGATATTATATAAAAAAGAATATAAAGGGTACCCCACTACCACTTCTCCACTTTTTTTCTTCTTTCCCCCAACATCACACATCCTGAGAATTTCTCTCAAAAAATGTGAGCCTTTAGACACCTAGGAAAAGAACCAAAACACACACACCGCATGTTTTAAAATTCACCTGTGAATCACACCACCACATCCACGTAACCAAAGTAACCATGTAGTTTTCAGAATCTACCACATCCCACATAACGTGTATCATATATCCAATTTTTTACCTCATTCCATTACAATCCATAAACCATGTAAGGATCCATAAGCCATCACAACCCAAACACGTTATATACATAATATCCTTCAGGACACAAAATCCATAATATATGTGTGTGAATAACCACAAGCCATTACATCCCTCTACACACATATATGTGGATAAATACCTATCATGTATACCAACAAAATTATATACCAAGAGAATAGAGTGAGGCCAAATGGGTGTAGTCAACCATCTATCCTCCCACCAAGATATTGGGGAAAGCATCCCCCAGGGATCAGAATCCCTGAGGTGTCAATTTCTCTAATTGACAGGGTGGATTAGCTTATAAAAACACAAAAACTCTAGGTTATATTATATAAAACTACCACAGTATGAGCGTAAACTAGTCATAGACTCAACAACAGATAATGACTCTCATACTCTCGACTTCCACTACTGAGTCTATATATCATATAAGTACACATACATTTAAAGAGATACATTAATTTACTTTAGACCTTTTTATTAGTTTCACTTTACGTTAGTTATTTTTTAAAACATTAATTAACTATTATAATTTACCACATCACATAACATTAATATTAATTTTAAAAAACGTACCATGCCCTCCAGTAATAACAAAAATTATTCCACGGATTCTCATAATGACAACTTCAGCATTGCATCCTAGCAAGGTCTATGCCCATGGGTTAAAAAATTATTCATTTATTAAAAACATTACCAAATTATAAATTTACATATTTCTATTTATTTTATGAATAAATCATAATCTACTCATCACAACGGTATCAACATGTTGACTAGAATAACTACCCTTTGAGTCTTTTCCACATATAGTAGGAGTGTAAACCCATCCATCCGAAAGAATCTAAAAATAGAAAGCACTTGGAATATTGTATGACTATTTGTCTCTCTTATAAGGAGTGTAAGAAAACCATATTCATCAAAAAGTAGAGAAATTAAAAAATATAAAAAAACAATAGATCAATAAGAAAACACTTTCATACTGATGAGTAATCCCAGCTTCAACCTGTTTTATCATTTATAGTGTCCTCCCCAACACTACATGCATAAACCAATGTATCTCGCCACTTTAAGTGTCAAATGATGAAACAAATATCGGGCCTCCCTACCCTACATACCATAAAAATACTATAGGATTCTTCATCCTTGAATCCCATTGCATCCAGGCCTCCCTTCCCCACATACCACTTGTATTATATTCACAGCACATCAAAGGAAGCAGGAACAAACATTGCAATGAGTTCTTGACCCCAATGAAAGAAATTAAACCCTTATACACAATGATATCTCATGACTAAAAAATAGAAGGAACTTTTCCTTCACAGGAAATTGGGAAACTCATTCCCTACAACATCATTATCCTATCACACCACCAGTTCATATTCCATATTGAATTAACTAATTCATTATTCAGGTTCTAACTATGGGAAACCTGAAAACAAGATTCTCAAGCTATCCCAAATTAATTAACTAATTAATTAAACATTATTTTAATTCATTTATCAATAAGAATAATCATTCTTTAGGTTCATTAACAAATTCAATTAAGCATCCATACTTGCATCAATGTTATAAACATCAGTTTACAACAATGATAACCAGATTCATTAAAAATGCTTCTTTAACTAATTATCCAATTAATTATAAAATAATTCTAGATTTATATTCATTAACAATTTCAATAAATAAATAAATTATAAATCGTTCAATTAATATATATCAAACACTCTGGAAACTCAAGAGGTAATCCGTTATTAAGATATAAAGCAACAACATCGCTATACAATCGATAATAATTTTTTAATTTTGTTTATGTATTTAATAAGGTCAATTACATTGAGATAGAAGGTATAAATCATTATATCTATATCTTTAACATAAATAAATAGATATGCCACAAATACCCTACCTCAATAGGTCATTGACGTTCTTCGCACGAGAACTGATCAATGCAATGGATCATGATCACCCCTCCCACAACAACTTCTTCACTTGACGATGTCACGACACAACCACACCAACCAACCACCAAGAAAACTCCATCATAACCATGGAGATCACATAAAATCTCATAGAAATGAGAAATTAGAAGAAATGGATAGATGAAAACCTTGGAACATAGTTATTTAATTCGTTATATTGGTAATGGATCACTACAGATCTAAGGAGGGATATATGGATCATTCCTTAAAGAAGGAAACCCCAAAAATGTTAATAAGAGGGTCATTGGGTCACATGGGTTCGTTGGAGAGAAACTAAAGCGATTGTTTTGAGAAAAATTGAGCATCTGGAAATAGTTAAAACATATATTTTTGGGGTATTATATGTCGTGTAATTCCCTTTCACACTATGTAATGCCTCAATGTTGAGTTCTGCCAAAAAATGTGTTACCTCATGATTTTATTTTAATTTTTAGAACCTAAATTATTTTTTGTCATGAATCTCTCTTTCACACCATGTAAAATTATTCAAATCATGATGATATCTAGTACATCCCATGAAAAATGATTTAATGAAATGTAATACAGTTAAATGATGTGTAATCAACCCTTTATAGATTTTAATTAACTGAAATTATCAAAACTTCTTCCAATCCTCATCTGAGAAATTCAATCTTCAAAACATGAAAATTGTTAGTCCACACGGTTCTGAGTCCTTATATCAGATACCCCTAAAAACATTCCCATCCTTGAAAATCCAAAACCAACCCATAGAGGAAACAGTAATGGGTCATTCGAAAATACACCCCACAAGATACCTCTCCATTATTTCACAACCATATGAGCTCACCACCTTACTTGGGGAACTAGTGAAAACCTGCTCAAAAAACCCAATAATCACTGGTAGAGATACCTCTCAAAAGCGAGAAATCCACAACAAGAAAAAACAGTAAATCCATCTCATAAATAGAAAGGGGTCTATAACCACCAAATGAAAAATGTTACAAGAGAAGATATAAACAACAAACAGATTGGGTACTGAGCATGTATGTACAACTCTCATTCCCAGGTACTCTCCTCCACACCACCGTGTCGCCACAAGACACGAACTAAGGGGATAACACACCTACACAAAACATTCCAATTACAGTCCTATATCTCAAAAGTATTTACCTCAAAGGTTTAATCATCATCAACATCAATCTCACCCCAATAGATGATGTGATAGTCTTCATGAATATAACGGTGGAGCTACAACAAGTGAAAAACATCTTTTACCTAGATCATATATTGGTAAAGTGCTACCTGATACGCCACAGATCCAATATGGTATAACACCTCAAAAGGCCCAATAAAAAATGGAGAAAGATTACTACCACAATATAACCATCACTTCCCATGATATGGAGTCACCTTTATAAACATCTGATCCCCAATGACAAACTCCAGAGGTCTCCTCTTATGATTGGAATCAGACTTTAGATGAGCTTGTGTTGCCTTCATCTTCTCATGAATCACTTAAATCATCTCTACCATGTTTTTTTCCAGTTCAAGCCCAATAATTTATGACTCTCCAACCCTAGTCTAGAATAATATAGAACTGAATTTTCATCCTTACAATAATTCATTGGGTGCCATAACAACGGTGGAGTGGAAAATATTTTGGTTAGAGAACAATTCCAAGGCCAAGTGCCTCATCCAAGAACTTCCAAAATCCAGGACACAAGCATGAAACATGACATCAAGATTCTAGATGGTCCGTTATATCTAATTGTCCATTTTTAGATGAAATTTAGTGCTAAGGCATAGATAAGAACAAAAATTATGCTGGATATCTCTCCATACACTAGAGGTAAAACTATGATCTTGATCAGAAATGATCATCCTCGGAAATCCATGGAGTCTCACCACCTCCTCCCGATACTTCCTTGAAAAAACCTATATTGATCTTGACTCCTTGATCACTATAAAGTGGCATGGTTTTTTTCAAATGTTCCACCACTACCCATATAGCATTATAGCCTTCCTATGCTCAAGATAAATTGGTAACAAAGTCCATCGATATGTCCTTTCACTTCCACTAATGAAAATATAATTTTTATAGCATACCACCACGAACTTGGTGCTATTTCTTCACCTTATGGCAGACCAAACACCGAGACTCAGACTATGAAACTAAACATTTCATCCCAAGAAACCAAGACTGACCACTCAAATCTCAGTATATCATTTTCATGTAGAGATGTACCGCTAAGGGTGAACTATGGAAATATATAAGAACCATCTACCACATCGAAAAATGAACAAAAATCCTTCCATGAAACAACACCTGGTGTTGTTCATACTCAGAAAAACCATCAGGGGACACACCACAAAAATTTAGTCTCTCTAGACCTCCACCTCAAGATCCCCCAACATGGACTATTCAACCTGCTACACCCTAGATGACCGCACCAACATCTAAAAAATGAAACCACTTCCCCCAACTTCTCCCATTTGTATATGTAATGCTAAAACTACTTCCATAACTCTCCATAAATCTCCCAATTCATGCACTACATCACTATGTGACTTTTTACTAATCACATTGGCTACAAAATTCCCCTCTCTAGGTGTATATGAAATTTCTAAGTCATAATAATATAATAACTCCATCCATAGTTGTTGTCGCGTGTTCCATTCATGCTGGGAGAAAATCCACCTCAACCACTTATAATCATTGAAGACCAAAAAATTCTCTCTAATGAAGTAATGTCTCCACAACATCAAGGAAAACACCACTTCCACCAACTCATGATCATGTGTAGCATAGTTATATTCATGGTGTTGAAACTTACATGACCCATAAGAAACAACAGATATCTATTGCATTAGAACACAACCTAAACCCATATGAAAAGCATCACATAAACCCTCAAACTGAACTCCTTGAGATGGAAGACAATGAACTGGATCGATAACCAACTTATCCTTTAGATACATAAAAGCTGTCTAACATAGATCAGTCCATACGAATTCCTGATTCATTTTGGTAAATGCAGTTATAGTATTTGCAACTCAAGATAAATCGGCTACGAACCTCCTATAATAGCCTGAAAAACCAAGTAAACTTTTCCCCTTTATCACTGTCTTAGTGAAATACCAAGAGAAAGTTTCTTCTATATTTGATGGATCCACAACTAATCCTTTATGTGATGAAACATTCCACATGAAATGAATGTCCCAAGACCAAAACTCAAAATTCGAAAACATCCCAAGCAGCTGAAGTCGATGAAGAAAGAACTCTCAAAACAGCACATCGATGCTCTGTATGATCCTCCTATGACACGAAGTACATGAGGATATCATAAATGAAGACCTCCCCAATCTTATCTAGGATCTGAAAAAATAGCATTCATCAAACCCTCGAACACAGCTTAAGCATTCATCACACCGAAGGGAATCAAAAAGAACTATTAATTCCCATGATGACAGTTGAAGGCAGTATTCGGGATGTCCTCATACTTCACAGGCATTTAATGATATCCTGACTGAAAATTGATCTTTGGGAAATAAAATTCCCCTTTCAGTTGATTGAATAAATCATCAATTTGTAGATGAGGATAGCAGTTAATCACTGTCACAAGGTTAAAGAGACGATAATGGAAACACAACTAAAAATTGTTATTAGCCTTATTCACAAACAAAACTAGTTCACCCCTTTGTGACACACTAAGCTAAACTAATCCACAATAAAATTGACCATCGAGTAGTATACACAGATCTCAAATATTCCATGGTTCCATCATGTATGGTGACATCAAGATAGGAGACACGCCTGGCTATAGCTTAATCCCCAACTCGATCTATCATCAAGGGGGTAATGATATAACCTCATTTGGAAAGACATTTGGGTACTCTTACATAACACTGGGAAATGACCAATGCTAAACTTCTCATAAACACAGCATCAACTCAGCCATCAATGATGATGAGGAATAAATATGCTTCTTACCCATCTGAGGGTCCTACTCGACAACAAACACTACAGGATCTCCATTGGCATCAATGAAGACCACATACCTCTAGAATAAATCCACTATAGCCTAAATGGAATAAGATCAATACATTCTGAGGATAACATCATATAGTTTTATTCATAAACATAAGAAATCTCCCCATGAGTGGTTATTCCTCATTACTACCTCACAATCTCTACATACTTCAAATAAGTTAGCTCAAACTCTATACAGCAAAGTCAACGGGAAGGGCACATGAAGACTCTCTACCTTAAGTACCAAGGAATGGAAAAGGTAAGGTGATATCAAATATTGCATCTCCCATAAATCAATCAAAGAATATATCAATGTATAAAACAAAAAAGGGTACCTTGAATGACATCTGGAACACATGGACCTAGTAGTGCTTAAGCATGAAGCTGAGCACGACATGTTCCATGACCTCTAGGACCCTACTAGAGACCACCTCCACACTCGTGATCTACTCTCTAAGAGAAAGGGAGAATCCAAGAGTTATCCTCTTCCTACCCTATCTATTATCTATTGATCTAAAGCTAGTGAAACTTGTTGCTACATCCTTGGTTGGAACATCCTCAATAGAGATACCTAGAGAGGAACACCTGACGCATGTTGACTGGTCAGAAATTTTTTTCAATCATGTTATTGATGACCTCATCCTATATAATAAAAATAAGCATATGATCCCTTTGTATATAACTGAGATCCACTACCCTTGAGAAATGAGTCATTGAGGTCTAGGAACTACCCTTAGCTAAATATAAACTCTTATTACCAAAAAACTGGGAACTCCAGAACACAAATCAACATCATGGGGAATACAAATTACTCCCCTGTCATGATGATCCATTTTTGGATAACATTCTATCAATAACATCTTGTCTTTCTAGCACCTCAATATTTGTCTTCAGCATAAACGGGGTGACCCAGCGTTGGATCATTGGATGTAAATCCTCCTCAAAATTCCTTCCTATAGCCTCCACAACTAGAAATAGGTCTGATTAATATCACATAACTTTTTTGAAATAGATCCCCAAAATCATTCACACTAGAGTCTCCCTCTTTAAGGGTAAGCATCTCTTAGAAAATGGACACCTTTGTGGTCGAAGAAAGAAACTTAGCTCTAAACTGGTCTTAAAACTCCTCTCATGTGACTAATAACTCATCACAATGCCCTAGGAATAAGAACCACCACTGCTCGCTACCCCACATAGAATGGTAACAACCAAAAACCCCCAGTGCTCCTTCTGAGAATGGATCAAACTGAAGGATATCTCAACCTCTTTCAACAAATCTTATAGGGCTTCATGTGAAATGGATACCTTGTACGTCTACAGTCTCTGGAACTAAAACTCTCAATGTTTCCTTTTATATGTGTCAACATCGTCAACCACTGCTCTGCAACGATCTTCTATTGCAACCTACTAAATATCTTCTGTTTGATCATAAAAATAATGTCTACCTAGATCCATACCTATAAAAGAGAAAATAGTTAGAGCTCCTAAACATGTGAAATCTAAGACATAAAAATTAATTAATTTCTTTTCTTTTATTCAATTTAGGTTAACCTATCCCATGTTCTACCAATTTAAATACAAGAATAAATAAAAATGATGCATGATCATTTTCTAGGTCTCTAACCGACAACCATTATCACCTATTTTAGTACCGTCTGTAATCATAAAGTTTCATTCATCATATCATAGGTGTCCCTAAATACACATGTCTCCATCGGTCTACTTTGTTTATAGTATTTGTTAAACATATCTGACCCCATTTCCCTACCAAACCACAAAACATCACCATTTCCTCACTCCAAACTCGATACTATCCCTCAACAAAAAATCTCTCACCACTCTATCACGACCCCCTCCCCAAAATGTCTACCCCTACTAGATCGAAAATGGGAGAAGATAGATTTTGACCCCCCTGAGTCCCACCTCTAGTTGGCCCTGGCTTGGTCACTAGCACCAAGGTTATAATAAACATGTAGATTGGATGAAATACCCTTTAAGAGAAACCCATGCGAAAGAGAGAGAAAAGACAGACACCAATCAACTCCTACTTAGAGAAAAAACTAAAATGTTCCCACGTGGACAAATTTAATGTCAAGAAAAGAGTACTACAACTAAAAAAATTAAAGTACCAAACGGAAAGTAAAATGACATCAACCAAAAAGCCCAAAAAACATCTGAAAAAACCCACACTACTCTTAACCAGTCTGATATCCAACATGTTCCAAATTCCATGAAAAAATGTTTATAAAATATAGGGTGATTATAATAGTATAGTCCGTAGGATCCTCCCCAATGACTCTTGTTAAATAGTAAAGAACTAATTCTATAGCACAGTGAACTACAAGTGATACTAAAACATCACCTAAAAATGTATACTATGTTCCCATCCTCACCATTGCTACTCTCAATATATATCACATGAAAGATTATATTCAATAATAATGAATATCAATATTTCCCTACTACCAGTTCCCCATTTGTTTCCACCTTTCACCAATGTTGTACATCCTCAGCATCTCTCTCTAAAAAGACTAGCCCGCAGACACCTGCGTGAAGCAACATAACACACACCTCACGCGTCAACATGAACACAATCCATCACACCAAAACATCCATGTAACAAAAGTAACTAGGTAGTTTTTGGGATCTACCACAACCCGCATAACTTGTACCCATCATCGGGTATTATAATTCAATCCATTACAACCCATACACTGAGTAAGGTTCTTCAAGCCATCACAACCCATACACCTAATACCTATAGTAGCTGTTAGGTAACTATATCTAGAATATATCTGCATTATTAACCACAAGGCAGTACATCCCTCTACACACATATAAGGGGAAAATGAACATTAATGCATACCATCATAAGAAACTACCAAGAGAAGAGTATAGGTCCAAAGGGGGTAGTTATCCACCCATCATCCCACTAGGATATTGGAGAAAACACCCCCAGTGTTTAGAATCGCCAGGGTGTTAGCTCCCAAAAAACATGGTAATGTGGAATATAGAAATACAAAAATTACATGATAGATTATAGATATCAACCATAATATGGGAAAAACATAGTCCTGGACTCAACTATATTTAACATCTCTCAGAGTCTCGACTTCCATTGTTAAGACTCAATGCCCTATATTTACAAAACAATTTAAAGGGACACTCTATGTTACTTTATCCATTTTTATAAGTTCCAAAATACATTAATTAATTCATTAAACATTAATTAACCATTATCATTTCCCACATAACATTCAATTAAAATTTTTATTACAATAAATTCTTATGCCCTCCAGGCATAACCAAACTGATTACATGGATTCTTAGAATCAAAACCTTAGTATTGCATCCCAACAAGATCCAAACCCATGGGTTAAAAATTATTCATTTATTAAAAACAATAAAAACATCCATATTTCTATATTTTTAGGAATTTTAGGAAAACATCATATGATACCAAGAATAATTGTCTCAACGTAGTGATTTGATGAACTACCCATAGAGTCTTTTCCAACTATAGCAGGTGCATAGAACTATACATCCTCAAGAAGATAAACAAATAAATCACATCACATACCCTGCATATCTTCATCTCTCATATAAAGAGGGTAAGAAAGACCATCTGGATCATGAAATGAGGAATATAAGGCAAATATAAAAATAGATTAATAAGAATCCGCTTTAACATCAATGAGTTAGCCTAGATTCAACATGTACTATCATTACTAGTGTCCTACTGAATACCACATGTGTAAAACGATGCATATCTCTGATTTAGGCATCAACTGCTTCCACAAAAACTTGGCCTCCTTACCCCACATACCACAATATCCCTCAGGGATCAAACATCATAGGATCACATCACATCTGGGTCTCCCTAACCCACATACCACAAGTCCCATATCCAGAACACATCACAAGTAGTAGGAACAAACCTACAAATGACAACTCATCCCCAAATCAGGGTATATAGATTTTATACATAACTATCTCTTATAGATAAAAAAGATAAGTTACTTTAACTTTACAAGAAAGAAGGAAACATAGGCTGTAAAAAGGTATAATCTTATCACCCAACTGGTTCTTATTCCATTTTGAAATAACTGATTTATTATTCTTGTTTGAAATACGTTCAACCTATGGAACAAGCATCTCAAGATATCACAAATTAATTAACCAATTAATTTTACATCCCTTCAATTCCTTTATCAATAAGCATCAACATTATTTATGTTTATTAACCAATTTAACTAAACATGAATTCTTGCATCAAATTTATCAACAAAAATTTACAACAACAACAACAACCAGATTCATTAAACAAGCTTCTTTAATAGATTAGCTAAATGGTTACCAATTAATTATTTAATTACGTTCATTACCAAATTCCATCAAGAAAGACTTGATAAATCAAAAAAAAAGATAGATATCACAATAGCTAGAAAATATAGAGGTGAACAGTTATCATGGTATAAAGAAACCACATCGTTATGCGATCGATAACAATTCCTTAATCCGGTTTAAGTATTTAATTGGGTTAATACCATTGAAATACAAGGCCTAATTCATGCAATCTCTATTATTTCATGTAAATAAATAGATAATCATTGAATCCCTGACCTCAAAAGGTTGTTGATATTATTCAAAAAAGAATGGATCAAAACAATGGATCACGATCTAATCTCCCACAACAACTGCATCCACCCAAGGATTCCCTGGAAAAATCGCACCATACAACCACTAAAAAACCCCATTAGAACCACAAATATCACGTGAAATCCCATGAAAAATATATAAGTGAGGAAAAAAATATAAGAAACTGCAATATCATAGGTATATCATACCTTCTATCGAAGAAGGATTGATGTGGATCAAATGAGGGAAAAAGGGATTGTTCATTGATGAACGAATACCCAAAAAGTTGAAGAGAGGGTCATTAGGTCACATGGGGTTGAGGGAGATCCACCAAAACAATTAGTTTAGAGAAAAATATATAATTTTTAAAACAATTAAAATATACGGCGTCGGGGTATTACATGATGTGTCATCCTCTTTCACATCGGGTAATTCCTCGAGGTCAAGTTCCATAGAAAAATGTGTCGCCTCTGAATTATATTAAATATTCCAGACCCTAAAGAATTTAATTCTATGAATACATCTTTCATACCGTGTAAAAGCCTTAATGTCATGAATCATTCTAGGAGAACCAATGAAATATGATTCTATTTCATGTAATACAGTTACACAATGTTTAATCCCTGCTTTCCATATTTCACTTAACCAAGCTTCTCCAAACACCTTCTAAGACTCCTCTGGGTACTTAGATCTTTAATACATGCCAAGGGTTGATCCATGCAGATCCTAGACCATACATATTATACCTCTCAAAACATTCTTATCCTTAAGAATCCAAATTTAACAAAGAGAGGAAATAGAAAGGGGTAATCCAAATAGCCACCCGATGAGATATATATCAACGATTTCACCACCAAAGGATCTCACTACCTCACTAAGGAAACAAGTAAAAAAATATGAAGCATCAAAAAACCACTCTGAAACACTATCCCAAGGGAGATACCTCTCAAATAGAGAAATCCACATCAAGAAAAAAGAGAAAGACATCCCATAAAATGAAAAGGGTCTACAACCACCAAAAGAACAATGTTATATGATAAGAGATAAATATAAAACAAATTGGGGTACTCGGCATGTATCTTCAACACAGGGTCCAAGGTACTCTCCTTCATGACACTGTGCCCCCACAAGACAAAAACTGAAGGGATTACATGCATTCACATCACCTTCTCTATGTAGTCTTGGATCTTTACAATCTGTTCCTTAAAGGTTTCATCTTTCTCAACATTAATCTCACCCCAATCGATGATATGAGAGTCATCATGAAAATAAAAGAGGTGTTGTGACACATGAAAAATATCATGTACCCAGCTCAACTGCGGGGGGAAGCGCTACCAGATATTCCATGGCTCCAACATGTGACAACACCACAAAAGGATTAGAAAACCAAGGATAAATCTTACTCCCATGAACAAACATTCACTTCCCATGATGGGGAGTCACCTTAAAAAACACAGGACCCCAAAAGAAAACTCTATAGGTATCCCCTAATGATTAGAAAAGGACTTATGTTGTTCTTGTGTTTCCTTCATCTTCTTTTTAATCGCGTAAATAATATTTGTCATATTATGCACCAGTTTCGGCCCAAGAATTCTAACAGCCTGACCCTAATATAGAACAATGTAGAATGGAAAGGTTAGCTATTGAAGGCTTCAAATTGCATCATATTGATGGTAGAGTGGAAACTATTGTTGTAAGAGAAATCCATAATGGTTAGGTTCTTAATCCATGAACCTCCAACATCTAGGAGGCAATAACACAACTTGTCTTTAAGAGTCGGGAAGGTCTGTTCTATCTGACTATCAATTTGTGGATGAAAATTGGTGATAAGGCATAGCTGAGAAAAAAAATCATAATGGATACCTCTCGTTACCCTAGAATTAGAATGAGGATCTTGATCAGAATTGATCATCCTAGGAACTCTATGAAGTCTCTCCACCTCCTCTAGAAACAACCTTGACGAAACATCCACTAAGCACTAATCCAAAATCACTATAAAGTGGAATGATTGTCAAATATTCCATTACTACCCATATAGAATCATAGCCTCCCTGATCTCGAGGTAAACTGATACAAAAATCTATCAAGACGTCCACTCACTTCCATTGAGGAATATATATCGTTTAGAGAAAACTAGTAGGAATGCAGTTCTTTTCCTTCACTTTTTAGTAGACCAAACATCGAGACACAACCTCTTAAACTAAATTCTTCAACCTAGGCCACAAAAATAGACCTCTCAATACTTGGTAAATCTTTTTAACACCGGGATTTTACACTAAAGGATAACAATGGAACTCTCTAAAAACCACCTCATGCATCGCCAAAAGGTAGAAAAATCCTTCCCTAAAACAACACCCTATATTGTTTATCCTGGACCCAACCATCAGGGTCCTTGACACGAACAACACAGTCTCTCCAAACCTCCCCGTAAAGACCCCCCAACTAGAAATATTTTACGTACATCATGAGATATGAATGGACCATCATCTAAAAATGTAAACATCAGCCCCCAACATCTCTCATATCTTGATATAATGATCAATTTTCACTAATCACTCTCCAAGAATCACCTGATTCACGCACCACATCACTACGTAGATTATTACCCAGAACATTGGCTACACCATTCCCCTATCCATGTGTATAAAAAATTTATAATTATTAATCCTATAAGAACTCCTTTCAATTACATTGTCGCATTTTTATGTCATGCTGGGAGAAAATGCACCTCAAGCTCTTATGATCGGGGAAGACCACAGAACACTCAAAAATGAGGTAATGTCTTCACAACAATAGTGAAAACACCACTACCATGAACTCAATATCTTGGGTGGAATAGTAACATTCATGGGGATGAAATTTCTAAGATCCATAATAAATTATTGATCTCTAATACATCAGAACACAATCTAACACTAGATGCAATGCATCACAAAAAACCTCAAACTGAATTCCTATTGCTAACAGAACCAGAACGGGAGCACTAACCAAAATCTTCTTCAGATTCTCAAAATATGTCGAAAACTGATTTATCTATAAGAATTCCTAATCAATTCTGGTCAATGCTATTAGATGGGTCGTAACCTAAGAGAAATCAACTATGAACCTCTTATAATAGCCTCCAATACCAAGGAAACTTCCTACCTCTACCATTTTATTGGGGGATTCCCATGACACAAATGATTCTATATTCAATGGATACACATTTTCAAAACCTTCTAGGATCTATCATGACCCATGAAAAATACTTCCCAATTCCAAAACTCATACTTCAAAATCATCCCAAATAGGTGATGTCGATGAAGAACTCCCAAAATAGTACGCAGATGCTCTGCATGATCCTCCTAAAACACAGAGTACACAAGGTTTTCATTGATGAAGACTACTAGGAACATATCTTGAAACTCATGGAAACATCATTCATCAACCCCATGAACACAGCTATAACAATACTCATACAAAACGACATCACAACGAACTCATAATGCCAATGACTACATCAGAAAGTAGCTTTCAATATATCCTCATCCTTCACATGCATATGATGATATCCTGAAAGCAAATCAATATTTGGGAACAAAAATTCATTCTTAAGTTCATCTAATAAATCATCAATTCATGGAATGGGATATCAGTTCTTCATTTTCACTTGGTTATAGTGATGATAATCAACACAAAACTGAAAAACATCGTAAGTCGTCTTCATGAACAACACGGGTCGGCTCAATAGTGACATACTAAGCTAAAAAAAACCACCCTACAATAGAACATTGAGCTGTATATGCAGCTCTCATAGATCATGAGGTTCCATCCTATTTGGAGGCATCTCTATATGAGACACGCCTGGCTGTATCTAGATCCTGATCTCAATCTCTCATCGAGGGGGTAATGCTAAAACCTCCTCAGGAAAGACATCATGGTATAACTCTATGACCATAAGAAATTCCAACTATAGAACTTATAACAAACTCATCATCAAATCACCCTTCTTGATCATGATTAAGGAACACTCCTCTGACCCATCTGAGAGCCTCAGTGACAAAAAAACACCAACGGTTCTCCATCATCGTTGATGAACACCACCTACCACCAGAAGCAATCCTTGATAGCCTTAACTAAATACAACCAATTCATTCAGAGGATGAAATCATATGGTTATATTCATAAACATATTAAATGTCCCTAAGAGTGGTGTTATCCCGACACTAGATTATAGTCTCTACATACTTCAAACAAGTTAGCTCAATCTCCAACTATTGTAGTCAACAGAAAGGGATCGGGAAGCCTCCATACCATATGTCCCAAAGCATAAACAAGGGAAGGTGATATGAATTACTAAATCACTCCTAAATAAAACAATGTATGAACCCACATAGAAAACAAGAAAAGGGATCCTTGAACAATGTCACTCTCTCCTAGCGCTGGCAGTGATAATTCATGAACTAGACCACGACATGCTCCATGGCCTCTCGAAACCCACTAGTGGCCACTGCTACAACCGCACTATGCTCTCTAAGGATGGGGAGCATCCCATGCATTTCCTCTGCCTACCCAATCTTCTATCTACTAATCCAAAGAAAGTGCTTCCTGCTGGCACTACCTCAGTAGGAACTGCCCTAATGGAGGAACCTAAAGTGGAACACCTGATGAACGCTGACTTGTTAGAAAGGTCGGGAACTCATGTCGCTGATGACCTCATCCTACAAAAGAAAAACAAATGCATGATCCCTTAGCATAGGCCTGATAGACGATGTCCCTATATAAACAGGATGTTGAGGGTTGGGACCAACGCCCGACCGAATGAAAACTCTTCTTCCCAAAAAATTACGAATTTGGGACCATATATCTGCTTCACAAGCAATACCGATGAATCCCCTATCATAACGATATGTTTCTATCTAACATTCTCTCAATGACCTATTCTCTTGATTGCCCCTAAAGATATTTCTTCAGTAAAAACAGGGTGACCTAGAACAAGTTCTTGGATACAAATCCTCCTTAAAATCCCACACTATGGAATCCTCATCTGATAACATGTCCAAATCACATCGTAGAATGTTCATGAAATGGATCTCGAACTCTCGCATACTAAAACCTCCTTACTGAAGGGTAAGTGACTCCTAGTGACTGACCACCATATTCATCAAAGAAATAATATGGGCTTAGATATGGACTTATAAATCCTACCATGAGACTATTGACTCCCCACGATCCCCAAGGAAGAAGAACCACTACTTCATCACTTACCCACATAGAATCCTCAAAACCAACGACACTCAGAGCTCCTTATGTGCATTGACCGATCAAAAGGATATCTCAACCTACTCCAACAAAACTTCCATGACTACATCTAAAATGGATCCATCATACTTCTACATACATCAGTGCAGAAAATCTTGTAGTTTAATCCTCTAAGTGTCATCGCTGTCAACTGATACTCTATAGAGATCTGTTGGTGTATCTAGATAAACATATTCTGTGAAAACCTAAAAAGGACGTCGGCCTAGAGGCATACATTCAATAGAAAAAATAGGTATATCTCCTAAACTTAGAATATTGAAGACTTTAACATTAATTAATTGTTTTATTTAATTAATTTTAGATTAAACTATCCTATGGTATATCTATTCAAACACATTCTCAAAGAAAAATTATACATGATCATTTCCAATGTCTCTACTCTGTAACCAATATCACTTTGTTTAGATGCCACTGTAATCTTAAATGTCCATGTAACAGATCTTTGAGGTCCCAAAATAAAAATGTCTTAGTTGACCTCCCATATTTATAGTTATTTTTAAACATAGCTGACACCATTACCCTACAAACCCATGCATCCTCACCCGTTCCTTACTCTAAACTCTATAATATATCTTAACTAGACCACTGATTCCAATATTTCATGACCTCCTCCCCAAAAAAATTACCCCTCCAGGGATGGTAATGGGTGAACGAATATTATTACCCCTAAGTCCCACCTCCAGTAGGACCTGGGTTGGAAACTATCACCATGGGTATAATAAGCATGCAAATGGGAGGAATTACCATCTAAGATAAACATATAAGAAATAGATAGATAAGATTGAATCATGACAACTTATGCTCAAACCACAAAGTAAAAGATACCCATGTGCACATATGTAATTTCCTAAAAATACTACTAGTACTAAAAAGGATAACTGCTTGTACCAAAGGGAAAGTGAAATAGAAACAACCATGAATCTCAAACAGGTCCTTCAAAACCCTAATCTAGTAGTAACCATCTGGATCTCTAACCCTCTCCAAATGACATGAAAAATGGTTTATATTACATAGGGTGAGTATTACAGTATACTTAGTTGGATTATCAAAGGAGAATATTGTGCATAGGTAAGGAAATAATGCTAAAACATAGTGGAAAACAAGTGAAACTAACATATCACATAAACATGTATACTATGTTCCCAACCTCACCGTGGTTACTCCAACCAAATATTGCATAGAAGATTATATTATATATTAAATAATATCAATGGTACCTCGCTACAATGACTCCACTGTTTTGCCGATTTCCCCTACTTCACATGTCCGAAGCATCTCTCTCCAAAAAAGATGTCTCGTAGACACCTAAGAAAGAACCAAAACATTCACCTCATGCATCAACATGCACCCTATGAATCACAACACCACCTCCATGTAACCAAGGTAACCAGGTAGTTTTTGGGAGGCACCACAACCCACATAAAGTGTATTATACATCGGGTATTATACCACATTCCAATATAGCCCATACACTAAGTAAGGATCCTCAAGGCATCATATCCCATACATGTTTTTCCTATATTAGCATTTAGGAAAATATATCAAGAATATTTGTTTGTGAATAACCACAATTAATTTCACCCCTCTACACACATATATGGGGAAAACTAACCACCTTGCATAACAGTACACGTAACTACCAAGAGAAGAGAGTGGGACCAAATGGGGTAGTTAGTCATCCATCCTCCCACCCGGATGTTGGTGAAAACACCCCTAGGTCTTAGAATCCCCAAGGTGTCAGTTTCCTTAACTGATAGGGTGGAGGAGCGTATAAAAAAAATATAGGATATATTATATCTCACAACCAGTCTTTGGGAATAACATAGTCATAAAATCAACTGCAGTTAACGTCTCTCAGGCTCCGGGATGCCACTACTATGACTAGATTTCCTATATGCACAAAAACATTTAAATAGATACATTACATTACTTTTTCACTTTTTATCAGCTTAAATTTATGCTAATAAATTCCGTAAAATTAAATAACCATTACCATTTCCCACATTTCATTCCATTAACATTAGTATTAAAATAAAGTCCCACTCCCGCTAGGAAAAATGAAACTGAGTCCACGGTTTCTCAGAATCATAACCTCTATAATACATCATAGTAAGCTCCAAAACCATGGGTAAAATAATTATTCATTTTTTAACAACATTACCACTTTCCATATTTCCATATTTCTAAGTATTCTAAAAAAACATCTTATGGTACCAAACACAAGGGTCTCAACATGGTTAGTAGATGAACATCTTGTCGAGTCGTTTCCAACTATATGAAGAGAATAACCCATCCATCCTCAAGAATATAAACATGGAAAGCATGTGGAACACCCTACATGTCTTAATCTCTCTTAGAAGGAAGGTAATAAGGACCCTCTACATCAAGATGTTTTGAAATTAAAGCAGCTAAGAAACAATATATCAACAAAAAACCACTTTTACAACAATGATTAAGCCCATATTCAACCCATTCTATCATCCCTGGTCTCCTCCCCAACCCACATGCATAAACCGGTGCATCTTTCCATTTCAGGCATCAACTTCTTCTACAACAACTAGGCCTCCCAGCCCCACATACCACAACATCCCTCTAAGATCAGGCATCCCAGGCTCCCATCATATCTATTCCTCCCTACCCCATATAGCACAAGTCTCGTATCAAGAGAACATCGCAAGTAGCTGTAAGAAACAAACCAACGAGCTCTCAGACCCAAAGAATGAAATTAATCCTTAACACAGAACGATATCTCACAGCTCCAAAACATAAGGAACTTGGCCTTTACATGAAAGTGTAAAACTCAAGCCCTAAAAACGAATTATCTTATCACTCAACCGGTTCTTATTCCATATTGAATTAACCTATTCATTATTTAGGTTCCAACCACGACCAACATAAAAAATAATCTTCTCAATATATCACAAATTAATTAACCAATTAATTAAAAATGACTTTAATTACTTTATCTATAATCATAAACATGATTCAGGTTCATTAACCAATTCAATTAAAAATGAATAATTGCATAAATTTGATAAACTTCAATTTACAACAACAACAATCAGATTCATTAAACATTCCCCCTTAACCGATTAGCCAATTAATTATAAATTAATTATGTCTTTACATTATTTACCAATTCCCATCAATAATTACATGATAAATCAAACAAGGAATATATATCACACTATCTAACAAATCAAGAGGCAAACTGTTATTATGGTAACAAGCAACCACATTGCTATGTGGTCGATACCAATTCTTTAATCTATTTTAAGTATTTATTTAGGTCAATTATATTGCGATCCAAGGTAAAAATAATGATAAATATATGATTGAATGTAAATAAATATATAGGAAATTAATCCCACACATTAAAAGTTCATTGATGCTCTTATAATGAGAACACATCAATGAAACAGATCATGATCATCTCTCCTACAAAAACTACATCCACCCTAGGATGTTGTAGTACAACTTTACTAACCAACCATGATGAATACTTCATTAGAACCATGGAGATCACTATCCATAAAATTTGAAAGATAAACTATAGGAAATTAATCAATGAAACCTACATATTTAAGGAGGGAGATAGGGATCAGTCCTTGAATATGGAATCCCAAAAACACTGAAGAGAGGGTTGTTAGGTCGTATCGGGTCGAGGGAGAGCCACTGCATGTGTAGGATTTGGAGAAAACTGATTGGATGGAAAACACATAAAAAATATAGCATTTGGGTATTACATGACATGTAATCCCCTATCACATATTGTAATGACTCAATGTCGAGTCCAGCCAAAAAATGCATCTCCCATCGATTTTATTTTACATTTTATACCCCGATGTATTTCATGCCATCAATCCATCTTTTACACCATATAAAAGTCTTCATGTTGTGAATATTTATGGTACAACTCGTGAAATATGATTTCACATAATTTAATATAGATACAAATTTTGTAATACCTCCTTTCTGAATTTTACTTAACCAAACTTCTGCAAACACCTTCTGAGCATCATCCAAGCACTTCAATCTTCAAAATATGAAAAGGATTGATCCACACGGATTTTTTACATTACAAAATGACTATAAATTCCATGTCATACCATTTTTTACATATATACTTTGGTGAGCATCCGTTTTTCTATTAAAATCATGCTACTTTCATATTATTAATTATAATTTTATTATGATACAAGTATAAATGTTCTTTATATCTATGTGTTCATTAAATTTAAAATATTTTTCAACATTCAAATGTTACATAATCAATTTTAAAATTTATTAATGAATTTATAATGAAATTATTCATTTATAACAAATTCTTACAGATGATAAACTAATATTCAACCCATTTTATACATGTTTTTTCCAAGAAATATAATTATTGTTTTTAAAAAAAATTATAGATTCCATGTTCCTTAAATCATCATTTTCTTCCATAGTTTTTTTTAATTTTAAAACATATATAATATCACTTCATCAATATTTCAACTCCAAAATACATAAAAAAATTAAATAAAAAGATTATTTGGACATATAAATCTTAATTAAAATAAAAATGCAGCCTCCAAATTAAGCATACTTTTTATGTATATGAACTTCCACATCATTCATATTATCATGTTATTATATAGGTAATAATATTTTTCTTGTAGGAGACCATATGATCAAATATCATATGTGCCCCTTATGTTAATTATTCTTCACCTATATTATTAGAACACAAAATAAATAAATTTATATCATAATGGATATTTATAAAAACTATGATTAAATTAAATAAATTAATAATGAAAAAAAATAAAAAAACAAAAACTACAGCTATAAAAAATGCATCGAAGAAAAAACAACAATATGGTTCACTATGATTGTATCTATTTTTTTAAAAAAATATTGATATAATTTTTTTGGCATTTATATAAAATATGGTATTAAATTTAAGTGATTGATATAGAGTACCATAAATTTACTTTCTGGGAGTTGATAAAATTCTTAATGATATTTTACCCTTCTTCAACATGGTGGGATGTGTCTTTGAATTCAATACATGATATTTACCCTTAGGTAAAAATTTGGTAATTCCCTTAGTTAGTTGGAATCTTTTTTAAATGTTATGTATTAAGGGACTTTATTTTTCTAATTATTAATTTAAATAATTAAATTATTTTTTATTACTATTATAAATATTTTATACTCTTATGTGAAGGAATCAACATGGAATATTTGAGGATACAAAGTGATGTATATTTTATTAATTCCTTTCAATGATTCATGGTCCAAATCAAATCTTTATGAGAAAATTTGAATGATAAAGTCAATGTTGAAATGTTTCATGGAAATTATGAAATGTTTTCATGAATAAATAATCAATTAACTCACTTTTTATCTATCTTACTGCTGAGGGAATTTATCATATTTTATATCTTCTAGTCTGAAATGAATTGTGAAATCAATGTGTTGTGGTGGAATAGAGAGAGATGAATTAAGAATTAGATATAGATGATTGATCATTAGAGGATTAAGAATTTCAAATTATTGTATAATTTAGATTAGTGTCTAAAAAATATCATATTTTTAATAATACTTGTGAATTTAACATGATTTGGTTATTCCGTGTTAGGTAGATAATTCATACCAATTTGGGATAAATATTATGATGATAAATTTAAACAAATGAAAATGAATATGAGATTAGTGGAATAAATTTTTATATAAACATTTTAATTTATTATGAAATATTATATAGTATATTATGGGTAAAATTTTATAAATATTATTCAAATAGTATTTTAATTTAATTAATAATATATTTTATGAAAATATAAATGATGGGATATAATTATTCAAGATTGTATGTGATATTGATAATAAATTTTAAAATCCTTGAATTGGAAATAGTATATTGATATATTTTTTTTCGAAATAGTGATAATTATTCGTATATGATAATTTTTCAATTATTTGATAAATCCTCATAGTGAATTTCAATCATGAAAATGATGATATATTGTAAAAAATAATCAAAATGGTTTTCATGGAGAATGTAAAATATTTTAAACAATGTAACACCAACAATATATATATGATTTAGATTTATTCATTTCATTATAATTGTGTAACAACCTAAGATCCCACAGTATGATTCTCTTTGAATAATATAATAGCTTTTGTTATACGCAACTTTGAATTCTAACACATCACGACTAATCAAACTAGCCCTTATTAATAGTAATAACCACATTTTAAAATTTCATAAATTTTATTTTTCAAAATGGACTTCATTTTTGGATTCTGAATATTAAAATTATCTTAGGGTGAATTATTGGTATTTTTCTAAAAACATTCAATTTTTGATGAATAGTGAAAAACACTTCATTATATTTTAAAACAGACTTTTTATTTAAATAATTAGATATTTAATTTAAACTTATATTAGGCAGAAATAGATACATAATACCTATATATTTTCATTTTAATTCATTGAAGCCAATATATAGATATATAAGTTTATTGAACTTTTTATCGGCTTTTACCCACCTTCAAGGCGCATTTGCAAATTTGCATAAAATTCAATTTTACCACTTATGTGAAATGAATTTAAAAAACATGAGATACATAGTTGACATCAGTAAGTAAAATTTTGTCTAGTAAGAATAAAATAATTTTTGGGGAATAGTAACTTTTGACTTTTATTTACCACAGTTAAAAGTAAATAGGGTACTTAAAGGTGAAAAATGATATTATAATTAGACTAAAACATGTCCTAATTCTATTATATAGGTGTATTTGCACTATAATCAACCTTATTAATAAAATATAATACTCTTGGTTCAATTAGTTTAGATTTGGACATTTATAATTATTTTATTTAAAGAAGAGTTTAAAGTGTTAAATTCAAAGTTTAATAACAAAACTATTTTAAATAAAGGTTTATAAATAAGATAAATTCTAATATAAATATTCATTATCAAGATAAAATTATTTACTATATAAAATTATTTTATTTTTAATTTTTTGATTTTAAAAAAATGAATTTATTTACGACACAATTGTGAACCATTAATTTTCTTTATTAATGAAGTATTAAAATAATTGATATTATAAATATCCAAATAAATGTAAATTGAGACTTCTGATTTATTAAATTAATTTAATAGGTTAATTTGACATGTTAGGGTTGATTGAATATTTTTGTTCGAATTGATGAAGTTTTTATGAATTTCACAAAAACTAAATATCAAATAGTGTCAAAAGTGACATAAATGAGTTTTTAAAAAATATTATATTATTAATTGATATAATGTTCCTAAAAATCTAAATTTCATCAAAATGACATAGATAGGTTCATATATATCAATAATGAACCACTTGGGGTTCTCTTGGATTTTAATAGTATTTTATTATCCATCTATTATAATAATACAAGAATACATGGTAAAAGTTACACTATTTAACTAAGAGTTAAATCTAAAAGATAAGGTTAATAAGGAGATCAAAACCTGTATAAAACTTATTGGATAAGATTTTTTTGACCAATACCCAAATTATCCTTGAAATAAATTATTTTGGTGCCATTATAAACCGAATAGGATTATATAATGAAATAATAGTTCAAGCTTTTCCTAATGTGACCCTCACTACTCTTATAAAAGGGTACATCCCCTTAACTGAAAATCATACCTCCAAAGACATTTATCTCAGCCAAAACCTACTAAAATATCCTACCAACTGCCTTAAATACAACCTAGTGGCCTTAATTTTATTATAAAGAAAATAAAAAGATCCATTTTCATCAACTCAAAAGGAAACACCGGAAGAATATGTAATAATTTCACCACCTCTTTCAAAGATCATTTCATCTTCCACTTTCCCTTTATTTGTTTTTTTCCATAACAAAATGATAAATCATGTATCTTATACATAATTTGATGTTAATATAAATATGGTACAACCATATTCATTATTCTATCCATCCTTTGAACGACAAGTCAACATATGTGTGTATGTACGGAATACTGTCTTCACATCGTGGTATAGTTTGTTATTCAAAAATATAATTATTTGGATGGATATAATAATTATTATAACTGATGTAAATAATGAATATAACATGTTAATAATTATTTATATATTATATAACATCCAATTACATATTATTTCACAATCAATATAATGATATCGTTGCTCGTGCGTATGTATGGATTACTTTCTCCACCAACGCGATGAAATTCTTTCCCCTTCATAACCATTAAGGTATAATTTTTATTTTATGATTAAAAAAATTTAATAACATAATATAATTTTGGATATGAATCAATACATCGTATCCATAACAAACATGACTTACGTAACAAGCATATAAATGAAAATGAATCAGTTAACACCAGAAATGGTGATACTACTGAAATACTATAAACAAAGCAATATTAGGAGATCATATATGATATCATGTTTATGTTTGTAGTTCTTGTATAATTTATTAACAATGATTTATCTATTATATATCAGGTTAGCGTACCCTTAATCAACGAAAAATACATGGTATAAGTTAATTCTACAATCACTTTATTATCCGTGGTTGTTTGTATGTGGGTATCTATTGGGACATCTTTATCATCCACATCCGTGTTTCTTAAAAATGTATTTAATTTTTTTACTATATACTATAATATGGTTTAATTTCATTTATACCCTTGTTTAATTTTTGTAAGATGTTTATAATGTAATCATTCGGTCGTTTTCCAAACAAGGTCCATTATGACCTTTTCAACAAAATTAAGGATTTTTTTTTACTTTTACAGTGAGTGCTTCTATTTTTTTCCATTATAACTCCTTTGTAGATTATCTTAAAATATTATAAGAAAGTTTCCATATAAATGATTTATTTTATAATTATGTGACTTTTAAATGATTTCAAAATATAAATAGTCATTTCTCTCATATCGTTTTGATTTCATCTCCCTCAACATCCTTTGATGGATTTTACACTTGTTTGAAATTGATTTATAATGATACAATCTTCCATATTTTATAGAAGGTTTTATGATAAGTTTTACTATGGATGTGTTATATTTATACCATCCATGGTTTAAGGATAAAGTATTAACATTTTTTATGCTAGTTTTAATATGAATGTTTCTATTATATTTCACCCTTTTCATATGAGGAATGCATTAGACATAGTAAGTGATGGGTGGAGCCCGCTATAGCTCCTTGATGAATTGGTAGGTCTCGTGAGATAAACTAGTGTCTTGGGACAAGGATTTGATAAAATATTATACGTAGCCTTGGAATGATTCATTAACTATGTGGTTATGATATTCAGCATTATGAATTTCATCATTATGAAATTGGATATTGATATTACATGTGATTATTTGACTAGTAAAATATACATGTGAATACATAAATATAATTATTTGATTTATTGTTTCCATATTATACTAAATTTTATGTTTAAATGTCTTGTGTTTTAGTCTTATACACTGCCTTAAATGTTTTTTTATTTATGAATGTTTCCACTATATTTTTATCTTACTGAGCACCTGAGCGCATCCCTTTATATGTTTTATTTTTTTCCAGGATGCGATGAATTATATTATGAATGACCTATATGTATAGTCTATGACAGATGAATGTGTTAGAATAAGACCAAATGTTGTTTTTTTCATTTCATAATGTACTGTAAAACTTATTCTTGTATCTAGTACTTATAAGGATACTAAACTGGCCGGTCTTTCAAGATATGATCCCCTGTGACAATGCCAATGTTATGTAATATTGCATTGAATTGGGTTAACTATGGTCAGAGCATTATAGTTGGTATCATAGGAATTTTTGTACAAACCTTGGAAATTTGATTTAGAAAAACTGTGATTAGATAACACAACCCTAAGATAGACATTGAGGATTAATATTGAATAAATTCCTAGAATTTTGTGAATGTAGAGATTTTTTGAGTTTTAAAAGAAATACATCCCTTTCCGGATATGAGAAAGTAGAGGCGAATCTGGCACAGATGTACCTAGAAGTGAAAACACCGACAAAGAGTTCCATGCTTGACCTAAGGTATCCTGGTACGCGATAACAAGCCTTGTTACACTCTTAATTACAACACTCATGTGGGGTATGCTTAGGATAATTCACATTTTCATTAAAACCCATTATGAAGGATTTAGGAGTATATAACTCATCAAAGAAAACATTTTTATGATTACGGTTTGTGTCCATAAACTATTCATGTTATGTTAACTATTTTACAAGTTTAGAATTATGTATTGTGATTCATAAACTAATATAGTGTATACCATTGTTTAGAAATGGAGCCTGGTGGAAGGAATGGAAACCATATCAATGCTTGTAATCCATGTATGGATTTCCATCCTATGTAAGATAATTATAGTGGAGCTGGTGATACAATTGGTGCTGATCATCTTATCACCATACTGGGACAACTCACTCAGGTTATGAAGAATAACCTTACTCGTATAGAGTGCCCCGATCCACAGTGCGAAGGATCGATGATAGACTAATTTATGAGGCAACTACCACCAACATTAAATGGGACTACAAATCCATTTGTATCATAGTAATGGATAAGTTCCTTAGAAAAATTATTTCAGTCTTTGGGGAGTAACGAAAGTGAAAAAGCTGTCATGACAGTTTAGAACCTCACGGGAGATGCAGATTAATGGTGGTCATTAATTCAAAACACAAAAGAGGATGAATAAGTATAAAATATAGAATTGAGGGAGTTTAAAGAGATTTTATTAGAAAAATACTTTCCTTGTGACCATCAAGTAGATATGGAAAGGCAATTTTTGAGTCTGAGGGAAAAGGAGGATAAGAACGTCTCAAAGTAAGTGGATAAGTTTTCAAGGTTATAAATGCATGTATAAAATTATATATGTACCCCAAAAAGAAATATTGATTGATTCTATGATCGGTTAAAACAATTTATCCATCGAGGATTAGTCTCACAATCCTTCTCATCATACATAGATATTGTATCATGTGCTAGCATGATTGAAAATGAATTCCTTAAGTAAATGAATTTAATGAAATGAAAGATAAGAAGAGATCTATTGAATAATCTGGAAATATAAATAAGGGGAAGAAAGGAAAAGTTGAATTTCCATCCTGTGGTAAATTTGGGAAGAAGCACTTTGGTACTTTCCTGAATGGAAAGGGAGTATGTTACAAGTGAGGTGAAAAAGGCCACCAAGCTTGTTATTGTAGGGGAAATAAAGATCCTATCAATGTTGAAAGCTAAAATTGTAGAGAAAGGGGGAATTATGCAAATTAATGGCCTATTCACCAAGGAAACTTACATTAGAAAATGCCAGCGGAGCCAGGCTAATCTTGTGTGATCACTACTGCTGAGGTTGAAGCTCTAAAAGATGTGGTGGCAAGTAATTTAATGGTTTCCTCAAGATTATCCAATGTTTTATTTGATTCTATATAATCACATTGTTTCATCTCTTCCAATTTTTCAAAGAAAATTAGATATTTCCAATTGGATTTAACAAGGGAGTTGGCAGCCAAAACTTATAAGGGAAGTATCATTACAACAATGTTTTGTGAATCAGTTCCCATTAGGGCATATAAATGGTCATTATCTGTAGATTTCATCATCACACACAATATTGAATTTGATATAATCCTCGGTATGGATTGGATTTCAGACCATGTTGCGAAAATTTATTTTAAGAAGACGGAGGTTACAATTTTTAATGATGATAAGGAGTACCTTATCTATATATTAGAAACATCCCCAGTTGATTATTATCTAAATCCACCACTACTAGATCTACTAAATTCAATTATTGTGGAGGAAGGGAATGAAATAACTATGGGTGAGGAAAATAATGTTTAAATAGAGGATATACCTATTGTGCATGAATATGTTGATGTGTTTCCAGAGGATTTACCTAGACATCCACCAGAATGAGAAATTATGTTTTCCATTGATTTAATTTCTAGTTCAAGGACCATATCTAATACCCCTTATAGAATGGACACTCTAAAATTTTTGGAAATAAAGAAACAACTAGAGTGATTTTGTAATAAATTATTTATTCTCCCTAGTTTTTCTTAATGGGGAGCCCATGTTCATTTTGATAAGAAGAAATATGGATCTATGAGGTTATGCATTTACTATAGGGAGATCAATGATATAACAATAAAGAACATGTAAACCCTATGAATCACGACAGCTACAAATTCATGAACAAAAAAATCCTTCTCATGATCTTGAGTTACTAGCTATAATCATTACTTTTAAGATATGGAGACACAATCAATATGGTGAAAAATGTGAGATATATACTAATCATTAGAGTTTGAGGTATATTTTCTCACAAAAATAACCCAACATGAGGCAAAGACAATGGCATGAACTTCTCAAAAATTATGATTGCACTATACACTACAACCTGGGGAATCCAAATAAGTTGGCAGACGCTTTGAGCAGAAAGGATTATGTAGTTCTGAACAAGATGAGAGTTGAAAGAGATCCTTTGTTCATGGATAAAGTAAAGATGGATATGGGAATAATAATGGAAGGTGAAACATTGATACTTTTTGAAAAGGTTTCCAAACAATATTTACTAGAAAGGATAAAAATTTCTCAGACAAATGAAGAGTTTCAAAGGAAAATTAAAGTTATGAATGATGGGAGATTGATTGACATCGTATATGAAGATGGAATTTTGAAATTTGGGAAGAGACATTGTGTTCCTAACATACTCGATCTAATAAGGGAATTATTGAATGATTCTCATAGCTCCAATTTCTCTATACACCCTGGTAGCACTAAGATGTATATAGAATTTAAGGAACATTTTTTGAGGGACATTGTGAAGAAGGAGATTGCTGATTATGTGTCATGATGTATGGTTTTTCAATAGGTTACGGCTGGAAGACAACATCCTGGAAGATTCATGAAATATCTTACCCTACCTAAGTGGAAATGGGATGATATTATGATAGAAATTGTCATGGGACTAACAAATACTCATAGAAGGATGATGGAATATGGGTCATTTTTTATTATCCTACCAAATTGGTGCATTTTCTTACTATAATAGAATATCTACCACTTGAAGATTTAACAAGACTATATATTAATGATGTTTAAAGACTTCAAGGATTACCCTTATCGATTGTTTCTGATTGTGATCCCCGATTTACATCAAGATTCTGGATAAGTATCCAGAAGACCTTTGATACTGAAAATTGTTTGAGCACTACCTACCACCCTCAAACTGATGGCCAATTAGAATGTACTATTCAATCATTATAATACATTTTGATATCTTTCCCACTTTACTTTCAAGGTATGTGAGATCAATATTTACCTTTGGTAGAATTTTCCTATAACAATAGTTTCCATTCAAGTATTCAGATGTCACCATATGAAGCGTTATATTGAAAGAGATGTCACATACCATCTTGTTGGGATGATGTTGGTGAATGAAAACTCATAGGACTAGAACTTTTTGAGAAAATAATGGAAAAGGTTAAGGTTATCCAAACCCACATCAAAGCACCTCAATGTAGGCAAAAGAGGTATACCGATAACCGAAGGAAAGATTTATAATTTCAAGTTGGAGATCATGTTTTCGTGAAGGTATCTCCATGGAAGGGTGTTATATGATTTGATAAGAAGGGAAAAATATTTCCCTGGTACATAAGAACTTTTGAAATTATTGAATGAATTGGAGTTGTAGCTTATCGTTTGGAAATGATGCCAAGTCTCTCCAATGTTCCTGATGTGTTCCACATATCACTATTGAGAAAATACATATCTGACCTAATTCATGTAATCACCTATGAAGAAATAGATCTGGAACTAGATATTTCTTATTGTGAAGAGGCTATTATAATTCTTGATACCAGAGAACAAGTGTTGAGAAACTGAACGACTCATCTAGTGAAAGTTCTATGATGAAACAATAAGATGGAAGAGGCAATGTGAGAACATGATGAACTTATGCTGAAGAACCACTCCAATCCTTGTATGTAGTAATATTCTAAAAACTTCAAGGATTAAATTATATGAATAGGGGAAGAATGTAACACCCCATGCTTCTACGCTTTTCTTCACTATGAATAATACAATAGCTTTTGTTTTACGCAAGATCAAGTTCTAACACACCATGACCAATCAAACCATACAATATAAATAGTAATACCGACTTTTTAAAATTTTATAAATTTTATTTTTCAAAATGGACTTCAATTTTGGATTTTTAATATCAAAATTATCTTAGGGTGTATTTTTGGTTTTTTATGATAAATAGTGAAAACACTGAGTTATTATTTAAACCAGAATTTTTATTTAAATAAATATATATTTTAGTTAAATTTATATTAGGTAAAAATAGATACATGATACCCATTTATGTTCAATGTAATTTATTAGAGTAATTTTATAATAATAGTAGATATATATAAGTTTATTGACCTTTTTACCGTATTTTACCCACCTTCTTGGTGCATTTGAAAATTTGCATTAAATGTTATTTTACCACTTCTGTGAGTTGAATTTCAAAAATCATAGAGACACAGTTGGTATCAGTATGTAAAATGTTGTTCAACATGATGAAAATAATTTTTGGTGAATTGTAACTTTTTTCTTTTACTTTCCAGAGCTAAAAGTAAATAGGGCGATTAAATATAAAAATGATATTATAATTACCCTAACACATGTCCTGATTCTATTAGATAGTTTATTTTGACCAAAATCAACCTTAGGAATAAAATATGGTCCTTTTGGTCCACTTGGATTAGATTAGGAAATTTATATTATTTTATTTAAAATAGAAATAAACATGATAATTTCAATGTTTAATATCTAAAACATTATTAATATAGGGTTATAAAAAAGATAAATTTGAATATTAGTTTTCATTAGAAATCAAGAATGATTTCCTAAATAATTGTATTTTATTTTTAATTTTCAAACATTAAATAATTAAATTTATTTTTGACATAATTATGATACAATAATTACCTTATTAACAAAAGATTAAAATAATTGATATTATAAATTTCCAAATAAAAATAAATTGAGACTTCTGATGAATTCCACTAATTTTCAAGGTTAATATGACATGTTTGGGTTTATTAAATTTTTTTTTGAAGTGATAAAGTTATTTTTACTTTCACCAAAATAAATTACCAAATAGTGTCAAAATTGACATAAATGAGTTGTTAAAATAAATACTATATTATTAATTGATATAATATTTTTAAAAATATAAGGTATGGCCGAAGTACTTATATAAGGTTAGATATATCAATAATGAACCAATTTTCATTCTCTTGTCTTTTTATTGTAATTTTATGAAAAATTTATTATAATAATACAAGAGTACATGGAAAAAGTTAAACTATTTAACAAAGAGTTAAATCTAAAAGATAAGGTTAATAAGGTGATCTAAACTTGTATAAAACTTATTGGATGAAAGGTTTTAGACCCATCCCCACCTTATACTCTAAATAAATCATTTTGGATCCATTATAAACCGAATATAATTGAATAATAAAATAATATTTCATGATTTTCCTATACTGACCCTCATCTCTCTTATAAAAGGGTGCTACCCCTTCACTCAAAGTCACACCTCCAAATCCATTTGGATAAGACAATACCTACTCAAATATCCTCCCAACTAAAATAACTTCTACCTAGATTCCTTACATTGATATGAAATCCAATCTAATGAGCCCTTTTGATCAACTCAAAAGGTCACACCTGAAGAAGTGGTAATAATTTCACCACATCTTTCAATGTTATTTTCTTCTTCCACATCCTCTTTCTCCGTTGTTGCCATACAAACATAATAACTCTAGTAATATATACATATTTTTATGTCATTATAAATATGGTACAACCATATTCCTTATTCTATACATCCTATGAATGAAAAATCACCATACATGCATACTTATGGCTTACCGTCTCCACATCGTGGTGCAGTTTTTTATCCAAACTCTTAATTATTAGCATGGATATAATAATTAGTATAAATGATGTAAATAATAAATATAAAATTTTAATTATTATGTATATCTTATATACCATATAATTACATATGATTTCAGCATCAATATAATGATATTGTCGCTCGTGCGTACGTACGGATTACCGTCTCCACGAACACAAAGAAATTAATTTCCCATCATAACCATTCAAGCATAATTTTCATTTTATGATTAAAAATAATTTTTAAGAACATAATATAATTCTAGATATGAATCAAATACATCCCTTCCATTACAATCATGGCTTATGTAACCAATCATATAAAGGAAAATGAACCAGTTAACACCTGAAACGATGATACAACTGAAATATTATTAACAAAGAAATAATAGAGGATCATATATGATATCATGTTTATGTATGCGATTATTTTATAATTTAATAATAATTATTTAACTATTATATATATTTTTAAATTACCCTATATCATGTAAAAGTACAATTTAATGGTTAATTCTAAAATCTTTTTATTATTCGAGGTTGTTTATACGTGAGTATCTCCTTGGTCCTCTTTATCATCCACATCTGTGTTTCTTAAAAATGTATTTCAAAACATTTTTACAATTTCTTCGATAATGAGTTAAATTCATTTATACCTTTTTTTGACTTTTTATGAAATTTTTATGAATGAATCATTCTTTCATTTTCCAAACAATGTCCTTTAAGACCTTTTCGACAAAATGAAGGAAAGAATGTTTTTAACTTATTTGGTGAGTGCAGTTCTTTTTCACCATTATAACACCTTCAAAGCTTCACATACAAGATTGTAAAATTATTTTAAAAATAATATATTTTTTTATAATTATGTGACTTTTAAATGATTTCACAATAGAAAGATATATTTCTCTTAAATGGTTTTGATTTCATCTATGTCAACATCTTTTGATGGATTTTACATTTTTTTGTAGTCGATTTAATATGATACAATCTTCCATATTTTATTTACGTTTTTGTGACATGTTTTACTGTAGATGTGTTATTTTTATACTATTAAAGGTTTATGTTTAAATTATTAACATTTAATATGATAGTTTTAATATGAATATTTTTTTTATGTTTCAACCATTTCATACGAGGAATGCATTGGACTAAGTAAGTGACGGATGGAGCCCGCTATAGCTCCTTGATGCATTGGTAGGTATCACAAGACTAAATAATTTCTCAGTACAAGGCCATGGAAAAATCTTATTTGTAGTAAAGAAACGAGGCCTTGACTATGTGGTTATGATGTCCAACATTATACATTCTATCATTATGAACTTATCTATTAATATTACATGTGATTTTTTGACTAGTAGAATATCCATGTGAATATGTAAATGGAATTATTTTATTTATCTATTACATATTATGTTGAAGATTAAGTTTACAAGTATTGTGTTTTATTCTTATACATTGCCTTAAATCTTTATGTTAATTTATGAATGTTTCTGCTATATTGTTATCTTTTCTGGGAACATGAGATCGCCCTTTTCTATCTTTTATTTTTCCTAGGATGTGAAGAAGTATATTATGACTAACCTGTAGGGATAGTCTAAGGGAGGTGAATGTATTAAAAGGAGACACAATTTTGTTTTTTCTCATTTCATAATGTAATGTAAAACTTATGTTTGTTTCTAGTAATTCCAAGGCTACTAAACTGACCAGTCTTTCAAGAATTGATCCCATGTGATCATGACAATGTTATGTAATAATGCACTGACTATAGGTAACTAGGGTTGGGGCATTAAAATTTGAATGAACATATAAGAATATATCAAAATAAGTGATTTATTTTATTTTATAACTATTAAAATATTTTTTAATTTTCATTAAAATATTTTAGTTTATTAATTATATTAATTAATAGAAAATGTAATATATTATCATCTAATTTAAATATTATATAGAAATATTTTTATTAATATTTTTATAAGGTAATTTATGGTTTTTTTGAATAATTTATATCATTTCCATTACTAGTAATACACGTTAAACATGGTTGTTGTTGTTATTACAATGATTAATATTAATTTTGTATATAGTAGATATTAATGTTTTTAAAAAATGTGAGATGATAATTGGAAAATTTATTATTATCATTAGATACCATTATTATTGGTTAATTATTTTGTTATTAATATACATATATTTTTATGTTTAATATTATTCAGGTTAATGATAATTAATTTTACTAGTATGAAATTCATTTGTAAAATTACTAATATTAAGTAATAATAAGTATTTTTCTTGTTAGTGTATATGATATTTGAACATTTTTATAATAATAATAACAGTAATAGTAATAATATTATTAGTGAAAATAAATATAACTATTATTATTTGGGCCTAGTTAAGAATTAAAAATAATACAACCTACTCCAAATATAGCTGAGCTGTGTATGGTGGATACTCAGTTGGAGAGGAGTCAATCTCTCATATTCCCTCTCCACTTGAATTCCTATTTTACTAACATGGATTAAAGCTAATTAGTTTAAGGTTTCTTATTATTATCATATATTATTCACTTTTCCAATATTTCTTCTTTCTACTCCACCCACTACAACTTATTATTGTTTCTAAAATATACATGTCTATAGAATTAAAATTCTAGGGATTCATTAGTTCAGTATTTCCCAAAGAATCATGAATCTTATCCCCCAAAAATAATTGTGGATATTTTATTTGGTAGGACCATGGGGTGTCTATTCAGTTCAATTACACCAGAATTAAATAATATTGACAACAAAAAATTAACAGGTAATATTTCAATGGGATTTGTTTTTTTTACTTTATATGTTGGTATATAGAATGATGTTTATGATGTGAAATTATTTAAATAGGTTTTTCAGAATATTTTTTGTGATTATTTATTATAATAAAGTATATTAAAAAAGTTAGCATAATTGGTTATATAACACTCTTATAAATTGATAAAATTTTGTTTCTTGCATGATTTAATGTTTTTTTTCACTCAACTATATTTTTTAATCCTAGTGAATATTTTTTGGTAAATTTTTATTAAATTTATTACATGGTGGTGGAGTGGTTTTAAATTAACAAAACTTTTGTCATGTAAATAAATTCATGCCATTTTTATTTTAAAATGATAATAATGTTTTATAATTAAAGAAATAAAAATATTATAATAAATTGTTTAGAATTTAATTGTAATATATTATTGAAGTGTTTTTGTCATGGATTTATATATTTAAATTAATTTTTGGATTGATATAATGTACATTATCTAATGTGACATGATTATTCCAACATTACTTATTTTTATTTTCATGATAATTATATGATTTAATGAATTTATATTGAATAAAAAATGAAATGGGAAGTTACATGTGTTTGTTTTTTATTAATTTGAACTCTTTGAATATAGTAAATAGATCGTTTAGAAAATATCATTAGAAAACCCATAGGTACCTGAGTGGGATTCTTATGTCAAGTATTATTCTATGGATTGATTTCTCCCTACATAATTTTTCCCAATTTAGCTTTGTATTTTTCTATGGATTCTATGGATTATTTTATAATTATACTCTACATAGTTTTATTATGGATTTCCATAATAGTTTATGATTATACTCAAGCTGATGGATGTATATTCTATATTAGGACCACAATCTTACTAATATTATGCATATATATAATTTAAGGATTGTAAACAAGGACCCCATATTAATTTAACATAGTTTTAAAGGTATTTTTCAATGTTATCGTGAGGTTAATTATGTTATCCAGTTAATTTAATGAATTTTAATTATTTAGTTAAAGATGGGTAATTTTTTATTAAAAATAATTATAAATTTCATATTCTAGGATATTTTTTCCATCAAATAGAGGTGGTATTTTGATATATATATTTAAAACTAGCATGATTGAATTATCTATATATAGATTTTTTATTAAAACATTCTGGGAAATCTTACTTGGTATGTGCATACTCATCCCCCATATATGTAGATATGTTGTCTTATTTTTTATTTCAAGTAAACTATTGGTTTCATTCATGATATTTATAATTGAAGGTAAAAGTTTTATATGTGAATATTAGGGGCTGGTCTGTGGTGGTCCATGGAGCACGTCGTCCATTTCGGCCATGGGTATATGTTTATTAATTAAATCATTGTAATTAAATATCGTATACCAATTTTTTATAAACATACTTCATAATATATATATATGTATATGTGAATAGAATTGTTTAATTTATATATTAATATAAATCCAATATATATTTTATCATGAATTGGGGGAAATTATTCCCCCATGATGTAATGTTAACCCTCTCAACTTTTTGATAACTTTTGGTGATCATTGGGAGAACACATGAAGTTAGTGGTGAGGTCTCTCGTGTTTTAGTTTAATCTGGGGTAGTTAATTAACAATTATATTAGAGAAGGTATAGGTGGTTAAGTTAGTTGTAAGCATGTATATAAGAGTATCAGGATTCATTTCATATATTAGTAAAAGTGTTTGGTCATTATCAATAGTAATGAAACCTGGATTACTAGGGGTTGTCTTGGAATGTGATATATTTTTCAGATTTTTGGATGTCATTTTTTTTATTTTTTACCATGAAGTGTTTTATATTCATATGAATGAGGTAAAAGGTCATATTTTAAACCATATACCTCATGTAGGCATACTAATGAATTTTTTTGTGTGTTATGTGTTTTGAATTTTAAGGCATTGTTTACTATTTTTTATGTAATGGTGATATATTATTATATTATTAAATTGGAAATGGTATTATAATTTTTTTTAAATGAGATCTTTAAATATTTATTATTATCTAAAATTATATGGCGGTTCCTATGCCAGATAAAGTTGAGCTTTCCTTATTTTGTTCAAAAGTCACAGAATAACCTCATTAAAGAGGTTAAATAGTTCTTTTGGTTTCCACATAACTTGTTTGAAATTATAATGTTAAATTTATAGAAAATAACTAATATACTATATTTAATTTTAATGATTTTGGTGTGAATAAGATTTAAAAATATATATATATTTATTTTGCTGTTTTATAAGGAAATGAATTTTTTCTTGGATTCCTTTAATTTCATGGTTTATTTAATTTCAAATAAAGGGAGTATTTAGTCATGTGGTTTATGATGTATTTTTTATAATATATAAAAATTTATATCATCCATGGGATGAGTAAAAATGGGTTTTAAATCCATTTATCTTGGTGGTATCATGTAATTTACAAATGGAAATGATTTTTTAAATCACTTATTATTTAATGTGACTTGATAATATGCCTTTTATGTATTGTCTAAATGTTTTGGGACCTTGGAAATGTGTGTTTTATAAATTCGTATATTATTTCATTCATATTAATAATTGTTTTATAAATTTTTAATAGTACTTGACACATTAAATAATTTCAAAAGTGTTTAATAATTGGGGTTTAACAAAATCAACTATATATTTATTTGGGGAATATATATAGGACATGTTCTTGTTGTAAATGAATTATTAGTAATTATATTAATTTTTTTAAAATGGATTTACAATTTTTAAATGGGTTTATTAGATTTTAAATGATTTTAAGGATGTCTCTATACGGGGTTATTCATTATTACCATGATAGAAAAATAATTTAATGATTAATTTGATGAAAAATAGTATTCTTGGTCATATAGGTCCCCGTTTAATAATAAAATAATGAGGTTATATGTTTTTTGTAAATAATGCACTTATTAACCATTAAATGCATAAAGAATTAGTTTTTAGATGTCTTATGGGTAAAATATTCTTTTCTAAATAATTAAGGGTGGTTTTTGTATGTTGAAGTAGACTCAAATAAATTTAAAATGGATTTATTTTGGGCATTTATTGGGAATTCCTTATGGTTTATTTATTATTTCATTAATCCTTATGAGATATCTAGGTAATATTGGTTTATGATATTTAATAATTAAAATGTGTTTTATTAGTTTTGAGGAGGATGATTGAGCTGGAGAATCCCAATTTTGAAGTATATTCTATTTTTGGAATGTGTAGACATCATGTTTTCATTCCATATTTTTGAAGGGTATATCTTTTATGGGAAATTATTTTTTTTATAAGACTATTTCTATAATATTTCAATATATATTTGTTTTAAAATATTTTTGGAAAATTTTTATTTTATTTGAATAAATCTTTCTATGAATCCAAATTTCACATTAAAATGGAATTTTAATTTTTTTGAGTTTTTAATATCATCATTGATTACTATTTTTTTTACTTGGTTGTGGTTTTTTATTGAAATGTAAATTTCTATTTCATTTCATGATATATTTAGAATAATAAATGATTTGATTTTTTATTTTTGGATTGAGTGTATGATATTTGGATCATAATTTGATTGGTAACTGTATTCCTATAATGACATGATTCTTTTTTGAATCATTCAGTATTGTTTGACACGTACGATGGTGTGGAATTTTTATTTATATTCATTAGAATATTATCTTGGTCTCCTTATGTTGATTTGTATGTAGTGGTTATATTTTGTCTTTTAGTTTTAGCATTACTATGATTAAATAGTTTGTATTGGATATATGGAATTGGTTTTGGTTGGCTTGTGATTTGGGGAATTTAGATCTTAATATTTAAAGATTTCATAAAATTAAATGGTGACTTAGAGGGTGTGTATTGGTTTATTGGTCCATTGAATTTATAATATTTTTGGAATCATTATTCATTTGTATTAATCTTATATAGTTGATTGGGATGTGGGTTTGTGTATTTTGTATAGAAATTAGAATTATCAGTAATGGATTAGGATATGGAGACGTATTTGTTAGTAACCTAGGGTATTGGGGGTTAGATTGTTGGCGATATTTTATTTTGGAGATTTTGAGATGTGTCTTGTTATAAATAGGAAATTTTGAGTGTTAAATGTTCTCTGATTGAATATGGGGCTAATTTATACAATATGATCGTTAATAAAACCCTTCTAGTAGGTGAATGGTTTATAAATCCATATTAGCTAACTTTTCTAGTCAAAGAACCTCTAATAGATTTGGAATAGTTAGTTTTATTGTTTAGTGAAACATAAAAACTAACTATTAATTTTGATTAATCTATCTAGTTGTTACTGCATGGATATGTTCATAATTAGAAAACCATTCAATGTAAGCATGTTTTTTTCTTTATACCAAATATCCTCCTCTTACTAGGATCATTAATTCATAAAATTCCCCTTAATTATTTATTCCTTCCTTATTGAATTTTTGGGTTAGAGTAAGATTTTGATTATTTGAGTAATTTAGAGGGATTATTATTTTTTCAATGATATTATTATCCTTGGGGTTAGTTTTTTGTTGGTAATTATTTTGAGATAATATTTTTATTGTGGTTTGTTTGGTTGTTTATCTGGAGAAATTTTCTTAATTGAATTTATTTGGTTCATTTGAGACATATATTTAAGATTAATTAAAATAAAATTTCATATTCTCTATAATTGAAATTTATTATTATTATTTATATAATTGTCAATATTAAAATTTTCTATATAATATTTTAATAACTGATTCCATATGAGGTCCTTATGTTGGATTTTAATGTTTCCATTTTAAATATTAATAAAATAAAGAGATTTCGTATAGTATGGTGTTTAAAATAAAATTTTATAGAGATTAAATGGTCAAATTTATAATTATATTTTATCCATGTAGAAGCTATCTCAAATATTTGGTTAAGTTAATTCATTTGAATTTTTATTTCATGTTGAAATAATTTTTACAAAATCACAAAATTTTTATTCTTTTAAAAAATATGAATACCATGTGTTTTTAAAAATCATAATGATATTTTATTTGGATATAAATGGAAATATTTTTCGTGATATTTTTTATTGAAATTTTAAATGATTTCTAATGTTTTCTAGGAAATAGTTATATGGTTAATTTAATGATTTTCATGACCAAAAGTAAATTTTCAAATCTATTAATATTATGTCATTATGCACTATTTGTATTGTCATGATATTTATATATCTTTATTTATGGATGTTAAATAATTAATGAAATGGGGCATTGTATTTTTTTAATCAATTATTACTATTTGAATATAATGCAGATTTTTTTTTGGAAAACATCATTAGAAAAACCATGGTGGTTTAATGTATTTTTCTGGGGAATGATTCTACTATACCCAACTTCTCTCAATATAGATAACTATTCTTCTCTAACTAATATGAACTAGTTTATCATTCCACTTTATCTTGTTCCTTTACTAGAATCTATACAAGTTTATTATTCCACATTTGATAGTTGACATATCCTAATTATCAGTATTCCTCTAAAACTAGATATCTACAAGTTAATAGTATACCTATTATATATGAGGACCGTTTTCTTCCTTACCTTAAGACCATGATATCATAATATCATGCATATAATATACATACCTTATGTCATTTGTAATGATGGTAGAATTTCATAAAAACCCACACTTTCATCATGACACATGTGGGTTAAGAAAATTTAAAAATATGATCCTTCTAAGATCCATGGAGGAATTTTAGAATATTTTATGACAGACTTAGAGAGAGAAATCAGTAGGAAAACATTAATAATTATTTTCCAAACATTTTTGGAAATTATTACCAATATTTTAAGTTTATTAGAAATTGTTTAATGGGGTCAACTAGAATAGGAGGAGTATACTTAAAACTAGAGGAGTATAATTTAGTCAGAATATGGCTGCTGGTTTTGTAAGGTTTTATTTTTTCACCCTCTCAAGACAATAATGATGGGGTAACATTGATCCAATGTGATTATAATGAAGAGGAGTTAAATATTTTATGGTATTTATATTTCTAATGGAAATAAATGTGGGTTATATGCATTATCATATTCATTCATCTCTCTCTTCTACTTTTTCATGAATGTACATTGAGTGTTGAGTGTTTGAGTGCCTTTTTAAGGATAAACATAGTGAATCACTCCCTCTATGTCCATTAAGAGATTTTAACACTATGATTAAAAATGGAATAAAGTTATCAACTTCCATAACAAACTAAATTATTTTAAAATGATAAGAATGATGTTTTAGAGATATGAAGTCTCTAGTATGACAAAGGTATTATTTTAGAGTAAACCTGACAAATTTATTTATTTAATTAATTATTTGAAAACTCTTTATCTCTTGATACTATAAGAGAAACTAGTTTGAACTTTTACATCTATCTTGATCATCCATTATCATCTTAATTATTAATTATTTCAAAAATAAACTTGTTTTATGTTTATTTTATTATAATGGTATGTTATTGATATTAAATTATTTTACCTTCAACACCTCATATATTTTTTTTGAACTCAATATTTGAATAAACTATACTAACATTGTTTGTTTTTTATTTTTTCAGTTTCATGTTTACCAATTCAAAGCTCATCTAACTTGAAGTGAAGTAACATTGCCCCTTGGGTGACCAACCCATAAGTAGTATACCATTATGTGTCATGGTGAATTATGAAAATGATTTTTTTTCCATATTCTGGATCTAAATAATGTATATATATTATTTAATTAAAATTGGTTAGCTTTTTTTTAAATAATGATAAATGTTATATTACATTATATTTATTCTTCATCAAATAGAAGTCATAATATATTATATTTATTTCAAAATAACATGATTATATTATATTTATATTTAAATTTTAAATAAAAAATTTAGGAAATATTATTTGGTGTATGTATACTCACTTCACTTATATACTTCATGATTAATATGAAAATTTCATTTATTATTTTTTATTTCAAGGAAAACATTATCATTATTAACAGTGTTAATTGATAATTGGAAACTATTCATACACAAAAACTGGAGATGGGATAGTGGTGGTCCTTGGATTACTTTGACTATTCTATCCACAGGTATATTTTTTATACATTATATCAATGAAAAAAAATTACCATATATATATATATATTTGTAAATTAGAATCTACATATATATAAAACCATATATTTTTTATTATATGACATTTTTATTGAAATAAAATTTAATAATTATTGGGACTATAGGGAAAATGTTCCCTATAGTATAATGTGATCACATGATACTTTTTGAAAACCTTTTGAAATCAGGGGGATAATGGTTAATGTTAATGGATAGATGAATTTGGTTCGTGGTAAATCGGAGATTTTTGGTTACATTAATGGTTTATTTAATTATACTGGTGGTCATGTTATATTCTAGTGATATATTCCAAAAGGATAATTTTACATGGGATAGAGTAGAAATGTGTTACATAGGGAGTTTTGAAAATAATCTGAGGGTGATTCCACAATCTGTAGAAGAGTGAATTTTGGCCATGAGACACATGGTAGTATTATAGTTTCTATGTGGTTAATTCCACCAAGGAATATAATTATGTGATATCATTACAGGGGTAAAATATTTATATGATTTTTAAAACCTATCTTTTGTGGTAGGATATTTTTGTATTTATAAGTATGTGGTGAATATTGTCTATTTATAGAGTATTCCCATTACAACATGGTTGGTGTTTAGATTATGAAACATATTAATTCCAATTATATAATTAAAATTAGAAATATGAAAATAACACCCATGGATTTAGTATATTCTATAACAACATTGGATATATATATATATATATAATTGTGATTATAACATCTATTACCTTTATATGTTTTGTAATCTTAGGATGGTGATAAAATGGATAGTTGGTGTTTGAATCAATTAGTGATCCATAGTTATCTAATTTATGTTTTTGATATGGTTAATTGATGCATACATGGGTTCTTAATAAATAATTAAACCTCAATGATGATTTTATTTATAATGAGAAAAGGTATATTGGTATGGTTTGTGATAAAGAACAAAATATGGATATTTATTGATTTTGATAAATTAGGTTAAGGAAAGGATAGTCCCTACATGTTGACACCAAGTAAGAAATATCATTTTCTTCAGTGAAAAACTATACAACTATTCATAAATATTCTATATGTGTTGTTAATGTGACAATGATCTAGGTTGATGTGGAGATAATAAATTGGGTAATGAAATAAGAACTATAAAATCATTGAGTATATAAAGCTAACCAATATTTATATTACACTAGTTGTAGTTTGAGGTTGATAGCATCCATTTGGTCAGTGTCCTATAAAAGGGAGATTCCCCATTGGTGGATAGCTACTCAATGATTATTAGATAGAGGTGATTTAGAGAAAAATGTGGGTTATGGTGATGAAAATACTTTCAGGTGGTAACACGATTATAATTGGTGTCCCAATTTGTAGAAAACTACCCATTCAAAAATACATAATGTGATTCCCATATGGTAGTGAAATTTCAAAGACATAGTAAAAAAATTAGATTTCAGATGTTTCTATAGTGGAGGATATCTGTTTTTTGTGTCATTGGTTGTGTATTGAACTTGATTATGAAAGTGAGTTTGGTTTTTTGGTTCATCCTAGTGATGGGTGATTATTTTTTCATTTATTTAATGGACCAAAAGAATAATTAATATGATCCTTTCAGTTTGATAAATTAGAGTTTAGTTTTGGAACATACTTACTATATTTATATCATCACCTTTCCTTTAGATAATAATATTCAACTTACTGGGATATATTTGATGGTGGATTAATTTAGAAACCATATCTCAATAATAAAGAGACATGTTAGAGGTAGTTTCATTGATTATACATTTCCAAAAAGCTAATTTTTTATTGGGTATTACATTTATTTTTCGACTTGTACCCATTTTTTATGATATTATATGCATTTGATATAGTTTTTTTATTTATAGTTTGTCAATTAATTTATAATTTCATGGATATGATAATTATTTTTGAAGATGAATCTTCCATATATATACATGAGATGTTATACCTCTAGCATTTCTCACAAACTCATGGCCTATTGATGGTAATGTGTTAGAGGATTGATCTGAAGGATCTGTGTCGGAGGAGAGAAACATTGGCTTAAAAGGCTTGGATTATATCCCCAATTATGTTCCAAAAGCATAATTTATTAAATTGTGAGGCATATACCTCTATTTATGAGACTGAGTGTTTGTTGAAAGATGTTCATATATCATTATATTTGATCTGACTTTGTGTTTTATTAGTGACGAGTTTGTTATGAGGATAGATGCATCAATGGTGGAAAGTAGGCATAAGAGATCATGATATGTCTGTAATTATGAGGACTCAATATTGAGATCTATTTTAAAAAGTGTTCTTATATAAAAAACCTTACTCTAGTAACTCTGATATAATTTTATTTATTACAATAGTAAATAATACATAAGATAACAGTACACATGATCTAATTGTTTAATAATTTTTAAATAATTGACATACAATTTCACATTATATTACATTAAAAACACAAAGTATATTATAAAAAAAATATAACATTATTATTTCTTTGTCCTTATCATTATTTATCAGAAAGTATTCTTTATGGTATTCTATGTAAATTTAGGAAATATATAAATTTTTATTTCATATTTTTATCAAGAGGTGACATATACAGAAATATAACTTGGAATAAATACTATAAACATAATATGATTGGAATAATTGATCAAATTATGTCACATAAATGATAACATGTGTATAACATTTCCATGGATGATATAAAAATTGGGATAAGAAATCACATTGGAAAAATAATATAACTCATTATGATATAATATATAATTTTGGAAATCATAACCATACCATTAGGCCCTTATTCATATATTCCTAAAAATTGGGTAATGAAGATTTACTAACTCCATGATCATTTTTGTCAAGATACAATCTGATGTATTAAGGGGATATATAATTCTCGATCCCATCCATAACAAAATAAGTAAAATTCATGTATCATAAAAAATCGGGGATTTAAATACATATCATTATATTTCTTAAATAATGTCATATATTAACATTGAAAAGTAATAAATAATTATCTATACAGATATAATGGATATTCAAATTTTCATTTTTCCCCTGCCAATAAAATAAAATATCTATTTAGTTGAATAACCCTCAGTCAAATTAAAAACATAATATGATATTTATAGTATAAATGGAAGTATCCCTTTTCAAATTCATTATAATAGAGTAATAGGGTAGCATATGATCAATATATAGGAATATCATAATGAAATCATCATTGAATATAATAGTTTAAAATGTGTTGTGCCCCTAAGAGTATTTCATAGGATTTATTTATTGTAAATCGTGGATAAGGATCATTATAGGTTACTATTACGTAGTTGGAGATTATTTTCATGTTTTTTGGATATGTTGAGAGGCCATGATTTTAATTTAATGGGTTATATAAACATTTACATAAGTTCGGAATTATAAAATATGACTAACTATTACTTTGTAAGACTTTATAAACCCTCTTATGAAATTATTTGTTTTTCCATAAAACATTTCATTAGCATGTCATATTTTTATCTACTATATTTTACATTGTATAGCACATAAGATATTTTTCTAATTAAAAATAAATTATAAAGTTTATAATATTTATAATACCCCATAAGAAATTTTTTATAATGTGTTACTTTTTCTACCGTGTAATAAATTGTGTATAATGTTAGAATTTTTCCTTCATAAAAAATTTATAATTATATAATTTGAACATTGTATATTACCATAATTGAAAATTCATAAGTAAATTAAATCAAATAATGATAACTCTAATATTAAATGGTTAAAATATCACTTTTATAATTTTATATAAGATTATTCAAGTGACTATTAAATAGAGTTATCATTGCACATTTTATTTAAATTTAATGGTATTGCGTGATTAAAGATTGAGAAGGGTTACAAAGTGGAGTATGTTCTTTAATAATTCAAAAAAATATATTTATTGACAGTTATTGTGAAGACTTTTTACTAGTTTGACATTTCAATAATCAATTTTATCTGGTTTTTTAGTGTTCCATGTTGATTTTATTAAGTATTTATATACTATATATTGAGTTTTTTTTGTGATAAAAAGTTCATGCCATGAAAATATGAATGAATATGGGAACTGAATTTAGTATACTGAAACAAAGACATGGGAATTATTGGTTTTCAAAAATTCATTATTTTGCATTTATTTTTATATATTCATGATAATGAGTTCTAAGAATGAATTTTTAGACTCAATAAATTGTCATAGAAAAAAAGTATGCAAGTTGTGGAATTTTACTAGAGAATAATTTAATTACATTTCAGAATGATCACAGATGGTGGTGCTTTGTTTTGAGGATAATAGAATGAGGAAATAGAAAAACCATGTTGTACAATTCAATTAATAGATAAATTATGAAGGATGATCTAGAAATGAATTTCCATAGTAAATATTATTTCAAAAAATTATGTTTTCCCAAATATTGGGTGCAGAATAATAATTTAGGGATTAATCGAAACTAATAAATATAAATAGATATATTGATATTGGGTGAAAAAATACTGAAACTAATGCTCATAATGAAAGAAAATATCAACTAAAGCCTGATTATTCAGTGAATAGAGATTGAGATGATCTATACGAATCATATATGTATTCAATATATATATATATTTATTATAAATATATATATATATGTGAATTATTTTTTGTATTTAGTGATAAAAATGTATGTGAATATCTTCTAGGATCATGTTTTAAGATCTATTACATGTGTTTCTAATTAATTCAAATATTTTATGTTATATTTCTCATTCTTGATCTCTAAAATTATATTGGGAGGGTAGAGTTGGATATTCCAATGTAAATTTGGAAAGGGTTAGTGTGATGACATTCTTGTGAATGTAATCTATATTAATTTATTCATGGTGTGAATAATCCATAGTTAGAGAGACTAACCAACCATGGTAAGAAGTGGTCCTTTGATGAATGATACTAACATTATCAAAAAACTTGATTACCTATTTTTTCATTTTTTTCATGTATGAGTGGGGATGAGTAATTAAATCAGATTGGATCAAATATTAATATGATATAAAGGATGATTTAGAAGAGAAAAATCATTAAAAAGTAGGCCCCTACTAATTCATAATCCCCTTTCTTAGAGGATAATCACCTTCCTAGGAACTTCAATTAGTATCAGGGTGTTTTCCCTCTATTAGATCTAATCAAGTGGTTGGATGAGATAATTTGAATTATTTTAATATGATGAGTTTTACCACATTCTATATAAATAACCATCATATTTCATTGAATAGTGTGTTTCCTTATCTTATGTCTATTCTTATAGAATTGATAGATATTTCTAATATGTGGTTTCCACCCATTAAAAATCATGTACCAAAGTCCTTATCTAATGAATTAAATATTAATGTTTATGGAAAACAACATAATTTTATTCATATTTCATTACAAAAAATGTGTTAAACTAAAGTCATGTGAATTTAGGTTGATAAAGAATTATGGGATACATTATAAGATATCTATGAAGGAAATTAATTGTTTAATTTATTACAATTACATAATTAAAGAAAATTATTTTAAAAAATAATATGTATGAGGAAGAAAACACTAATTATTACTTTACTCGAGATAATGAATTTTTTTGAATATTATGAGGTTTTTTTTAAAATACTGATAACCAAAATAATTTCATGAAGTTAATAATAAATTTTACTTATAGTATAGATCCTTAAATTTCGTCACTTGTAGTCTAATAAAGTATTTCACTAGATGGAATATGTATTATTCTCACTTCTTATGAACTGAGTAAATTCTCAGCCATTGAGAAAACAGTCAAAATTGAAATAGAATTTGATTCTAGGGGGAAGATGAAAACAAAAGTATATGTATATGTCAATCCAAGTGAATCATTAGAAAAATAAGATGATAAATACTATAAATTAATCATTTCACTTCCATCAAATAATTTTAAAAATTGAAATATCAACTATAAAAGAAAATTATACATTGATGATAAATTTGAAATTTAATGTCACATTTATCAATAAAAAATCAATATAATAAAGGTGAATGTTATTAATTTTAAAATAATTATAATACTCAAATAAATAAGTTAATTAAAAACTAAAAATTTGAATCCAATGATATAGGATGTAGGAAGACATTTTGTAGAATAAAGAGAAGAAACATGATGATAAGATAAATGGAAAATGACCATTGATGAAATAGTGAATCAATGAAATTATTCTACTGACAAATTTACCATTATCATAGATAATATTGAAAAGGGTTTGATTCTACATGTAGTTAGGAAGTATAATTAGAACCAACTAAAATTGAATAGAATTTGAAATATGATCATAAATGTTGTCTTGAAAAAATACCATTCTCAAAATGAAAAGAAACATTTGATGATATAAAATCAGAAAATTACCAAATATCAGAATGATTTTTTAAATAAATAATCGGTATACTCTGATGAAATCAATAATTTCATGTTGAAACTGCTATACCTGAAAAAATTGTTAAATATCATGAATCAAATCATTCAATAAAATAAGAACTGTTATCTAAGATACAATATAAATGTATCATAGCCTTGAATTATATACTAATAGTAATTTTTGACATCGAAAATTCTATTTTACCTAGGGATGATTACTCTAATGTTGATAAGGGTATATTCATATATAATTAGATCAAATATTCATATAAAAACATTCATATAATTATGATTTTACTAATACTACTGGTTTAAGCAAAAAATAAAGTAAATTTTGGACCAATAAAAATATGTAGACCAATTCTACCACATCACTAGAATAAATTTAAAACATGAAATGTTTTTCTTATCCTAAAAAGAAATAAATTTTGACCTCGATGGGGCTTCAAGAATAAAAATAGAGAAAACATTTTTGTTGAATTTTTATCATCCTAAATGATTCAGTTTCCTAGGATTTTGTTGGTGTTCTGGAGTGTTTGGAATAAATTACAACTAATGTTGGTAAAATATGTCATTACCTGGAATGAGTCAAGAAGTATGGGGGATTTATTTAGAATATATGAAATCCAAAAATTATAAAAATAAATAGTGAAGAGAAATATTTCCAATTAATTAACTCAATAAATTGGATTGTGTTGAAAAAATATATATCTGTTGTGAAATTCAAAGTCATTATATAGAAAAGTGTTTGAAAAGTTTCTTGTATAGTTATCATATACAGATAAAAAAATGGATAATCAGCTTACCAAAAAAGAAAAATCATATCTTGGTGAATATACATAGATGGCTAGAAGAAGAACAATTTTATGGGTTCTAATAGTGGTTTCTCATTCCACATGACTCTTGATCTGAATATTTTATAGAATATTGAGTAGCATGATGGAAGAGAAGTCACTTTTTGGAATTATTATTCTAAAAAATCAAGGAGATTTTATTATCTAAAATTGAATATCAAAATCTAAAATTAAATTCTATTTTTTATTTTTAAGGTATGAAACAAATTCATTTCACTATTAGTAAGCTCTATAATGATGAACATGATGCTTATTTCATTGAATCATGTATAATTAAAATCCCAAAAGACTGATGGGTTATATCTCACAATATAAGTATAATTAGAAATATGTTTTCAATTAGAGATCCTACCGATTCCTCTTATTTGATTGAAAAAAATGAGGTAATGTTATGAAATAATTATATTGGTTATCTTGGCCAAATATTAAAGAATAAAATTAAAATAATTAGGTTTTAAGAGACCTCCCAAGATAAATAGGACAATGGGATAATGTATTTATAACAGGTAAAAAATGAAATATGACTCAATAATCTCATAATATTGTAGAAATTATTTTAATTACACCACTAATAGTAGTTCAAACTAATTTATGGGCACCTATGAAATAAAAAACACATGACAAAATTTTTATTTCATAAAATTTATTGATTATTAAAATTTAATGACCAATGTTGTTTCGATTAAACACAAGTGAAATGATATTGATATATTCATAAAAATTTGTAGACATGTTGAAAATGTATTGGGACTCAACGTCAATAAATTGATATTTTTATAAAATAAGGAATATAAAATTAATTAATTTGATAGTTACCTTACTCAACATGTAACCATTAATCAATTCAATAAATTTTATACTCCATAACACAATGGTGATTCTAAGAGAAATAATAAGAATATTTTTTAGATGGGTTGGAATATTCAAGCTCAAAAAAATATATAAATATTTTTTGAGAAAAGTTGTGTGTACTACTATACACATACAAAAAATATATCTGATGAATCCCAAGAAAGACTTTAATCATTATTTTATGTGGTATTAAAATAATCCAATTGTAAAATACAACAATGTCATTTAGTTTTCCATACATAATGAAGATCAAATAAAAAATTCTAGAAATATTTGGATTGGATGGTTATAACAAATACATTACACGATACTTTCCAGAATTTATTGGGAATAAATAAGGTAATAAGTCATTAAAAAAGTTATTGGTCTATTCTGATGATAAAATTATTAATGACCCTTGTACATCAAGTCATAAAGTTAAAGTTGATTATATATTTTATAATTTTTATAACAATAAGATTTCAAAAATACTAGATGAAAAAAATATAAACATGAACGAAATATTATTAATATTGATTAAGAACATATATGTGTTCAATATGTGGTAGATTGAACTGAAAATATATTCAGTGGTTTAAAATCATGTTGAAATAGGAAATACCATTCGAGTTCACCGAAATAATGTATAAATAAGAAGAATATTGTTCATATATGATTAGATTTCCCATTTTACAAAGGTTAAACCAATAACATTAGTTGAAAACATTGAAAATTAAAATTAGATACAGGTTATGAATGGATAATTTGATAAAATTGAAAATAAATCCACAATATAGAAAGTTACAAGACCTAAGAATAAAAAATTAATTGGCTACAAGATATCCTTTTTAATGAAATTGAATAAGTAAGGTGTTGTGAAATGAAATGAGGATAAACTCGTATAAAATGGTTACTCTCAATTTGATGGCTTATATTTTTAGAAATCCTTTACCCTAGTAGCTAGTTGGAAACCATAAGAATATTTTTAATAGTGGATATACAGAATAAATATAAAATTTGACAAATGTAAGTAGAATTAACAATTCTATATGGTAAACATAAATAAGATTTTTGTATTGATCAACCAAAGCATTTTTTATCATTTAGGAAGAAATTATTCTGTGTATACTCAAAAATGATTTTTATGCATTAAAATATGCTCCTAGATCTTGGTATTGAAAACTGCATTGATTCCAATGGAAAATTATATTTTAAAAAAGGAAATTTTATATTAATATGTATGCAAAGATTAATCCATTGGTAAACTTATAGAAATAGTGTAAGTTGATTAAATAATTTCATCAAGTGAAAATTTGTATTATTGTGTGGATTTTTCTAAGTAGTTGAAAAAAATAATGATATTTTTTTTGAATAATTGATATATTTTTTGGTATTAAAGGTTTTCTAGAGATTTTACTATATATTTTAATCCAAATAATAGTATTTTAGAGATCTAATGAAAATTATAGGTATAAAATTGTCAAGATAAGATTCAACATTCATTTCACTTAGAACCATTTTTTAAAATATAAGGATGTAAATAAGGATGATCCAAATGAGTTTAGATGATTCATTATGTGATTTTTATATTTAACATCATTCATTATGTAACTTAAATATGTAGATATTATATCTTATAACTTTTAGATTGACCTAAGGGACTAACCTATGATCAACAAAAAAAATATACAGAGATATATGAATGGAACCCAAAACAATGAGTTACTATATAAGAATGGTTTAGATTTACACATTCATGGTTTTACTAATTTGGATTGGGAAAGTGATTAAAATGATAAAATATCATCTTCATGTAGAACCATTATTATTGTTGAAGGATTTTTTATCTGTTACGACAAGAAACATAACTTCATAACACATAGAACAGTTGATTATGAGTAAAATAATTCTACCCATGTGAATAAACATATTTTATTAATATGGGTTTAAGTAACATATTTAACAATGTAATATAAGAGTCCATTGAAAATAATGTATGATAAATAGAGTTAAATAGATCTTCCAACGAATCCAATGAATCATTCAATATCCAATTATATTGACATAATGTATCATTTCCTTGAGTAAATTGGGGATAACAGATATATCAATAAAGAATATATATCTAAGGAATTTTAAATTTCAGATATTTTATCAATATTTATTCATGGAGATAGGTTTCTGGAATCGAGGTAGAAAAAAAATGTTCAACACTCACCACTCACTTAAATATCTTTGGAATCCAACCCACAGAAAGATTAATATTATGTTTTCAAAAGTTTTTAAAATAGGAAAAAACATTTTATCAATGGGAGGGAGAATAATTTTCAAATGGGGGTGTAATATACCTTTTTTAATTCATTGTTGTGGTCACTGAATAATGGGGCATATTTTTACAAGTGATAAAATGATATATGAAGTATAAAGGAGTTCATATATATCAGTTGGCCACATTTTCTCTTCATGAAGAGATGAAAATACTTCAAATCAGGAAGTTATAATATAGTATGGTGAAGGAAAATTCCCATTATATAAAGTTTGTGATTTTTTATTCTCATGAGTTTTAGTAAATTTTAAATAGATCTAATTCTGTTGAAAGAGTTTATTAGAGATTCTAATAAATCCGGAGAGGGGGATTGAAGTCCCCATGTTAGTCTCTGATGGTTTTATTTTTTTACAGTCATGGCTGAGAATCATTAGAAATTTTTAATATATTTTTGAAGTAGATTCGATTTTTTACATGATTTTAGATTACTTTATATTTAATAATGATGTTCTCCAAACATCTTTTGATGTATGAAATTCTGAAATGTGGATAATTATTATCCATTAATAATTTCTAGTGACTATTACATCTTTATATGTTCTTCATAAGAATTACCATTTTCATGTAAGTTGTTTCTATATCATTTAAGTCATTTGGAATTCTATAAGATATTTTTGTTCCACACAAGAAAGTTTTTATTATGTAAGATGGTTCAATAAAATGTTAGAACTTTTATAGCATGTATTAATTTTTTGTACTACATATAAAATTATGTAGAAAATAAGAGTTCTTCATTTGAAAAAATTCAGAAATATTAAATAGTAAAATTATGGATTTCCATAATTTAAAATTTTAAATATAATTAAATATAATTATTTAAAACAATATCTTTAAATGTTAAAACATCATAGTAAAAAAGGTTATTCATTATGATTCATGTGATTATTCAACATGGGTGATCAATATGAATTTTTTTTGATATTTCAAGACTATTCTTCTTTATTAGTGATAATGGTATCGAAGATGAGTATGTTATTAATGAATTTACAAAAAAAACATTTTTTGAATGTTATTGTGACTATGAGGTACTCGTTTGATGTTCAAATAACCACTTGCAACCAGTTTTTAAGTGATTCAGGTTGATTTTGTTTTTCATAAATATTCATATTGTTAACTTTTCTGTTGTGATGTAGTATATCATGAAATGATCTGATTAAATAAGTTGAGTACCAAAGTTGGTAGAGTGAAATGATGAATATGGGTATTCCTAGAAATAATAAATTCAATTTTTTGAATTATTTTTGAAGAACCAAACTAATGAGTTTCTAGAAGAATTATAAATATTAATTAATCTTAAATGTAAAAATTGAGGATAATTATGGATTTTTATGGATATAGGTTTTTAATTAATGTTGATAATATTCTGAGATTAGTGTACTTTGTTTTGGATAATTGAATGAGGAATCTGAAAGGATTTTTTTGTATGATTATATTGATAGAATTCATAAGACGTTACATAAAGAAATGAATTTATAATGTTGAATTAAATTCTATAACCTATTTTATCTTAAATATTTGATGAGGTTTGAGAACTATGGTATTAATAAAAATGTGAGTCCTGAAACTATATTTTAAAATTTCATGAAAATAGAGCCTGAAATAAGTTCTTAGAGAGGAAATGAAAACTTGATTAAGACAAAACATTCTATGAGTTATGATTGAGAAAATCATTAATAAGAATATATAAATAAGATTCTTCATCCTGTGAGAATATTTTATTTTAATATCTAGTAGTATTGTGATGGTATATCTATATTGATTTTTTTATGAAATTGAATAATCGAATAGATGTTTCTCATTATGGTTTTATAACATTTTATAAGTAGTGTGATGCTTCACCTTCAAATGTGACCCTGGTAAGGGATTGTGTGATGCTATACCTATGAATATAATCTTAATTGAATTATTCTTATAGTGAATAGTCCAAATTTACTTTAATGAAAGTATTATTTATAATAAAGAAATATTTGGTCTTATATTATGCTCCCATTAAATGATTTTATCATTAAAATTTGTGTATATATATATATCCCTAAATAAATATGATAAATTCATCCACATTCCTCCATCTGCCTCCCAAATCACTTTATATAACTTTAGGTTCCACTAATTTGACTTCAATAAGTGATTTTATATTAAAAAATACATTATCTCTAGTGTAAATATTCTACATACACTCTTTATCATATAAAAATTTTGTAAAGACCCGTAAATTTCAAGGAATTTTTTTTTCTTAATTTTTCTTTGAAATTTTACAAGAACTCAGTTTCTGATGGCACCTGATTCCGAGGCCCGGTGTGCCCGGAATCATTTTCCGATGTTTGGCTCGGGTACGTTCAGTGAACGAATGAGCGGGTTTTTCTAACTTTTGAACCGGTGCTCAGAATCAAATTCTGAGGGCACCGATGGAATCGCAGTGCTGGTATTTTCTTAGAAACGCCTTTTTCAGAGTTGCGTTTGCTCGGGTGTGGTTTTTATATTTTTGGGGTTATGTTAAGAAATAAAATAAAGTAGTGCGACAACTTTATTTTTATTTCACTTAAAGCCACTTAAAAGCCATTCAAAGCCACTTTAGCTAAGTTAAAGAAGATAGGGTGAAATCCAAAATATCCAACCCTCTTGGTAGGATATTTTTGAGGTGGGGCCCACACGAGCCCTGCCGTTTTTTTCCCTCTAAGTAACGCACCCGCGAAAACTACTCTTTAATGAAATTCAACTGGTGCGTTTTCTTAAACTCTTAAATGCTCCTATTAATTGGGCGGTTTATTCGTTGAAATTAATTCTATGAATTAATGGGTCATTACTTAGTTTGTTTTTCAATTTGTTGGCATGTTAATAAAATAAGACCAATACTTGTTTTCTCTTAAAGGTTTCTTGTTGAGAGAGTTGGGAGAGGCTTGAGATCTTCATCATATTTCACGAAGAACGCGAAGAACGCGAAGAAAATGAAGAACGTGAAAAACGCAAAGAATACGAAGAACGCAAAGAAAGTCGAACCCTCGGAGATCGACGACGCGACGCCGTGTTCTGCGATGCCGACGATTCTTCTCCCGCGACATTCTTCTGTGATGTTTCTCCTCCCGCGACAAATCTTCGATCAACTGCTTGAGGTAGGAGATTTCGGAACTTTTAATTTCCTTTGTGGATTTTATCCTTAACACAGATTTAATTCATGAAATAAAAATCTGTGTGTTTTTCTTTAAAACTCGGGGATCGTCGACGTGACGCCGTATACCGCGACGACGCGACTCCCTTCCGCGATGCGACGATCATCTTCTTCCGCGACGGTCAATTCCACGAGGAACTCGTCCGACGACTATGACGAGGTATGGGGTTTACGTAATTTTTCCTTACGTGATTCTCTTCCTTCTTTTATCAGCGTTTATTTGGACCGCATGATATCAGTTAACGGGAGGAGGCCGGACCGCACAAACACGGCCGCCCCACTCCCTATTGTTTTTCTTGTTATTGCGGATCGAATGAAAGTGATGTGGTGTCGTCGCACCGCGTGGGATTGAGTGGTAAGAAATGCATGATGTCGTCATGCCACACATTCAAATTTTTTGAACCAATTCCGCGGCGCCATTACGCCGTGCCGAAGAACCGCAAAAGAACCGCGGCCGGAGTCGGGTCGCGACGAAGGGGCACGGCGCCATCACGTCGCGCTAGAAAACCAAAAAGACGGTATGTTTTATTAATTGACGTGTGGAGCAACAGACGACGACGAAGCAGGCCACTATGGAATTTGAATCCATTCCCAGTGAAGGTCGGGTCCTGGGAGGACCGTTGGTGAAGACGGCAGGAGAAACGGACCACCGGAGTGCGCCCGGTGGTCCGCGGAAGGTGGTGGCGGCACTGGCGTCCGGCGGCGGCGGCGGTTGCCACCGGCCTCAATTAGCGGCGAGGGTGGGGGAGCCCTGCACCCCGCACGCGGCTTCCGCTCAGCCGCGCTGGCCGAGCTGCGGCTGGCCGGTTGGGCCGGGCCGGGCCCAGGGGGGTTGGGCCGAGTCGGTCCGGGCCCAGACCACCCGTTTTCGGACCCCTCACGGTCATTCGCCCATATCATGAGATGTAGACCTCCGATCGATGCACTGTCAGTGGTGATGCGATCCTTGGATCGAGGCGGTCGTTTCGATATATTGCACTCAAAGTTTCGGAACACTTTGGGTTCATCCGGGTTGGTTCGGATACGAAACCAACCGGGCCCTTGGAGCGGAAACGCTCATATCTTGTGCTCCGGACGTCCGATTGACGTGCCGTCGACTTTGATATATTCCTCTAAGTGAGACTGATCTTTTGGCTTACTCCCCTTGAGGTTTGGATGTCGTCAGAGTGTGGTCAGGTTGGTTTTCTCACGAAATCCAACTGGGCCCCTGGAACGAAAATGCCAATAACTCACAGACCGGGCGTCCGATGGACGCGCCGTCTATCTCGTTGATTTCCTCTTGATGAGACGGAACATTTGGCATACTTATCCTTATTTTTGGTTGTTTTTGGATAGTGGACGAGTTTGTTTGTACCCAAAATCCAACCGGGCCCCTGGAACGGAAAAGCTGATATCTTTCAGACCAGACGTCCGTTTGAGGAACCGTCTGCGGCGTTGGTGATCACGTTGAGAAACGGGCCCTTTAAGTTTACCCTTTGAGAGTTGGGGTAAAGTTGAGATATGGCCGGGTTGGTTCATACATGAGACCAATCGGGCCCCTGAGATGAAAAGGCTAATAACTCACAGACCGGGCGTCCGATTGACGCGCCATCTGTTGTGTTGAGACCCCTGTGACAAAGCGGTCCTTTGAGACACTTCTTCGTGGGACTTTGTGATACTTGGGGTATCGACCAGTAGCTCATAGAGAGGACCCTCCTGGAGACGAGCGTGCGGAGTACGGAGACCGTGTAGCCGTCTGAGACCTGACGACTGCTTGACCGATCGATTCGGTGTGTTTCAGATAGCCCATTGGGGAGCTCTTGGTTGTAGCGGCAGACCCACAGTGGATGAGCGCTTGGTTGTAGCGGCAGACCCACGGTGGATGAGCGCTTGGTTGTAGTGGCAAACCCACGGTACTCAATAGAAGGAGTACCTCTTGATGCTATGTGGGGGATTGCTTGGTTGTAGTGGCAGACCCATGGTGGAAAGCGCTTGGTTGTAGCAGCAGACCCACAGTACTTGACAGGAGGAGTATCTCAACAGTCTTAGGTTAGTGAGTAGTACCTCGGAGTCGTGACTGGACCACTGTACACTCCAGAGACGGGGCTCTTCAGTAGTTACGGTTTCAATAATGAAAATCCTGGATTGAGCTGAGAATTTTGACCTTTGTGTTTACCTCATGATAGAGATGGGTCACTTGATAACTTATGTATATGTATGGGCATATACCTGGGTAGTGGTTATCTATTGAGATCTTCTTTGTGGTTATCATTGTTGGTTTTTAGTGAGACCTTGAGGGTCTCGGGGTCCCTACTCAGTATCATTATACTCACCCCTGCACGGGCTATGCCCACACCTTGTTGTGTTGGTTGTAGACGACAGGCAGTGCTGACGGAGGCCGAGTGTTCGATAATTGGACGGTACCCGGAGGTGGAATACATGACGAGTCAGTAACCTGAGGTGGACTACATGACGAGTAATTATCTGGAGGTGGACTTCACGGCGAGACGACACTCGGAGGAGGTTGACGAGTGAGAGCGTTGTGGAGGCTATCTGTACCTACCCTTCAGGTAGGATCCGTGGTGGACGATCCAGGAGCTGCGCCATCTGTACTTACCATTCAGGTAGGATCCGAGGAGGACGACCCAGGAGCTGCTTCCGTCCTTCCAACTATTGTCTTTTTCTGTTCTTCTTTGTTCAGTTGTAGTTGTACATTCTTTTGGGTTTGTATTCTGGCCCATTTACCTTCAGCACTTCTCATTGTACTTAGTGTTTTACATCCACTTGTACTCTGTGGTGTTTTGTTTACTTTTATAAAAGCAATGCCTTCCCAGTTATCGGGATTTACGCCTTTTGTGCTAGTCTCCAGCCCCTGGCCTATGGAAGGAGGGCTTGGGGTAGTCACGGCACCGGCCCCGAGGACGGGTTGTGACATTTTATTCTCTCTCTGTATTTCATAAATGATGAGTTCATCTGTTGGATTTATCATGTACTTACTCAATTGTGATACATAAGGTATATCTTGTACTAAAGAGAGGTTACATATAATATTATAATAGTTAGACAAGGTTTTAGTCATATACAAAATATTAAGAGGCCTAATCTAGCATGGTCTTAGATTCACCTTCCTACATAGAATCATAACTCCCTTCCATGGTGATAAATTTAAAATGGCATAATCCCCTAGATGAAACTTTAATTTCTTCCCCAAATTATCAACAAATGTTATATTTCTACATTGAGATATATTTATGTGTAATTGGATAGTTTATAATTTCTTTGTTTTATCATAAACTATTTTTGAACAACTAAGCCTTATTTCCAAATATTTGTCTCTTCAATTTGGTGTATGGCATATTTTTCCATAAAATTAATCATATACTTCCATTTCTATAAATTATTGAAGGTTTTTATGTTATGGGAACTTTAATGTAGGGTATGTTGGTCCAAATTTCTATGAATGGTATGTAAACATGATTTTACATGTCCATTCATTTTTAGATAGTCCATTTTGACTTCCCTACAATTTTTTTATAAGTGATGTGACACCCCAAAATTTTATAGTACGTTAACTCTTCAATGAATTTCAATAACATGTGTTACACAGAACACCGAGTTCGAGTGCACCAGGACTTACCTAACTAGTCGTTCAAAAAGAAGTTATAAATAGTGTTAACTTAAATTCTGAAATTTATATACTCCATATATTTTTAGAATACATATTTTGTGTTTCTTGGAAATAATATAAGAACGACTTAATTTTTCAGATAAAAGAAGTATTTATCAAAAAAAATTAATTTTAACGCCTTTTAACAATGAACCTTTTTTAAAATTAATAATTGAAACTTTTATATATTAAATTATTATTTATAATCGATACATAAAAATTTAGTTAGGATAAAATTTTAGTACTTTTCTGATAACTTTCTTATTTTGATGAATGGTGAAAAATACGAAATTTTAATTAAAATTTTTTTTAAATGAAATAATTTATAAAGTTAAATTATAAATTTTAGTGGTTTTAAAGTATCATTAGAATATATTTTTATCATTTAATATAATTTAGTTTATTTGATGTAATTTCACATTTAAATTGGACATAAACAAGTGTCAATATTTTAATAGTTATTATTTTTGAAAACATGTTTTTTTATTTGGACAACGTGAATTAATTTTACATGAATTTTTTCCACTTTTGTGTTTTGAATTTGGAAAAATGGATTCCATATTTGGAATCATGAGGTATAAATTTTGTAAATCTTAATCTTATATTTTTAGACATTATGAATATTTACTTTAGTAAATATTTTGTTTACTATGGTAAAATGGTAAATCTGGTAAATAAGGGTAAACAAATATTATAATAATAATATTCAATTACCCTAACATGTGTCCTATTCTTATTTTTTGATACATGTACGACCATTGTAATCCTTAGGTCGATTTGGGGACCCCATGGAGCTACTTGAGAGTGATAATGAGACTTTATATTAATTAAAATGAATTAAAGACAAAAATGACATAAACATATATCTTTTAGTAAAATAATTTTTACAATAGGTTATATAAGTTATATTTTCGACTATAAATATTCATACTAAATCTAAAAATAATTCCTACATCATGGTATTTTGTTTATAATTTTAGTCATCATATAAATAACTAAATTTATGACATAATAATGATGCAATGTATACCTCATTAAAGAATTATTTAAATAAATAAGATTATAAAATTTAAAACAATATCCAAAACCTATCCAATTATTATTTAATGATTTTATTCCAAACATGACTCATATAACATTATACAATAACGATTTCAGGAACTTTATAAACCTAAAATAATTATATAATAAAATAATATTTTCAAACATTACTAAAGAGCCCCTCCTCCCCCTTATAAAACCCACTCACTTATAACCCATTTCTAACACCTATAAATCCCCTTGGCTCTTACAACATCTGCCCAATTAATCTACTTACATCACTATCTTCCCCTTAGAAGACTTACCTTAGTCATAAGGCACTTCAAGGAATCCTTTTGGTTCAAACCAAAGGTAGCTACCTGATTAAAAAGTAATATATCCTATTAAGTTATTTTCCTTTATTTCACTTCTCCAACCACCAAAACTCTCTTTATTTCAATCTTTTACAACAACACTAGTATCCTAAATATACTCGGTTTCTGTTATGAGAAGTATTTTAACTACACTTACACACATCTCCATCTAATGGGTATGGAACATAATGTTTCTATGGATGGAGAACTATAACCTCAAGAAACAATGATTGTTCAATCTTTTACTATACTCTACCACAAAAGGGGCAAGGCTAGCACCACCCTTTATCAGCACTAACAGAAAAGCATTGATAAAGGGGGGGTACCATTATCAGTGCTAAAAAAGCTCTGATAAAGGCTACCTTTATCAGTGCTAAAAAATCACTGATAAAAGTACCCCTTTATCACTGCTTTTTTAGAACTGATAAAGGTACCCCCTTTAACAATACTTTTTTTAGTGCTGTTAAAGGGTAGCCCTTTATCAGCACTTTTTTTTGTAGTGCTGATAAAGGGGGGGTCTTTATCAGTGTTTTTTTCAAAAGTGCTGATAAAGGGTCTACTTCCAAAAGAAATTCATTAAAAAAATATATTATTATATTAATATGTAGATATAGTTATATTGATATAAATATAATATATATTTTTTAGATATAATTTTAAATATAATTTAGATAATTATAAATATACAGTTACACTTAATTTATGAGTTATTTAGTGAAAATAGATTATAAAAAAATTAAAAAAAAATATTTTTAATTCATAATTTTCTAATTATTATTTAGTAATAGTCATTTAATAACAATTTAAAGAATAAAAAAATATATATAAAAAGATCCAAAAGAAGTTGAAAATGCAACTTGAACTTTGAACGGCCATAACTTTTGACCCGGGTGTCCGTTTGAGCTCTACCATATATCAAATCAAAGCCTGCAATGATCTCTACACCCATAAGATTGGGGAGAACCTCGGTCAATGTTTTTTAAGGCAAAAAAGGCCTAGAAGGCCTCTAAAACTCAGTTTTTAGTCGGGATACCCCGATTTTTTTAACATTTTAGGGATTTTAAGCCTTGTTTAAGGGGGTATTATTGGATTTTTTTGGGGGGGACTAAATTTATTCCATGTTATTACATTCATATTGATACTATGTCATTGAAGTTTTATCATTTTTTATAATTCACTGCTATTTATAATCAAATATATAACAATATGTACATATTTTTTATATATTCACACATAAAAATTTAATTGTAAATATAAATAATAAACTATATTTACATATAAAATATATTATATTTTATAAATAATAACTAATATTCATTTTACTTAAAATACCAATATATAAATATTTATATACCTATATATTAATCTAACTATATATATATATATATTAATAGAACAACATATATATATTGATATAACTATAAATATATATATTAATATCACTATAAATATATATATAAATATATAAATATATATATATATTAATATAAAAATTTATATATATAATATTACTATATTAATCTAACTATATATATATATATTAATATGACTACATATTATGTTTTGATGCTCACTTAAAAGAATGGCCAATCCACTAAATGTCAAAATTTCAATTTCCCATGGAATTAGAACTTTTATTGAAAACACTGGTCATTAAAACCTCCCCCCTTATAACTTATCATCCATGATAATCCTTTAGGAATAATGAAAATATCACTTGACCTACAGGGGTCATGAAGTCTCATTCAAACGGTCACATTGAGTTTCCAATATATAAATATTTATATACCATTTACATATAAAATATATTAGCTTTATCTAAATAATAACTAATATCCATTTTATAAAAAATACCAATATATAAATATTTATATACCTATATATTAATCTAACTATATATATATTAATATAACTAAATATATATATTGATATAACTATAAATATATATATTAATATCACTATAAATATATATATTTATAGTTATATCAATATATATATGTAGTTATATTAATATATATATATATAGTTAGATTAATATATAGGAATATAAATATATATTAATATCACTATAAATATATACCTATATATTAATCTAACTATAGTTATATTAATATAACTACATATATATATTAATATAACTATAAATTTAAATATTAATATCAGTATAAATATATATATTAATATAACTATATATATATTTATATAACTATATATTACTATATGAATAAATATAACTAAATATATATATAAATAGATAGATATGTCATTATCAGGAAAACAAATCAATATGGAAGAGTGGTAAAGGCTTTAGGCGCGCAAGGGGGAGGTCTCGAGATCAGATCATGGTGGAGGCAAGGGCGCACGCATGGGGGTGGATTTGGGGGCTAGCGCTAATAAAGGGGGTGGGTGTAGCGCTAATATAGGGTGGAGGTGGGGTGCGTACGGGTGCTTGAGGGGCTGGAAAGTGCTGTTAAAAGGGGGGATCAAGCACTATAAAATGATAATTCATTCAAATGTTTCAAAATGGTATGGTACAATTTGATTTATAAATGTCTTTTAAATATCATCCTTTATAAATTTTGTGACTTTTAAATGTTTTCAGGAAGAAGGGATATTTTTCTCAAAGAGTTTTACTAATCATTTTCAACTATTTCAACTATTTCGACATTTTTTTGGATATTATTCTTGATTTTGGTTGATTTATTTTAAATACAATCTTTAATATTGTATTGAATGAGTTAATATATGATTGACTGTGAATGTCATATTTGTATACAATTCCTGATTTATGGTTAAGGTATTGACATTTTGTATTATAGTTTTAATATGAATGTTTATGTTATATTTCAAAATTTTCATATGAGGAATGAATTTGACTTAGTAAGTGATGGGTGGAGCCAGCTATAGCTCCTTGATGCATCAGTAGGTCTCATGAGAGAAACTAGTATCTTTGCACAAGGCCTCGACAAAATCTTATTTGTAGTGTTAGTAGGAGGCCTTGACTATGTGGTTATGATGTCTGATATTATGCATTCCATCATTATAAAATTAGCTATTGATATTGCATGTGATTATTTGACTAGTAGAATATTCATGTGAATAAATAAATGACATTATTTGATTTATATTTTCCATATTATATTGAAGAATAAGTGTAAAAGGCTTTTGTTTTAGTTTTCTACATTACCTTAAATGTTTTTATTTATTTTTGAAAGTTTCCACTATATTATTATCCTTACTGAGCATTTGAGGTCACCCCTTTCTATGTTTTCTTTTTCCCCAGATTCCAAGAAGTGTATTATGTTTGATATACAGTCTTAATCTAGGGGAATAATGACATTAAAAAAAGATTTTTTATGATGTGTTTTATGTTTTAATATTTAATGTAACATTCATGTATGTATTCTATTTTCCATGAATACTAAACGGATCAGTCCATCAGGACTTCATTCCTAGAAATCATGCCAATGTATTAAAATAATTCACTAGATCTGGGCTACTGGGGTCGTGGCATTACAATTGGTATCAGAGAAAGTTTCTTACAAACATTGGAAACTAGATTTAGAAAAAATATGATTAGAGAACATTAACCTAATATATACTTTGAGGATTAGTATATAAAAATATACTAGAATTTTCATAATATAGGGATTTTGTGAAATTTCCAAAAATAAAATATATCCCTGTCTAAATATGAGGAGGTATAGGTGGCTCTGTCATAGATGCACCTAGTAGTGAAAAATCCGACAAAGAGTTTTGGGATTGAACCAGGGTATCCTGATACATGACAATGGGCCTTGCCGTACTCTAGCTTACAACACTCCAGAGGGATATGCTTTAGATAATTAACATTTTCTTTACAAGCCATTATGATAGATTTAACAGTAAACACTCTCTCAAAGAAAACATTTTTTTTTTATGATTATAGATTATATGCATAATCTTTTCAATTTACGTTAGGTATTTTACGCATTTGGAATTATGCATTGCAATTCATAAAACAAACCTAGTTTATGCCATTGTTTAGAAATGGTTCCCATTAGATGGAATAAAAGCTCAAGTAGTATTAATGATCTAAAGAGTAAGAATGATCATATATTTCATGGTATTAAGACGTAATATAGAAAGTAAATAGTCTCCCATGTATTATAATCATGTGAAGAAATAGTATAATGTGCAAAAAGATAAGTAATTAATTCTCTGAGTCCTATGGTTTTGAAGGAAATCCAGAGAATAAAAGGATGGTAGAGATAATGATGGATAAAGGGAATAAGGGAAAGTCAGATTTCCCTATATGTGATAACTATGGAAAGAATCACATTGTTAAATGCTTTAAGGGAATGTGAGTTTGTTATATGTGTGGAGAAAAAGGACACCAAGAACATGATTGAAAGGGTAAGAAAAAGGTAGGAAATGTACAATGCTTCATCTGCAAAGAGTTGGGACACTACGCGAATCAATGTCTCGATCATCAGAGTATAACACAAATGATTTTGTTGGAAAATAGTCAAGTTATGATACTACCACATATAATGGGTAAAGACTAGTTTTCTTATGTTAATATTAAATAATTATGTCATTTGAGTGTTGTATCAATGGTGTATTGGTTATAATAATTATGGAGTGTATAAGGATTTTACTGTAGTATTATTTCATTAAGGATTTGAGATTGTGTGGTACCATGAAAAGTGACTCAATAACAAGTAATACAATTTGGAAAATACATGGTTGAAGGAAAGAAAAATTTTAATATAACACTGATACTTTGGTTTTGATTTTTACATAAGAGATGATTGATTTGGACAAATTATATTGGATATTATTGACTACATTAGAACTAATTAATGGTTTTTTAGTCCATCATTGTTGGTGATTTCATCATTTTTTGTTTTAAGGGGTATATCTAGTATTATATGATTTATAGAAAGAATAAGGAAGTACATAACTATTAAAATATGGTTTTCTATCAATTCATTTTATTACCACATTTTAAGAGAATACATGATGAAGGTATATACATGTATATGATCTGAGCATCCTTATAAATTTTGAACTATGAGTTCGGACAGAAGTATTGTGTATAAGTCTATAGGCTTGAATAGATTAAGTTTGACATTGGATACTATTGTTAGGGGTAAATCATTTCTTATGATTATTTTTGGATTTTCATAAAAAGGACAACCCGGAGGTCAGGCGACAACCCGTCGCGTCTGGTAACACCACGAGACATGAACCCAAAACCGAAGGGTGAAAAGGGCACATAACCTACCACTGTCCAATGTGATCCCCTAGTTTTTATAATGTAGTGTTTTTTTAAATAGTCTGACAACTTAATTACAAATTCATTATTTTTTTAACATTATAAGATTAGGGTAAGATGAATATTTTTGAATTCTATTATCTTTTGGAGTGAAATATGAGTTTGTGATAGGAAATAGTTGAAGGATGAAACTCTAATTGTTTAGTATATTTTTTCCACTTATTCTATTAATAAATTAATTCATTAACATTTGGGAGTGGATCTTAAACCCAAAATATCTTATCCAAGTACCTTATTTTTTGTTGAAATGGTGATATTTTAAATCATCATAGATTGATGGCTTCGAGGCCCTCCATTTTACACTTGTTTTTGATTGATGACCTCAATTACTTCCTATAAATATTTACATTTTCCCTTCAATTTTGTGTCTCTAATTTCACCCAATGTTCTCCAAATCGAGATCTTAATTTGGTGGTGACTTTTTTATTTCTCTTTCCCTCTTATTAAGACTAAATTTCATTAACCCAATTTCAAATGTGGGGTTTCCACAAAAGTATTTATATATTTTTAACCATTTATTTTCAAACAAAAATTTTCAATTAAGAGTATTCAATATATTGATGGAGGGGAGACTATAACACCCCAAGATTTCATAGTAAGTTATCTCTTCAAAGAAATTCAATAACTTATGTCATACACAACACTAAGTTAGAGCACAACATGACAAACCAAACTAGCCGTTTAAAAATCAGTTATGAATAATATTAACTTAATTTTGAATTTTATATACTCCATATAATATTAGAATCCATATTATGTGTTTCTTAGTCATAAAATAAGAATTGATTCATTTTTTCATATAAAATAAGCATTTATCAAAAAATACAATTTTACCGCCTTTTAATGGAAAACCTTTATTAAAACCCATATTTGACACATTTATATTTTTAATTTAATGAAGATAAATTATTATTTAGAATCAGGGCCTAAAAATGTAGTCTAGATAAATTTTTTGTACTTTTCGGATAACTTTCATATTTTGATGAATAGTAAAAATACTAAATTTTAATTAAAAATTACATTTTAAACAAAATAATTTAAAGTTTTAATTTATAAATTTTAGTGTTTTAAAAGTATAATTAGATTATATTTTTATCATGTAATGTGATTTAGTATATTGGATTTAATTTCACATTTAAAATGGACATAAAAAAGTATCAATCTTGTGAATGTTATTATTTCTTAAAAATACGCTTTTTGTTTCGACAATGAGAATAAATTTTAAATTAACTTTTACCACTTCTATATTTTGAATTTGAGAAAAACGTATTCCTTATTTGGAATCTTTGGGTCCAAATTGTGTAAGTAGTTAACTTTTATTTTTATACATTATGAATATCTACTTAAGTAAATATTTTATTTACCATGGTTAAAGGGTAAATCTGGTCAATAAGGGTAAACAATATTATTATAATAATATTAAATTAACCTAACATGTGTCATATTCCTATTAGTTGTTAAATTTCTGAACATTGGAATCTTTGGGTCTTTTTTTGGACCCCATGGATCTACTTGAGAGTGATAATCACACTTTATATTAATTAATTTTACGTAAAGACAAAAATGACATAAACATATATCTTTTAGTAAAATAATTTTTACAAGGGGTTATATAATTTATAATTTATACTGTAAATACTCATTTTAGTTTTAAAATGATTTCCTAAATCATGGAATTTTTTTATAATTTTTAGACATCAAATAAATAAAATCATTTATGACACAATAATGAAGCGATGTTTACCTCATTAAAAATGGTTTTAATAAATGTGATTAGAAAATTTAAAACAATATCAGAAACCTATCCAATTGTTGTTGGATGATATTATTTTGAACCAAAGTTTTCTTATATTCGACTTTAATGAGTTTTAGTCCTTTAGGAAATAAAAATCATTATATAATAAAATAATATTTTCAAACATTTCAAAATATCTGCTTCCTCCTCTTATAAAAAGCCCTCATATCTATCCCATTTCGTAAACCTATCAAGCCCCTTGTATCATCCAAACTCTACCCAATTAAGCTCCCTGCATCCCTCACTTCCTCCTATATGCCTTACCTTTGAAAAAATGCACTTTAAAGAAGGCCCTTTGGTTCAAACCATAGGGAGTTACCCAATTTAAAGATAACATCTCCTCTTATGTACTTTCTTTTATTTTACTTCTCCAACCCCGAAACTCTATTTATTCATTTCTTTTATAACATAACCAGTAACCTCATTACACTAGGTTGTTTTTATGAGAAGTATTTGAACTACACTCACACACAACTCTATCTTATGGGTATAGAACATAATGTTTCTCTGGACGGTGAACTATTGCCTCACAAAACGATTATTGTTCAATCTTCTAATACAACCAATTATGGTGGACATTATGATGGAACTATAATTATATATGAAATTTTTTATATTTATTTTATCTATAATCTTTGGTAATTCCCATTTATATCATACTGTTATTCTTTTCATGTTGTATATATATATATATGATAATTTGATTTGACGAAGTGCGGACTATTGCCCCCTCAAAGTTATATGACTCGTTCATACCATACATGGAACATATAAAGGATTAAATTAATAAAAATACGTAATGTAAATAAAATATTATATTATACTGTAATAATAATATACCTAATTATCATTTTGTATTCATTCGTTTTAAATTAAAAAAATTAAATGGAAGTAGTATTCGTGCGTACATACGGATTACCATCTCCATGAACGTGATGAGATTCATTTCCCATAGTAACCATTCAAGAATTATTTTCATTAGATTATTAAAAATAATATTTAAGAACATTATACAATTCTGGATACGAATCAAATACATTCTATCCATAACAAACATGACTTATGTAACAAAACATATAAGAAAACGAATCTGTTAACACCCAAAACAATGATACTACTAAAATATTGTTAACAAAGAAATATTAGAAGATCATATATGATATAAAATTTATTTTTGTGATTCTTTTATAATATTATAAAAATTATTTAACTATAATACAAGAGGTTAACGTACCTTGGAACGAGGGAAATTACATGGTAAGTGTTAATTCATCAATCTCGTTATTATTTGAGATTGTTTATTTGTAAGTATTTAATAGTACATATTTATTATCCATGTCCGTGTTAGATAAAAAAAATTCAAAAGGATTATTTTTAAGGTATACTTCAACAAAAAATAATTTTAACGGTTTAAATATTTATTCCTCTAAATGATTCTAATTAATGTACATGTTTTCACAATGGGTTTTAATGTATTTTTTTATATGTACATGAATGTTTTAAAATTTTAATCCTTTCAAAAGTTTCAAAATGGTTTGGGAAAAATTGATTCAAAAATGTCTTTTAAATGTCTTCCTTTATAAATTGTGTGACTATTATATCTTTTCATGAAAAAGGGATATTTCTCTCAAAGAGTTTTACTAATCATTTTCAACTATGTCAACATTCTTTTGGATATTATTCATGATGGTGGTTGATTTATTATAAATAAAATCTTTAATATTTTATTGAATGAGTTATGATATGATTGACCGTGAATGTTCTATTTTTATACCATTCATGGTTTATGGTAAAATTATTGACATTTCATATGCTAGATTTAATACGAATGTTTATGTTATGTTTCAACATTTTTATATGATGAATGAATTGGACTTAGTGTGTGGCGAGTGGAGCCTTCTATAGTTCCATGATGCATTGATAGGTCTCATGAGACAAACTAGTTTCTTGGCATAAGGCCTTGACAAAATCTTATTTTTATTCTTGGAACGAGGCCTTGTGTATGTGGTTATGATGTCTGGAATTATGCATTCTATCATTATAAAATTAGCTATTGATATTACATTTTATTATTCTACTAGTAGAATATCCATGTAAATAATTAAATGACATTATTTGATTTATATTTTCCATATTATGCTAAAGTTTAAGTTTAAAAGGCTTTGGTTTTAGTTTTATACATTTCCTTAAATGTTTATGTTTATTTATAAAAGTTTCAACTTTATGTTTATCCCTTCTGAGCATCTGAGCTCACCCCTTTATTTGTTTTATTTTTTTCCCAAGATTCTAAGAAGTGTATTATGTTTGATATACCGGGTTAATCTAGGGGAATAATATCATTTGCAATGGATTATTTATGGTGTGTTTTATGTTTGAATGTGTAATGTAACATTCATGTATGTTATCAATTTTCCAAGACATATAAATTTATCGGTCCTTCAAGACTTGATTCCATATAATCATGCTAATGTATTAAAATAATGCACTGGCTCTGGGCTGCTTGGGTCGGGGCAATACAAGTGATGATCAAATTTATCATTCTTTTCAAGAGCTTAAAAAGTCTTTATAATGTCTTTTATGTTAAATATTGTTTATTATCATATATAATTAAGATTGTTTCACCATAGAAACTCTCAAACATCATTAATATTTATTTCTAAAGTCTCTAGATGGGTAGATCCAACCTTATTTTGAGTAAATGTGTTGAAATTGTGATTCAATCCATGATAACCAATATTGCATCATTCCTATTTGATGTATTACGAAATCTATTGAAAAAGTCCTTTTTGATATTTTTCACTTCCACATTTTTATAAGTGGAGGTTTCATGACAACTATTGGGCATTTTCTCTCTAATTTTATATATTTTCATTCCATGAATCTTGAAATATAATAAAAATTTTCCTTCTTAATATAGTCTCATGAAAATTGTTCTTTTGAATCATTATAATTATTGGTTGTAGTAGACTATGCAAAAAATCGTATCCATCATATTCATATATCAATTTCCTATTTTTATTAGGTATCAATGGTATTTATTGTTTCCTTAATAGCATCATAAATATATCTTCACAGTTTATTTATATTAATATATTATCTTCTATGGTTTTAATCTTCTTCTTTTTCAAACCATTTCATTTTAATAATATTTATTTATCTTATTTCTTGAATCATGATATATATATATATTTTTATATGTATGGAAATATTTCCTTCCCCATAGATAATTTTATTTCAGTGTGTTTATTTCCATGTTCTTAAATTATTTAATACATTCTTCACATTTTGTTAACAATCACAGTTTAACCCCTTTACATGTCAACTTGGTGAACTAGTTAGGTAATAAGGAAAAAATTTCACAAATCAAATATACTAGTATTCTAATAAAAAAAATGCATATAATAATTGTTTTCTTCATTTTTTATTTATTCATAAACCACCTTAGTCTTCTATGTATCAATATACATTCCATATTTTTAGAAAAATGACCCTGAAAATTAATTTATTAATACCAAAATTAACAATTTTTTAAATTTCCCAAGTAACTCTTTTTCAATTAGGGTCTCAAGAAAAAAATATAATTTTTTTTTCATTCTCTTAATATCTCATATATTATATTAACATTTCATCAAAAAATACCATAATAAATTTATCCATGCAAACCTTGAATACTCTGACCATCAAATCTATAAACATTTATGGTGAATTTTTTAATCCAAAAGTCATTATTATGAACTCATAATGCCAATATTCATTCAAAATCCATCTTTATTATGTCATCATTATAAAAATTTAGTTTATTATATACATAATGAATTTTAATTTTTGAGAATTTTTTTCCCTGCCAAACATGATCAAATAGGTCATCAATATATGGTAAATGGTATTTGTTTATAATGGTAATAGTATTCATTTCCCTCTAATTGATAAAATAAACCTCACAAAACCATTCTATATCTTTAAAAATAGGATGGTTTATTTCCAATATTTGGATATAAGGATTATTAATAACTTATTGCACAAATATTGAAATATATTCTTAAATTACGCTAATTTTACTAGATTCATTCATTATGGAAGATTTAATATTGGTTTCCATTAATGTTATGGACAATGGATGTTTGGTTTTATTTTCATGTTGAAATTTATATTATTATTTAAGAAATATATCTATTAAATATTTAACAATAGATATATATTTTATTAATAGAATACCTATCTTATTCAAGGATATCTTTTAAACTTCATATTCTTTGATAATTTCATTAAAATGATCTACAATTGGATGTTCTTGAAAAGCCTAAATAAATAAATTCTACCCATTAAAAGTTATACATTATGATCGCCTAATAGATTTTATTATCTTTCTCATAGTAGTCAATTCATTAATTATGCATTGAGAGCCAATCCATCCCTAGAATTAAGACCATGAAAATAATAGAAATAATAATCAAGTTTGAACCTAAACAATATTCTTGTCTCATAATAAAATAAGACAATAAATTTTATTTTAAAAAAATATTTAGATTAAAAATTAATCAAGGTATTAGATTACATTGGGTTTATGATCAATGTACTAGATATCAGGCCTTTTGGTATTTCAAAATTTCCCGTTGAAATTTTATATTCCCATCTATTCTCATTAAATCTCTTCTAATGCGAATTCCAATGAAACTCAATGAATTGATAAGAATAGGGTTGTATGAACATATAATTAAATCATTGGACATTACTAGATTCTGTATTTCCTATACACTCATGTGAATTTTCACCTTTATGACCAAAATTGAAACAATCTCTGACATCCTTCATGAAATACATATGGTGTCTCTTTAGATAAATATTTCACATTTGAAATTATACCCTACCCTTTTAATAATTAGAAAACTTTATCTCTATATAATTTTCAATCATCTACTTATTCTCTTAATTTCATTTGAAAATATAATACTTGGAAAAGTCATTTTTATACACTATATTACCTCTCACTATCTTCTCATATGTTAAAATATTTTGAAATACTAATACCCACCCGAAACATGGTTTCAATCTATAAAGTACAAAATAATTAATATTATTTGGCTTCGGTATATAATAAAAATTATATATTTTTAACCTAATAATGTTTTCCCCATATATAAAATACATTCTTCTTCCTTTTTTCATAATTGATCTATTTCTCTTATTTATTCTCTTATTAATCTTTAGTAGATAATTCTCAATTATAATATTTATGAAAAATCATCTTAAGTGGATTATAAGGATTTTATATCACTCATTAAAAATTGCGAGAGACATTAAAAACCACAAATCTCAAGAACACCATGATATGAAAACCAAAACCATTTGAATATAAATTTTGATCATGATCAAACATCCAGCTATAATAACTTTGATAAATAAACATCGCTATGGAATAGAAAAAGGAATCTTTCCTCTGAGTTGTATCCACATATTTGAAGAATTACCGAATTAATTGGTGGGATCCTCTATGTATCCCATGTTATTCTAATATCACTTTATGGCTAATGGAGAAGGAATAACAAAAGTGTGGAAGACTCGATAAGAGTAAAGAAGAAGTTCAAATTGAGATCACAAACTATTCTTAAATCCGGACCTCCTTATATAGAAATTAGGTCACTCTAGACCCTTTTCAAGCCTTTAATTATATTTTATGATATGTATGATTAAATTTTATGTATGATACAAATATTTATAAATTTTATCCAATATAACTCTAGTGCATATCATATTATGAAACATTATAGTAAATGATAGTTTATGTGGATGATAGAATAAATATTAATGTTTAGTATTTTTCTTCCAAACATTCATAGATATATATATGTTTTTCATAACCCCCAACCCAAATGTTACCCCTTATAGGATAGTAGTGAGGTAATGGGGATAATGACACCCAACTCACACCTCTAATAGGCCACATGATTATGAAAGTAACATATGGTATATCATACAAACAAATGGAAATAATTTCCCTCTATGATTTTAGGAAATTTGAAATATAGTATTAAAACAAAAAACGAATAATGCTTAAGTTAAAATTAAATAAATACCTATTCTATAATCATATAAATTAATATAATAAAAATAATTGCAAAAAATGAACTACAAGTGAAAAAAGATAATCCGTAGTAGTGAACATGAAAAACCAAACAGCTATTGAAGAACCCATAAGCTAGTAATGTCCATCCTAATATACAACCTACTTCTATTGAACTAGAAAACACCTTATATTTTTGTGGGGTTATCATAACATGTACACTCAATAGGATCCCCAAGAGCTTCTCCTTGAAAATAAAAAGAAAAAAGATAAATCATAATGAACAAAAACTAAAGATAAATCATCACCTACAAAGGTATACTATATTACCAACCTCAAAATGGTTATCTCTCACCATGTATTTCATACAATATATCATATAATTTATTATTAAAATAATGGAACTCTACAACAAGTACCCATAATTTTCTATTATGTCCTAATATTTCATGTCCTTAATTTTCTATCACTAAATGTAATCTAAACTAAAGACACCTTGTCTAATATATCATAACATGAATCCAATTTATCAAATTATCTCATCACATACTATGAATATTATGGCCTAGTTTGAACTCTCAAACTAGAACTCAACACCAAGAATCACATACCCAGAGGGTATTCTTAATCCGGACAAGATGGAAAATAGAACTCGAGCATCAAAAAACCATAAGGGATTATTTACCCAACATAAAGAATACAATATAAAATATACATACATATAATATTGAAATATGATATTGAATAATTGAAAAATTATTCCATAAAAAATGCAATATCATAAGTGATTCGACTCAAAAGCCGTTAAACAAACTCCAAGGTAAATGTTCAACAGCAAAGGAATACTACAAATGGAAATAGATTTTCAATGTTATAGTGTGTAAAACTCCCACCAGCTCACCACAAACTACATAGACAAAACTAATATAGACCACACTACCTCACTGTGGTGGTTTTCCTTACATTACATTAAAATACATAACATTGTCTATGAAGCACTAAATGGGTTCAACAGGTGTGAGATAAATTGGCCCAATAAAATCCCCTTAGTTGTTCCATATTGAGTCTCTATAAAACAATCTGAAAATGAAAAAAATTAAATAAAAACATGCATGGTAAATAGTTAAATATTATTTATATCAAAATCATTGTAAATAAATTATATATTTTTTCACATTTAAAAATAAACTAGGTAAAATAGTTCAAAAACATTCATATACATAAATGTATTTAAACCAAATAATTTATTTCATATCACATCAAATTCAATGTAGTACATACCAAATCAAATGAAATATCATTAAAAATATCACTACACTTCAATCATGCTAGAACAATCATACCCAATCATAGAAAATTTCTTTCATCCATTCTCTAAATATATACATCTAATCAAGATATCAGAATAACACCCAAGAAAGTGAACCTCCTCATAAGTCTAACATGTACCTATAGTAATGGACCTAGGGAGTCGAGGAAAACCCCATGAGTGAAACCCTCGAATCTATCAACGGAAGAGGACTACTAAATTACCTTTGACCTAAGAACCCAAGGCTTCCCAGGTGATTCATTTCCCCAACCATTTTATCAAATCATTATTTGAAAACCATTTCACATATCTATTATAAAATTAAATGAAAATTCCATACCCTTTACAAAAAAGGGGAAACCCATATTTCCTAAAAACCCACTTTTCACACACACAATTAAAATGTTCCAATTCATTTCAAAAATAATTTTTAAATGTATATAAATAATTCATCTTGTATAGGCTAGAGGTTGAACCACCTACCTCAAACATGAAACGTACATGACCGTAATGGAATCTATCAACATGGAAGGGTGAGAAGACAACAATGAAAGACCTTTAATCAATCCTTAAATATCAAAATGAATTCAATAAGAAAAATTGTTGGAGGAGAACATAACACAACACATATCTCAAGAAACTCATATGTCATACCACAACCAAAAAAATGTTAGTATCTAGGGAAAGATCACCAAAAAGATCAAAAAATATTCAAGATAATCAACCCCATAGGAATAACAGATCTGAAAACATAGTTTAACAATGATATGGTGACCAAAATCAATGAATATGTAAAAAATATTCACTTACTCAGAGAGACTCATTGTAAAAAAGATGATGATCATCCACAAAACAAAAAACAGGAAGGAGTTGATATCCAAAAAATTATCTAGGACAGTTCTTTGGTTTTGAGAGGATAGTATGTAGAAAAATAAAAATAAAAAAATGATAATCACATAAACATCTCCAAAAAATGAACATTACATTAGTTAAATCTCATATTGACAACATAAAATCCCTAAAATATGTATACATCAAAAATATATCCTCAATGTTATAAAAAATTCTCATTAAACATTTCATGATGTGGAAAACTACAGATTGTGTATTGATTCCCTGAACTAAACCAATTCGTGGAATCATTTTCAAAAGGGATTATTTTCCTCTAACCCATTCATTACATGATATTTTAGAGAAAACTATTTTTTTTGAAACACCTATAAAAATACACCAAGTCAGCCTATACCATAACAAACATCCTCTTAAGACTTTTTCAGATTTATAATTTGACTCTATTAATTCCAAAAAACATTCATCCCAAAAAATTAGATCATTTTCTATAGAAAAGGATCATGATCCTCAAAAGCACCAAAATAGACTCAAAAAAGAGGAAATATAAAATAGAAATGAGAAACACCTTAAAATAAGGTAAGATGATACTAAAAACACCCCACCATAAGACTTCTCATCCCTTGGATTTCATGTGGATGAATTTTTTTTGAAAAGAGGTGAGGTGACTTCTCTCTCATCAATGACTCACACTTCCAAGTATCATGATATTTTAATTCATATTTCTAGAATATTATAACCAATTAAATAAACATACGAGTCAATAATGTTTATTGAGAGGCAGTGATTCACAATTGTTTCTCTATAATAAAAATTTCTCGATTCAACTTGATATCTTCCCAACTCAGAACATGAGGTTGATCGGTATGGTACTTCTTGAGTTGATATATGATGGAAAAATCATGAATAAACATAAAATGAACTCTAAATGTCATCTGATAAAATCTTAACCTATTCTCTTATTTACCTAAAAGTGTAAAAAATATCTTATAGGCGTCATCCCCTATTTCCCTATCTGATGGTGAAATAATTGAAGAGAATCTTTCATAAAAACATGGTATCTATAAAAAACTCCAAAGGAAAATACTAAAAATTGAATATGATATATAATGACTCATATCTAAAACCATTTATGGAATAATATCATGATTCCTTATTAATGTATTCAGAATGAGACTCAGTCCTACAAGAGAATACTCTCCCTTATCTTCTCAACAAAGACGATACCTTCATAGGTTACCATACAAAGCTTTGAAGGGAGGCATTGTGATCGATGACTGATAACTATTATTATTATAAAATTAAACTATTTATATATGGATATAATAAGATCAAAAAAAATCCATAACAAAGTCCCTGATCATATACTCCAGGTTTGGAATACCAAGCTTTGTTTGACCATTTTTTGTGGATGCTAAGTTGTACTCAAACTGACCTGAGTCCCCATCACCACCTAGATACTCTTCCAAAACTATGAGTTAAACATAAGATCCATATACAAAAAATTAAAATGGGAACCCAATTAAACCTCACAACTTTCTACACATACAATTTACTACGGTACTTATATTTAATTTTGTTCTTGTTTCAAATGAAGTTATCCATCTTTCTCAATAGATTAATAACCAACTAGATTAAATTCCCCCCACATTTATTCTATGGTAATCCCAAAAAACATCCATGGACACTATGTGCCATTTCTAATGCAGCACCAGAAGAGGCTGGGCAACCTATGAGGTATCATATTCTTTGCCTTTAACTATTAGTATGTGTAATAGTGGGACACAGATTCTATAATTCGATGCTTCATACCAAGAAACCAGAATCATCCTTCCATGTCATAATAAATATCCATATTTCATAAATTAATGAACCACGAATAACTATGATAGTAAAAAAATTGATCTATTTATTGATTTTGGTAAAAAAAAATATCTTGAAAATGAGAATACTACACAATGGGATGGATCAACAAGAATCGATCTCCCCACCATATATGGTTTCTCGAATTTCCTTGAACTAATCATAGTGATGCTAATCTTTTTGAATAAACACAAATATAGATGATGATTACAGAGCACTAGTCATAATCATACCAGAAACATCCTCTTGATCATCTAGGTAAATCTAAGAAAATAGCCCAATAAGTTTCCTCTCCTCCTTCGATTCCAGAACAACCTATTATGGGTATTTCCTATTGATAGAATCTGAAACGTAATTCCTATTCCATGGGGTGTTGGTGATGTCAAATTAAAATTTATAAATTTACTACACCCACCATCTATGTCTAATATATATTTATTTCTATGAAATTATATAGATAAATATCTTATGGCCAGAAAAGACCACAAACCGCTCTATAAATATATAGTGATGTCAACATTAATGTGAATGTATAACAATGAAATACTCTAAAAAATGACGAGGGTTATTCCAATAATGTTTATAAAGATGGAGAGAGAGAGAGAGAGATAATTGACCAGGTGATCATCCTACATAATCATGCAACCCAGATCCTAACTAGAATCATAAAAAACCACATAACCCTTATCAGGCTTAGGTAAGATTAGAATAGGTTCTAATGTCATAATTCTTTTCGTCTCATAAAAATATGACTATAGATATGAATCTCATATCATTTTCAACCCTTTACTGGTAAAAGTAGTCAAACATGACTCCAAATTTGAGAAATAATTTTCCAACCATCAACTATATCATGTAAGACCAAAACTTATCTGAATCTCAATGATAGAATATGACTCTTAATATGAAAAGAAAACCTTCACCTTCTCAGGATCATCTACTAATCCATTATCATAAATCATTTTACCCAAGAACATCACTTATTGGATCTAGAAACTAAATTTAAAAATCATTTCATTGAAATTTTGACTTATAGGATCTCTAAAACCAAACTAACATGTTTCTTGGGCTCTTTATGAAATATTGAATAAAATAGAATATCTTCTAAGAAGACTACCACACAAGATTCATAATGATCATGGAATACATGATTCACCATGTATATGAATAGTTCAAGAGTGTATGTTGGAAGGAAAATATGTACAAGATATTCCTAATGGCCTTACATACTTTGAAAAGTTTTCATTGGTATATTAGACTCCAAAACTCTGAGATTATGATAACTCAACCAATGATCGATCTTCAAAAACAACATTTCCTCCTTTAACTGGTCAAAAAATTAATCCAAACATAGAAAAGTACACTTATTCTTAACCATCACCCAGTTAAACATTCAATAGTCCACACACAATCTGATTGAACCTTATACCTTCTTTGAAAAGGGCATCGAGTTTTCCCAAGATGAAACACTAGGGTGAAAAAAAACCTTTTCCATCTGATCATCCAACTAAATCATGAAATATTTTAGATCTACTAGTTCTATAATATTAGTGGGTATCAAGATCGGCTGTGTACATATAGATGGATAAATAAAAAATCTACCTCCATCTTGGGGGGAATACCAGATAAATTATTTGGGGAATCATTAGAAAAAATACCAAATAATAATTGGATGAACAAAAGAATAATAAATTTAATTGATCTCAAATTTCATAATAGAAAAACACTCCTAATCTCTTGGATGGAAGGTCATTCATAACCCGACCACATATCATACTCTCTCTGTAACGCTTGAGAGATAGAATTGGCCACAATGAAAAAAACATGTTTCTAATAACAGTAAACCTCATCACGATGATTGATAATCCAATCTATCCAATTAATTATCTCAAAGAGATCTATACTGACAAAAAAGAAAATCCCATTTTGACCTTACATTAGAAATCTCCAACGAACAAGGACAATACACCCATACTCTTTCCTCTTCCAAAGAGGTATTTTTAACTCCATAAAAAATGAATAGCTTCATTGCAAGTTTAATAATATACACAAAATAGGTAGATAAAAATTACTAAGGGGACCTATGTCAAATAAATAAGTCACTACTGCGGATGAAATTAATATGGGTCCTCTCACCTTCACTACACCCACATCTACATCCATCGATTACTCAGAAACCTCATGAAGGTGCTTCACTGTTGAGGCCCATCACTAGAGCCCTGTAGTCTTTCAAGGACATCACTGCACCATAGTAGACTTTGGAGCTGATGATCCTTGAACATAATGAGGTGTAGACATATCCGGATAATAATTTTGAAGATAACCATACCATCAAAAAATATTACAAAACTTCATAGGAGTGAAAGAAGAACTTCTGGTGTTCACAACCATTCCACATTGATAGATACTATAGGGCACACTAATTCCTGTAACTGAAGTTGTAGAGGAGGTCTGTTGTTGAGAACTACCCCCACAAAACCTTCGATGATCATGCCACCTTCTATTCCTCGCAAGAGTTATACTGAAGCTGTCTTTGGGTGGAAAAGAAGGAGAAGATTAACCAACCATTCTTTTCATATCAATATATTACATTACTTACTTATATAATGTATCGACCTAGGTACAATTATTATGAATAAATACCCAAGATATAATATCTAGTTGAAAACAGGTCAGGTACTTCTAACCCTTCATCATGTTATTCTTCACTATCTTAGGAGAAAAATGAACTAGCTCCATGAATTTATTATTGTATGTCTACATAGAATTATATCTTGGAATTAAGGAGAGTAACTCTAGAGACATCACCATCATCAGTTCCTCTAGAAAAAATGGTTTAATAATGTCGGTCTTGAAACAATTCCAATCTAATACCATGTGTGTATCCTCTTTTACCTTTGAATCCCACCATGGATTATTGGGACCCTCAAGTCTGAATTCCATGCACTTCACCTTGATATTATCATGTGTATCTAGGAAGTTGAAGATCTGATAAATCTTTTCCATCCATTCATTTAATTATTATGGTTAATTATTACCCTTAAAGGATGTAAGATACTCACATAAGAAGTATTATTATTGATCTCCTTTTCCAAAAACTCTTAACAATAAATAAACAACTTCATTTTGGAATTGTTGTATATTTTGGTTAGCAACATGAACTTCCCTCATGATTTCCTCAATAAGATTATGATATAGAGGTTGATTCTATTATAGATTATCAAATTTACCCTATTAGGAAACCCATGTAATATATCTTAGAGGAATAACTATGTGAAACAAAAAAAGAATAAATGACCAGACAACAAGATAACCTCACTTCAAACCATAAAACCGAAATAAAAATCTATAAATAAGATCCTGATAATAAATCATGTGATACACATACCAACAACACATGGTTAGTCGAGTATTTCCACTCTAATATATGGAATTGTACATACTATTCCCTATATTAAAATTCTAGATAATCTTATCTATAGTCTATCGACTTCTAAGAACAAATCATAAAACATGAAACAAGGATATCATCCTATGATGGACCCGACCACGATACCCTCTAAAACCGGTGCCCAACCTATACCATCACACAATGCATGGGGTTTCCCAATCCCCATGAGCTGGTGACTGCCACATGGGCATCAACAACAACCATAGGGACTGATTTATACCAACCTAAAGAAGATAACATGGAATATATATACATTAGAGAGACAAACTATAGAAATAATAACATAAAATGTATACCATAATAAAAAAAATAGAATACGTGTTAGAAATCAAAATTTGGAAAAATATTTTAGATATAAGTATAATAAGATAAGAAATGTAAAAAAATAAACACCTGCTATATTTGACAGCTTGGGTAATTGCCACCATCACTTGAACAGCTACCCCAACATACGGACAAAAGCATCACCTACTCACTATAGAACCTTTCCTTTACCTGAATCAAAATATATAACAAGGTATATGAATCACTGAAGGTATGTGTAGGGTTTGATCATTACATGTTCAAAAGGATTCCACCCATGTGATCAATATTGAGTCTATATAAATCAATCTGAACATGAAAAATATTATAGAAAACAATTTGTGGTAAACAATAAAAAAAATTTATATCAAAATAATAGTAAATAAATTCCCGATTTTCTAAATATCCAAATAGTACTGGTAAAAATATTTCAAATAATTTCATATAAAAAACAATTTTTCAAATAAATCATGTATCAAATATTATATTAAATAAAATTTAGTCTAAACCAAACTATATGTAACATCATGTCAATGGTCACTAGAGGTTAAGCTATATAGAACACTCATACCCAATCATAGACAGTCATGTGCATTGAGTCTCCAGATATATGCATTAAATCTATACATTAGATTAAAACCATTAAATGTGAACCTCAAAATAGGTCTAACCATTTCCTAGTTCTATGAGCCTATGTAGAAGGAGAACACCCCCTAAGTGCACTCCATGAAATTTTCAATAAAATATGAATATTACTAAATCTACCACTAAAGTCCCTAAGGATTCCCATGTGCTATATTTTCCAATAAAAATTCTCAAACCATGCTTTGAAAAAGATTTCATAAATCCTTTTAAAAATTCATTGAAAAATCAAGTTATTTTACCATAATAAGGGGAAAACAATCTTTCCTCAAAAACCCATTTGTACATATAGAATTGAATCATGAAAATAGATTTATAAAATAATTTATGGAACCATATTAATGAATTTCATCCATCATAGGATATAGAAGGAAGCAATTAACTCAAATAAGAGTTGTACATTCCAACAATGGAATCCACCAACACATAAGAACATTAGGAAAACAATGAAGTTCCTAAAATCAATCCATACATCTCATAATCCATTCAGAATTTAAAATGGTCATATAATAGGATAACAAAACACATACCTCAAGAAAATAACCATACACACCACAAAGAACCCATAGGGGAGCTGCATGAATAATATCAAATGAAAAATCTTAATACACCTAGAACAACAACCCCATATGACCAACAGATCAGAAAACATAGTGTGAAATCAAAACTGTAACCAATGACAATGAATAATAAAAAATATATTCTTCTTGGAGATATGTATCACAACCCTGATGAAGATAAATCACTAAATGAAATGTTATGAAAGGAGAGAAGATCCCCAAAATCACTAGGGATAGATCCAATGTTTTGAGAGAGGAGGCCTCAGACTAATGAAAAAAAATAAGATGAGCGGTTCATAAAATCCATAAAATGGTGAATATTTAATGATATTAATACCGAGTTCATGATGTGAAATCCAAATGAACCATATTAGTATAAAAATTATCACAGAAGGTAAAAAACTAATTAGAAATTTTCCAACATGAAGTATAATCATAATTTGTAAACATTCCACATTCCAAACCAGTTCAAAGTACCTGCCTGATAAAGGATTCACATCATGTATCACTTTTACAACATGATATCATCCAGAAAAAATAATATGTAAAAACACCAAGAAAAAACACTAGGTCAAAACAAACCCCAAAGGACATCCACTTAATACTTATTCACATTTGTACCTAGACTCGATTGATTTCAATAAACATACATCCCCAAACATTTGGTCATTTACTCAAGTAAAGTATCTCCATCCTCATAATCCCAGAAAACACAACAAAATAAATAGGGAAGTGAAAAGAGATATGGGAAATAACTAAAAGAAAGTTAGGTGATGTTACACATACCTCTCACCTATGCATCACATCATCACATAATCCCACATGAAATCCCTCTATAGTAACTGTTTCGTTTTTTGGATTCATCATAGTATTTATGTCATGTATTATACCTCGATACATCAAAAATCATACTCATCATACATATAATAATCCATATGATACTATATTTGGAGGTATATCTTTGAGAAATAACCAAAATCCTTTACCACCCTCTATAAACATATATGGTGAAAGATAATCATCTTTAATACCAAAACATAACACTACCATGAGAATAGAAAAGGGATAGAGAGGATAGTCATCCATCCATTTCTCACCGAATTGGATATTGGAGATAAAAACCTCCCATATCCCACTTACTTTCAGTCATTATACCAACATGGGTGGGTTGGAACATGATATCAAAGTATATAATATATCTCACAACCACCCTTTGATAATTAACCTAGTCTTAGGTTAATCTACAACTATCATCTCTTGCACACATGATTGTCAATTCAAATAAATAGATATCTTATATTCACAGAAGCATTCAAAGTGTCTCATTTTATTCTTTATTACAATTAAATATTTCTTATTACATTAATTATTATATTTAACCATTAAACTGTTACTTTACAATTCATTAACTATATCACAAACTGATTCCCATTAACTCTAGGTATAAACAGACAAACCCCATCGTTTTTTAAGATAAACATTAATTATACTCTCACATTCCATAAACCTTGTGGGTTAAAATGTTAATTGATATTTTTAATTTACTAATTATAATTAGTCTATGAAACAACATATCCAACCATAAATGATATATATAAACCAAGAATGACTATCTTCCTAGAGAAGTTGGTAAAGTGATGCTGGTTAAAAAACAACCCTTACTTATTTAATTTAAATAACAATACATTAAAGTATGTTTCCACTATTTTAGTATAATAATATTAAATCTAAATTGAGACTCATTCTATCTATCCTGGTTCTATCCCCATCAACACCATGTATATCCCCATGCATCCTTCCATCAACGACATCAACTGTTAAAAAATCCAAGGCCTTCCTATCCATATCTTATCACTAATCTTCCATATTAGGAACACATCTGGTAATATATAAAGGCACACATTTGGAGAAAACCTATATGATATCATCCAAAAAAATGTAGTCAATATGGCATCTAATCCCTAAAAAGTTGTCCAAACTTAAAATAAAAATGGTCTCACTCTGCCCCAAACATTTATCTTTATCAAATAACTAGTTCTTTACCATATTGACTTAACTTATTCTTTTTTCATATAATACAAATATAGACATCCTAAGGTATCATATAATAAAATCAATAAATTATTCAAACAATATCTAATGTATAACTTCTAGTTTCAAAATATTTAAAGAAGAACACATCCATTAACATGCCTCTCTAATATTATCAACAATAAGAATTTCTACATTCATGCTTTTTATTTAATTTCATCCAAAAGTGGAAGAAAATTTTCAATTAAATATTCTTGAGGAATCATTTGATTTCAATAAAATTATATGAATCAATGGATTTAATAAACATGCCTCTTTAATTATTTGAAAACAACATTACCATATTTATGGTCTTAATGATTTCCCAAAAATGTGTATGCCAGACCCAACCATAATATAAATTCTAAATAAATAAAAAACATAAATATCGCACTTTTTAGAAATTAATGAGGTAGAACATTATAATGGTGCAAACACATTTAATCACTACTACCATAAACCATATTATTTCATTATTCTTGTTTATTTTTTGTTATGGTTAATTCCCCAATTACCCAAAAAGACAAATCTTGATTACTATATGATTTTAAATAAAATAATAGGATAATCAATCAACCCCCAACCTTAAGGAATTAAAAACTAATCAAATTCCAATAAAAAGACATGGATCATTAATCACCTATCTTGTATAGATACAAAAATCCTCCTAGGACATCATTCCAAAAAAAATGAAATCCCATGAGGAGAAAGAAGATAAAATACCATAGAATGGGAATATAAAAATAGGAAACAAGACTTATTAGAGAATAAACCCAAATATAAAGAGGTAAAATATACCTCAAATCACTACATACAAAACATGTGATGTTGGGGATCAATCCATATCCATAGGGACTAAAAACACCCTAAAGAAGAAACTCTAGAATCCTTGATTTGGGAGAGAATCTAAGAGTTTATCAGAAAAAAAATAGAATGATTATGTTTATAAGCACAATACTTGATGAAGTTTTGTATAGTGGGAGGTTAATTCATGTTGTGAATGGAATGAGCTTTAAGAATCACTAAAAAACATATCACTTCAATCCAATAGACTTATATCAATTCACATCCTTAACATATTGTTCACAACATGATTTCGTTTGGTATATATTAAATGAATATTATACAATACCCATTCATGTTCCGAACTAATGGTTTACATCCTGAATAACACCCTATAAATTTCTCTTCTTAGGAGTTGAATACCTATTTAGGATAATAAATAATCATCCTCATTTTGAACTATATTTCATGTTGAAAAATTTTCCTCTAACCAAATTTCTACTCCCAACCTCCAGTAATCATGATGTAGGCTTCATCCAAGCACCATAGACCTCGAAAACAAATAAAGGGATGGTCTAGAAGGATCTATTCCCTTACATGAGATACCAATCAAAAAATTATCAACCACATGATTTTAAAACCAAATTCATAGAGAAAGGAAATAAAAAGGGGTCAATCGAAAAGACACCCTAGATGATAAATCTCAATAATCTCTCCATAAAATGAGCTTAACCTACTTAGTAAGTGAAAAAGGTGTGAAATAACATGACACCAACAACTAGCTCAAAAACACTCTCTTGAGGGAGATAACTATCAAATAAGATCAAGGCCACAAGCAAAGAATAAATGAAGATAAATCCATTTCATATTCCATATAAGGGACAACATCCACAAAATATACATTTCTACAAGATAATAGGTCAACATTAAACAAATTTAGACACTAAGCACACATATGTGTAGAATGTTCACAAGAGATCTTCCCTATACCACTATGTTTCCATAAGACAAGAACCATAGGAATAATGTCACGACCCGTCCTCGGGGCCCGTGTCGTGACTACCCCAAGCCCACCTTCCATAGGCCAGGGGCTGGCGACTATTACCAAAGGCGTAAATCCTTATAACTGGGATGGCATTGCCTTTATAAAAGTAAACAAAACACCACAGAGTACAAGCAGAAGTAAAACACTAAGTAAAACTGAAACAAGTTGTGTAGAAAGTAAAGGGTTCGGAAATACAAGCCCAACTGTAAAGTACAAGTAAAAAGATAAAACAGTCGAAAGGTGACAAGACGCTCCTGGATCATCCACCAAGGATCCTACCTGAAGGGTGGGTACAGATAGCGCAACTCCTGGATCGTCCACCACAGATCCTACCTGACGGGTAGGTACAGATAGCCTCCACAACTCTCTCGCCCGTCAGCCCCCTCTGAGCGTCGTCTCGTCGTGAAGTCCACCACCATATATTGTCTCGTCGTGAGGTCCACCTCCGGGTACCATCTAGTCCTCGAACACTCGGCCTCTGTCTGCGCTGCCCGTCATCTACAACCAACACAACGAGGTGCGGGCATAGCCCGTGCAGGGGTGAGTATAACGATACTCAGTAGGGACCCCGAGACCCTCAAGGTCTCACTAAATCCAACAAGGATAACCAAAAAGAAGAACTCAACAGATAACCTCTACCTAGGTATATGCCCATATATATACCCAAGTTATCAAATAACCCATCTCAATCATAAGGAAACACAAAGATTTTGAAATCAACAGATAACCACTACCCAGGTATATGCTCATACATATACCTAAGTTATCAAGTGACCCATCTCAATCATGAGGTAAACACAAGGTCATAGACTCCGCTCAAATCAGTATTTTCATTATCGAAACTGTAACTGCTAAAAAGTCCCATCTATGGAGTGTACAGTGGTCCTGTCACAACTCCGAGGTACTACTCACTAACCTATGACTGCTGAGGTACTCCTCGTGTCGAGTACCGCAGGCCATCCACCCAAACACAGTAGTGCTTCCCGCCGGGGTATGCCACCCAAACACAGTAGTGAACACCCCCTAATAGCATGCAGAGGTACTCTCCGGACGAGTACCGCGGGTCTGCACTGTCACACAGGTAGTGCTCTGTCTGCCATGGGTCTGCACCCAACAAAGTAGTGCTCCGTCCACTGAGCTATTCGACTCACTCCAAGTCGATTCGGTCAAGAAGTCGTTAGGTCTTAGCCAGCTACATGGTCTCTGTACTTCGAACGCTTGTCTCTGGGAGGGTCCGCTCCATGTGCTACAGGTCGATACTCCATGTATCTCAAATTCCCACGAAGATGTATCTCAAAGGACTGCCTATTCATAGGGGTCTCAACACAACAGACGACACGTCAATCGGACGCCTGGTCTGTGAGTTATTAGCCTTTTCATCCCAAGGTCCTATTTAGTTTCGTGTGCGAACCAACCCGGCCGTATCTCAACTGTACCCCAAACTCTAATAGGGTATACTCAAAGGGACCATTTTTTTCAACAAGATCACCAATGCCGCTGACGGTTCGTCTAACAGATGTCCAGTCTGAATGTTATCAGCTTTTCCGTTCTAGGGGGCCGGTTGGATTTCGGGTACAATCCAACCCGACAATATTCCAATAGCGTCCAAGCCTCAAGAGAAGTATACCAAAAGTTCCATCTCATCAAAAGAAATCCAACAAAGTCGACAGCACGTCAATCATACATCCAGAGCTCAAGTTATAAGTGTTTCCGCTCCGAGGGCCCGGTTGGATTCATGTTCGATCCAACCCAGTCGTAATTCAAATGACACCGGTTAACCAAACCTGTCACTCCATTGCGATCCATACAGAAAAACACACGAGATGGACTAACCATTGTTCTCAAACAGATAGCCAGTGAAAAAGTTGCATTTCACCACATCATGCGCGAACCGGGCCTTGTGGGGCCAGTGCCTCAACCTCGACTTAAATATCCAAAATTAGTATTGAAACATCCATCGTAATTCCAGGGTCACAACGTCACAGACGGTTCGTTATTCCAACATCGTATAAGAGAGATATGTCTGATACAAGATCCCGTAATAATAATAATAATAATAATCGGTGTTTCGTGGCCCCGCACCATGAACTAGAATTTAGTATCCAATATTAGACATGAATCGACAATATTAATGACGGGATTATATCACCACTGATGGCAAGCCAATCGGACGTCGCACGCATGAGTTATGGTGGTTCGAAGATTTAATAATAATATTAAATATATTATTTTTGGAGCGCTTCAGGTACCCGATCCAAAAACCCGAAAAGACATCCAATATTGGACTCATAAATTCCGTCTCAAAGTCATGGTCGCACTGCCACTGACGGTTCGTGAAACTGAGATCGCACGAAGAAGTTACGGACAAAAAAGTGTTCTATCATCAAAATTATTAATACCGTTCTTATATTATTAATTTTAATTGATTTCTTTCAAATGCCCCATGTCACGCACCACCCTTCATTATGCATGGCCACCACCTTTGGCTGCCCGCCTAGCTGTGCGTCCAGATCCTTCCGCACTCCATTTCGACTTCGATTTAACTTGGAAAAAAGATACGAACGCATATCCTTGATCCTCGGGTCGAGATCTTCGTGTCCGTATGTCACACTCATGGAAACATTGAGTTCCCAGCGTCAATAAATATTTGGACGCTTCCTTCCGCGAGCCATTGCGGCTTCTTTCTAAGCTCGAAAAATTAAATGATCTCATATTTTTGATCCTTGCGTCGATGGCTTCTCATCCATATATTGCGCTCAACAAAACTTCGTGTTTCCAGCGTCAATAAATATTAGGCATTGAAGAACGCACAAAGAACACGTGAAGAATAGAAAGAAAAAGCATAATGGTTTATGTGCAAGATGATTTCCATGTTCATTTGGTCATCATCATCGTGGATTTAAGATATGAAGAATCAACAAAACGAATTCAATCATATATAAAAACCCCTACCTCGAAAAGACGTTGCACGTCGTCGAACCGCGGAAAGAGGCAAGCATCGTGGTGTTCAGGAATCGCGGAAGAATGGTGCTCCTCGTGGCGTCACCTCACATTCTTTCCTCGGTTAAAGGAGATTCCATTCGCTGAGAGGAAGATTGCGTTCTTCGTGGAAAGTAATCTTTTCCTTCAATCCTCCAAAGCTACTCCACAGATTTATTTCCCAACAATAAAATAAAAGGCTTCCTCATAATTTAATAATTCCAAGCAATTCAAAACTAAGAGGAGCCAATTCATTAATTGAAATAAAGTTGGAAAAACTTATGGGATAGAGAGAAGAAGGTGAGGAGTTCACATAATTGAAGGGGTGTTTACAAATTAATTTAAGGGGTGATAAAGGGGGCTTAGGGAGTTGAGGGGGAGGTGAGGAGTTAGGGTCTCGTGTGGATCCCAACTCTCATTTATCCTCACATGGGTAGTTGTTGGTTACGGGTCTCACCCTTAACTCCCCTTTTTAGGGTATAACTACCATATAAATAAAATTGTGTACCACCAATTTTATTCATTTAATTCTAAATCCCCAATTATTAATTCTCAGCGCACTTCAAACGCAACTGTGGTAAAGGTCCTCTTAATCATTTACCGGTGCTTCGAGTTCATCGGTACCGTCAGATTTCAATTCCGAGTACTGGGTCAAAAGATAGGAAAACCCACACGTACGTTTATTAAACGTACCCGAAAAAAAGTTCGTAAAATTATTATCAGTCACCCTCGACCTGCACCGGTCATGGTCAGGCTATGCCTAAGTGAAACACGCCCCAAATAATCCCATGGTACTCTCATATTTTTAATCCGAGTTACTGTTTAAACGATAGGAATTTTACAATAAAAATAATTGTCATTTAATTATTTTATTTGCAGAAAAAAACTAACTTTTTTTTGTGGCCCGCACCGGCCAAAGTTAGTATCTGCTTAAATAATCCATGCCCTCACGATTTTAGCGGTTGTCTCGTACTTTTAATCTGAACTACCATTTATGAGTTATATGCTTTTGAAAAATAAAATAATTTAGTTAATTATTTTATTTATGGTTATGCCATTTTTGGAATTTCTCACAGGAGGCCCGCGCCGACTAAACTTAAGTCGCGCCTAGGGTAAACCCGCCATCCTGAGCGCAATGGTGCCCTCATATTTCTGATCTGATTAACCGTTTAAGAGTTATTAAACATTTTCAGTAAAACTGCTTACGTGCATTAATTTATTCATAACAAGACTTCAGAAAATTATTCCGGGCACCCCGGGCCTCGGAATCAGGTGCAGTCAGAAACCGCGTACTTGTAAAATTCCAAAGAAATTAAGAAAAAAATATTTTCCCATGAATTTTACGGGTCTTTACAAATAACATTCCCACACAACACCTCATCTTGGAGATCATATACCTCTACAATTTAGTCCTTGAATATAACTCCATCTTCCTCATTGATATCACCCTAGTCGATTATGTGATAGTCATAATGATGATCAGGGTGAACCTAAAACACATGGAATTCATATTGTTTCTTGATCATCTTTAGTGTATATGTTATCTCATATGACCTAACTACAATATAAGCCAACACCTAAAAAGGTACAATATATTAGGGATAATTATTACTCCCACGACTAAACCTTGACTATACACAATGATGGTTCTCCTTTAGCATGACATTATATCCAATTTTGAAATCCAGTGGTCTCATTATTTAATTAGTAGAGAAAATATGACAACTTTTTCAAGCATCCATCCTCTCATAAATAACCAAATCCACATATACTATTTCTATAATAGTTCTAGATCAGGAATTTATAACTCTATGACCCTAGTCCAGTGAAATATTGAATAGATGTGTCGACCGTACAAATCTCTAAACAATTCCATACTAATGGTTGAGTGAAAACAATTTTTTTAAGAGAACTTGATGAAAGTTTGGTTCTTCAATCACAAACCACAAAAATCTAGGATACTATTGTGGAACATATCCTCAAATTCTTTAATATTACTTTCATTATTACTCTTCAACTATGGATGGAAAGTAGTGTTAAGGAATAACTAATAGTCAAAAGAATGATAGAGACACATAGATAACTTGGTGGTAAAATAATGATAATAATCATAGTTGATCTTCCTCAAGACTTGGTGGAGTATCAAAACTGTCTACTGGTACATCGTTGAAAAATACACCATTTAAATCAACTACTAGATTACAATTATGTGGTATTATTTCATAAAATTTTCCACTATCTCCCATATAACATAAATTCCTCCTTTATTTTGATGTTTTCTTATGGAAAAATCCATTTAAATACTCTCCCACTAAAACTGAGTAACATCCAAATTCTGGAGAAACCCACTCAGAACACATTTCTCAACTATCACCTACAGGAAGACCAAACATTGAGACAGAATCATTGAAAATGAACACCTAATCCCAAGCCATCAAAACTGGCCTCTAGAAGTTTAGTACATATTTTTCACACCATGATGTACTGCTAATAATTTTCTATATAAATCTTTGTGAACCACCTCACACATAAGTAAATGGATGAAAAGACTCCCTAATAATAACAACTAGTGTTATTCATCCACAAATAAACCATTATGGTAATCCCCATAGACAACTATATCTATTTAGACCTATACCCTTGAATCTACCAGCTAGGTCTTCCAAACCATATTACACCGAATACAATATCCCTATCATCCCAAAATGGAACCATCCACCACCAAAAACACCCATAACAAGATTCATTACTAATTTCTATTCCATTAAACTCTAGAGAACCCATAATTCATGAAAAATATCACTAATGACTTCTAACTCAACACATCAGCTACAAAATTACCCTTTATCTGTGTCTGTGAAATAAAAAATTTATAATATTTCATGAATTACATGCATAGTAACTATCAAAAATTTAGGTTAGACTTGGGTAAGACATACTTAAAGAACTTATGATTGTAAAATTCTATAAAAATTCTCATAGATGAGGTAATTTCATCAAAAAAATCAATGAAAACAATGCTAATGACTACTATATGTCATGGATTTTATAGTTAAACTAAAATAGACATAACTAACAAGACCCATAAAAAATATATCTCTATTAAATTATAATAATCTCTAAAAGAATATGTAAAATGTCACCAAAAGAGATGAAATGAACTATCTTTTCTAGAAAATGATGAAATGGATCACTAATCAACTTCTCTTTAAGATGATTAAAATATACCTAAAACTGATCAATCCAAATTAATTCTTGATCCCTTGTGCTTAAGAATATCATAGGAGTTACAACCTATGGTTAATTATAAGTGAACCTCTTATAATATCATTTAAAACCAAGGAAACTATTACCTTATTCAACTAAATTGATGGATTCCTAATAAACAACAACATCAATCATAGAATAATCTATAATTACAGAATGATGGGACACAAAATTGCCTATGAAATTAAATTCATTAGCCTAGAAATCACACATTAAAAAATTATATAATTACTACTATTGATGAAGAAATCCCAAAAGAGAATGAAAATTATATGTATTCTCCTCCTCAGATGTGCAGTACCCAAGGATGGATCTGGTAAAAATAACCATGAAATGATCCAGGATCTCTTTGAACACTTCATTAATCAATACCGTGATCATTTATATAGTGTTCATTACACATAATGACAACACAATGGACCCAAAATTACCCTAATGTAATAAAAAAAGAGGTCTTTGGTATATCCATATCATACCTACATTTGATGATATCTTGATCGGGTATTAGTCTTTGATGTAAATAGATACTTTTTTTAGATTGAATAAATCATTAACACACAGAATTGGCTAGAGTTTATTCATTATCACCATGTTCACAAGATTATAATTAGTCAAAAGATGAAGAATATCATCATCATTCTTCAAAAACAGAACTGGACTAGCTCATGGTGTCATGCTTGGCTGAATAAAACATCACTAAAAAATATCATTCATCTATAGACAAAACTCTCAATACTCATAAGGAAGATTCATTTATAGATACATTTAGATCTGATATTTACCTATCTATATATCTATCCCAAAATAGATCTCCCTTCAAGGGGGTAACAATATAACATTATTAAAATAGATATATGGAAACTCTTCCACAACCCTATAAAACACCACCTACTGAGATTCTATTGAAATCAATATCATCTTGGAAATCAAGGATGATAAGAATGGAACATGAAATTGATCAACCAGAGGGTGTCGCTTTCAAATGAACACCACAAGATATCCAACAACATCATAGAGCACAATATACCTCTTGAATTAATTGAAAATAGATGGCATCGAATATATCTAGTCCATGATGAAAATTATTTCATGTGGTTGTATCCAAAAACATTAAAAGTGTCCCCAAGTTAACTTTGTCCCTAAAAAACATCACAATCTCTATAAAATTATACAAATAAGATCGACCTCCAACTAGTTTAGTGAACACCAATGCCACTAAAACTCTCTCCACGTCAATTCATAAAAGCATTGAATATGTTTGGGGATATAAAGGTGTGTCTAGATATTGAGTTAAGAAATTCATTAACCTATGTCGAAAAAAATCAGGGACTCCCTCAAATGTTGTCTGGATCACTGGGCACTAGCCACTCCAAATCTTGGAGATGACCACAACAAAATTTATGACCTCTCAAGCTCTGATAGTTACAACCACCATGGTAGAAATATGATCTCTATAGATATGGTACATCTTGAGTCATCCTCTACATGTCTCATCTCCTATATGATGATCCAAATGTAGATCAAACTACTATTTCTATTAATATTTAAAAAACATCAATGGAGAAAAATAATGTGGTACAAAAATTCTACAATACCTTGTAGTAAAGGTCAGAACATTTCACAATTTATGAACTTCTCCACTGTATAAATATCATGTTTCTAATCCCATCGTAGAGTCCTAAGAGAAATTTCCTCCATATAAATGATATGATGAGGGCTGGGACCCACCTATCATTGCCTAAATTCACTTTTGTTAGAGAAACTGGGAAACCTGGACCACAACTCTACTATAAGATGAATTAGAATAACACCCTTCTCTTGATGATCTAGTTTTGGTTACTTTCATCAAAATAAAATATTCTATGACTAGCACATAAAGATACATCAATAATAAAAATTGAGTGAGTTGTTGTTAGACCACCAGATTCAAATAATCGTAAAAATGCCTTGCCTGGGCATCCTCATCAAGTAATAGGTCTGAATCCCAATGAATAAGTGTCTGAAAATAGATTATTATCTTTCCTATACTAGAAAAATCTTATTTATGTGTATGAAGGTAAGGTAATGTGGATATATTTACAATATAAGAAATGAACATTACTCAAAACTACTCATATATCCTCTCCCATGATATAGTAAACTCCTCCCAATCATTATGGGACAATAAAACCCCATTACCTCTCCACTCCACATAGTATATTCACTGCCAAATAAACCTAGTGATCCTTCCAAGAAAATATGTGTATGAAATATATCTCTACCTCATGAAATTATCCCTCCAAAATAAAGTCTTAAACATGGACCGTATACTTTTGTATACTCTAATGATGAAACACCTAGAGTGTACTCCCCCCCCCCCAAGTGTCATTTTCAGCTACCTCTACCCTGTGGGGATCTACAAGAACACTTGGCTGAACTTATTTGGTGTGAACATGATAGTGATGTCAACCTTTATCCAAATATACAATAGAAAAAAACTATTAGGGAATCAGAATCCTAGAATATAAATATTTTAGAGTTATTTAATTGATTATTTTCTCAAGGTTTAACACAATCCCAAGGTCTATGGATTTCAAAAAAAGTCTTAAGAACAATGATGTGTGATATTTTCCTAAGATTATATCCTTCAACCAGTATCACTTCACTTAGTACACTTAGTAATAATAATCATTTGTGTATTATCTCATAGGGGACCATATATAATCTGATCTTAATTGGAATTATTTATTTACAATGGTTTCTAAACATTGATAACAATATTTTCATGACAACCAATGCAGTCCTCAATTATACCTACCTAAAAAATTATATTATCCCTCATCTTGAACCTTTGGAACCAATATTTACTGAAACCACACCAAAATGTACCCATCCTAGGCCAGAGATATGAACATGGACATGATGATTCCTCAAGCCCACAGTTTTCAATTCACCAATGGTATAATACACAAATAATGAGTGGAATTTCCCTCTAAAGCTTGAAAAAAGGGGAGATAAAATAGAATTAACAAACAGAAGATACTCTTAATAAATGTAATTAAAGATACCATGTACAAGCATGTAAGATCATACAACAAAAACTACTAAAAATTGATCAATAAATACCAATAGATAATCTTTAATAGTGACAAAGAAATCCCAAACCGCTTATGAACAAACCATTAGATAGTTATGTCAATTGTGATCACCAACCGATTACTACTGGATAAAATACTATTTTATATATTTATGTATTGTGATAATAACATGTATAATCTATGGGCTCTTACTCATATTCTCTCTTACTAATGATTAGGAAAGCATGATAAAGCCTAATGAAAAATAAGTGAAGCTAACTCATAACCTAAAATTTTATAAAACATTCCTTTAATTTACATGGAAATCTCTCACCATGTATCACATAAAATATATAATATAATTTAATATCAAATTAATTGTATCCTTCTACCACTACCCCATTGGTTTTCCACTCATTTTTATTTTCACACACCCTAAGTCATCTCTCTGTAAAAGTAATCCATCATGAAGAGAGCTAGCCTGATATATCATAACATTCATCTTGTGTGTCACATAATCTCTAAACATACCATGAACCTTGTCCATCACATCATCGCAGATTCTCAAGTCACATATATAGATAATAATTAAGTAGTTTATTGGAGCTACCTAGATTGTAGGTTATGTATTACACCTCAAGGAATAATATGCTTTACTCCTCATACCCTTAATAATCCATAAGGTACTCTATCTAGAGTTTCATGTTTTGGAAATAAAAAAATTGCATTACATCCTTTTACACATATGTAAATGGAACTATAACCATCGTGAATTCTAGAAAATAATACTACCAGGATAATAGATAAGGTCCAATGGGTGTAGTCATCCAACTATTCATCAACATTGAGGACAATGGAGAAAACAACATCATAGAGTCCACTATGTTTCACTCTCCCTATAGACATCGGATGGGTAGTGTATAAAATCTAAAAACAAATAGGTTATAATATATCTCATGAACATACTATAGGAATTAACCAATTCTTATGGTCAACTATAGTAACCATCCCTCGAACACCTGAATACTACTAATAAAAATTTGATGTCCCATTATCACACAAGCATTCAAAAAGAATCATTTATTTATTTTTTCCCATAAACATGAAAAATTACATTATATATTCCTATTAACTATTAAAAATTTCTTTAAAATTTATTTAAAAAATCACCAACTGATTCTCATACCCAATATCAATAAAAAACCAACCCCATGGATTCTTGAGATTAAAATCAATTTAAATCCAAAAATCTATCAACCACATGGGTTAATACAATAATTGTTATTTAACATTCCATAATCATAGGTACCCTAGGAAAGGTCCTAATAATATATAAATAAAATGAATAAACTAAGAATAACTAGCTACCCCATAAAGTGGGGAAAATAATGTAGGTAAATAAAAAATCTAATCATCCAACCATTAAAGAATAAAATTATCAAAATAGCATCCTAGATGTTAGTACAGAAATTTGAAATCCAAAATTCAACCCATTCCATCAATATTGGATCCTTCAATGACACCACCATGCATATCACCATGAATCCCTCAATCCTGGACATGAACTTCTATCTCAAACATGTGCCTACCTACCCACATATCTTCACCATCATCTCTCCTAGGATCACATCACATCTCCTAGAAAGGATCACATCCAGATAAATGATATAAGGATGAAAACAACAAACAGATCTGATCAAAAATCTAATCCCACATAAAAATAATTCAAACAATACATGATGATGGGTTTTCTCATTCTGAAACGTTTATATTTACAAAAAATATAGTTTTTACCATCTTGAATGAATAGATAAACTTATCCTATCTTACAAACACAGTACATCTAAGGAATCATCTATTAAAATCTATATATTATTTAAAATTTCTCTAAATCATAACTTAGTGTTTAAAAAATTCAAGGTGGAATAATTCCATTAGCATGCCTTTTTAATATTTTTCATACCAAGAATTTACATATTCATGCTCTTATTCCCATTCCCATAATATATGGAAGAAAATTTTTAATTAAACATGAAATAGGAATTGTTTTATTTTCTAATCTCTTTTAGAAGTGATGGATTCATTAAACATGCCTCTTTAATTCATTAGAAAAAACAATTAAAACATTACATTCTTAACCATTTCCATCATATTAACATTCTAAAACTAAGCATAAAAAACATTATAAATAAACATAAACATAGATAACACACTATCAAAAAATTCAAGACGTAAATGTTTATCATGTTGGAAACAAAAATTCTTACTACATCCATAAACCATTATATTTTTCTATTATAGATTATTAATAATTAAGGTTAATCCCACTATCACCCAATGAGATAAATAATGATTACTAAAATACTAAAGATAAAATAATAAGAAAAAAATTAATCACCAACCAAAAGTATTTTAATGGTCCCAAAATTGGAATATAAAAATGATGGGGTTCCAAGAACACCTGTCTAAAAATTAATGTTCATCCCTATACGATTTTTGTGACACAAACCAATTAAGGAACCCCATAAGAATAAAGGAGATCAACATACATAGAATGAAAAAAGAGAGTACGAGAAAACAAGACAGATCATTACTGAAACTACAAGTAAAAGGGGAAAAACTCATCCTTAGATCACAATAGATCAAAAATAGGAAACTGTGGATAAATCCTAATAGAAAATTCCTGAAAACACCATAAAACCAACCTTTCTCAACTAGAGTTGCGAAAAAAACATATGTTCTCTCAGAAAATCAATGTTGTGCTAAGATTTATAGACACACTTCATTACACAACATCATGGTGTGAATGGGTAATTCATGTCCTCAATGGCATGATCTTTATGACGCATAGAAAAAACACATATCCTTAATCAAATGAAACTTGAATAATTTACATTGTATACTTCGTGTCCATATCATGAGTTTTTAGGATAAATTCATCAAAGATGATTGTCTACCCTATTAGGTCCTAAACAAAAGGTTCACATACTGAATATCACCTAATGAATTTCCATTTTATGGCCATGAATTCCTAACCACTCAATGAACTATTCTTTCACATCATAAACTAACGTTCAAATCTTGAAATTATTCTCAAAGTAGATTCCATCTCCCAAACTCAACTTATCCTTCTCTAGGATTTTGAAAGCATCACAGATTTTAGAAATATATAAATGAGTGGACTAGAATGATTTGATCCAATAAAATAATAGTTATATAATATTATTAACACACTACAAAATAACAATATACCATATAATATGATCATAAAAGGAATAATTTCCATACAATATCTCTATTTCATAAAAAATTATATACCTAAACAACATTTTTCATGTCAGGATATCATACAATAAGATTTCTTGTATCAACATATACATTATTGAATATATACATCGGATTAATAAATTTTCTAGAGATATCTCCATGAATAATCAAATTTTACTAAAGCATCATATACTATCATTTCACCAAATATTATATAATATATAATAACCTATTATATCATTTCCAAAATGGATTTTGGATGTTTCCAAAATTATTTTTGAAATTTATGATTATATTCAACTTATCCCACATCATATGTAATACAATGTGAATATCTAACCAAACATCCTTTTTATGATCTCTAAACTATATTAGAGATTCTCTCTAGTCTTTATAAAAAAATTATCTACACTAAGTTAACCACAATGTGTGAACTCATGGGACTTTGTAGATTAGAAAAAAAATCAATTAATGATTTGATAAATATAAACAAAGAGTGTCCTGTGAAGAATAACGTGAGTAACTAAAACTAAAAATGGATTCAAAATGATCTCCATCAAATTCTTGTACATAAATAATAGTTTTCACTAAATATATAATTTAAAAGTATTTATTTTCAAATGATTATTTTGTATAAGACAACGAGTAACCAAAATATTTTGTGAATGCCAATCATTAATAGAATCATATATGATCTTATTACTATAGATTGGCCAAATTGATGGATAAATAACATATCTTTCACATATATGGATGATAACATCATATTCCCCTCATCTGGAGGATAATACACTGAAATGTATTATCTTGGTATGAATATACACTTATTAAGTCAATCTATATTGAGGGGCCATGTTTCATGATCATCATACAAGAGGCAAAATCAAATCCAATTTAAGCCTCAAATGATGTTGTAATACCCCAAATCCAATAAAACAGGGTCAATGCTTACATTATTAGATTAGTAAAAGATAAAAAGGATATCTACAGGTAGGATCAATTTTTTTGTTATTATTGGAAAACTAGACATATACATGATTCACATATTTCATTATAAATATAAAAATATAACAAAAGAGGAATTCTTATATCCTTTGAATTATTCATGAAATCCTTCCTTGTATCCTAGGTAAAGGAAAATAAATAAATTATTTGTTCATATACATTGTAAGGGTTACATATAGTAGAAGATATAATAACTAAATATGGCATTATCAATATGGGATAATAGATAATCAAATCACATACTATTAAATCACAAATTGTGCTCGATGAACGTTCATAAAAGATATCAACATCATAATCACATGAATAATTGAAATTGAATTCTTAATGAATGAAATCCATAATTATATACATTCATGATCAATGTCTCTCAACCCAGTCTTAATAAATTGTTCCATCAAATCCTCTCACCCAAGTCATTTTTCTTAACAATTGAGTAGGTTTAAAATTGATGAACATCTAATATGGAATTACTATTATTTTGTCTCATTACATATGTTTATTCATGGAGAGGATTTCTATAATCATGCCCCACCTATAACATAAAAATACTTATAATTCAATGCATATCAAATAACAGAACATTTCATTCTCAAATTTCATTATAAATAAATAATTTTCCAAATTTAATTGAGGATAAAAAACTCCAATATTTCCCCCATAAATAAAGTAACTTACCTAGTAATATTTATTCAACTAATTCCACATATATAAATGATATGTCATTGAATCAATATCAAATTACTAGAAATGACACTAAATTTATACCTGATATTAAAAACATGGACACGTAGGGGATGAATTATGTCTAACGAATAATGGATATTTATAGGAATACGATCAATTGAAAGTGAATGATATAAAAATAAGGTATAATAAGTTATCACTAAAGTATTATATAAGGTCATGGATTGATCAAAAATTAATGTTCTATAGTAAAAGAAAGAATTTTTAAAATAAAATAGTTACAATACTTTAAAATTACTTTTTTTAAAATTCAATTAAGAATGGAGTTATAGATTACTTTTAAAATCTGTTTCATTACATGAAGAAAATAATACCATTTTCCTCAAATATCATTCAAAAAAATCCATAAGTATTAATAAAATGTGTTTTTTGAAAATTACCATGGAAAAATCTGGATGAATCATAAAATAAAATATTAGTCATGGTAGTGGGAAAAATCATGTCTTAGGCATATTTTAAAATAAATATTGTGTTCAAGCCTTTGTGAAAAAGTACCTCACTTAGAAAATGAAAATATTATTATTTTAAAATGATTATTTTAAAATTCCAACATTGTCAAAATAACAAAGATAAATATTTTGATAATAATAAAAATATTATTAATTGAATGTTAAGAAAAATTTGGATCAGGAAAAAAGGAGTTGTATGGAAATCATTAAGAAAATATTTTTAATATAATTTCCGTTACATGTAACTTAATAGTGAATCCTTGCTACAAAAAGATAATTAATATAATATAAATAAGTAAATCAATAATGTATCAGAAAAATAAGATATTATTTCTAGGTTTAAATAATGGCATCGTATAATTTTCCCAAAGGAAAAATAGATAAAAATAATCCCATTATAAATTGATATTGTATAAAAAATTCCTTACAACTTTGATAACATTTTATTTCAAACCCCTAAAAGGGAAAATGGAAATAAAAAAATTGAATGCCATTTAAAATTATGGATTCATGATATAAACATTAAATGGGGTAGTTATATTTACTTTGTAAAATAAATTGGTGGATAATGTAAATCATGTCTTATAAAAGTGGAAATGAGATGAAATTACCCTATCATTTGGTATTACTTGATTTGTAAGTAATTTTAAACTCCTATATAATAAATTTAAATTTATTATACTTATATAATATAAACATAAACATAAATATAATATCTTATTGGTCAATATATAACATTTCAACACTAATTTCTTAATAATTTCTTATTAAAATTATCATTTCCGAGTGTTAACTATTTCATATTTCATGTATTTTTTATTTTTGTTGTTTCGTTCCTTTAATATTTATCAAGGACTGATAATACAAATAATTTTAATCATGATATAAATAAAATATATGTATATTAATTGTATTCGTAATTATAAGAATTTTAAAATAGTAGAAATGAAAAATTAATCACATCGCTTCATGGAGGTAGAAATTCACACGTACACGTGAACGATGATATCATTTTTTAATGGGTGGAGGGGTGAAATTGTAAATGATTATATATAATTATAGAATTATATTTTTTCATAGTTATCACATCTAGGAATTTTATTCCTCAAAAAAACAATACTTTAATGTTGTTAATGAAAAATGAAATATGTCTCTTCGCAAGGTAGTAGTATGCACATATGCACGAACGATTCTTTCATTTTCAATTTGAGGGATAATTGTATGGATAAATGTTCATACCTAAATATAATATTTTATTATTATATGTTATATACTAATTTTCCTACTTCATCATGGTTAGAATATAATTTAATGACATATTATAATAAATAAAATTAAAATAATCGGTTAAGAGATATACCTCTTCTTTGGACAACCTCCTTTGGTTTAGAGCATAAGTCATTTATGGTTAGTATTTTTAAAAAAATCCTACTATATCATAGGTATGAATTTAAATAAATTATTTGGGTAGTTATTTCATGAAATATAAGGCTCATGATGTGTGAGGAAGATAAGAGAGATGGTGCCCATTTTTAAGATAGGGATTTGACACACATAAATTTTTTCCAAAGATTAATATATAGTAATGTCTTAAACAAGTCATTTTGCTCAGAATTAGACTATATTGTATGTTGAGATAAATATTGGATAAAAATATAGAGATTAAATGGTATTTAAATAAGTATTTATTAAATTTTAACCCTTACCTTTTTGGTATAACCCGCATTAATCCATTTCAACTTTTACCATTGTATTAAATTTTTTCCTCTATTACTATTCATATTGACCAAAAACGATTGTTGAATTTTTATCAAAATTTGAAATTTTATTTTATATTATAGTGTCAATTCTAGAAAATTAAATTTCTATAACTCTAATATGTAAATTTTAAAATAAACTCCTAAAATTTAATGAAAAATTGTTTTTAATATAATGTATTTATAAACACAAAAAAAAATATGTCTAAAAAAATAGTGTATAATAATGATTCTTATGTAATTGATTAAATGATTTTTAATTTAAGTGAAATTATGTAACCTTATGTAAAATATGTATCATAATTATAATTTTAAAATTATTTTTTTAATGAAAACAAACCAATTTTAAAAAATAGATATTTTCAAAATTCAATTAAAAAAACAATTTCCAAAAAATCATAAGAATTCAAACTAGAATAATATTGAGATTTTGAATTAAAATATTTTATCCCGTAACTAAAATAAAATTTCTAAAAATTGTTGATATTAATTATAATATCCTTAGAAAAAATGAAATAAAAAATATTTTCGAAGAAAAAATATTCTTGAAGCATAAAATTATTTTATGAAAATTGATTAAAAGTATATTATGAATTAATCAAAAAAAATTCTTTATATAAATAAATTTATATATAGTTTTTATAATATTTTAATTCCTTATCATGTAAATAATTTATAGAATACATTATAAAGTTCACATTTAAATAATATTATCATTTTATGTCATATTTTAATTAAAGATTAATGTTGCTTGTTATGAAATCAAGAAAACATAATATCATTTAAATTAAATTTTAGAGTTTTTACATCCCCCCATCCTTAAATAAATTTAATCCTCTAAATTTTTATGTTGATAGTAAAAGGTTCAATATTTGAAAATCCCCTTTTAAAAACTCACATCATGTAATGAAATTATAAAAGGTACATTGAAAAGAAGATGTATGAAACATACAAGTTATATAAAATAAAACATAATCAGGTTCCAAAATATAAAGGACATTATAAGGAAGTCAAAAAATGGACATAGAGGAGAAAAATAACATTCTAATAATAATAGGTTGTGACAGATAACTTCATTATGTCAAAGTAAATGACTAAAAATCCATAAATCGATCAAGGGTTAGAAGACCATCAATTACTTAGAAATGTATATAAAAAAATCATTTCATTTTCAAGGCTTGTTTTACTTTAATTGTGGAATTATTTAAAAATGGAATATGATAAAATATTCTTACATTATTTATTTCTATTTCTATAGAATAATTTCAACATTTTGTTTTGGTTTGATAATTTTCATCTTCTATATCATCTCTTATACACAAAAAAATGAATATTAAAGATTAATATTTCATTCCACAATAACTAAAATTTATTTCCAATGGATCATGTGATGTATAAAATAATTACAAGATATTCCTCCCATCTCTAGATTTTTACTAAAACCAAAATATACCAAGTTATTCAATATTGATAAATATTCATAATAGGAAACAATATATTAGTCTCGAAAACCACAATAATAACACCCAACATTCATTATTAATCATTCAATAAATAGTTATGTATAAGGCTCCTAAAAAATGTATCTAATTGAATTTAAAATTAAATAATTTAGAAACAAGGATACACATTTTCTGAAATTGAAATATCATTAATAAATAAAGAATATAATGTAGCTCTTAATTTCATATACTGAATACGTGAATACCTTGATAATATTTTCTCCTAAAACATACTAATAAAACGAATCACCCTAAAACCTCAATGAATAAATATTGTATTATGAAAATTAATTCCATCTTTATTTAACAAGAAAATTTATATATTATTTAATATATTTTATAAATCAAAATAAGTTTTAAATTTTATTAAAAATAACTTAAATCGCTTTAGAAACAAATTAGTAATGAATGTAAAGGTCATAAATACTATCCAATTTACATTTTCAATATTTATTATTTATTTAAACTAATTAAGTTTTATTATCTCAACATCAAGAACATATTAAAACTATATTTCCTTTAATCTTTTGTCCTAAAAAATATAACCTTACCAGTAAATGTTTTTTTGAGGTTATAAATATTATTCAATACAATCTTGATGACCCTTAAAGAAAAAATATTGTAAAAAAATACCTAGATGTTTCATGACTCTTATAACCAAAATATCATTAATAATGTACTTCTATAACATAATTATAGAATCCTAATACATAAACTCTTTGATTGTTCCACTTCTATATTAAACCATTTACTAGGATTAATTATCTTATTAATCAATACTTCTTATCTACATTACTAAATATTTATTATATCTTAATATTCATTAAAACAATTTAAAGGGTTTAATTACATTGCACATAAGTAATACTGTTAAAATAATCCATACCATTCGTATTCAGATTAGATCCACTTCTTCAATAAAATACTATCATCACTCATACAACATTGTTTATCCTCAACTCATGATTTTCCCATTGGACCTTGATTTTTATAATGTCCATACATTCCACATTTAAAATATTTATCCATAAAATAAACAAAATAGAAACCATTATTCCTATCATTATAATTAACTAAATGTTAATTTTTTTCACTATAAATTACTTGACATATGTCTTTATTGTCCATAACCAAAACATCTTCCCATTACATTAAGAAATTTACCAAGGTTCTTCTTCACACATTTTATCCATGTATAAAGTTTAAAATTATTTACTCCATTGTATTTATGAAACTAAATTTTTCAATAATTTTCATCACATAGAAACATCCCTATAATCATTTTTAGTCATATATTGAGATAGTTTGTTAGGAATAATCTAAATAATTCTCACCCCCTATACCATTTTTTTTGCTATCATATGATGAAAATAAATGTGTCATCTTACACATTCAATGTCAAAACATTTCTTCTTGGTTAAATCCATTAAAAAAATTATAGTTTTAGGAATAATATTCCTAGTGGGTAATCAAATAATTCTGATAAATTATTCATTTTAGGTATAAATCATGACACATTCTTTTTTATACATGAAACTATAGGTTTGTCCAAGGTCATCCACGATCATTTTATATTAAAATACATTTTAATCATTCATAAATATAAAATTAATCAACCAAAACATATTCCCTTATATTAACTTTCTAGGTGTGTAGTCTTAATCCCATTTATCATGCACTGGTGATGATTGAATTAATTCTCAATCTTCCACTTTTGTATTTGTTACCTCTAGGTTCATTTGGAAAAAATGCATCCACACTACAATATCTATACAATGATTTATTTTCTAGTAAAACCAAAAATATATATATATTATCAAAACATTTTGATACTATCATATACTTGTACTTATCTTCAATGTTTTTCATAGGGTTTTTTCTCTCCTCTATGTTTTCCTAAGTCTAGTTCTCCTGGTTTACACTAAAATCCTTATGACAAAAACTATACCACCATGGCTCTCAAAACACAGAGCGAATTTTTTCTTTATTATGTTGGTATTATATTGAATGTTTTTATACCTATTGTTTTATTTATTGTCAATGATGAGTCAATATGTGTTTGTTAAGTTTCCAGGTGAAGTGATGATTCTTGGTGTATTCATACAAATTCAATTTATGGAAATGGATTTCATGCATGAAAAATTATCTTTGAAACTCTTATGAATGCTGATCTGATCTTCAATTTTAATGATATGTAATTAAGTTAGAACATTGAATTTAAAAATAGGAACAAGTGTTATACCATGAAAATGTATATTTGTATGAAGATAAGAAAAATAATTAAATAATTCTAGGAATAAATATGGATAAATATATTTTTCATTAAGGAATTTGATGGTTAATTTCATTATAATATTATGTGTAAGATATGATAAGAGTTAGCCCAAAAATGGAAAACACTTAGGCAAATCATGGACCAGTTAAACACACTTGTGTGACCCATGGGGTTCTACCACATGGGAGATGTCAATTTGGTTATCTTGAGTATAATGTGTGAATGGGATAAAGCATAGTACCGACACAGTGAACATGTTTTAATGTATAGTCCCATAGGAGAACATTCCTATGTGAGCTCATATAGATGGAACATAGACCTTATGTTAATGTTTATGGTGGGTGTCGTCCCCATGCTGTTAAAAAATAAGTTGCATGCCTCTATGTTTGTAGTATAAGGAACTGTGGTAACAAAGTAGTAATGGATGTGGGAAAATGAATCCATGGTAACTATTAATATACTTAAATGAGTTAAAATCATTTATACAACCATATGATCATGTTTATCTGATTAGTTTGTTAAATACCTTTTCTTATTCTACCTCCAACAACGTTTGACGAAAATAGTACATTTTATTTCTTGGGATATAAGGACATCCATGATCAAGAAAACATTTGATGATCGAAAAAAATTATCCATGGTTATCTAAGGATGAGTTTATAAGGTGAGGATAGTCTATCATTTGTTCATTAAAATATACCTTCCATGAATGAAAATAAGCCAAGGTTGATCTTCATCCTAAAAAAATGTTGTAGAGGCCATTGAAAACATGGAGGAGTTCTAGATTTGTAAGATAATGGGAGTTAATGACCATGATAAATACATTGTGAGATCATTTGATATAGAATTCCATGTTTTTTGGTATATTTATTTTGATGAATGTCAATATCTTTGGCATATTAAAATACCATGAATTGGTTTAAAAAATAAAGAGATTTGATGTGTAATAAAACCCAAAATGTTAATCAGTGTAAGAAAAAAATTTCTTTCCAATATATACCAAAGTGTGAAGAATATGTGAGGGGCTACCACTCATCTTTTTTAGATCTCCCGAAACACTACCTCACTATGTTCTTAAATTTTTTAATGGGAATAGAATCTATAGTGCTTTTAGACAGTGTGAAGAAGAATATTTTTGTGGAACACCTTGAAATGTTAATATTTCACTCTATGATCTCATGAATAATTTTTTAAATACTCACATATAATTATTAGATTGTTATAATGGATGTGATACCACAAACAGGTTATTATATTTCACTATATGTATGTGAAAAATGAATAAGAGATAAAACACTCCTTCTAATGCTTTCGTTAAGGTTTTTCCATGGAAGGTGTGTTTGAAGTTAGTGTGATAACCTATGCAGAATACTGTATGTGTGAGAAGAAGAACCAAGGGAAGTGCAGTGCACCTTCATGGTATAAATTGTGTCAATTTACAAAAAGGATGTTTTAGAGTAAGGTGAACACTATTGCTTTCGTACTTGCATATATGAAATCATAGGCAATTAAGATAACCTGAACCTTATTCACTACAATGGATCAATTATCTAGATGTCAATAGTTAAAAATAGCACATAAAATAATAAAGTGATCAATAATATATGTTATAGTGTTTATATTATTGAAAATAGCATGCATTATTTCACACAATAATGGGTGTTGAGAATTCAAGAAGAAGTGAATTTAGTTTTTCATCAATATTCACGCATAAAACACTAAATATTTTTTGTGGTCCACTTGATCAAATCAATTTTAGGTTCAAGTTTCATAAAAAGGAAGAATAGTTTCCTTATAATTTGTTTAACTATGGAAATAGATCAAGTAAAATTGATCAGATATATTTGAACAAGACCAGAAGACCATATGAGTGGCTATTGAAGCTACATAATGTGTAGAAGATAAATTTAACTTCATGAATATGTATGATCAACTATACTTGAGATACAATTTAATAATTTTATGTAAGATTGGGAAGATAATATGATATTAGTAGAGGATGAGAAGAAATCAATCAACATTAAGTGTTTCGAGATGGAGGTGAAATTAAATAATCATCAATCATCTCAAGAAGGAAATTCACACATTACTAGAAAATGATATGTTTTTAAAAAGTGTGGTTTAAAGGTCCTGATTCCAAGAATAAAATGAGATCACTACCTAACCAATTTGAAATATCCTAAAAGAAGAAGATATCCCAAAACCCAAATACACTTTTATATACTAATGTAGTATCATGTTCTGGTATAGAATTTAAATAAAACTATAAAAAGGTATGGATAGTGAATGGTGTTTATAAACTCAACATTTTAAGGGTGGATGTAAAAAAATTCATCACAATTTATTCCTAAAGACGTTTCCCAATGTGTGGAAGTTTCACTCAAGACTACAAAAGTTAACAATCAATGGAATCTTAATAGACTACACAAAAAAATAAAAGAATAAGTATCATAAGATATTGTTGGGGTTACTAAAAGATTGTAAAGAAGAAATTATAATGTTGGAAAACCATGAGAATTCACATGGATAACAAAACACTATTATTTTATGGAAGAAAATACAAAAAAGCTAGAAGACCAACATTAAACAAGATAAATTGAAAAAATTAATGTAAAAAAAATCCTACCATGGGATGTGAAGAAAATAAGATTATTTTAAAACAAGATATCAACATGAAAAATAACTGGAAAACCTCTCCTATATAAAAGGGACAAATAAATAGTTCAGGAAGATCACTTTCACATTGGAAAAAAAGTTTTGTTAGAATAATTATTTAAATTAAAGGTATCTATACACAATATATATCAATGTGAATGATATGAGTTAAGAGTTAATTTTTTTATTTGAATGTTATGGGCACAAATCCTACACTTTCTAGTACAATATTCAATTTCAAAAAACATACATCAATCAAGGAAACTATAAAACATTCGAAATATACAGTTTGGTTACATATTTTAGAAATTCATGACAATATAGGATGGGGAATTTCCATATGTTGTGAAATTGAATAAGGTTCAAAACAAATACAATGGAAACTCATGTGAAGATTCTGATGATATTAAGAACATCTTAAATGATATTCTATTTGTTCTTCCACATCAATTTAAACTGTAATAAATATTAAAGGAATCTATGAAACATTCAAAATATTAAGGAAAGAAATTAGTCTTAGAAAATGAGGTGAAAGCTGAACAGAAGTTATCAACAATAGAATACATTAATATATTAAATAATGTGGTTGAAAATTCTATTCAATTAAGATATTAAAAATGAGAGAAAGTAGATAGTCAAATCAATTAGACTCAAAATAATAAAAACCAGCCCAATGAAATTTTTCCAAGGTGATATTGGAATAAAATAATTTCCCATATCACTACATGAAAAAAATAAACTCGTGATGTTTTTTATGAATTCGTGACTCTTTATAACTTTACAAGAATATTTCCTAATGTTTCTAAAAACATCCTTAAACTATGTGTCTCTATTTTTCATTTTTTATAAACATCACTAATTTGAAACATCTTTCAACATCTATAATTAGTTATTTTTTAAAAAATTGGAAATTTTTAACAATTAGAGATGTTCATAAATGTTGAAAATTAGATATGTTTATAAACATATATAATTAAAAAAACTCCATTTACAAATGATTTTGAGAAACATTAGTAAATTATTTATAAAATAACCCTATTTTCTATAGATGTTGTTATTTTCTAATTCACAAAAAATCATAATCTTTTTCAAAAAGATATATTATATTAATAATACCTAACCACCATCCAAACATTAGGGTCCCTCATTCCCATGCCACTCCCTACATCACTCCCTGACATCCCAACCTCTAAAACTTCTCATGGTCATACGCCCCTACCCATCAATATAATGATCTAGCTTCACCACATTCCAACCACTCACATCGATCCCCCTCTCAGTATCCACAAAAAATTCAATTAAAGGATATTTGAGGTTTTTACATATAGATAGCATGAAGAGATTGTACATCATGGATTCTTTTGACTTTTATGAAACTAATTAAAATAATTCATAAATTAAAGGTGAGAAACCTTGAGTATTCGAATCATAATTTCATCCCTCATTTTTAGTGGTATTGATTATATAAATTAAGGGGTAGTTCTTGGTTAATTACAAGATTATACAATGGGGGAGCTATATATTTTTCTACTAGACTATCTTAAATGTTTGTTGAATTATATCCAGGATTTATCTTTTTATTTTGAAATATATGATTACTTAAAACCAGATAAAATATTGTTTAATACTTTATAGAGTGATCTCATGTGCATGGGATTTTATAAAAAAATATACATATATTATTGTAACTCTTCAATTTTAAACACTAGGTTGTCCCTTGTGGACTTAGAGGTGATTAACTATGTAAACTTTTCTTAAATTACCATTTGATATCATCCTTCTCTTATATGTGTTTAATAAATAATCTTAAAAGATAGGAGAATATGATTTTGAGAAAAAATATGTGCTGATAATACCCCACTTATCATTTTCAATTGATTTAAAATAAGGGGAATAATGTTTGAGCACATATATATACCTTTAATATTTTTAAGAAACATAGATAGAAAAATCAATAGGGGAGATTTTTTTTCCAGGTGTTTTATTTTTTTTCAATGATTTGTCAATTTGTTTTTGGTAGGTTATTGGATGAAGTGGTTATTCTTGGAGAATTGTTATGGTCTCACTAAATGAAAGTTGATATAATCTATGTATAATTATCATTGAAACTCCAATGAATATTTATTTGATCTTAAATGAAAAATACGTGTTCTAAGGATTGATAATTGAATAAAATAAGTAGAAAATGCTTAATACCATACAAATTTTTATTTTCATTTAGAGGAGAAGAAGAACTGATATAGTACGTGTAAGAATATGGATACATATATTTTTGATGAAGTCATTTTCTAGAGAATTTTATATTATATTATGTTAAATATATTTTGAGTGTTTGGGAAAAAATTGGCCAACCCATAGGCTGACTTAGTATATATCTTCCACACTTGTTGTACCTAGGTGGTTAACCATGTAGGAGAAGTTGATTGGGATAGCCCTAGTAGAATGTGTGAATTGGATGGGTCGTAGTGCCCACAAGGTACATTCATGAAAATTTATTTTCCTTCACAAGCACACACCTGAGTGACCACATAGAGATTGGATGAAACCTCTTTGTGAATTTGCAATGTTGGTGTTGACCACCTTTTCCGGTGGAATGAGTTACAAGTGGTTTCACTTTTTATATATGTAATCATGATAATAACGTCACGATTTATGTGGGACAATGCTACATCAAAAATATATCTTCCACTTTAATGAGTTATGCACATTATTATTTTCATCAAATCATTCTAATAGGAGTCATTCAATAAAGCCCCCATCATCCTATACAACCGAAAAAATTGGAAGGAAACATAAGACAATGTTTCTTTAGATATAATTACATCCATGATCACTTAATCCTATAATTATTGAACTATGATCTCTATTGTTAAATGATGACAGTTTATGATGTGATAAGATGATGAACCTTAATGAATGAAACTATATCCTATATGCATGGAAATAAATCAAAGGATGAGTTTCATTAAACTGAATGACTAAAAATTTAATTTTTATTTCAAACACTTTTGAGGAAAAGTTAGAAACCAAGGGTTAACCACATAACGATAAAGAAGAGTCATTGAAAAGAAACTTAATTCTACTAGACTAAATATACCTAGACAAGTTCCCTAAAATAGAGGTTACATGAGTTCTCAGTTCATACCTTATCGTATCTTCAAATTCTGAAACCTACATATCCCATGTCTGTATATACTCCTCGATGCTGGTCTTCCCCTTGTTGAAAACCCCAACCAAGATCGTGTCCTACTTTTCAATCCATGTGTATTTCTCCTCATTCAGAACCACTTCCATAGACCGTATTTCCATTTTGGCTACTTCTTCTTCAGAAGCATTGAGAAAGAGGACTTTTCCTGTCTCCTCATCTTCCAAACTCATAAGAAAATCCAAATGTTGTTCACACAGACCGCTTTATTTCAGTTGGCACATGGTCTTGCGGATCGTCTTTTCATCATCTTTCTTTTTATTGAACGAGTCTCTAAGGGAGGTGGCAAGGATGAGTAATCCTTCCTACCATTCCATGAGGTTTGTGTTTTTTGAGAAACGTTTATATCTTTTGAATATTAAAATACCATAAAATGGAATAAAACTCATAGTTTTAATATATAATAAAAATTGGAAGAGATGTGAAGAAATGAAATTGTTATTTTTTATTATAAATACATTTTGATGAAGAATAGGGGTTGTCTGGTCATTTTTCTTTGTGATAAATCCTGGAACAAAGCCTCTCTACGTGCTTCCATTTCATGAATGGAAGAGAATCTATGAAACATTTATCCTACATGAAGAAGAATATATCTGTAGGATTATTTTATTGATAATCTCACACTCAAGGCTCCCATGAAGAAGTTGAGATAAACATTCAAAACATTCTTGGTTCATGCATGTTCATTATGATATTAATTACTAGTGATTATATTTAACAATGGTTTCATGAATAACTAAGTAGAGATAACCAACACATTCTTATGCTTTTGTGAATCCTATTTCATGAAAGGTGTGATTGAAGGAAGTATGGGAACCTATGTTCATGACAGTATATATGTGATTAAAAAACATGGATAGTATAGTGCACTTACATTCTATACATTATGTCTATTTGGATGAGGGATGTTTGAAAATAGGATGAAGAGTGTTTCATGTATATATTCTTGTATGAAAATAGATTCCATTGAGATATACAAATCATTGTTCACTATATTGAAGCATGGAGAATTAAGTAGAAAGTAAAAAAATAACACATAAAGTAAGAAATCTATAATTAATATATGTTCTTGGTATTTTATTCTTGGTAAGACTATGCATGGTATCACACATACATGAGTGTTGAAAATTAAAGAATAAAGTAAATTGAGTTGAGAAATATTATTCTTACATTAAATAATGAATAATTGTTTTTCACCACTTTCACACATCGAAGTGAGTCTTAGACATTAGCGGAAGGAATAATATTTTCTGTATCATTTGATTCACTAAGGAAACTAATCATGGTCATGTGACCAGATATATTTGAGAAACACCAACAGACCTTTTAATTGGGTATTGAAGGTACTTGAAGTGTATATGATAAAGTATGATCCTATAAGATAATTTTGGAGTATCAATAGATCTTTATTTATTGAATCAAGACGATAATAATGTTGACTTCTTATTATTGTTGTTGGGAGTAAGAAAATTATTTGGGTTAGTTTCACGAATATAAACAGTATCTCTATTGGAGTTAGAGAATGAATTATTTTGGTTGGTTCAAAATGAAAAAAAGGAGTCTATTGGTTGGATCTAGAGAATAATACCTTTATTTGGAGTTGAAATAAAGGTAATTCCTTCTATTAGTGTTGGGAGAAGTGTAATAACTTGTTTGATAGTAATGATTTTTTAATTGGGTGAATAACTAGTTTCTCCAAGGTGTGGAAATTTTTTAAAACATATAAATTCTATTTTATTTACCCTCTTTATTTTTTAAGCTAAATATGATGTGATATTGTTAGGTAATATTTATTGGATACAGAACCATAAAAATATTGAGTGGTTTAAATTAAAACAAAATCATTTCATAAAATGAAACCACTAATTCACCCCTCCCATCTTAGTGGTCAATCCGGCCTGGGGCTCTTCAAATTGATTTATAAATAACGTAACCCTAGTGTAACAGAGTCCGTGGTTACATTTTTCCATTGGAATTATATACATGTGATCATATCCCAAAGGACTTAATATTTTAACAGTCTTGAAGAACAAGATATATATAACCTTCCCATTTTACATTGGTAAAAAATAAAAAAACATAGTGAATGAAATAACTTTTCAACAGTAAACACCATCAATAATTTCTTATTCATATCCTGAGGAAAGGAAAATATAAGGGTAATCTCATATTCACAGTAAGGGTTACAAACACCAAAATATATTATGGGTAAATAAGGCATAATTAATATATAAATTTAAATAACTGAAAACACTATTCATTGAATAAATAACATAAACATGAAGAATAACATGTCAATAATAAATGATGACCAAATAATTTTATATAAAAAATCACATATGTTTAAAACATATCTAGTTATATCATAACAATTTAAATAATCCCATGGAAATCAATAACTTTTTTCATAATTTTGGAATGAATAAGGTTGAACATCATAAACTTGGCATCATATCCTTGTTCCAAAACAACATAAATAAATAGGTATAGCAAAAAATACATATAATAGTTCATCTCACGATACCTATAGATGCATCAAGGTTTTATCTATAACTAGGTATCACACATCACATAATAAGTCCAATGCATTCATCATATGTATAAAGAATACAAATTAATCAATATTCCTTAAAAACAATATCATTATAGAATGAACTAGAATAAAAAATATAAATACATTCCCCAATGAGATTAACCATAAACCATAAATAATAATAATAATGATTTTATCCATATAATATCTCATTGCGGTAGAATTATAAAAATAAAGGGATTTTTCATCAACAAATATAAATACTACAGAAATAACATCTAAATCATTCTTTAAAAAAATACCCTTCTCACATTTGAAATCAATTTTTTTTAAAAAAATTATTAGGGAATTTTTTTTCATTAAAAATAACCATGAAAATGTAAAATGGAAACAAGAATATCATATACTATTCATGGTGGTAAAAAAAATTCCGAAAATGAGTATGTTAAAATAATGATTACTTTAACGATTTCAATAAAAAGTTAAAAAGTACCCCATTTGGAATGTAAAAAAATATTCCTTCAAATAAACTATATAATTTAAAACATGGGTGATAATGAATTAAAAAATTATATAATAATTGTAAAATCAATTTTTAGAACATTACAATGAACATATGTAAATTTAAGAAAAAGATACCCAACTGAAAGAAAAACTAGGCATGTTTTCCTAAATGAATTATTTCAATATCCTAAGAAATTAAGATAGGTAAATGAAATGAAGGATTTTAATATCAATAAATAACCATATAATAAGAATATATATTGGGTTTTAGATAATAAATCGTATAATTACCCACTTATGGAGAATGAAACATAAATAATCTCGAACAGTGATGATATTATAAAAGAAACCCTCTCCTCAAGATCAATTTACATTTAAAGTGTTCTAAAATAATGTATAAATATATAAATATATTATAATAATATAAAAGACTTATTTAAATTCTTATAATAACATATATGATCCACTTATTACATTTCAAGACATATTTACTAATAATTCATCTAAACTCATCATTATTAAAGGTTAATTATTTCTTTTTTCATTGAAGTTTTCATTTTTCAGTTTTTATTCTTGTATTTTTGACATGCTTCCATATTATAAATTTTATAATCAAGAAATAAATATCATATACATCATTATATACAAATTTATAATCATCTATGGAATTTGGAGAAAAAAATTTAATTACAATTCACAGAGAGGTAGGTCGTACCCATGCATGAACGTTGTTTTAACTTTTGGGGGGATAAAATGATATAAAGGTATATAATAATGAACCATTAATGAATAGTTATAATATTATATATATTAATTAAATAGATTCTTATTACCATTCATTTGTAGCAGAACTGAAAAATGAATCACATCTCTTCATGGAGGTGGTTGTCCACATGTACACATGAGCGGTGTTATCGTTTTCACAAATGAGGGAAAAGTAAAAATATAGATTATATATTATTTTTATATAACCATAATTATGTAAAAATTAATATATAATCATTAAATATATATTATTTTTAGTCCATATAAAATGGAATTGATTAATGAATCACAATGCTACATGGAGGGGACTAGTGGTAAGTATGAACGAGCGATGTTTTCACAGTCAATAAGATTCAAATATTTGTTGCAAATGGTTGTCCCATTATCATAATAATATAAAATTGTATTTATGATTCAATAATTATTATTTTATTATTGTTATAATATATTTAGTGCAAATATAATATGAAATAAATATGAAATATTCGGTAAAAATGATTTCCACTTTTTGGAAAACTTCTTTATGATCCATTCTCAAAGACCCTAGGAATGGACATTTATGAAGTAAAAACCCACTATTTTGTTTATAGAACATTTATAAAATAATTGGGTCGGTTTAGGTATATATTGTTTTATCAATAAGGTGTAATGAAAATATATAAGGGCTGTCATTTAATATGTGATGAGAGGGTACTCTTTGAATTACATGAAGTATAAAATTAATATAAATTCATGTTAATGGAAAAAATGGAACATAATTGATGTAGTTTTATGTTAGGAATATTATTACACAGTATAATATACTATAGTAATAACTTTATGTGTTTTTTTATGTTTTCACCCTTTCCTCTTAGTGTTAATCCCCATTAATCATTTTGAAAATTATCGCCAAATAATTATTCTTTACTCTTTACGGGTGAACAATGTTTAAATAAAAAGATAAGTGACCCATAAATGGACCATAATTGATATTGAAAACTATATCCCATGAATTTATTTGGATATATTATTTTTATGAATTATATATCATTTTATAAAATATTACTTCTTAAAATATCATTAATGTCTCTTTTGGAGATACAAAAAATATTATAATATAGTATGTGTGTAACAAATGTAAAATGGTTGAAATGACATGGTATTGAAGAAAAATGTATAATATTTATTTTATAATAAAACCAAATTCTTAAAGCATTCAATATTATTTTAAACCCAATCATTTGGTTTAACCCATCAGTTAACTGATTCTAACGTTTGTTGTGGTAATAATGTTTTCAATATAAAAGTGTTATAATTTTAATTATAAGGTGAAAATATGACACTAAATTTCCTAGGGATAAATTTTATGCCATTGGAGATCCCAGTTTTAATATTGATTGATTTTTATTTTATAAAGAAAACTATAAAATATTATTTAACCAAAAATTTCATTAATGGCCTTTTTTGACAGTATTCATTTAAGTTGACATTAAAGGAATAATTGAAAAAAGTTAATTAAATATATTTATTTAACACATATTTAATATTTAATATGTATCAATAGAATTCATGGGTATCTAAAATTTTAAAATATTTCTTTTGAAGTTTTTTAAATCATTAACGTGATTTTTATAAAGCATGAACAAGTATTGTGTCATCATTGTGTAAGAATTTCGTGTAATAATTTTATCCCTAAAAATTAAAAATAATTTTTTTAAAAAAATAAATTAATTAATATTAAAAAAACATATTTATAACTAAAAATGTCATATTTAATCCTTGTATAAATTTATTATAGATATTAAAGTCAAGATATTTCCATTTGTGGAATTTTCATTTCAAAAAATAATATAAATGCAATTAAAAATGTTAAATGGACCTGAAATGAAATATTTTAGTATTTTGGACATATATGGATGAATATATCTCAAAAAATGAAATTAATGAATGTTTTGGGTTGATTTTGGGACCTTATTTATCACGAACCAACTACGGTCAACCCCGAACCAGATACTCGAGCTGATTTGTGGCATGACCCAAAGGGAGTTCCCGATCCCCATGGGTTGGAAACTAGTTTCAAGAATTAAAAGGTTATGAAGAGGGAATTATTATACCAAAAAAAAAATAAAGATAATAAGTAGTGGAAGGATTAATAAAATAGTTCTATATAAATAAAACTGAACTGAACATCCTTTATACAAAATTCGAAAATACAACCAAACAACACAACCAGACCAACCGAACTAGATGACCACACAATATATTTGTGACCCCATGGGTCACTCTCCAACAAAAGAATAACCATTACCTTAGGTGACCAAACTCAGGATGAACCCTCCACAAGGGATAAAAATATAAAATAACTATAGGCATGAGTATTAAAACTCAGTAGGCTATCCCAATAATGTATTTCCCAATAAACTTTATTTAGACTAAATAAACATCAATTTCATGTTTGAACTACAATATATAAAAATATACATTTTAACAAGTCAAACTTCAAATCAATTTACAACACATTTTTCTCATTATTTTGAAAAACCAGGTTCGGTCCATTAGTGTTACCATATCATTTTCAAGGGGAAAGTGATTTTTTCATTTTTAGTCGTCACAAGAGAGTCAAAAAACATGTTTTATTTTGAAAATAAAATCATAAAAAATTTGGGAACCAAGTCAAAAAAAATCTAAGAAAAACACCGCATAAGATTACAAGAGTAGTCACATATCAAAAGAAATGTAAACATACCTACAATTCTCAATCATTATTGTAAGAAGTTAAAATCTATTTGATAGAGGTAAACACAAGAGATCAAGAATAATCTATAAGACACCATACATAAGACTCCATTCCTAGTATAATTCCACAAATGATGAAATCAAAGCACTCAATACGATTAGCCACCATTTCTCAGGATAGACTGAGGGAAAATCTCATAAAAATAAACTGAGTATATCCACCTACTATGGGCCACTATTAAGTACATGGCCTATAAGTGCTGCAATCATTCTCAAAATATTCTCTCAATATTTCAGGTTCCTATGTCTCATGTAAATAATTGGTGTGAGCTAAATGATGTCAGACGAGCATCTATTCACAATATATATAACAGTAATTCACAATATGCCTCACCCATAGTCTCCATATTAATTAATCTCATGCCTTAAAAAATATCACAAAGGGTTCTCATCGAGGAACCCTGATAATGTATCCCAAGGATTCCATAGAGATCAAATCACGTCCATTATATGTAGTAAGGGCATGATCATCATCCAATAAAGGTTTTTCTAATAAATATTTTTCATCAGTTTCACAACGTATCCATATGAGTCTTTAAGAATTTCACAAAAACCAAAAATTTTCAAAAATACTATCTACATTTAAAAAATGTGAAAAACATCCCATTTTCCATATCAAATTCATTTGAAAAATATCCATAAAACATTTCCATCACAATTTCAAATCAAAATGAGTGTGAGAATGAAATCCATAAGAAAAAAAATCATAATGGATGAAACCAAAGATAAATGCATATCATATTTAATGATTAGGAATACAAGATCCCTTTTTCCCAAGAACCCATGTATCATATTCAATGTTTGAAATGCAATATGCATAGTTTAATTATTTTAATAACTATTTAGAAATTCAAGAGGCATGGTAAAGCTATGATACAACTAATTCTAAGATAAAATATCTCATATGAACATGTCAACTATGAAATCCATATAAACATATAAAATAACTCTATTTTACCATCATTTTAGGCACTATGACTCTTTTCATTGACAACAGATCACCAGATCAGTGACCCAAAATTCACCAACAATCATGTATAAGAGTTCATAGGAATTGATTTTTTATTTAATAATATCTCTTATACTACTAAATAGTTTATAGATATTTAATATTGTTTATTAAATATATTTTAGGGAATTATCATCCTTAAATACCAATAAAATCAAGTTATACAATACAAAACCATATGAATATGGATGAAGAAAGTGTATATTTCACCAATCATAGGAAATACCACATCATCAATCACTGTGATTATTGATGAAAACTTAAGAAAAACAATTGGACTTTTCCCTCAATGTTATTTCCATGGACTGATTAAATCACCAAACACTTGGGATATATCCTTTATATCACCCATGTTTGACTAATAACCCTCGATGAAAAGGTGAGAATGAAAAATAGATAAATAAGATAAACAATATGATAGAAGAACTAGATTTAATGGAGATCACACAATGTAATCGTGGCTTGGAGTAATTATATATCCCCAAGACACTCTAAATATTTTAAAAAAAATTATTCAGACGTAATGAGACATTTGAGTAAATATAATACAAGTAAAAACTATTTATGGTCTTTAGATGATATAACTCTAATACATTTCATCTTATTAATCAAAATAATAAATAATAGTTTAAATGGATGGGATAAAAAATAATAAAATTTAGTATTTTTTCCCTTATAATCATAAGATGTTGTCATTATTATATAATATGATTTACACTTAATACAATATCAATATTTCAAATAATATAATATTCCAAGGATGATGTTCTTTTTGATATTTCAATATCATAAGAAATGACATATCAAAACAACATGTTAAATATAATGATATAATACCATATCACATCACATAGAAACACATATGATATGGACAATATACATTATACGAATATAAAATTTGTTTATGTCTCTATAACATAATTCATGGTGTTTTAAATTAATATCCCTCATTCATTAAATCCTACCTTATATATATATATATATATATATATATCTATGAGAACATTCTATATTTCACTACATCCTAGTGAAATGATTATCGTATCAATAGACATCATCTATTTATCATCCAATAATGGATTAGTGGTTCAATTAAAATATGGATGTTTCTATCACATAAAAGGATCCATCCTTGTTACACCCCAATAAGAAGTAAATGGTCATTCTATATGGTCAAGATTATATGATAGAACCTAAGTAAATTTCACTTTTATAGTGATAATATTCACATCTCCAATACTAGTTTCATCGATTCTCTTTGTAAGGAATTATCTATATTCATTATAAGAAATTACATGTTTTTTATTCCACTTATTAGGTCCTATTTCTAAACAGAGGCATATAATAATTATTTCATTTATATTTCTTGGTACTATAGATCACATTATATACTTTTTACACATTTATTATAAAAAATTATCAATTATTTTATATATTCAAAACTAATTTATATAATTTCATAATATTTTATCATATTATTTTATTTTCAATCAATGTTTTTCTAAATATAGATACTTAGATTTCTAATAAATATACTATCATAAGAACTATAACTAACCCAAATCTAGAAACAGATTCAATGGTTATTTATTATGATGGTATATAATACATAAGAAAAAATTACATATGATCCAATTGTTTAGTACTCTCAAGAGACTAGATACATACTTGACGATTAATCAAAATAGAATAAAATATTATTATTATTAAAATACATAAAACATTATTATTTCTCTATGATTATATATAGAACTCATATAATATCCATAATGATTTCATAAATAAATAAGAAAACTCGATATAGGTTGACCATAGATGCTTAGTAAAGGGATAATGTATAAAAAATATAACATGAAATAGAGAAAAAATATATAACATGACATGGATAAATATTCAAATTTTTTCATATAACTGATAACATGGTCCTAATGTTTCCATTGATGATAATTAATACACTCATGACCGAAAATATTTAGTCATTCACTACCTAACCAACCGGGGAGGTGGTGCGTATGAAATCAAAAAACATAATGAATAGTTAATCAAGAAACCAAACTAGGGGAAACTATCACTCGATAGACCCAACTACAAATATCATCCAATTTTCCAACACACTTCACGAACTAAGATATAGGGTACCCCCACACATATAATCACACAAGTATCAATATTCACTAACATGAATCATTTTCATTTATAAATTATAAATTTCCAATCATTCATTAAGCCCATTAAATTTTTTGGTTTAATCATTCCATTCAATCACAATACAATATTCTTTTTAATTTTTTGTTATCACCAAATTTATTTTCATGATCATAAAGCATTAATTCAACCATACCATGGTTCATGTCCAATATATATTACTATTGTAATCAACAACATCCAATCCAATGATTTCATCCATAATTTCTTTTTTTATTCCATAATCCATGTATTCAAGGAATTAACGTGAAATACAACAAGGTATAGGAAATCTTGATTAATAAAAAATGATTACCCATAGATGGAAGTCACAAAACCCCATCACAAAAAACATTCTATCAAGAAACATTCATAATGATGAATCAGAAATCCCATATCTAAACCAATACCAACCACCAAATCAACAACTAAACACAATAATATAATAATAATGAATCTAGTCTCTAAACTCATTCCATATACCCTAGCATCTATCACATCCCAATAGATTGGAAATAATAATTTCAAGTGATCAAACTGAATATTTTACCCCTCATATAATATTTCAACCACACCAGGTTCACAAAAATTCACACCAAGTGCTCAAAAAATATAAATCATACATATAAAAATATTCATATTTTGGACGTAGAAAACCAATGGGAAAACCAAGGACATAACCCTTATGTAAAAATAACCATAAAAAACTGGGATGGGATCATAATTTCCCTAAATATTAAAATCTAGAAGAAAAACTTTTTTATTTGTTGTGCTAGATTAATAGATCCAATATGATCTCATTTAATCAACAAGTAACCTAAATATTGTAGTAATCCATAGCTAGATATCTTTTATAAGATTACTATAAGAAATAATTTAATATGCAGATATTTTCACGGACGAATGGTGATTCATTCCACAAGCCTCATTCTTTACCCACTATATCCCAATATTATTATACTTTTTTAACCAATTTCAAAAATATGAAATGTTCTATAGAAAAACAAGAATCATGATAATCAACATTATTTTATCTATAAAATATCAAGAGGAATCCAATACAACATAAACTACATGTGATCAGTACATCAAAACTGGTAGTTCTTTGTTCCATAAATTTTAAGTTTATTAAAATCATTAGGTTGATTCCAAAATTACCTAATTAACATATAAAATTTAATACCACACATTAATATAAAATGGAGATAATTCATGAATCCCCTAACTCAATATGATGCATTAAATATGCTATGAGTAAGAGAGAGAAAACAAGAACATGTATACCATTACCTATCCCAAATAAAAATAATGATATCTATGGATATAATATCACCATGAATCCACTGTCAATAATCAATAGAAATACCATGAAAATAAACCAAACACAACTAACATACAATGGTGAATGATAAAGAGAGATAATCAACCCAACTAATAAGAATAAAATTAACATCATATTTCCAAAGAATCGCTCTCTAAAATCAAGGGGATAAAGAAACAAAATGGGGATAAAAATTCATTGAAGGGGATCCTAAAATTTCCCTATAGTATCCCAATAGTATAATTAAAGAGATGGAGTATTATGGGATTTTGGGGGGACCCTGAGATTTATAACATTAATGTATTTTGAATCAAGCCCAATGCAACAACCCATACCATACCATGACCCATAGGGTTGTAACAAAAACATTGAATCCATCGGGGTGGGCACAAAAATTATTTTTAATTTAAACTGCTTATACAATCATAGTCACAATTCCATTCTATATTCTACAAACATGGAGTAACACCACTACAAAAATGAGACACCATGCCAATGTTTTCCCCAAATCAGTAATGGTATGTTCCTGATCACTGGGATTCCATGGTGAATCTTTTGATCACCACACTAACACTAACCTCATGGGGAAGTGTTAAGAATCCAATACTTCATGATCATAGGTGCATCCTAAATCACCCATCTTAGTGACAAAAAAACCATAAAAATGAATCCAAACCCTGATATCTCTGGAACAACCCCCAAAACCATGTTGAATGGGTCTTTGAAATGGTTGAATTGCTAGAACGTTAATTCCCTATCAGAGATCACACTAGGAGTTGTAACTTTACTGGAAGATTGCATCACCTCAAATGTGCCTCTTGGTATACAAGAGGTTGTCGACTAGAAGCAATGAACTAATATGGTATTGTAGGAAGACTACACACCCTATTTTAGAGAGTGCAGTAATGAAATAAATAACCAACATTTATTAATTTAAAATGAACTGAAATTATTAGAAATAATATAAATAATACTGCAAATAAATTTAATTATGTATGTCCTAAATATCCATGTCATATAAATAACTAACTTCCCACTATGATGGATACATAAATAAACCAATATGAAAGAAAATAAAAATGTTGGTTTTATGACCTAATGAGATAAATATCATCTCTAGATCCATGAACTCATCCAACCCTTAAAACTTGAACAAACATTGGCCTCTGCCCAACCTATACCTATAACCAAGATATCCTCTAATCGTTTACCCATGTGCAATGGTTTTGGGTGTTAGTGAAGAAATAAATAGGGAACTAAAAATGTTATCTCATACTAGTAGAAATACATATTTATATATGAATGTTACATGATCATAAAAAATAAATACACTATGGAAGAATGAATAGGTAAAACCTTTTTCAATCCTCAAGTCTATGACCCTGATCAACCATACCTTCTTCATTGAGTGATGGGGTTTCTTGGAGAATACTGTAATGACTATGCCAACCAAGAAACATATGTTCCCCAAATCCAAAAAAGGCCCAACTGATTCTCATGATTTCAGTTTCCAATCCCATTGGAGTCCAAACATCCAATCATGAAATCCATTACACCTGAATCCATGCATACATGTCCAACTCATGGAATCCATAACCATACACCCCATAGATTTGGGGAGCCATCCCATAGTAGTATTTTCAATATATGTCATAGTTATTGTATCCATAAACATATCTCCAGGGCTTCAGGGACTCATACTATAATATATTATGTGTTTGATTCCACATCTAATTTATACATAACCATATCTCCATGTCCCTGGGGACATATTCCATGAATGTATATGCATCCAACTACCAATATGTGTCATCTATAATCATATATATGGGTATTCAAGAATTTATCCTATGATAGTCTTGGTTTCCAGATCAAAATCCATGGCAGTCATAGCCATCACCAAGGTAAAAATCCATAGTAACTCCCAAAATTCCACTCCAAATTCATAGAATATCTGATCCAAGAACTTGATCCAAATCATAGAATCCCATTCATGTTCCCAATAACAATCCATTTCCACTTGGTGGCATTCCATAAAAAACATGGGTTTTAACAAGGTCTCACCATACACCCACACTTGTCATCCACACAACATCCCCATTGGGATCCCACATATATTTAGGTTCTAGGGTGACACTCACTACCATCTCTACCCATATAAAGAGAGACATGTTAAAGATTATTCTACCAATAGGGCACCTATAATGGTATCCAAGGTCACATTATAGTGGTAGAATCTTCAAATGGGTCCTCAATCCCAATTATGTTCTCAGGTCGACATCATATGCTTCATGGATTTAACATCCCCTAAAATCATCACAAGGTAGCATGACCCATCTGGCTTCATGGGGAGTCACCACATGTAAAAAATAAAAAGGTTCCCCATAAACTATCACAATCATCAAGTACACATTATTTTATTCCTCACACGAAAAATATCTTGGCCGACCTATATAATATCCACCTAGGTAAGGTCACAAAAAACAGGATAGAATCAATCATCCCACACCCATCTTGAATCCCCGGTCAGGCCTCACCACCCAAGAGGTTTGTGTCCACTTGGTATTTCAATATTTAGGGAATTTACCATCGGATAATGAAGAAAATAATTACTAATGTGTATTTGTGACCCATTTTGCTCACTAATTTCATTGTTCCTCACGCATCTAAATATGGCCATCCCTCTCAATTCATGTCACCCACCTCTAAGTGTTTTCTAGTAGTCAATTTCTATTCAAGGTTTCAACCATCAGTGGTCAAGGAAATAAATCCAATTCCAAGGAATCTCATGGACCTGGAATGTTTTTAGTCTAACTGAGAATTTATTTTCAAATTATTAAATTTTGTAACAAGTTAATCAGCCTTTGTGGAGAAACTTCATAGAACATGCAACAGAAAACATCAAAATAACATTTATGTTAGGCATGTTCGACAACTAATTTTTGGATAAAGATGCTCTAATATTTTCCAATGGTTAGAAATAGCTTTTAAGTCATGTCCAAGACTATCCATGATCTATTGAGCTCATCTCAATTCATTGAGCTCCTAACTCTGAATGAATTTCTATATTAAATTAATTATAACATTTTATAATTAATTAAAATTTATTTCTTAAATATGAATAAATTTAAATAGTATCATAGAGACTTCTTTTTCTCTCTAAACTATCAGTGGTGGGGTGTGGTCTACTCCTAAAATAGACAATAATGTATACCTTATGAAGTCACCAATTTAATACTCCAATCCAATGGTCCTATAATTTAATTTTAGGAAAAAAATTAAAAAAATAAAATACTGATATACCTTCAATGAAATGGTGTGTGACATAATAGAAACCTTTTTTGGTATTATCCTCTAACTATAATGCTTTAAATCCCTAAAAAAAATGGGTAATTTTACCATTCTTTAGTGAAATCACAATTTTAACACTAAACATAAATTAATGAAAACTAGGTTAATAAATGAAACTAATATGGAATAATGGAGGATGAAGAATCTACAAATCAGTACATTCTAATAAAATCAAATCTCTCTAATAATGGAGGAGAAAGGGGGTAGTTGGAGTTATGTTTGATCCCTCCCATACATGTCCATTTTTTCTATACAAAAAGGGGAACAAGACTCTCATTAAAACATAATGAAAAAGGATGGGACACTTTAATGGAATGATATGTAGCTTCATGTGATCAATTTTTGGGTAAAACCCCAATGCACTCATCCATGTCTGAAATACATACAATGAACCCCCATGACCAAATTCACAGTGATGATTACCATTTCATTCCATGAATGGGTAGATATAGCAATTTTTAGCACCCTCGGTTGATCGTTCCTCCTCTGGTGCTTGTTGTAATCTGTGATACTTCCAAAAAACAAAATCCATGACCGATATCACTATATATGGGTTTTAAAACCCTCAAAACCTCATTCTAATTAATATTTATTGAAAATACAAATCCAAAAAATAGATAATTAAAATTCTCATTGATATTTACAACCCATCAGGACACATGGTTTGATAATCATCCCAAAACATCAATTCTCATTATCAATAACTCTAATCAAATTTTCAATAAAAATACCTGACCTCCTAATTTCACTGATCCATGCTCATATTTTTACACTATATCCTTTAGCATAGAATGAGATCCTCTATGAAAACTCCCAGCATGACGGGCATCGTTTAACAAACTATGATCCACCAATTGTATCCATCATCGATATTTTTAGATGGAATGAAATGATTCTTTTCTATCGAGAGACACCAGAGTTTCATTTACTAATTAAACATCCAGACTGTGGAATTTTCCACCATATTTCTTTCCTCATAATGGCCAATTTTGGTTTACTATTCTCCCCACTATCAGAATTTCAAACCAAAAAAATCATCCAATAGTACAATGAAAGATTTGATGTGGTTTTCATCACACCAAACCAAACAACATATGAAAATAGCCATTTTATGTAATCACTTACTCCCATATCTAATTGGGTTAGGAGCCATATGAGTTTCAACCACCCATACATAGGGTCTACATATATAGGTCATGCCTTAAAAGGCCGCATCCAACACAGAAAACATCCCCATCATATCCAATGGTACATAACAAAATCCTAGAATATTATTTACATGTTTAATGGGAGATTTATCCCAAAATATAACCTTCAATAATATTTATTGTATGAATTTCCCCTAGGTCATGTGTTAAAATATGGATTCACCCCCTAAACCATGCCAAAATTTGGGATCACCTCATTATTTGTGGTCAGATTGAACATAAACATTTCTAAGAATGATTCCAATGCACTTACTCCTCCAATGTCTCATATGAAGCTTAAATATAAATTTTACATGGGAAAAAATATGTCATACCCTGTTTCGCATCAGTTCAATAATAGATAGATGTTTCCAACCATCCTAACGACTCTTCTCATAAGAGGGTTATCATTCAATATCTTATGGAGGTATACCCACCATATGGTTAACCTTATAACACTCATTTAGTGGGAACTAAATGGGTTACAACTCTATGTGTGTGTGTCACGCCCCTCGATACACACAAATATATTATATGTAATACCTATCTAGGATTTTACACGATTATTCTATACCAAGACACCCAATCCAATTCTGAAGTCTCCTTTACCATAGAGGGACACCTTTAATTTCATTTAAACCTTGGGTTTTCATGCCTTCAATAATTTTACCAACCCTATCATTCCTTAGCATGAATCCAACCTCGCAATGATTTCACATTATAAATGGTATTGTGATCCACTATGATATACCATTCCTTTCTCATCCCACATTTAAAGTGTATGATTCTATACCACTAGATCACATCACTTAACTCATGCTTTCGTGAGTTTCATTACCAAAATAGGTTGTCCATGCTCTATGAAATGATAACCTATCATTCCCAGAAAATCGTAGAATATCTCATCCAAAATATTGATGTTTTACCCATAATAAATATAACCATACACTAAGCTACCACCTGGTACCATCCAAGTCATGATAATCCACATATACTCTTACTATGATGATAATTGCATCATATGGAAATATGTTCAAGGACCCAAGAAGTCACACTCATAAAATAAGGTTAGGGAACAAAAAACCTTATGGTTATCTTCATTATAAAACATAGGGAAACTCTTATTTTTCAGTCACATACGCTATTTCAACTAGTTTTTTTCATCTATAAGGAATCCACCAAACTCTACCAAACCCACTTACTAGTTTACCACGATCATACCAGTCACTATCATAGTAATGTTCAAGTCATATCTAAAAGGTTATTATGGTCTCAATTTTAACCTGACTTGTAAGTTATCATATAATTTCATAAAAGATTCCATATTTGAACCTTGTGGAATCAACATTCCATATCACACATCCCTAGGGCATAAACTTACAACAGGAATGACACGCCAACTTTTCCTCCCACAATAGGGCATCATTTCCCCCAAGAATCCAGATAAGGGATTTCCATCAAGGTAATTAGAACTCACCCATCCTAGGGGCCATATATAATGGAATATTATTAAATGACCCATTTTAAATAATAAAAATGAGGTTTATTAAGAAATACTTTCCTTTCATCTATAAGGAAAAACACCATATGAATTATTATTTGTCAACTTAAATAACCAAACCCATTTTCCATTTCAAAACTATAATTTAACAACCCAGTGGGGTTTATATCTAAGGAATCATGTGCCTTATTAACTATCTATGGTCACCTCAAATTTGGAGGACATTCTCTATTATGTCTTCCTTCTTTTTGATCATATCATCATAGATTCATATGACTTACCATTAGAATATAATACATATATATCAGGAAATCTTTCTATAATTCCAACAAGTACTTATTCTAGAAATTTAAATATGATAATTTTTTTAAACATTAAAAAATTATAGCTTTAGTCATCAGTGAAAACAGTCACACTAATAGAACCTTAATTTTATTTTGAACTATATATTCATGACATAGTGCATAAGATGCCTATTTCCTCTATAGGACAAGAGGAAAAATATAACTAATTGAAAATTTCCAAAGGTCTAAGATCCGAAACTTATAATAAATCAAGAAACTCAATCATTATGAGATTAAAATAAGGTGAAATCATATACAAACATTAAATAAAAATATACAATACAAATATCACACCCTTGATAACCTAGACTTTTTACTATAAAAAGTGTTCTCGATGCACCATCTTGATATACATCAAGAACTCTGAAAAAATATTATTCATCATGTCTCAATAATCTCAAAATCATAAGGAAATAATAATAAAAAGTATAATTCCAATTTTTAATCTATAAACCACACACACTCAAGGAATTGTAACTATAAAAAAATTTTGTCTGACCTAAGGAATGTCTCCCCTCACTAAAGAGGATTTAAACTAACAACAGGGGTCTAAGATGGTGTTGTGGGGAGACTATAACAATTTTATGAAAATTTGAGAAAATTAATTAATTAATTAAGAGTCACACAACACAAATATAAAATTTTGATGTGTTGATATAAATAATACTAAAAAATAATGTAATTTTATATGGACTAAACAACCTTTTCATGCTTATAAATTACCACCCACTAAGATAGTTTCATTAACATCCAATTTCAAAATATATTATAAATGAATGATCCATGACATACTAACAAGATTATAACCCTCTATCTCTATATAATCTTCCATACCACCATTCTTGAACAAAGCTAGGACTTAGCTCAACCTATCTCTGCCGCTATGTAAAAATTTGCCTTGGTATCCATTTTAAGAAATGATCCAACAAATATGTGATTAAAAAATTTACTAGGGAAAAAAATTTGTTACTATACTCACGTCTTTATATTGTGATATTCTAATGTTAAATAATTATCATAATTAAATAAACCATGGGAAAATAAATAGGTAAAAATATTATTGACCCTTAGAACTGTGACTCTGATTGACCATACTGCCTTTGTCTATTCCCGTGGTGTCTTTGAGAATGTTGTAATGACCATTCCTACCATTTAACATGTTGGAAAATATCTATTGAATCATTAAATAATTTTTATGACTCCAGGGTACCCACCAATGGAATTCCAAATATATATGCTCAAAATCCATGGTAGCTCATTTTTTTCATCAAACTCCTACTCATGGATTCAATAATCATACATCAAACAGATTAAGGGACACATCCCATGGAAGTCAGTGCATCCGATTCTAAATCCATGGAAATTATAAACATATCTCTGTTGCTTCTAGAACCCATCCCATGGTAGTCTATGAGTCTAATTCTAAATCATTGGAAGCCATAACCGAATCTTCATGACTCAGGGGACCCATCCAATGGTAGTACATGTATCTATCTCCAAATACATGGTATCCATAACCAAATATACACAAAATTGGAGGTCATCCATTGGTAGTACGTGCATCCATTTCAAAATAAATAGTATCCATAATCTTCACTGAGATCCAAAACCAAGGAATCTCCCAACACTAATCTATAACTCCATCGTAACTCCCATTTGATTATCTGACACAAAATCATGATAGCCCAACCTAGTGTCTAATAAATATCCACCACCCCTTTGTTTATTTCCACAAAAAATAAGGAAATGAACAAGGGATAACTTAATTACCATTATCATTATTCACACCTTATCCCCATCAGGATTCCATGTCTATTTGGGTTCTTGGGTGACACTCACAACCATCTCTTCCCATATTAATATAAACAAAATTAGGGCTACTCAATAAATGGGGAACATCTGAGTTTCATCTAGGTAAAAGTATAATAGATTAACCCTTTAATATATCAATGATCTCAATTATTTTCCTTGTTCAATAATCAATACTTCAAGGATGTCACATCTCACAACAACATCACAATGCTCCACAACCTCATAGGCTACATAAATACAAACAAGAGAGAAAAATTTTATAGATGGTCCATGAAATATCTTTACTCTCAAGGAAACTATAGGTAGTTTTGATCCCCCAACATGATCCTAATCTACTTACGACTTTTTTCTTTATACCTGGTCATAATGAATCGAAGGGAATTTATCATCCTGATGTCATTTCAAAACCCCAATTCGGAACCCCTCCGAATACTTTGAGAGGTCACTCAGTATTTTAATAATCATGGCCTCCAACCTCATTGGATGGGTTAATATATGTAAACAAGGGTTGTTCATGACCCCTATTGTTGGTTTATTTCATAGTTACTCCACCAGCATACTAGGGTCATCCATATAAGGTCATGTCACATCCCTACACCCCCACCCCCACCTCTTGGAGGTATATAGTTGTTAAGGTCAATTCACGGCCTCAGCTATCGATGAGTGAGGAATTCAGCATAGTGTCTGGGGACCTTGTGTAATTGGAAAATTATATAGTCTAACCAAAAATTTTATTTAAAAATAAAACACCTTATTTAACATGTTCATCAACCTATGTGGTGAGACAACATAGAACATTCCATATAAAACACACATAAACCCATAAGGTTTGGTAAATTGGACCACCATACATAGGATAAAGACTATCTAATATTTCACAAGGTTTAGAAATAGATGGAAGTCCCTTATTATTCCACCTAATATCAAATAAGGACATCACAATTCACAAAGATACTAACTCAAGCAAGATATCAATATTTAATTATATATATCATTATATATTTAATAAAAAAATAACTAAATTAGTTATAAATTCCTAAAGTATAACTAGGTTTTCAGTTCATACTAAATCCACTCGAAAATAGGGGCGTTCCACACCTAATATTGACTTAAACCTATGGCAAGAAAAATATCTAATGAGAAACGTCATTCAAAATTCACTATAATATAATATATGGATTTAACCCATAAAAAAAACTTAATAGTTATATGCCTTTTCCAAAATGATATGTGATGACATGCATACCTCATCTCATGTTCTCCTCTAGATATAATACATGAAAACCCCAAAAAATATGAAATTTCACCATCTTCTATTGAAATTTTCATTTTAGCCCAAAACTAAAATAAGTGAAATTGGGATGGATTGAATGAAACTACAATGGAAGAGGGGGGAATAATGAAACTACATGTCTATAATTTCTAATTTCACCCATGATTTCAAACTTTGTATTTTAAAAGAGGTATGAGGATTTTAGGTTGATCCCTCCCGTGATTTTTCTATTATTATGAAGAAAACAGGGGGAAATACCACTTAATAAAATGAATAAAACGATTTTGGGCTTATTTCACAGCATAAGGCATAGAGTTACACTGTAATTTTTTAATATAATCACACCAGGGCCTCTTTCACACTCAAAATTATCCCCTTGAACCCTTTATGACCAAACTCATTATATGAATTCCCCTTTAACACCATGAATGGGCTATTGAAGTAGTTTTTTGTATCCCCTGCCACCAAATACCCCTATACTATTTTCCATATCCCCTAGGTATTTAATTGAAAAATAAACCACATCCAATACCATTGTATATAGAAATTAAAATCCATATATAATCATTTTGATTTATAATTCTCAAAATTATTTTTCTACCAAACATTAAATTCAAAATCCCACTGAAATTTACAACCCATGGGGACACACATATTTATGAGAACCATCCTATTATGCTCCATGAAATAAGGATAATACCCTACCATAAATCCCATGCCTAAGACTACACCACACAATAGCCCACCGGAAGATGTCTAAACCTCCTCATATAGATAAAATTTATGCTTGACACCACCTTCATCCTTCCATAGTTCCCCCAAGAACCTCCAACCAATTGAACTCTGAAAGGAAGGGATTTAGAATCTTAAAACCTTTCTTTAGATTCCACATAAAAATAAACTTTTATAATTTAAACCAAATTACATAAAGATAATAAAATTGTATTGAAACAACCACCCCATAAGATACTAAATGAGGAGTGCATTGGGTGCTATTTTCAAAAAATACACCAATGATGAATGTAGTAAAATAGTAGGAGATCGGTTGTCTCTATAGAGGAGTGTGTTTTTAATGTGTTTTCATATAATTTTATGGGTTCAATGTATGTAAGAAAATAGTTTCAAAATTTGATTAAGAACAAAACTGTATTGATTTTAACATCATTTTTTAAAGATTATAATATATCTTAAGATTATCCCATCATTATCATAGTAAATTACTATTCAAACTGTTTCCCCTAATATATCTCACCATAATCAAATGAGATCTCAATAATCTCCCTCACCTGATGTTTTCAACATGAATAAGGAATTTAAAAAATCACTATATCCCATAATATTTCCATTACTGGTGATTAGATATCTCTAATAACTCTCAATTTAAACTATTTATTACAATCATTGGTAGTAATGTAAATCTATGTGGTCTATGTGTGAATATCTGAGAAATAGAGAAAAAGAATCTAAACAACAGGATAAATAATAATCTACTACTAAACAAGATATCAAACCCATATAGAAAAATATGTATAATATTTGTTTCATTAAATAATGAAATTAATCAACATCGATGGGGATGCTCTCCTTAGAACAAATAGTAATTCTATATTGTTCCATTACTATAGATATTACAAAAATATATAAGAAAAGAAATAAAAATAGTATAGACTCATCTTAATTAGATACATATCACACACTTTTAGTGTAAAATCAACATAATATTGAACATTTATAATGCTCCTCACATGGTTTACATCATCATCTCCCATATGGGAAGGAAATGATTCTTTTTGTCAATTTATAAATCATCATGTCTCTAAAATCATCCTTATTTCACAACATTCAATGATATGATAATCCTCAAGAAGATACCGAAGAGGATGTGACACATGGAAGACTTCATAAATATGACTCATCTATGGGAAAGTGAAAACGAATGTGCAAAAACACTAATATTAACCATCACCATGAAAGTTTCAATACATTTATGAGAAATATTAATCCCCTCACTATAGGAAAATGACAATTTCATGATGGTTATTTTTGGATATAGAGGCCGTTTAAACCACCACTATATGCTTCTATGGTGGTTTCCAAAAACCACCACTAAATTTTTTGTCGGGGAACTATTAGCAGTAGTTAAAGCAGTTTAGAAGTGGTTTATGGGAACCATCGAAGTTGAACCATTTTTCACCGGTTATAATTCCTTTAGAGTCAGTTTGGTCGGTCAGAGGATTACTTTTTTAAGCGACGGTAAAAACTACCGCTAAAAAAAGTATGACCCTGGCCATAGAAAACCCCGTTAAAACCATTATAACCACCCCAAAATGCGTGCGGATTATGAGGAACTGTAGTGGTGGTTAAATCCACAACTAAATTTAATATTGTAGAGGTGGTTAAAACCGCTTCTAAAAGAAAAATACTGACATATAACAGGGATTAAAACCACCTCTAAAAACAGATTAACAAAAAAAAAAGAAGTAGTTTCTACAACCCTTATACCAGTTCCCTAAAAAACCATTCCAAGAATATAAAAAGAACAAAATAATACATACTACAGTCAATATAAAAATATATTCTTAACTAAGTACAACCAAATGCATCATTCAATGGGTAAAGGAATGAAGACAAACATATCACAAGGTCATTATACCTTTAAAAAAAATTATAAACAAGCATATATGTCATATTTCATGAAAATAACGCCAAGCCTAGGTTCAACCTATTCCATCTATACCAGTTCCAACCCTGACATAACCATTCATATCAACATACATCCCACTATCATTGGTGATTACTACTCTCTAAAATCAGGCCTCTCTTCCAATACCTCATTAATCAATAGCCATCCCAATATCACATAACATCATATATAAAGGCCTATATCCAAAGAAATAAAAAGAAAAAAACATCAAATAGAGTCAATATGGAATCTAGTCCCTAAAATAAAAATCCATCCATCATTAGAAAAAGGGCTTACTCAAAACCATAAATTTATCTTCAACAAACTAATTGTTCAATTAAAGTATGGATTAATCAATTTATTTATGATGTGTTACTAATATTGAATATATAAATTAACTAGAATTTCCACCATCAAATATTCTTGTTTAAATATAATTTAAACAATAAATTTACAATAGTATACCACTAATATTAAAAACAACATGGATTTTCAACTTCATTCTCTTCATCCAATTCCATTTAAAAATTGATGAACAATTTATATAAACATACATTAGACATAAATTTATTTCCATCAAATTCAAATTAATAATATAGTTGTAAAAAATCCAGATCTTATTATATTGGAAACCAATTATAACCCAAATTAAATTGCACATTGTTTTTCATCATATTATACATTAGGGGAACATGGGTTGATATCCAACCCTGTGTTGAGTTCACATACAAATAAAACCAGAATTCAATTCAAATGAAAAAATTTGATGCTCTTTATGGTTGGATTTTTTACTCAATAATATGTTAGCATTAGTATGAGAGGTAGTAATTTTGGTTCATTTGTGACTTAAGAGGAATTTGTGAGATTGTACTAGATCAATAAGCATTCAATCACTTCTCATTTAAAATAGAGATCATATGAAAATAGTAGGAGGAAACACATGGAATTCATTGTGGGTGTATGAGTTTTATTATGGGATACTCCACAATTAGAGAATCAATGATCACAGAAGCAAAGGATGTTGGCACTAAAGTTTGTGGGGTTGTTCGGGATTATCAAGAGTTCCATGATAGTGGTATCTAATTTGTAATTTCCTCCAAAATATCAAGGAATGTGTGATGGTTTACCTGTCTCTTATATTTAGTTGTACATTCTCGATCAAAATTATGTGATCAAATATGAAGAATTTCTGTTGGAGCCTTACACAACATTTGTGGAGAACTCAGTGTGAATCATAGACTGTAGTGGAAAAATGCCTTAAAGAAAGCTGATGTCACTTTTTTTAGTCATATGGGAGCATAGATATGCGCATGAAGAGTCTTACAAGTGATAATATGATGTGTGAGCTAAATAGCCCTAGTTTTTTGGTTTTGAAATATAGTGGCATTATTCAAGGATGATAAATCCTTAGTGAGGGAGATTATAGTGACTTGTCATTTTCCAAGGACCTTATGCCTTACATTCTACCCTTCATTATTTATTTCTGAGATATTATTTTATTGGATGAATTCTTAGGTTGTTTTTTTTGGGATTTGAGCTTTATAGAGGCCTCTAAATGGTTGCATGATATGAACATGGTCATGGGAAACCATGTGGTTCTCCCTATAAAACCATGTGGCTTGGTTGAAAAAGGATACAAGGTGGGGCATGGTTGGAAAGCAGTTAGATATGATCATGAATCATTTACCTAGATATATATGTGTCTCAGAATAGAGGAAAAAATAATTGTTAGCACACAATTTACAAAATGATAATATTCACACATTGATGATGTGCTATAATCTCATATTCAAATAAGGATGAATGGAGAGAAATTAGTCTCAGGGAAAGTAGAAAAGTCCATGAGTATCATGAATACTAGAGAATGTATAAAATTTTGATGTTCAATATTTTGAAATGTTAGAAATGGAAATGTATTGGTAAATGCATTGGGCTAGAAACTGGAGGATTTGAGAGAACTGATTTCATTAGTTGAATAGAATATATTATCTTTACTTAAGATTAGTTGGTTAGTGTAGTTGAGGTTTTAGGGGAATCAATGTGGGTATCCTTAGAGATAATGTCTTCATTGGTTAAACAAGTAAAGAAAAGATAGAATATTGTGCAGGAATTTATCATGATGTGTGATAGGTTTGAAGAATGTGAAACTATTTCAGGATTGAATTATAATATGCATGGAGTGTTTATAGTTCGTAGCATTGTAATGGTCACAAATTCCCTGAGAGATGAGTTTATGAGATCTTATAATTCTTTGAAGTGGGTTGTCCACCCTGGCATGACAAATGTAATAAACTTAGGAAAAACTAATCATAAAAAATGAATCATCATAATAAATTATCGACATATATGGTGCATACCACGCTCGATAAATCAAGACATAAAAGGAAACATCATAAATCAATAAAATCCATAAAAGGAAACATGAGAAATCAAGAAAATGTTTGTTCATGAAAATCATTGGTGGAAACTCTCTACCACCCATGATACATATACAAACTCACTGTTACCATATTTTTCCAACATATCAACAATAAAACCAACCATGGTATGATGATGAACACATATCATCACCCTCTCCACCTCCATCTCCACTTCCTTCTACCACCTTTAAGAACATTATATTGAAAATTAAATAGTGTTTCATATTTATATTTAAACATAAAATCAATAAAAGTTTGCAAACTAAATGATATTGATTTTTTTTGATTTACCTGCTCACCACCAGTCGATGCAATACCACCAAGTGCATATCTTCTCATCTGCTGATATATACAAGTCAACACTTTTTGCAAAGAAGACATCTGAGCCCCCTGGTCTTGAACTGGGTTTCATAGAGAAGAAATCTCTCTCTGAGCATCTTCAGGAATGGAATGGAAAAAATCGGGAGTAGATGCAACTTCCATACCTGGTTTCCTTCCAAAGAACTCAGATGGTATAGGTCCCAAACCAATCATGCACACTCTATTAGGATGTTCCTTCACAAGGACTTTAGCAACTGAGTCATTCTGGGAGACTAAGTATGACTGCCCAGGATTGGCATCCCATATTTCTTTAATTTTTACCTATAAATAAAATATCAATATATATATTAACATATAATAAAGTGATAATAAGTTATTATAATGAGAAAATGAGTTTATACCACAATTTCTTTTGCAGTCTCATTAACAAAACATCAATCATAGTTTTTTGTAACCATCCAACCACACATCAGTTCGAGATGCTTCATGCCCTAAACTCTATGTCTGCATTAAACAAAGTAAAATCTTACGTTTAAAATATTTAATAGATAATATTGTCTTATAAATATTTAAACCAATGAAATGATACTAGAGTTGATCAGCTTCTAGAAAATATTTTTGAACCCGTAGATTGAGGAATGACTTTCTTTTCCCGACTTGATGTATTCTTTCTTGAGAGATCCTGAAATAAATAAAATTCAATTTAATAGTAATGTATTCAATGTAATGTCATCTTCATATACATGTATAAATGTAAAATTAAGTTAATATAATAATATTTTTTTAAATACCATCTTCTTCGCATCACGATGTCTGTCAACAAAAACCATCCACTATTCTTTGGGTACCACATTGGGTAGCTTCTCATACATTGTTTGGATGGTCAATTAAGTATCATTGAAATCGCTCCACAATATCCCTTTGATGTCTTTCCATTTCTTACCAATATTTTTCAATGTCCACTTTTATGCTATGCAATCAGTAAATGTAAATTGGAAAAACATCTATATACAGAAATTCATTTTTAACATATTAACAACATGACATTAAACTACACCATAATGTATTAAAATTATCTTTATTTGGGAATAAGAAACTTTATTTTTCAAACTTGGAGGTATATGTCTCTAATCATCATAAGAAAAATGAAGGGAAATGGGCTCCGCTGCCAGTTGGCCTAGAATTTTTCCAAGTAATCCCGCGACATCATCTATAGGAACCCCATATGAATTAAACCAGAAAACAATCATCTCTCCATTAATATTCCACACATCTAAACTTTTTATATTTTTCTCCATAGTTTCATTTTTTTTCATTTTTAATGAACATAAAATTACTATAAAAAAGAGAAATAAATTTATTTATATTATAATTTGTACGTAAAACAGTGACCATCCAGTACAACTGTAATGAAAAAGTGGTGCGCCACCGCCCAACTATTGAGGTAGTTGAAGGGGGAGTTGACGTCTCAGCTTCTAACCGGACGCTCACATAGGGTGTTAGAGATGGTGTAGGGAGTAGATAGCTGGTGTCCCAGATGTCGTAGAGAGGGATACATATGAATTTTCATATGACATAGTATTGGATGAAACAGTGCATCAGTTACTACTTGGAATTCATATCATTTAATCAAATAATATTAAGTTCAGAACATATATTTCAAAAAAATATGCATAAAAATTTTAAAAATGGTAATGTATTCCTAGTATTAACAAAAAAAATATACATAACAATGATAATGAATGACTGCACAAATGAAATGAGTGGTTGCTGAATGAATAAATAATCATACATACAATCATTTTCCCCATAAATCATGTCGGTTTCCTACTCCATTACTTCATCCACTTCATTCATACTTTCTAGACTAATATTTTCAATATCATGATGGAAAAATAATTCTTCTTCTTCTTGTTGATGAGTTTCATTTTCAGAGGTCAAATATTTCATATCATCACCCATATCATATAAATCACTTTGTATTACATGAGTAACTACACTCTATACTTAATCCATAACATCATTCACACAATATATCATCTTTTCATGCAATGGTAAGATATATGGATCATGCTGTTCATCATCACCAATATCCATGAAGCAAGATAGGTTCACATAAGTAAATTGCAAAGAATCTCTTTGAACACATTTGATAATATAGACCCAATTGCATTTGAATAAAACCACTAAAAATTCCCAAGTGAGTTTAACTAAATAATATCAGTCATCTTTCCATAGTATCCCACTTTTCGAAAATATAAATATACCACTATTTCATGTTTTCAAACCTAATTCTTGATCGACTGTATAAAATCTAAAGTCATTTACGTTATATTAATCGAACAATATAACTTGTTTTAGAGAACCTCGAGAAAGAAATTTAAAATCATCCGATAACTCTACTCGGGTATCAGGATTCATGATCTAGATAATGAAATATAATTTATTAGATTTACTATATGTATGTGCCAAAATAATATTTGTATTTTTGAAATATTTATGAACTTACACATCGTGCAAACCATTCTACAAGATCTTTATTAACATATTTCCTTATATCATTCTCATTTCATGTTTTTACTCTCATTCATATCTTTGTTTGTATCCTTAACTCATTAGTAAATGGATCTATAATTTCACTATTTAGCAGTACATATCTATGTGCCTATAATAATTCCAATTCTGTCAGTGTCACATTTGTGTTCCTCCTAACTGATCAGCCAATATGAGGATTTTTTTTTGATTTCTGATGTCTTTGAGATTAATTTTATGTGCCTTCAACATGTATAATTTGATTAAATATTTACTCAAAATCATCCAAGTACCTAGAAAAAAAAGGTAAGACACTCCTCAGCCCAATACCCTTTAGCAATAGTGCCTTATGGTTGACCATTATTTCTCACGTATGATTTCAAACTAGTAAGATAACTGTGATATAAAATAAAAAAAATTATTAATTTAATTACTTTCAAAAAATTGTTTACATAACAGAAAAACATATAAATAATGTACCACTCAATTGGATCTATCCACTGATAATGAACGGGGCCTCCTAATTTAGGTTCCTCAACCAAATGCATAGTTAATTGCATCATGACAATAGAAAATGATAGAGGAAAGTACATCTCCATTGCACAAAGGGTCAATAAAAACCTATCCTATAGGTTGTCATGATGAAGTGGATATAGAAATTTCTCACATAGTTATATGAAAAATGTATATAATTGTAGTAAAATAGCAGTAAATATTTTCAGGTAATAATGTACAGAATTCCAATGGTAGTAACTGTTGTTACAAATTATGTGAATTGTGATTTTTCATTATATTTAAATTATGATTATTTAAGTAAACACACCTCAAGATGTTACATGAATACCCTTAAGATACCTTAACATTCTTTAAAAATTGAAGGAATGTATCTTTATCCCTATTTTTCATTGAAAAAATTGTCAGAGCAAGATTTTCATTCTCATCTGGCCAGAGATCACGTTTTAAGTTCATTACATGTAAGTCTTATCGATCGTTGACATGATCCTTCGAATTTCCATGCTCATTTATCAATGTGAAAATCAAATTTTCATAGAGATTCTTCTCAATATGGATGGAATCAAGATTATTCCACAACAAATTAAATTCCCAATATGGATTTTTTGAGGAATTTAATTTTTTTTCTTCAATTATTATGTTCTGATTTAACTTGATGATGCAATTCAAACCTCTTTCCTACTATCATTCAAATGAAGAACCTTCCCAAATTCTGTTTCAAAATTTTCAAGTTGTGTTAATATTTCAGATTCAGTTAACAATGTTGGAGGTGGTCTATGATCAATGAAAACATTAAATTTTTATCTGTTCAGCAGAAATCTATTAGATGCATCGAGAAATCTTCAATGGCACAAGAAGCTCTATTTTCTACAATGAGGTATATTTTTAGGCTCAAAATGAAAGTTACAAATAAGACAAGCCAACCGAGTATAAATTTTCCAACCAGATAAATTCTCAAGCCCAGGGAAGTCACTAATAGTCCACATTAAAGGAGCATTCATTTGGAACATTGTTTTAGAAAAAGCATCAAATATCTCAACCACATTTCTCCATAACTCCTGTTACTCTTCAATTAAAGACTACAAGTATACATCAATATCATTTCCAAGAATTTATCTTCCATGAATAGTCATCAAAATGATAAAATAAGTTTTTTTTCATACATATCCATGGAGAAAGATTCTAAGGGATCAAAACAATTGGCCAAATGCAATAACTGGTGCTCAAAGTCCCAAATGGGTTGAATCCATCAACAACCAATCCCAATCGAACATTCCTGGGATCAAATAAGAAATCTGGATGTAATGAATGAAATGTCTTCCATGATTTTGAATCTTTTGGATGTCTTATTAACTTATCATTATTATTATCTATAGAATTCCACTTCATGTGTACAATAGTTTTTGATGACATGAATAATATTTGCAATCGAGGATTTAAAGGAAAGTAATGCCAAACCTTTTCAAGTGTGTTCCTTTTCTTCTTCTCTAAGAAAGTATGTTGATTCATACTTCCAACGTCACCAATTTACTTCAATCTAGAAGAAGATTTTTTTTTTCAATTCTGCCTATATCAATCCTCTCACCAATAAAGCATAAAATCATTGGAACACGCATGTATTTTTGTATAATTCAAACCAAGCCTATAAAAACTGTTTTTCATATCATAAAAAGACTCAGGGATTTTTGCCTTAGGAAATACATCATGCAAGAATTCAAATATCATGGACATTTCCTTACTTGTAATTCAACATAGAAATTTGTTGTGGTACAACTTTAGCAGAAAAGAAATCATTAGATATTTCAAACATCCACTATAGAAATATTGATTTCCATTATCAACTAAGTCAGGAAACATATTTTCCATAGTGAAGTTTTCTCTTATTATTGTCTCCACATAATCAAGAGGGGTATCCAATGATATGTTACAATCATGATCTGGTTGTGTTGGAGTCTCAAAAACATCACTTCTCACTTTTCAATTAGTAGTACCCTCATTTGGTTTTTCTGTTATGTTTTTATGTTGATAGTGGTGTCTTGTACTGTCGAATGCATCATTTTTGAGGTTTCTCATTTAATTTTTCATTGTTGATGAAGTTGGGTGCTCATTTTGTGGATTAACATCAGTGCTCAACCTTTCTGTACCATTCGATTATCCATGCCAAAGCCAACACAAATATTGAAAGGGAATTGCTTCAGTATTAAATGTTCATAAACTGCATATCTCTTAAACCATATTCTAAATTTACATTTAGGACATAGGTATCATATTCTCCCTTCAACGGATCAATTGGAAATTGAAAAATCTAAAAACTGCTTCAAACCCTTAACATACTGAGGTGTGTTCCTCGGTAATGTGATCCAAATTATATCCATGCATATCAAAATGTGCCTACACAATATTAAAAAAAATAAAACAAATAGTTACTTCTAAATAGAGAAATAGATTCATATATACTAGTTTAAAAAATATAAAAATATGTTACATAAGGTTTCTCTATATAAATAAATAAGGAAAATCACCCACTAGAAAAAAAATAATGAAAATTAAAAAGATCTATAAAAGAAGACGAGAACAAGGATCCCATTCATGTAGTTTTTTGTATGTCGTGCTCCACCAAAACAGACGAACAAACTGGTGATTCCATAACTTTGATATCACTATGTTAAGGGATTTATATATCATATAATAAGAGAATAGAAGTTATGAATATTAAATGGAAACAAACTGTTACCTTAAATTAGTGTCCTTGAATTTGAATTCAAAGAGTTGGGTATGGTCTAGGGTTGAGAATTTTAGAACATGTGGGGTATCATGGTGAAGTGTTTTGGGTAGCAACATATTGGGACCCTACGTGTGATTACAATTTTTAGATCTGGGGTAGATTATGGAACATCAATTGGGGTTGAAACATAATGTGGACCTCTGTCGAAAAGAAATTATAGTTGGACCTATGATTTATTCCTTTTAATATCTAAGTAGATAGAAAAGTATACAATGTATTATTTGATCCATTGGTGGGTAGATAGAAGTGGAATAACAAGGATATAAAAAATCCATGTCTTCTTTAAAATATAGAGGTTGGGTTGTCTTCTTTTTTCTTCTTGGTCTTGGTGTGGACTGTCTTGGCATGGTAGTGAAGTCCTACTATGGAAATAGAAATTGATTAGAATAAATGGTTTGAATTGGATTTTATTGTGGAATGTAGAACAGGAATGTTGAAGCATCCATTTGTAAACTCTTTTTATGGTGTTACTAGTAAGAGAGCATGTGGCCCATGTGAATTAGAAATTGACCTTGATAGATTCAAGAGAGTTGATCACAAGTCATAATAGAAGTACATGTAATCTAAAATGACCAAACATATATGACAATGTAATATTACGAAATCATAATAAAATAAAGATGATTCATTTATCATTATGTATGTATTTAAGAGTGTGGAGTGTGTATTAACATTTAGGAGTGAGAGTACTATATATTTATTTTGAGATAATATAAATAGAGGAAAATAAAAATTCATATTTTATTAAATAATATTTTAGGACTATATTGGCATGGTAATGGCATCTTAATGTGGGAATGGAAATTGATTAGAATATATAGTTTTAATTGGATTTAATTTTATAATTTTGATAGGGAAAGTTGAAGCATCCATTTGTAAACTCTTTTTAGGGTGTTACCAGTAAGAGAGCATGTGGACCAGGTGAATTATAAATTGACCTTGATTAATTCATGAGAGATGTTCTCATGTCATGATAGAATTATATGTAATATAAAATGAAAAAAATATTTATGATAGTGTAAGATTACTGAAAGATAATATAATACATATGATATATTGATCATAATGTAGGAATTTAATAGGGTGGAGTGTGCATTAACAATTAAGAGTGAGAGTACTATATAATTATCAGTAGATAATATAAATAGAGGAAATAACTAATTCTTATTTTATTAAATCATATTTAAGGACTGTTTTAGCAAGGTAGTGAATTCTTACTATGGCTAGGGGTGTCCGGACCCGACCCCACCAGGTTGGGACGGGTTGAGTCAGGTTGTGGGAAAACAATTTTGGGTCGGGTTTGTATCAGGTTGACCCATGGATTTGTTGGGTCGCGTCTCGGGTTGGCTACATATCGACCCAACCCCACCCTTTGACCCAAGGATGTATGAAAAAAACCCAACCTAGCATCACAACCTGGACTGTCCATGCTAATTCCCTTCCTCCCTCACTCTCACCCACCTCTTCCTCCCTCCTCTCCTCCTTCCCCTCCTCAACCTTCCCTCAAACACAAATGGATGTACTCCCTTCTCCTACTCCTCTCCTCACTCGCCTCCTCCCCTCCTCGGACAAATTCTCCACCTCCTCTCCTCCTCCTCCCCCTAACCCGGTCCTTCCCTCGCATGTGGCCAAATCCTAATCCCCTTCCTTCATCCTTCCATTTCCACCAGTGACTGGCCTCCTTCATCCTCCTCTCCTCACTCACCTCCTCCCTATATGGGTATATTCCCTCATAAGCAATCAGGAGAAATCCCTCCTACCGACTCACTCCTACCTGGCCTATCATGCGTTCTATCTGGTGGCACTAATGGTAATGTAAGTATATTTTTTTAATCATGTTCTTCAAATCATCTTCCTTAGGTAATTTATTTATTCACCATTGTGAGTAGGATCAGATTTTATGTGAGAACATTTAAGTAGGCAGTGAATGTTTCTCATTTTGGTTGTATGAACAGTAGGTATACTTGGATGATTTTGTTTGATTTCAATTTCCACTAAAAATTATTAGTAACTCTAGTTAAGATGTAATCCTCTTAGTTATTAGTTATCAACTCTAGGAAGTATATGTTATTTTCTTCCTGCTTGTCCACCTATCTTCTATTTCAACAATTCCATTTCTGTATACTAATTCTATTAAACATTCAACCAAGAATACTAGTAATCCAAACTTATCCATATGGCTTGACCTAGTTAATGACTCAATTATTTGTTGTGGGGACTCTTTACACCTGCAAGGGAATGTTTTTTCACTGCAACACATTTACACAATGAAATTTAGTTCCATTGTTATGTAAATTTTTAGGAACGTGGGCTATATGGGGTTGTGTAAGGGGGTATTTACAGTAAGGGGGAAATATAGTAATTATATAGTTGATATATTCTAGCCAACTATAGTAGATAGTGGATTGGTAGGTCTAGTAGGGTAATAAATGGGGGACTAGATGGTGTAGTGATGCAGGCCAGTGCAACAGGGGGGAGGGGGAGGGGCTAGTGCAAGGGCAGGGTTGGGGGAGGGGTTGGTTAGTGGTGGGATGGGGGTAGGGGAAGGGATGGTGTAGTGCGGGGGGAGGGGATGGTGCAATGGAGGGGGAGAGGTTGGGGTAGGGGTGGTGAAGTAGGGGGAGAGGGAGGGAAAGTGAAAGGGAAAGAGGGAGAGGGAGGGGATGTATGGTGTAGTGTAGCACAGGGGGTAGAGGGAGGGGGTGGTGTAGTGTAGGGGGGAGGGGGGAGGTGCAATAGGGGGAGGGGGAGGTGCTTCTGCAAAAGGTGGGTAGGGGTTTGTGGTGGGGCTCATGCAGTAGGGGGTAGAGGCTTGTTGGGGGTGCTAGTGTAGGCCATGGGGGAGGCGGAGGGTTGGAGGAGTTGGGGGAGGGGAGTGGCTGGTGGGAGGAAGGGGAGGGACTAGTGCAGCTGGGGGAGGGGGGTTGGTGTAGGGTAGGGAGAGGGGTTAGTGTCATAGGGGGTTAGGGGAGGGGCTGGTGCAAGGTAAATGGGAGGGAGAGTGGTTGGTGCGGTAGTAGGGAGGGGGAGTGGTTGTGCAGGGCAGGGGTGCTGGTGCAGTAGGGTAGGGGTGCAGGGAGAAGGGGGCTGGTGGGGGTGTATTGTAGGGGGAGGGGCTGATGGTGGGGTTGGTGCAAAAAAGGGGTAGTGGGATGGTTGGGGTGTAGTTTAGTTGGAAGGTGTTGGTGGTGGGGCTATTGTAGTAGGGGGATAAGGGGTTGGTGGGGGAGTAGTGCAGGGGGGAGGGCGATGGGCTAGTTCAGGTGGTTGGGGTTGGTGTAGAGGATAGGGGCTGGTTGGATAGCCTATCATAGGGGTAGGGGTCTGGTGTATGGGAGGAGGGGGTGGTCTGTGTCGGTGGGGGACTTGGTCTGGGGGTCTGGGTCCAGGTCCATCGGGTTAGGCTGGGTTGGGTCGGGGTCGGGGTCAGGGTTGGGGTTAGGTCGGAGTGTGTCGGGTTTACACCTAGAACCCATCCTGAACAGGCCCGAGCGACAACTGGTTGTGTTGTTTTGGGTTCTTCGGCCATACATCTAGTTACAAGACCCCACCAGTTTAGGTTGGGTCGGGTCAGCTGCTCATGAAGCATATGACCCGACCCAACTTGACTTGAGCATTTTTGGTTGTGTTGGGTGCTGAAACATCCTTAACCTGACCCAACCCAACCCACAGACACCCCTAACTTTGGAAAATTAAATTGATTAGAATATATGGTTTTAATTGGATTTTTTTGTGGAATGTAGAAAGGTAATGTTGAAGCATCCATTTGTAAAATCTTTTCAGGGTGATACTAGTAAGAGAGCATGTGGCCCATGTGAATTAGAAATTGACCTTGATGGATGCATGAGTGTTGACCACATGTCATGATAGAAGGATATGTAATCTAAAATGACCAAACATATATGATAGTGTAAGATTACGAAAACATAATATAGAAAAGATGATTTATTGATAATAAAGTAGGAATTTAGGAGTGTGGAGTGTGTATTAACATTTTAGAGTGATAGTACTACGTAATTAATAGAAGATAATCTATGTATAAGAAGAGAATAATTCATATTTTATTAAATTGTATTTAAGGACTCTTTTGGCATGGTATTGAAGTATTACTATGGAAATAAAAATTGATTAGAATACATGGTTTGAATAGGATGTTATTGTGGAATGTAGAAAGTGAATGTTGAAGCATCCATTTGTAACCTCTTTTCAGGGTGTTACTAGTAAGGGAGTATGTGGCCCATGTGAATTAGAAATTGACCTTGATGGATTCATGTGAGTTGATCACATGTCATGATAGAAGTACATGTAATCTAAAAAGACAAAACATATACAATAGTGTAAGATAATAGAAACATCATATAATATATAATATCTTTTGATCATAAAGTAGGAATTTACGAGTGTGGAGTGTTCATTAAAATTTAAGAGTGAGAGTAAAATATAATTATTAGGAGATAATCTAAATAGTGGAAAAGGATAATTCATATTTTATTAAAAATAAAGACAATAATGAGATATTTTGGGTGATTAATATATTGTTAAAATTATAATACATGTTAAAGATATACCCTTCTCATTGCATCCATCATGGTGATTCTAGTTGATCATATAGGATTAAGTTATTCTGGATCATTCCAAGGGTTAAATTATCAATTTGGGTAGTGAAAAATTTATATCCAGTGTCTTTTTCTATTTTTTTCTATAGTGTGTGTGATTTAAGTAGTATGTTTTCTCACTATAATTGGTAAATTGAGTTTATTTTGAAAGAAATCATTAAACGAGAAGTGAATTACTGTTCACTAGTTCAATACCATCTCACTTAAACAACACTACACCCGGGTCTATCACTTGATGGTCTTGAGCATTTTTTATTTTCTAATTGAACAACTACAACTTCTTTATCATTCTATTCACCAAATTTGGTCTAAGATTAATTAACTCTCTTACTTCATTCCAACATAATAGAGGTATGTAAGAACACTCATAAAATTCTTTAAATTGAGTTTTACCAATAGTTAATCCATAGTTATTATCCTAGTAAAACCCAATCAAAGAAAAATTATTCACCCAAGAACCTATAAAATCAATAATAAACATATTCAATACATTCACTTTCATTTGGATCATTCTCTTTATCTTACCTTCCATCTGAGGATGAAAAGTACTACTTAGAAAAAATAATGAAAAAAACCATGCTACCAAATCTTCTATAATTGGGAGGTAAATTTAGATCTTGATCATAGATGACCATTATTTAAACCATATGAATCTACACCACAATGATAACCTATAAATGGAAGAACATACCACAACAATCAAGATTTAAAACATATAAGTATGATTTAGCCAACTTTAAAAAAACCTAACCCAAATTCATACCAAAACCGCACTATAATGTTATAAAAACCTGCGTGGAGGGATGGAAGAGGTATTCAACAATGTATATGGGTGGAGAGGTGCGATGAGGGGTGCTGAGAAGCATCCAGTGGTGGAACGGGTCAGGATCGGTAGTGGGGAGGAGAGATAGGGCTTCGGGGTTTTGTCCATGATAGGTGATGAGGCGTGTTGATGGGTGACAAGAACCGTCACTATAGGCATAGGTGGGGAGATAATGTAGGGTTCAAGGCTCGCAGGGGTCTGGGGGAGAAGGTTGGGTCACGGGGGTTGGGGGGAAAAGGGGGTTCGTGGTCGAGTTCTGGGGGATGTGTCGCCACTGGGGGGGGGGGTTACTGGTGGTTTTTAATAGACTGCCGCTAAAGGCGATTTATGTTGTTGTGCCTAAAAAAACATTCATATCTCACAATGAAGATACATCATTAAGACCAAATTATGTCGAACATTAATCTCTAGAGTCCTCCTCTGATGATAAAAATAGTACATCCAATAAACCCTCACCACAATCATTCACTCATGGATTAATTAAATATTCTCTATCTTCCTCTTCAGTAATTTTGATGAATGAATATCTAACTCTCCATCTTCAGAACCAGATAACCAAGATAATAAAGGTCAGACATAAGGTGAAAAATATTACTATAATAAAACTCATCCAAGGTTAAGTGCCCCACCAATAATCCTCCAATGTATTTATTCTATGTCTTAAAAATATCCTCTGGTGTTTTGAAATTATCATTTTTTTGACCATCTATATTTGAATGAAATGTGGTTCTAAGACATAATTAAGAGATTAAATCATTTTGGACACCTCTCAAAACTCTATAGGTAAAATGGTGTCCACAATTATATATGATCACCTTTAAGACCACAAAATGATTAATCAACAAATATATATATATCAATTCAACAAAAATTCCATTGAACTCAACTCCTTAATGAAAAATAAAAGATCTAAAACATTCAACCAGTCCATGATCAATCATATAATATCACATCCTCCCAAAAATTGATGAAAATTAGAGAAGAATACCATTAATATTTACTCAAATTTATGCTGAGGAATATCAAACAGATAAAGGAACCCACATGGAACATGGTGCTCCACCTTCACCCTCTAAAAAACCAAAAATTGAGAGAAAAACTCTAGAACTGACCCCTTTATCCCTAGACACTAAAAATGGTTTCTCAAAGCATGCTATATATTATACACACAATGATGTAATACTAATGAAGCATTATGGAAGTCAAGGAGAACTACTTCATGAATTGATGAAGGAATAAGGTGCTTCCCCCAAACATCACCGAATTTTGATTATCATCATACAATCCCTTTCATTTATAAATACTAATAGATTTATCTTTCTCAACCTCCACCTCAGAATCCCTTAACAAAGAATCCACCATCCAATACACCACATATAATTTCATTGTTATCTGATAAATACATCATCTTCAAATAACCATGCCCATATTAATGTATATCATGGAAAGTTCCCCCGTGACGCTCAAATTATCCCTGGACTCATCCACAAAACCTCCATGTGGCTTCCTTCTAAAATAATCATCCAAATTATTACCTCTCTTTAGTGTATAATAAATCTCAATTTCTTAACACTATAATAATTCTATCCACCCTTGGAATTGAAAATTTAAATCACACTGGGGGAAGATATACCTAAATCTCTTGTAATATTAGCTAACCAAAAAGCTCTTGTAAATGAGGTAATGGATCCCCAACATATCAACGAACATAACCACAACACGATCATTATCATGGGAAGTGTAGTTACATTCATAAGGTGATGGCTATAGAGACCCATATGAGATAAACACACTATGTTATATCAAAATTTCCCTCAATAGAAGATGTCTAGAATTATAATAAACTTCAAAAGCGACTCCCCCATTTGGGAAATGACAATATAGAGAACCAAACAACTTCCCCTTAAAAAACTCAAAAACATGTTTCCACTTATTAGTACAAACAATATCCTGATCCTTTCTTGTCAATTTTTTCATAGGTATCAAAATACAAGGAATGATAGGTAAGAACATCATTTAATAGCCTACATTACCATGAAAACCTCTCACATAAAAAATGTTTAGGAGAATCAATAAAAATTTCATCAATCTCTAAAGGATCTAATCCGCACTAAGACACAACATGTTCCAAGAAATAGACCTTGCAATCTAAAAAATTACACTTTGATAACATCCTAAATAGATATAGATGTCAAATAAATCACAAAATAGATCCCAAGATCATTGGATTCTACTCCTCTCACTTATAATATAAATTGATTTCATCAATGAACACAACCATGAACCAAATTATAAATATAAAGAACCAAAAATTATTCATTTCCACGAACATGAATATAAAATTAATGACACTGAATGATACTAAAATAAAAATATATTAACATAAAAACATTAAATGTCATGCTTAGAATATCATCGTACTTCACCCATGTTTTATGATATCATAACTAAAAATAATTCATTGAGAACTAGATTGTTCCCATTAATTAATTAAACATATTATCATTCTATGGGAGGTAATAATGTTTTTTCTCTATCACATAGTTCGAGAGATGATAATAAATACTCAAACTGTGGTTTCTAACTTTCTTAATAAAAAAATAAAACATATAGAATACTATAAATTGGAAAAAATTGATCCAATAACTTATAAAGAGTCATCCTATACGTGGACATCAATATTAGTGTGATACCAAACTATTCATCTATCCCAAAATCAATATCTTCTATAGAGGTTATCATCATAATATCTTCTGGATTAATATAGTAACATACTTCCCTGGCCCTAAGTAACATCATCTAGTGATCCTCTACTAAACCAACATCCAACCCTTCAATTAAAGAAGATAGATACTCAACATTCCTCTAACCCGTATGGGGGTATTGCTAAAATGCCACATAAACTCTATTAAAGTCATAAAATATAACAAACCAATAGAATAAATAAGAAATATTTTACTCTGAAAATAACTAGTATATATTGAGGATGATTTCATGTGGTTGTATGCATAAACATAGAAAAATATATAAAAAGGTGATGCTTCCCTAGAGTCAACTCATAATCTCTGCAAATGTCATACTAATGATTTCAATATCCAATTAGTGTGGCCAATTCTAGTTGAATGAAAAACCACTTTACATTATGTCCTAAATAATAAACTATAGTGGGTTTAATAATATATTTCATAGCTCTAAAATCAAACATGACATACACCCATGTAAAATATAATAATATAATAACTCAAATAATGTTTATCACACCTAAAATATCAAAACTATTTGGAATATATATGACCACGTCTAGCTCCCAAAACACTCAAGAAATTATGGATACCACCACCATAGCTGCACTCTACTCACTATCCCAAAGGACAAAGGGAATCACAAGTATCTATTTGTAAAATATCATCCCCTATCTACTGATCCAATATACGGGAACCTTACAAGTGATACTACCTCCTACAATACTACTGTAAATTTTGAGCCTGAAGAGGGATTGTATCTCCACACTAAATATCAAGGAATGATTGGAACTCAATCCTATCCTAGATATGACCTCTATAGGAAAACACCCATTCTAAATCCAGTGGTAGTGGTATGAGAACCACCAGCCTCTTTGAAATAGGATGAATATTGATGGAACAAATTCCAAACTATGAGAAACATCATTTTACCATGAAACTAAGAACATCTAGACATATATATATACTCTATATAGATACTTTAAAAAAATCCTTTTTTATGATCCAGTCTTATAAAATATAATCTCAATGAAAAATTCCATTTTCATCACCTCAAGATACATTGAAAACATAAACGGGGTGACCTAGTAATGGGTCTCCAGATTCAAAGCCTTATTGAAATGATTAACTACAATTTTCCCTTTTGGTAATGGTTTGAAGATTCATGTAAGAGATTTATATACCAGATACTAAAATATTACATGATTGAATAACCTTTACAGAGAGTAAAGATATTCTTCTAATAATATTCCTTCATGGTGGATAAATGAAACCTATAATGGAATGATCGTGAAACTTATCCCCTGAAAAACTGAACTTCTCATGAACCCGGAGGAATAAAAACCACCACAATAGAGAATTCCCTTCCTAAATTCATACATCAAATGAAAACTAATGGTCCCTACAATATTTTATTTAATAAAAGGTAATATCAACCTCCTCTAACCCAGCATCTAGTATATGAAATAGATCCCTCATGCATCTATAGGATATATTAATATAACTCTTTAACTGTCTTCCTTGATAGCTCAACATATATGATCTCAACTCTATAGTGATCTGACCTTATTAGCCATCATTAGTACAGACCTGACAAGGATGTCAACTTATATTCATACCAATAAAAGAGTAAATCTTTTAAAACTCTTAAAATAGTGAATATTAAATATTTAATATCAATTATTTTAGATTCAATATATTTATAATTTTCTTGTTATTTCAAAAAATTGAATAGATATTCATAATGCATAACCCTTATCTAGGTAACTACCCCACAAGTAGCCTCACTTCACATAACATGTCCAGTAAGATTATGGTCCTTACATAAAATCACATGAGGACATAAAATCCTTTATACTATATAATAAACCTTACTTAAATCATATTCTAAGACCATTTGATATTGTTTTCCAACTAACCCATGCAATCCTCACCAAAACACATTTCCAAAACTCTTATTATTGCTTAACAATCATCTTTGATACCCATTTTTCTTCACCCCCTTCCACTAGTACCCATCCTAGGCTAGTAATAAAGATGGGGGAGATCCTAGAATCCCATATATAATTGGACATGGGGCTGTGGATAGCACTAAATGTATATAATTCATATAAATTGGAGACATTGCTCTCAATAAATAAATTTAAGGATAATAGATGTTATCCACCAACCAAAAACATCACATAGATATATAAAAAATCCCTATACATGAATGTAATTTCATATATGTATAAACAAATGAAAATACCCTGAATAAGTCCTATGAAAATATCATGAATAAGAATTTATCTTGAACAACTACATGAGATAGAAAAACCAATATTGATAAAATTTAAGGGCTCATGGGCCTAAAAAAATTTAGACACACACACACACAAATATATTTATATATAAAAAATTATAATATAGGTATACTTTATGGGATCCTCCAAAAAAACAACTCTTGAAAATGTGAAAGAAGCATACAAAATACCAGCGGGTAAATAGAGGAATCCAACACATCACCAAATAATGTATAACTATATCACATCCTCACCAAGTCTCAAAATCCTTGTAAAATATAGAGGTAATAAATTTTATATCAAAATCATATACCTAATAATGGTACCCTACTTCCACTTTTCCACTAGTTTGTCACTCTCACACCCCAAAACCAAATATATCTTGCTTTAATCCCCTTTATAAGTCATCTTACCACCTGGTCAACCATTTCCAAGCCATATTCCACCTCATACCAAACAAATGCACACATATCACAATCACATATCAATACCAAGTTATAATTCTTAATGTCATAAATGTTAATATGTTATACGTTATACCCCAATCTATCATATCCCATGAATGTTCAGTTATGGTAACAAAAGTTAAAATTTATGGAATACATGTATATTCTCTTACCTTATGTTTGTAAATCCATAACCAAAATATATGGAAAATTGAGTAAAATAACCACTCTTTTAGAAGTGTATCTTATCTTCATTCTATTATAGCATGAATACACAAATTCATCATGACACATTTGAAGTGCGAGGTAGTAAGGTGGAATATTCAGTTATTTATAACCTCCCTAACATAGATATTAAATAATTCCCTGAGAACCCATAAAATTTGGGTGTAATTTGTTAGCCCAATTATGGTAGTGGATAATATGACATAAGAAAATAAAATGAATATTATATCACACTAGAATAAAAGGGGAAACAACTTATCAGTAGACTCAAATACCTCTGTTATCCCATATGACACCAAATTTTCACTACTAAGGTCTAGGGAAATACATCCCCTATAACCACACATGGATCAATACTTATTTTAATTAGTAATTTACAGTTATAAATAAGAAATATATAATAATTCATTAACCCCATTTCAAATTCTGGTTTAATCATCCCTTTTCATTATAAGAAAACATGCCTTTATAATTCATATTTCAATTCCAAAATTCCGTTCTATTAACATAGAGAATTAATCTAACCATCCAATTATTTTTATGCAATATATATCATTATCACAATAAAAAACACCCAATCCCATGAGTGAATTAATTATTTCATTTACCATTCCATAATCCTAGTAATTAGGACTTAACATAAAAAAAATAAGGAAGATGCACACAATATGCATAATCCAACTACAACTCTATGATGGAAGTCATAATAAATGACCATCAAATAAATATGAAACCACGTAGAAAACATAATGTAAAATAGGAAATCTCACCAATCAGACTAAACCATCCAACCAACCAATAGTCTAACACAACAATATAATACTATAAAATCACATCTCTCAACCAATTACTTTTATCCCATCATTATACCTATCTTATTGAATACGAAACAAGAATTATCATCTTTAAATTTCTTCCATACACACCTTACATAATATCCCAACAATATTGTCTTGAAAAAAAATCACATAAATAGAAGAAAAGGAAAATAAAATACATAATAACTATTAAATTTTCCACATAGAAAACTCAAGGGGAAACCAAGGCCCTAATATCCAGACACACATGCTTATAAAAAACAATAATTAGATTACACCAACACAAATCATTTAATTCCAAAAATAAAAATATGTTTTCATTACTATATTGGATTAATAGATTGATTATGTATTTTTTTTTACAAACACTATGCATAAATATATAACCTATAAATATATTGGAATCAATCATAAACATGTTTCAAGAAATAATTTTATATTTAGATATTTTTAAAGAAGAATAGTAATTAATTCGACAAAACTCATTTTGTTCACTTAATCATACCATCATTATGTTTTTAACTAATTTAAAGCAGGTTATATCTTCCTTGGAATAAAAAGAATCACAATATTCAATTAATCACTATCTATAAAATATTAAGAGAAATCCTGTATATCGTAAACCATATGAGATCCACCCATTACATCTATAAATATTCTTTAAAATTTTAGATTATTATCAAAATTAGGTTGATTCAATAGTTACCTAAAGTATCTAAATCATTGTAATCCAACACTTGAAAATTAAAAGAAGGAGAATTTTTAAATCCCATAAATTGATAGGAATATTTCAATATAATCGAGAAAGAGAAGAATTAAAAGAGTAGATATCTAATCAACACTATTGAAAGGAACTTTTCATCCCAAAATATATCATCCCATCATGAATAAACCATCAATAATCAATAGAAATTCCATAAAAATAAAAGGAACAATGCTATCATACCATTGTGAGGGATAATAGTAGATAAAAACCCCAATAATGAAGAATCAAACAACCCTCATATCACCTATATATCAATATCTTGAAGCTAATGGTTGAATCCATGAAATTAGATTCAAAAACATGGAAAGGACCCATAAAAACATTCTATAGTCTCCCAATAATTAATGGGGTATAAGAATAAAATTGTATTTTAGAGAACACATGAGTTTATAAAAATGAAGGATTTTTAATAGACCACAACCTGAAACCCCTCATGACACTACAACATGTATGTTTTTCACTAAATCTAAGATGTAATAAGGGCGTCTATGCCACAATGGTTTGAATCCAACCACACCATCAAAAATATATTGTGAAACTTTAGTACCCTCAGTTTCTGGTATGTAACCCTTACATGATGCTTTTCTTGGTTTTAATGGTTATGGGTGGCATATGGGATAGTCGGTAGTACTTGGAGTGTGTTTTGGGTAAAAAAGGGAAGTCACACGGGTGGCACATGTTTATCTAAACAGTGTGGCCAAACCATGCTGAGTTGGTATTGGAGGCAGTAGTTTCCACATGGGCAGTGCATGGTTTGTCTAACCGTGAGGCCAAACCGTGCAAGAAGTATAAGGCCCCAGCCTTAAACCTTACTTAATCTTGAGTTATTAAAAGATTACACATTGAGGATCTTTTCGAGTTTAGAGTTTTAGATAATTAGATCATAAAACCTGCATTACATTCCACATATAAAGAAAGTGGTTACATAAAGATTGTATTCTTCTTTCCCATCACTGGAAACATATTAAAAATAAAACATGGATTCTTTCTTGACAATTCCTTGACACTATCATCATATCATGTACCTTTTCCTTGACCTGTGAAAAACATTTCAAAAAACTTGGGATGAGCATAAAAAGCTCACTAAGGGATATAAAAATATGGAATGGAAACATGGGTACATATATACATAAGAATGAAATCATACTTTACCCATAAAACATAAGAACTTTATCATACCTCATCAAATCATGAATAAATCATAGAAATCATAAGACATAAAGGTAACTTAAGGCATTCATAACATTCTTACGTAGGGATTAACCCTCTTGGTTACGTTTGGAATACCCATCACAGTATATTCCCTAAATCTCTTCGGAGAAACCTTAAAGTTTCACTCCTTCACGTTACCCAATGTATTAGAGAGCTATATCGGGCTCACCCGCCCTTAGTTTGTCACAGAACCACCTGTCTTCATAATAATGCCCAAGAACCTCAACATAATCGTATCACATAAAACATGCATAAAGGAAACATAACATTTCTACCTTTCAATCATAAGATATCAATACAACACATTGATATAATAAAAACATTATGAAAACCATTCTCAATACCAAAATAAAAGAAAATTAAAACATGGTATGTATTTTTCTTTTAAAAAGAAGGTATGGCTTGTAGAGGAAGCTGAAACTCAAATAATGGTCATGGCGTCGGAGAAGTCATTGTGGCCGCATACGTACGACAAAAACATTCCCTTTTTTCGTTTAGTAAACGCTTCATATAAAAAAGATTCCTTTTGAATAAACATAAAAGTCAACGGGGTTTATACACCATATAAAGAAGGTTGTGTATAAAACAAAATATGCCTCAATGAAAGGAGATTTAGACGAAGTCCCATACCTCGGGTCCGACTTGACTCGATCGTTCTTTAATGTCCCGAATAATAACCTTGGGTTAATTTATAATTGCTTAAGAACCATTTTTAAGTTCATTATTCCTTTTATATCACTTATTTCCATGTCATGAACACTATGTAATTATTTAAGTTAGTAACGGTCGTTTTAATGATCATTGGTACTTGAGTCAAAAATAAACCCTTTATAATTACAAGTTGTTCATGTATCCATTATATCCAGAATTATAATCATGATGTATATATCATATATATCCAGTATATACATGAATTTATAATATTACATAATCATTTAGAGGTAAGAAATGAAATGCACCGTTCATGGTGACTGTAAGCCGTACGTACGCATGAACGCTACTTTAATTTATATTTCGTATTTTATAGAATGGAATAATAAGGATATAAATGTATATTATAATTCCAATATAATATCATATATAATATCACAGTTCCATCCTTTATACGTTCCACATATGGTATTTAACGAATCAAATCACTTTGAGGGAGCGGTAGTCTGCACTTCCTTAAATGAAGATATTGCGTTTACCCATAATGGAAACCATAAAGGTATGTCCAAAATGAAAAATAAAGAAGCTTAAGGAAAACATAAACCAATTATATATCATATATAAATATAGTGACATCTTAATGGCCACCTTTTAAGGTGTTACAAGAATGTTGAACAATCATCGTTTCGGGAGGCATAAATTCACCATCCACGGAAACAGTATGTTCTTTAACCATTAGATGTAGGTGTGTGTAAGTGTAGGGGGTTGGAGAAGCAAAATAAAACAAAAGGACTCAAGTGAAGACATTACCTTAAAATCGGGTAAATCTCTTTGGTTTGAGCTCAAAGGCTTCTTTTGGAAGACTTATGCCCAAAGTGAGAATTCAAGGAGTAAGAGAGGGAAGTGGAGAGACAAAATGAGCAGGGGTTGGTCGAGCCAAAGGCTTTGGGAGTGTGGGTAAGGAGGTAGAGTTGGGGGCCTTTTATAAGAGGAGAGGAGGGGCACTCTTGGAAAGTAAAGAAATATTACTTTATTTGAAAATGGGTTTCGGATTTAAAAGGTCCCACATTGATATAATTCTAGGGTAAGGTGATAAGGGTTCGAAATCCACCCATACAATAGGTTTTGGACATGTTTAGGTCATAGATTTTACATTATCATTTCATTTTATTTAAATCCTTTATTAATGAGGTAATCGCTGCATCATCATGATGTCATAAATAATTTAATTTATTTAAAGTCTAAAAATTATGAAAAAACAACTATGATGTATGAAATCGTTTTAGCTTTCTAATGAATATTTATTGTCAAAAATATGACTTGTATAACCGCATTTAAAAATTGTTTTCGTAAAACATATTATGTTTGTGTCATTTTTACTTTTACATTAAATAAAAAGTTATTTATGTCATTTCCCAACCAATGTGGCTCCATGGGGTCCCCAAGTTGACCCATGGATTTTCTTGGTCGGCCATGACACATCCAATAAGGTTAGGACATGTTTCTAGGTCATTTCATATTATTAAAACATTATTTTTTCCTTAAACTACATAATTACCACTAATCGCGATTAAAAACATAATAAGTTACTATTCACCTAAAATTTATTTTAATCCCATTGAACCAAATTTTACTTCTTAATGACAACCATGTATGTCAGATATTTGAAATTAAAAACACAAAGGTGGCAAAATTTCATTTAAATGGAAAATCAGTTTTTATAAGTACCACTTAGTGGTTTCACTATTCATCAAAAATTGAAATTTTTCAGAAAAATACCAAAACTTCACCCTAATCTATATTTGATATTATGAATTCAAAAATGTTGTCTAATTTACAAAATAAAAAACATATAAGTTGCATTAATTAATTTAATAATTAATTCCCGCTGTCAGAGCAAATAGCGTGTTTTTCTGAAACAATAAGTATCAAAAGATTGACACTAGTTTAAGTCCAATTTCAAAGTGAAATTAATTCCAATGACCACTATTGGATTAAATGTTAAAAATATATTATAATTTAACTTTAAAACCAATTAAAAAAACATAATCTAATCATATAAATAAATTAGATTAAAAAGCAGTTTTGATGTAAAATGCAGTATTTTTCACTATTCATAAAAAAATGAACATTGTCAGAAAAATACCAAAAATTCACACAAAGTAAATTTTGATGTCCCAATGATAAATAATAAGATTATTTTGACAAACATAGCTTATGAAATTTTCAAAATATAGATTCAAAAATGGTTTTCCATCAAAAGGCAGTAAAACAATCTTTCAAAAATATTAGTGTATTCCATGCTTAAGATTGGATTTATTTTTATTTTAAGCCTCTAAAAGACTATCTAATTCATTAATAGACATAGATAAAAATATCTATTATTCATTACTTACTTAAGATGTTACATCCTTCCCCCCTTTAGAAAATTGTGTCCCTAAAATTTATTTACTTATCGAATAAATGGGGGTACTTATCCCTCATTGAATTTTTTAGATTCCCATGTTGCCTCTTCCATCATGTGGTTTTTCCACAAAACCTTTAACTGATTAATTACCTTATTCCATAACACTTGCTCCCTGTGGTCAAGAATCTGGGCTGGTTCCTCCTCAAAAGATAGGTTCTTTTCCAGCTGAACTACCTCTGGACTCAAAACATGAGATGGATCTGGCATGTACTTTCTCAGCATCGAAACATGAAAAACATTGTGTACCTGAGATAAACTCGGAGGTAAAGCCACCCGGTATGCAACTGATCCAACTCTCTCTAGAATTTCATATGGTCTAATGAACCTTGGACTCAGCTTTCCTTTCTTACCAAATCGCATCACACTTTTCCATGGTGATAATTTGAGAAAAACATAATCATCTACCTCAAAAGAGAGATCCTTCCTCTTGTTGTCCGCATAACTCTTCTGCCTACTCTGAGCTGTTCTCATTTGTTTCTGAATCAGCTGAACTTTTTCTGCCAACTCTTCTACCAATTCTGTTCCCAACAACTTCCTTTCACCCACTTCATCCCAGAAAGCTAGAGTTCGACACCGCTTCCCATATAATGCCTCAAATGGTGCCATCTGTATACTGGAATGAAAACTATTATTATATGAAAATTCAACCAAAGAAAGATGTTGGTCCCAACTTCCCTGATAATCTATCGAACAAGCTCGTAGCATATCCTCCAAGGTCTGAATTTTTCGTTCTGACTGCCCATCTGATTGAGGATGAAATGCTGGACTAAAATTTAATTCAGTACCCAACGACTTCTGAAAGCCTTTCCAAAAGTTAGAAGTAAACCTGGGATCACGATCGGATACAATGGAGAGAGGAACTCCGTGCAACCTGACTATCTCTTTAAGATACAAACAGGAAAGTTGATCAAGAGAGAAATTATCTCGTATAGCAAGGAAATGAGCAGACTTGGTCAAGCGATCAACAATATCCCAGATTGCATTATTACCTCGAGCTGTCTTCGGTAATCCCACAACAAAGTCCATGGATATATTCTCCCATTTCCACTCTGGAACTGGTAAAGGCTGAAGCATCCATTTCAGTAACTACCGCTCCGCTTTAACCTGTTGACATGTCAAACACTTCACCGTAAAATCAGCAATATCTCTATTCATTCCATCCCACCAGTAATACTCCCGAAGATCTCTATACATCTTAGTACATCCTGGATGAACTAAAAATGGAGAACTATGATCTTCACATAACAACTCTCTCTTCAACTGTGAATCACAAGGCACACACAATCTCTTTCCAAATCTCAAAACAAAATCTTTATCAATGTTGAATTCATGTAAGTTACCTTTCTGAACCAGCTCTACCTTTTTCTACAAATCATTGCCTTGCTTCTGTGCTTGCTTGATTATATCTGATAGAGATGATCTCACTGATACCTGAAACAAAACAGAAGAACTTCCTGCACCAACAACTTCTATGCCAAATTTCATCAAATCATTAACCAAAGGATCACGTTCCAAATGCAACATTGTTAATGAAGCATTACTTTTTCGACTCAAAGCATCGGCCACATTATTTGCTTTTCCGGTATGGTAATTAATTGTACAATCATAATCCTTGATTAATTCTATCCATCTCCTCTGTCTCATGTTCAATTCTTTCTGAGTGAATATATACTTTAAACTTTTGTGATCAGTATATATTTCACACTTTACTCCATACAAATGATGCCTCCAAATTTTTAAAGCGAAAACAATAACAGCTAATTCCAAATCATGTGTAGGGTAATTTACCTCATTATTTTTCAACTTTCGTGAAGCATAAGAAATTACCTGATCATTCTGCATTAGGACACAACCAAGTCCTTTCAATGAAGCATCACTGTATATAACAAACTCACCATTCCTAGAAGGTAGTTCCAAAACTGGAGCATTCACCAATCTTCTTTTCAATTCCTGAAAACAATAATCACATTCTTTTGTCCAGATAAACTTAACACCCTTCCGAGTTAGCTTAGTCATTGGACTAGATAACCATGAAAAATTTCTAACAAATCTTCGGTAATAGCCTGACAAACCAAGGAAGCTACGAATCTCGGTTACATTTGTGGGTCTTGTCCATTCTTCCACAACTTTTGTATTTTTAGGATCAACAGTTATTCCATCTTTAGAAACAATATGAACAAGGAAAGAAATTTGTTGCAACCAAAACTCACACTTGCTGAATTTTCCATACATTTTCTTTTCTTTTATGGTTTGAAAGATAACCCTTAAATTTCTTTTATGCTCTTCTTTGCTTTTAAAAAACACCAAAATATCATCAATAAAAACCACCACAAACTTATCCAAGAACTCAGGGAAAATTCTATTCATTAAGTCCATGAATACAGCAGGTGCATTGGTTAGCCCAAAAGGCATTACTAAAAATTCATAATGGCCATATCTTGTATGGAATGCGGTCTTCAGAATATCTGCCTCCTTTACCTTCAGCTGATGGTACCCCAATCTCAGGTCAATCTTTGAAAAAAACTGACCTCCCAGGACCTGATCAAACAAATCATCAATATGAGGCAAAGGATATTTGTTCTTAACAGTGATGTTATTCACGGCTCTATAATCAATGCAAAGTCTCATTGAACCATCTATCTTTTTAACAAATAAAACAGGAGCACCCCATGGTGATGTACTAGGTCGAATGAAACCTTTCTCTAATAAATCATGCAATTCCTCCTTCAACTCTAATAGTTCAATTTGAGCCATTCGATAAGGGGGTTTTGAAATTGGCTTAGCATCAGGAACTAAGTCAATAGTAAACTCAACTACCCGATTTGGTATTATTCCAGGAAACTCATCAGGAAAACATCAGGATACTCATTTACCACTGGAACATCATTAATTTGAACAGTTCCTTTATTTTCAACGATGTGTGAAAGGTAACATTCATTTCCATCTTTTAAAAGTTTCTTGGCCTCTTGATAAGTTATCAATAGTAAGGGTTCATTCTTGTACACAAAATGAAAGTCTTTCTAAAAACAAACTTCTTTAGCTCTACAGTCAATCTTAGCATGGTAAATAGAGAGCCAATCCATACCCAGGATAACATAAAACTATACTAGAGGTAGAACAATAAGGTTTGCAAGTAGGTTCTTTCCACAGATAAGGATAGGAAGATTCTTATAAATTCTTTTTGCCTCAACATTTCCCCCAGGTGTTTTTACCACAAGTTCAGGAGTCATTTCTTGAGATGGTATTCCCATTTTACTAGAAAAGGTTTTAGAGATGAAAGAACGTGTAGACCCCGAATCAAACAACACACTGGCATAATCTGAAAAAAAAAACAAAGTACCTGATACAACTTCATTTGATGGCCCGAATCAATCAACACACAAGCTCTTTGTCGGACACTCATTTGCATAGTGACCCATCTCATTACACTTATAACATTTTACTAACTATAAATCAAATTTGGTCTTACCTTCACCTTGATCTTTTTCAGTGCAATCACGACCCTTATGTCCCATCTTACCACATCGGTAGCACTTTCCAGAATTCAGAAGGAATTCCCCAGCATGCCTTTTTCCACATTTATCACAAAATAGAAACTTAGTTTTCTTACCATTAGACTCTTTTGAAGAATTCGTACCTTTCTCTTGCCACCTCGGTCTCTTATTCTGCTGGTTGTTATAGAACACTTGATCATTAGCAAACTCCATTTCCACTTTCTCAGCACATCGAACAACCTTTTCATAACTTTTAAACTCATGAGAAGCCAATGCCCTTCGATATTTTGGCTTTAATCCTGAGTAAAAATAATTGATTTTGCTATCAAGGTCTCGGATAAAATTTGGAGCATACCTTGCCAATCGAGTGAACCTTTATTCATAGGTATCCACTAGGTCTTCCTATTACCTCAATTCCAAGAATTTCTTTTCCATCCTAAGTTGAACAGCCTTAGGAAAATACTTCTCAAGAAACATACCTTTAAATTCATCCCAGTCAATAGCATCAATCTCATCAGCGTCCCTGATATTTTTAACCATCGACCACCACTGATCTGCTTCACCCTCCAAACGGTAAATAGCAAGACTATCCTTTTGATTTTCTGAGCACCCCATGACATCGAAAATATTCTCCAGTGATTTAATCCACCCTTCAGCTAGCACAGGGTCAGATGATCCTATGAATGATGGGGGATGTTGCCTCATGAAATGTTCCACCACTAACATGTTCCTCTACGGCTGATCTGGCTGATCTCGTGTATGGATACCACCGCCATTTATCGCTTGAGTCAACTACGCCATTACTGCAACAAACTATTCAGTTCCAATTCTAACCATCTCAGGATGCTGATTCAGAAGGTTATTTCCTTCTGCATGCCTTCCTAGCACTGCTTCCCTGTTTCCTCTGCGGAAAACCATTCTGAGCAAACATGTCTTAGATGAAGCAACATGGTAATCTCCAAATACTATATCAATTCAATTTGACCATAAAAAAATATTTTTGGATAATCATTTAATATAATTCTAACTCCTAAAGTTATGTAAACTGACCATTGATACCAACTATAAGGCCCCAGCCTTGAACCTTACTTAATCTTGAGTTATTACAAGATTACACATTGGGGATCTTTTCAGGTTTAGAGTTTTAGATAATTAGATGATAAAACCTGCATTACATTCCACATATAAACAAAGTGGTTACATAAAGATAGTATTCTTATTTCCCATCAATGGAAACATATTAAAAATAAAACATGGATTCTTTCTTAACACTTCCTTGACACTATCATCATATCATGTACCTTTCCCTTGACCTGTGAAAAACATTTCAAAAAACATGGGATGAGCATAAAATGCTCAGTAAAGGATATAAAAATATGGAAAGGAAACATGGGTATATATATACATAAGAATGAAATCATACTTTACCCATAAAACAGAAGCACCTTAACATACCTCATCAAATCATGAATAAATCATAGAAATCATAAGACATAAAGGTAACTTGAGGCATTCATAACATTCTTACGTAGGGAGTAACCCTCTTCGTTACGTTTGGAATACCCATCACAGTATATTCCCTAAATCCCTTCGGAGAAACCTTAACGTTTCACTCCTTCGGTTTAACCAATGCATTGGAGAACTATATCGGGCTCATCCGCCCTTAGTTTATCACGGAACCACCCATCTTCATAATAATTCCCAAGAACCTTAACATAATCGTATCACATAAAACATGCATAAAGGAAACATAACATTTCCACCTTTCAATCATAATATATCAATACAACACATTGATATAATAAAAACATTATGAAAACCATTTTCAATACCAAAATAAAATAAAATTAAATCATGGTATTTATTTTTCTTTTAAAAAGAAGGTATGGCTTGTAGAGGAAGCCGAAACTCAAATAATGGTCACGGCGGCGGAGAAGTCATTGTCGCCGCATACGTACGATAAAAACATTCCATTTTTTCATTTAGTAAACGCTTCGTATAAAAAATATTCCTTTTGAATAAACTTAAAAGTCAAAGGGGTTTATACACTGTATAAAGAAGGTTGTGTATAAAACAAAATATGCCTCAATGAAAGGAGATTGAGACGAAGTCCCATACCTCAGGTCCGACTTGACTCGATCGTTCTTTAATGTCCCGAATAATAACCTTGGGTTAATTTATAATTGCTTAAGAACCATTTTTAAGTTCATTATTCCTTTTATATCACTTATTTCCATGTCATGAACACTATGTAATTATTTATGTTAGTAACGGTCGTTTTAATGATCATTGGTACTTGAGTCAAAAATAAACCCTTTATAATTACAAGTTGTTCATGAATCCATTATATCCAGAATTATAATCATGATGTATATATCATATATATCCAGTATATACATGCATTTATAATATTACATAATCATTTTGAGGTATGAAATGAAATGCACCATTCATGGAGACGGTAAGCCGTACGTACACATGAACGCTACTTTCATTTATATTTCATATTTTATAGAATGGAATCATAATGATATAAAGGTATATTATAATTCCAGTATAATATCATATATAATATCATAGTTCCATCCTTTATACGTCCCACATATGGTATTTAACGAATCAAATCACTTTGAGGGGGTGGTAGTCCGCACTTCCTTAAATGAAGATATCGCGTTTACCCATAATGGAAACCATAAAGGTATGCCCAAAATGAAAAATACAGAAGCTTAAGGAAAAAATAAACATATTATATATCATATATAAATATAGTGACATCTTAATGGACACCTTTGAAGGTGTTAAAATAATGTTGAACAATCATCGTATCAGGAGACATAAATTCACCATCCACGGAAACAGTATGTTCTTTAACCATTAGTTGTAGGTGTGTGTAAGTGTAGCTTGAATAATTCTTATAACAACATCCTAGTATATTTAAGATACTTGATTTGTTACAAAAGAAATTAATAAAAAGATTTTAGGGGGTTGGAGAAGCAAAATAAAACAAAAGGACTCAAGTGAAGACATTACCTTAAAATCGGGTAAATCCCTTTGGTTTGAGCTCAAAGGCTTCATTGGGAAGACTTATACCCAAAGTGAGACTTCAAGGAGTAATAGAGGGAAGTGGAGAGACAAAATGATCAGGGGGTGGACGAGCCAAAGGCTTTGGGAGTGTGGGTAAGGAGGTAGAGGTGGGGGCCTTTTATAAGAGGAGAGGAGGGGCACTCTTGGAAAGTAAAGAAATATTACTTTATTTGAAAATTATTTTCGGATTTAAAATGTCACACATTGATTTAATTCGAGGGTAAGGTGATAAGGGTTCGAAATAAACCCATCCAATAGGTTTTGTACATGTGTAGGTCATATATTTTACATTATAATTTCATTTTATTTAAATCCTTTCTTAATGAGGTAATCGCTGCATCATCATGATGTCATAAATAATTTAATTTATTTAAAGTATAAATTTTTTTTAAAAAACTACTATGATGTAGGAAATAGTTTTATCTTTCCAATTAATATTTATAGTCAAAAATATGACTTGTATAACCCCATTTAAAAATTGTTTTTGTAAAACATATTATGTTTGTGTCATTTTAACTTTTACATTAAATAAAAAGTTAATTATGTCATTTCCCAACTGAAGTGGCTCCATGGGGACCCCAAGTTGACCCATGGAATGTCTTGGTCGGCCATGACAAATCCAATAAGTTTAGAACATGTTTCTAGGTCATTTCATATTATTAAAACATTATTTTTACCTTAAACTACACTAATTTCCACTAATCGCGATTAAAAACATAATAAGTTACTATTCACGAAAAATTTATTTTAATCCCATTGAACCACATTTTACTTCCAAATGACAACCATGTATGTCATATTTTTTAAATTCAAAACACAAAGGTAGAAAAATTTCATTTAAATGGAAAATCTGTTTTTATAAGTACCACGTAGTGGTTTCACTATTCATAAAAAATTGAAGTTTTTCAGAAAAATACCAAAACATCACCCCAAGCTATATTTCATATTATGAATTCAAAAATTTTGACTAATTTACAAAATTCAAAACATATAAGTTGCATTAATTAATTTAATAATTAATTCCCGCTGTCATAGAAAATAGCGTGTTTTTATGAAACAATAAGTATCAAAAGATTGACACTAGTTTAAGTCAAATTTCAAAGTGAAATTAATTCCAATGACCACTATTGGATTAAATGGTAAAAATATATTATAATTTCACTTTAAACCCAATTCAAACGATAATCTAATAATGTAAATAAATTAGATTGAAAAGCAGTTTTGATGTAAAATGCAGTATTTTTCACTATTCATAAAAAAATGAACATTGTCAGAAAAATACAAAAAATTCACAAAACGTAAATTTTGATGTCCCAATCATAAATAATATGTTTATTTTGACAAACATAGCTTATAAAATTGTCAAAAGATATATTCAAAAATGGTTTTCCATCAAAAGGTAGTAAAATAATCTTTTAAAAATATTAGTGTATTCCATGCTTAAGATTGGATTCATTTTTATTTTAAGCCTCTAAAACACTATATAATTCATTAATAGACATAGATAAAAATATCTATTATTCATTACTTACTTGGGATGTTACAAGAATGGTGGATGAGGTAGTAGTTATCGCACGGTTAGCGCATGGTTTTTCAAATCGTGTGAACTAACCATGCAGCCACTTAAATGGGATCCTATAAAAGTGGATATCACACATTTTTCCTCTAAGTTTCTTGTTTTAGCTTCTAAGAAGCCCTAAATCAGGATTTTGGTTCTCCTATGGTCAAATAGGGTTCTCTTAACATTTCTTAGGCGATCCGAAGGATCCTCTTAGTGAATTGAAGCTGGATTCTTGAGGTATGTTATCATTCTTGTTTGATTTATCAGATATAGTTTGATCTACTTCTCCTATTCTCTCATTTTCTTAGATCTATGCCCATTATGGGTAGATCTAAGTGTGTGGTTTCCAAACATGATGATATTTGGCCTTGGTTGTGTTAGGAGAAGAGATCTAAACAATATCCTTGGTGAATCGGCCGGGTTTTCTTGTGTGTTCTCCGTTTGTTAGGGTTTTCATCAAAACCTTTGAGGTATGTGGTTGCACACTTGATTCCTCTTTCTTAGAACTTGAATGCTTAGTTTCAATTTGTTTTCCTTGGTTTAAATGGTTTTTTTATCTACTGTGAAAGAATTTTTGAAACCCCTTTTTAGTAATGGGTGATGGAAATTGTGTGTTTTTGGAAAGTGGTTGTTGATGTAAATTTAAAATGGTTTTTTTAAATTGGATATGGTTTTGCTAATTGAATGAAATGGTTTTCAATAAAAGTGTGATGCTTTATTGAATGGTTTTCAACACACTTGGTTTTGGGCATGGATTGCATGGGTTGTGGTGTGTGTTAATATGCTTTGGGATGGATAAGGGAGAGAAGTACACCCATCAAAAAGGTTGGGATGGATAAGGGCGAGAAGTCCCCCCATCAATAGGTTGGGATGGATAAGTTCATGATGCACCCCCGTCAAGGTATTCCACTATGTGATGGCTTAGTGGAATGATAAATCACCACTCGCGAGTATAGGGAGGTCCATGTTGCATGCATGGTTGGTTGTGTGGATTGGTGAAATGGAACGAATGTGCCAAATGGAAATGTGAATGGACTTGGGAACTTTGCTTGATTGCTTTTCTTGAGAAAGATGGGTATTGTTGGAAAATGGTTTTGACATGGAACTTGTTATATTGTGAACTGTTTTTGGTATTGTTTTATATAAATTGTTTTATATAAATGTTATAACATGTTTTATCCTAGAGGCATGGGTTGGGAAGTCATCGGGGAAAACCTGTTGAGTTTCATTACTCACCCCCTGCTTTGGCACGTTGGTGATTTTGTATATTTCATGTACCTAGACGTTGGAAAAGGTAAAGTGTCTCATGTTTAGAGAACTACTTCGTGATACTTGGGCTGGTTTGTGATGTTGAATCTTGGATATTGTGGAGCATGTATTTAGGTTATTGTCGTGTAGTCTTTGAGTTGACTTTCTACTATTTACTCTGATGTTTGAGTATTAGTTTCTATTGTGGTACTCTTGGTTGGTTTATGTTGAAATAAATGGTTGAGTTGTCTTAGCTTTTATCAGGCATCATTTATGTTTTGTTTTGGTTATGGTTGTTGGTTATATGGATGTTCAAAAAGGATAAATTTTCCCCCACTTGTTTGAAACCCTTCGGAATTTATTGCCATCCTTTGGAACCTTGGGGATGTCTCTTAAGGCCTAGTAATGACTCATTTTACTCTCAAGACAATGAGAATTGGCGGGTAATTACAAATTGTATCAGCTAGTTCAGTCCTTGCCAAACATGTGGTCATCGATTTTCTAGGCCATGGAGTTGAAATTTCTTTTCGTCTATTCCTTAGGTTGTAATCTTAGACAAGAGTAGGATTTTTAGAACATGAAATGTATAGCATAAAAGGACTTAGCTAACCCGTTTATTCTGAAATTCAAGTTACTAGGTAGTTGGGTACTTAAGTGTTTTGGAGACACTTATATGATAACAGATCTCATTGTCATCGGTTTAGCCAATGAGATGATCATGAAATGCATTAGAGGAATGAATTCCCACTAGGATGGAATATCTCATTGCGAATAATGATTTATGATTTTGGGAAAGGTGAAATTTTACGAAAAAGGCAGAAATTGATTTTCAAATGAAATATTTTGAAAAGTGGATATTTCGTATATTTTGAAAATGGGTGGATTTTCAAAAAGTATGTGGGATGTTTTCAAAAATGGTTGAACATGTGGAAAAGCACGATGGATGGAAAAAAATGATTTTATAGTTGATGTGATAGAAATTTTAATGCTAAGCCTTTAGTTTCTAGGAAGTGAGACTAACAACACACATTTTTTGTATAGAAAATGGCACCTGTTAGGCGTCGTAGAAACCAACCCAAAGAAGCTGCAGAGAATGTGGTTGCACCTGAACCACATGTGAACCAAGAGATGGTTCAGAGTATCATTCATGCATTCTAGGCTGTGGACACGGAGAATCGGAGGGATGATTCAAGGCATGTAGACCATTCCGTCCAATGCCAGAAGCAGAATCCACCCATCTTTTGGGGTGATTCGGAACCAGAAAGAGCGGAGGTGTGGCTGAGTATGATGAATCGTATATTCGATTTCATCAGCACAACATCATAACTGAAAGTAAAGTTGGAGATGTATATGCTGGAGGATCTTGCACGACAGTGGTGGGAGCTAGTGGTGTACGCTAATGTGGATCAAGGCCTTGGTTGGGTGGAATTTGAGGAATTGTTCAATAGAAAATTCTATCCTCACAGGTTCAGGATCCAGAGGACAATAAACTTTTTTAGCCTGAAGTAGGTGAATCTCTCTGTCATGGAGTATGTGGCTAAATTCATGAATTTAGTGCACTTTTCCTCGAATTTTGCTACAAGTGCATCGCTAATGGCACGCATCTTTGAATCAGAGGTGCTACAGGAGATTCACTCAAAGATATATGTGCTATGTATTACAAATTATACAGAAATGGTAAATAGAGAAACAGTAGCTGAAAAAGACATCTTGGGAGTTATGGGAGGAGGAAGTATGATGATACCCACATTAATGGGTGGGAACTCTAATGATGGGAACAAGCGGAAGAGGGACACCTACTTCCAAGGTGGGAGTGTGAATCAGAACCAGACTGTTAGATCAGTGAACCTTCCTCCACGACCCAAAAGAAGAGCAGGTTTCATTCAATGTGGTTCGACCGACCACATAAAGCGAGAATGTATGGTGCAACCTAGATAATGTAACAATTGCAAGTAGATGGGGAATCTATAGCACTATTGTAGGAATGCTCCGAGGTTGGGCACATGTGACACTTCGCAGGTGTCGCAAGCATCATATGATTCGACCAGATGAGGACAGCAGAATCATTCTGGTCAGCATAACAGAGCTATCCATGGTGATTTGAGAAAGATAATGACTCCTTAACTAGGGAAATCTTAGAAAGGCAACAAGGAGAACCATGCAGTGAGAAGAAATTGTATGGAGCTGAGCAGACGATTGTTGACGATCACGCTGGACAGTCAACAGTAAGAGGTATGATTATTTTTAATTATTCCTTTGTGCAAGTGTTTTTTGATACTCGTGCATCACCTTCCTTCATTTCTTCTCGTGTTGTTGACTTTCTATGTTTTAATTGGGAAATTACGACTTTTGTCTTGAAACTTAAAACTCCTCTTTGTGAAAGAGAATGTCAAGCCTTCGTCTGTAGAGCATGTGTTATAACTGTTGATGGAGCTGAGCTAAAATGGGACTTCTCCATGATGGAAAGGGACGTATATAATGTAATCCTAGGTATGGATTGGTTGACAAGGTTTAAGGCTCATATCAACTCTTATAGTAGAATGGTTAGTTTCACGACTTAGGACAACATTGACCATCTCTTTAGAGGAGAAAGGATAGTAAGGAAAGGCGCCAAGACCTTTTTGGCACCAATGGTGGGAACAACCTCTCACCATTTGGCAGCGTTGACTTTGGCATCAATGGATGATATTGAGGAAAATATTTTTCCAGCTGTGGGGGATCAATTTCTAGATGTATTTTCCAAGAACTTCTCATGGTTACCACCTGTAAGAGAAGTGGAGTTTATGATTAATCTCCTTCTGGGGACCAGTCTTATCTCACTTCCATCTTATAGGATGGCACCAACAGAGTTACAGGAATTGAAAGTGCAGTTAGAGGAGCTGGAAAGCAAGGGTTTCATCTAGCCAAGCGTGTCTCTGTGGGCAGCACCAGTTTTTTTTGTAAAGAAAGCAGATGGAACTTTGAGGCTATGTGTAGATTATCCTAAACTTAACCAAGTTACGATAAAGAATAGATATACACTTCCATGCATTGATGACATGTTTGATCAATTGAGGGGAGCTCAGTAGTTCTCCACGATTAACTTGCGATCAGGATATGACCAGTTGCGAGTTCGGAAAAAGGATATCACAAAGACAGCCTTCAGAAGCAGATATGGCCACTACGAAAATGTAGTCATGCATTTTGGTCTTATGAATGCACCAGCAGTCTTTATGACATTGATTAACCAAATATTTCACCAATATCTGGATTCTTTTGATGTGGTGTTTTTAGATGAAATATTGGTGTATTCCAGAACAAGGTCTGAGCATGATCAACACTTGGCAATAGTGTTGGAAATCTTGAGAGACCATCAGTTGTATTCCAAATTATCGAAGTGTGATTTTTAGATACAAGAGGTACGCTTTATAGGCCATGTTGTTTATGTGAAAGGTGTTTCAATGGATCTTGAAACGATAGAATCTATACTTTCTTGGTAATCGTCAAAGAATATCTTTGTAATATGAAGTTTTCTTGGTCTAACTAGTTACTACCGATGCTTTTTCCATGACTTATCATGACTAGCTTTTCCTATGACAACATTGACAATGAAGAACAGTGCATTTCAATGGACTGAATAATTTCAGAGATCATTTCAAGAGTTGAATGTTCACCTTACATCAACACCCATCTTGATTTTTCTGGAATCAGGATAGGGGTATATGGTGTATTATGATGCTTCGGGAACAGGGTTGGGTTGTGTTCTCATGCAAGGAGACCATGTGGTTGATTATGGCTCAAGGATGTTGAGGTTGAATGATCAAAATTACCAAACACATGATTTGTATTTGGCTGCAGTCGTCAATGCTTTGAAAACATGGAGACATTTTCTTTCCAGTTGTGCTTGTTCCTGATTTGGGGGAGATTGTAAAGGAGGCACACGAATACGATGTAGACTGTGTTGCGATGAGTTCAAAACTCAATCGCGGGGAGACCACTAAGGGATGGAATCTGGATGGTAGTTCTGTTTTGCAGTGTCAAGATCGGATGGTTGTAACTTCAACTGCTCTAGAACAACTCATTCATGCTTACCACCATTCATCATGGGTTGTACATCCGAGTACACAGAAGATGTATGAGGCGCTGAAGGTGCAGTTTTGGTGGAGCGACATGAAATGAAAGGTAGCTGAATTTGTTTCAAGGTGTTTAACTTGTCAGAAAGTTAAAGGAAATCATCAGAGATCAGCTGGTATGTTACAATCTTTACCTATCCCAGTTTGGAAATGGGATCAGATAGCAATGGATTTTGTTACAGGTCTTCCAAGAACGGTCCAGAAACACGATTCCATTTGGGTGAGAGTGGATTGTCTTACCAAGTTGGCCCATTTCATCCCAATTCATGAAACTCATACAGTGGAAGATATTTCAATAATATATATCTGAGAAGTGGTAAAGATTCATGGGGTACCAGTGTCCATAATCTCAGATAGAGATCGAAGGTTCACATCTTGTTTCCGGAAATCATTATAGCAAGGCCTCGGAACTTAGTTGACTATGAGCATGGCGTATCATCCTCTGATGGATGGGCAATCCAAGAGAATGATAAAAATGTTGGAAGAGATGTTTCAGGCTTGTTTAATTTATTTTGGTGGCCTATGGGAGGATCATATACCCTTAGTGGAGTTCTCATAAAATAATAGTTATCAAGCCTTGATACGCATGGCTATGTTTGAAGCATTGTATGGGCATCCTTGTTGTTCTCCACATTGTTGGGGGAAAATAGGTTAGACTTCACTAGTTGGGCCAAGACTTGTCCCAGAAAAAATGGAGAAGATCCATTTGATTAAAAATAGGATGGAGACGGCACAAAATCATCAGAAATCTTATCCGGATCACCGCCGAAGACTGTTGTAGTTTGCGGTGAGTGATCATGGGTTTTTGAGAATCTCTCCAAGGCTTGGACAACGTCGTTTTGGGATGCAGGGAAAATTATCTCCTAGATATATAGGCCCTTTTGAGATACTAGAAAAGGTTGGAGAGGTTTCGTATCTGTTGGCATTACCACCACGGTTCAGTGTAGTGCATAATGTGTTCCATGTATCTCATTTGAAGAAGTATCAACCCCATCCTGACCATGTGATCAGACGAGATCACGTTGACCTAGAGCCGGATGCTTCATTGATACATATTCCGGTACTGATTGTGGATAGATAGGATAGAGTATTGTGTGGAAGAAGCATCATTAAAGTGCGGGTTATGTGACAATATGGTCCGATTCGTGAAGAGACTTGGGAATGCGAGAAATAAATGAAAGTGCAGTGGCCAAAACTCTTTCAGACAAGCTGTGTTTTTCAACTTTCCAGGGACAGAAAGGCCAATGGTGTGGAGAATGTAGTACCTCCAGTTTCTAGTATGTAACCCTTACTTGATTCTTTTCATGGTTTCAAAGGTTAAGGGTGACGTATGGGATATTCAGGAGAACTAGGAGTGAGTTTTGGGGAAAAAGGGAAGTCACACAGGAGGTTTACGGTTTGTCTAAAATCTGCAGCCAAACCGTGTGGAGTTGGTATTAGAGGCAGTAGCTTCCGCATTAGCGGAGCACAGTTTGTCTAAATATGTGTCCAAACCATGCGATAAGGGTGGCTGAGCGAGTAGCTAACACACGGTCAGCGCACGGTTTGTCAAACCGTACAAACTAACCGTGCAACCACTTAAATGAGATCCTATAAATTTGTATCTCATCCGTTTTTGCCTCTAAGTGGCTCTTTTAAGATCCTAAGCAGCCCTAACTTGGGATTTTGGTTCTCCTAATGTCAAAGAGGGTTCTCCCAATGTTTCAGAGGCGATATGAAGGCTTATCTTGGCGAATCGAAGCCATATTCTTAAGGTATGTTATCGTTCTTGTTTTATTTCTCATATCTACCTAGATCTAATTCTGCACTTCTATCGTTTTCTTAGATCTACACCTGTTATGGGTATATATAAGTGTTTGTATTCCAAACAATATGATATTTGGCCTTGTTTGTGTAAGGAGAAGAAATCTAAGGAGGATCCTTGGTGAATCAGCCGGGTTTTCTTGTCTGTTCTCCGTTTGTTAGGGTTTTCGTCAAAACCTTTGAGGTAGGTGGCTTCACTCTCGATTCCTCTTTCATAGAACATGAAGGCTTAGTTTCAAATTTTTTTCCTTGATTTAAATGGTTTGTTTATCTACTGTGAAAGAATGTTTGAAACCCCTTTTCAGTAACGGGTGATGGAAATTGTGTGTTTTTAGAGAGTGTTTGTGGAAGTAAATTTAAAATGGTGATTTTTAATTGGATATGGTTTTGCTGCTAGAATGAAATTGATTTAAAAAAAGGTGATGATTTATTGAATGGTTTTGAAAAACATGGTTTTGGGAAAAGATTGCATGTGTTTTGGTGTGTGTTCATATGAATTGGGATGAATAAGGGTGAGAAGTAGCCCCATCAAAAAGGATGGGATGGATAAGGTGAGAAGTCCCCCCATCAATAGGTTGGGATCGATATGGTCGTGAAGTAATTCCATCAAGGTTGTCCACTATATGATGGCTTAGTGTAAGGATAACTCACCACTCACGAGTATAGGGAAGTCCAGGTTGCATGCATGGTTGGTTGTGTGGATTGGTGAAATAGAACGAATGTTCCAAATGGAAATGTGAATGGAATTGGGAACTTTTCTTGAGAGAGATGGGTTTTCTTAGAAAGTGGTTTTGACATGGAACTTGTTATATTGTGAACTATTTTTGGAATTTTTTTATATAATTTGTTTTATATAAATTTGATAGCATGCTTTATCCTAGAGGAATGGGTTGGGAAGTCATCGGGGAAAACCTACTGAGTTTTATTACTCACCCCCTACTTCAGCACGTTGGTGCTTTTGCATATGTCATGTACTGGGACGTTGGAAAGGGTAAAGTGTAACATGTTTTGAGTACCGATTCATGATACTTGGGATGGTTCATGTTGTTGGGTCTTGGAGCTTGTCGATCTTGGAGTTGGGTTGTTATCTTGTAGTCTTTGATTTGTCTTTCTGTTGTTTACCCTGATGTTTGTGTGTTGTTTTCCGCTGTGGTACACTTGGTTGGTTTGTGATAAAATAAATGGTTGAGTTGTCTTAGCTTTTATCATGGATCATTTAGTTGTTGGTTTGGTTATGTTTGTTGGTTCTATGGATGTTCAAAAAGGGTAAATTGTCCCCCACTTGTTTGAAACCCTTCAGCATTTATTGCCAGCCTTTGGCACCTTGGGGATGTTGCTTAAAGCCTAGTAATGACTCGTTGCACTCTCAAGCCAATGAGAATTGGAGGGTCATTATAGAAACTCTATCCAATATCCTATAAACCATAGGTAACACCATGGTGAATCTAAGACACCACATCAAAATACTCCCTATATTATTGGAGATATTTTCCCAACCATTCGGAAACCACAACACGGACCTCTGAACCACAACATAGCCACCCTCACATATCAAGGGATATGAATTCTTACTCATGAACCCTACGACACAACCCCAATCTATTACTAAAGTGACCTCAAAAAATATAATGGTAAAGGATATGGACATCAATATATATAGTGTGGCCCACAAAACCATGTATTTTTTGAATTGAAAAATGAAGAATCGCTAAAATGGGAAACACATCATCATCACCATAAGGGTAAAACCATAATTTAAAAACCAGGTCAGAGACTGCAAATAGTTACAAATATAGTATAAATAAATATTGGGAAATTTCTAACTTGGATTTTGTATTTTCAATGAATAATTTAAAATTTACATAAAGTTAGAATTCATAAACAATTAATCAAAACCAAAAAATGATGAAAAATATAATCGGATAAAAGATAATAAATCTCTTTCACATTTAATTTATAATTTATTGAATTAATATAATCACCTAATATTTAGAAATTTCTATTCAAATATTAAATTGATCAATCATGACTCTTATTCCTGGTGTTTTTATTACATCAAAGGATCTAATGATAAATCCCTATAGTGGTGATTCATATGTGCTCATATGATCTTGAAGTGTTTTCTATGGTAATCCATATGCTGGTATAGTAGCACCTATAATGTTTAATCTCTCTTTTTGATCAACAAAATATCCATAAAAGGATTTATTCATGTTCTCTCAATCTATTCAGTATAAGGAAAATGAAAGGTCTAGGTTCATGAGATAATTCTATTGAATTATTGATTTATGTTCGATAAAATATCAATGGAGATATGTTGTGTTATATAATGTCTAACCTTATTAAATAATATATTGATATATTTATATATCTATGTTAAAAAATATATAATTTCATATAGGACCTTAATTATTCTATTAATCCCTAGAAAATACAAAGTCTATATAATAATAATTGTTAGTTATTTTCTTGAAATTTGATAAACTTGTGGATAAAATAAATATCATTTCATCAAATTAATAAATATTTATTTATCTAAATGATTAATAATATATCATTCCTTCCAAACCTGATAACTCGGTCCATAATTCCTCTTCATTATTTATCAAAGCTTGAATAATAAAATTATTTATTCGATAAATATATAATTATTTATTGTGGTCATGGTCTTAATAATAAATATGTATTTTATATTAAAATCATATAAAAGTGACTAAAATGTGTACTAAATAAACTCTTAATTATTTTTATTCCCCTAAATTCTGATGAATACATTTTTTTGATGATTAAATTAAATTAAAATTTAATTTATAATAATAGAAACACTATGTGTGTAACCTCTATTGTCTTTTTCCTTAGTGAATTTCTGAAATTTTTCCAAAATTATATTATTAACTTCTAGTGAAACAAAAATTTACCTAATATGAAGAAGAAAATTAATCAATTTTGAAGACCACATATGAATGATCATTATGTAATATAATTACATTGTCTCAAAATATCATTAAAGTGGTAATATACTCGTGTCATCAAACTATATTATTGATACATATTTTTTTATTTCATGAAGTAAACACATACATAAACCATGAAAATGTAATTTATCTCAACAATTTAATATCAAACAAATGAATATGATATCATATTTGATAAATATGGTAGGTATAAATCATTTGTCTGCTTATTCATTAATTACATATCCTTCATGATCCATCAAATTTAACCTACATTATCGTGAATATATTTCATCAAGGTTCATGAAAATACATCAGTGTGTCTGATTCAAGACATTAATTATTAGTAATTTTAATTGTTAATGATAATTATATTTGTTCATGGAATGAAATTTCCAATAACATAAATACATGTGGGATTTAAACAAGAATATTAGTCCTCGTATTCTTTTTTATTTGAGATATCCAAGTGAAATCTTTATGAGATAAATTATCATCCACTTATGAGTACTCATACATGATAATAACCATTACAAGTATCCCAATAGATAAATTCATCTGAAAATAGGAAACGTTTTTTATTATATCATCGTAGAATTTCAATGTTCTCATCATATAGGGGAAATTTTATGTCCTTTTCAATGTGAAAAATACTGTAAAAAAATATAACATTAAAATAAAGGAAAAGAAAAATAATTATTTGATAAGACATTTATTAATATTTAATCATAGATTATATAAAGTTAATATGAAGATAATGAATTTTTTTTCTATGTCATAAACTCAAATAAACTCCCCCTTAACCTAGATTCAGCTATAAATTAATTTTGAACTTATATATACCACATGATATTCATGATTATACTATGATATAGCTATATTAAAACTGTATTCTATGTTGAATTCTAAGAAAACATTGATTATTATGAAATTGACTATTTTAGGAAAAATCATCATGATATATATTTGTGAATAATTTTCTGTATTTATTAATGTAATCCTAGTTCCTTTATAAAAACCACCCCTATATTATTATAATAGTATAGTGTGATATGGTACCTTATTCTAAGAACCACATAAAAACATTGGATGAATTTTTATGTCAAAACTATTTCTTTAGCTACATCTAAATTCACAATATAGTCAAAATATGCTACAAAATCGATGACCAAGAAATGCTTTGAGCTATTAAAACTCATAACAGCTCAATTGATAGTGAATATGTATCAATGTTACAATTTTATATCATCTTGATATATTTGTAAACAATCATCTATATATCCCAGGATGACTAGTTTGTAATCCCCTAAATAGATGATGCATATATCCTTAATATGCCTTTGGTACTTTTGGAGAGCCTTGACTGCCATCCAATAGGGATCACCAAGGATAGATTGATATATTCACACTACAATTAAGTCATAGGTGACATGTAGTTGGGGTTTGGCTTAGTGGTAATCACCCTTTAATTCTACATGAAGAATGGGGGTTCAAAGCCCATTGGGTGCAGGTACTGGAGCAGTATTGTAGCGTACTGTAGCAGCAACGACACTGTAGCCCCAGTGGGCACTGTAGTAGTGGCAGGCACTATAGATAGAGTCTTATAGCGGTGGCAGGTACTGGGCAGCACTGTAGCAGTGTGGGTACTGTAGTATTACTATTCACAGAATGGGCTTTGGGCCAAAAAATGTGCCTACGGTCCATGTAACGGGATAAATGCCCATTGGGCCTTTTGGCTATGTAATGGGTCTCCCTCTACCCAGTTAAGGAGGTATTTTCTTTACTTTGATAATAAATGAGGCTTCATCCCCAAACTTTTATAAAAAGTCCTAGGGGATATAACACCTCTGTATTTTATGATATATTTTTATTCAAATAAATTTAATTTCCTTGTAACGACCCGAATCTGGAGCCACTCAACCGGTGCCCCATACCCAGTCCACCACATGACCTCAATCACATTTCCCCGAATTCCAGAGGCTGATGGCTAGCAGTGAGGGCCTTGGTGAGTCATTGGAGAAACTATTCCCTCATTTGGTAAAGTATACAAGGGAAAGGAAATAACAGTCAATAGGAGAAGCAGTAAACAATATACAATAACTGAAACTAAATAGCAGAAGCAATGAATATATAGTAAGTATGATCATTATCTAGAAGGTACAAGTATCTTAGAAAAGCATCAAACACAACAACGTGCTGAAATAAAACTGAGAAACAAAGTACTAAAAGTAAACAACAACTCCAGCAACATCACAATCCAAAGCTTGGTCCTATACTCTCCAAATCGAACTAGCAATCATGTACCTGAAGTAGAAGGGCCACAATCCCTATCCAAACCTATAACCATAAAACCTATTTGGGCTAAAAAGAAGGACCTAAATAGGGTGTGAGCCCTATCCCAGTAGGAAACCACGACAAGATCTATGCCCTACTGTCAATGAGTAATATAACAGATGTAATGAAAGTAAATGTAGTAAAGAACATGGAGTACACGAGTAAATGATCCTACTAATTACCATTCACATTCATTTAACAATTAGTTCATTCATTTAATTAAATAACCACGGAATCTATCAAAGCTCTTTATTCCAAGGTAAACAGGTAACACAACAGTCATCAAAAGACTACCTAAACAAACAAGCAGGACAATAGATCCAAGCACGTTCTTTGGCTGGTTAGACTCATCTATACCAACCAAACAATCTTCATTCACGCTGATTCTTTGTGTGGTTCAAATTTGCAGACCCCTATAGTCAAGTAAACATAAAAAGGCACAGACTCGCTAGGAAGCACTCACGTCGATTCTCCTATGGTCTTGCAAGGATAGCTATAGACTATCTGAGGAACCTCTTACATCTAATTACTCATGTGGTATCGATACATGCGTAAACAAAGGTCACTCTTAAGAAGAAAAAATTCATATTCCCATTGGTACTGTGTACGAAACTAATTCCAATAGACCACCTAGGGAAGCACAAATCGTCTATTCCCTCTTTGGTCTCCCACACTAGTTTCTCACAGCCCTGAGTAGTCCATTCATGCGTAAAAGACTATTAGCATCCCCAAGTATTTTTAGAAACTACTTGGATAAAATCTACAATTCATCAAAAATCATTAAAATAGTAGGCAACATAAGCAATCCGTTATAACAAGAAAACTAGCAATTGTAGTAGGGTTTGCCATTCAGGAAAAATATGCCATACAACGATAAACATACAAACAGGGATAATACCCATGGGGTGATCCTCAATCATAAAAACAAACATATGTTCTTATCAATTAACCTTAAGGTAACAAGCAATCTATGAAAATTATACAATAGGACCAAAATTTCTAACCTGGGATACCCAAAACATGGGAATCCGACACTTTTGCACAAAAACACAAAGACATTCAACGTAAGGCAACAAACCACCTACTTAGATCTTAATAGATCGATATAATTGAAACTCAGCTTGTGAATCGGCCTATAATGGAGTAGATATGCAAAAAAGTCTAAATTTCTCAATCTATAATAACTCTCATAAGAGAAAGAATCAGGAAACGTGGCCAAAGAAGAACCAATAACTCACCGTTGTGATTCTATTTAAACCAAAAAATTTCAATTAAGATAACCGGTGATGGATCAGTGGCTCGGAGAAGATTCGGCCTCCTTGGATGCTCTAGATGGAAAAAGGCAAAGAAGAAGATGGAAATAAGGGTTAGACGTGACCCCAGTCTGTTTAACAAAAAAATACATGTCATGTACTTCTGAAGTACACGTCCTGTACTTTCCTTTTCTATACTCTACATTAAGTGGTCGCCAATTCACCCTTACATGACCGTGTGTGTGGCCATGACATGGCCATCACAAGGCTTCTAGTGGAATCTAAGTACACGGAGTGTACTCATAAAGTACATGACATGTACTCCAAAAATTTCTGTTTTTCCTCTTTTTCATAAAAACTACCATAAAATTAAAAACATACATGAAAAGAAGATCCGGGTTCTTAGAAACTTCCCCACTTAAAGAAATTTGTCCCCAAATTTCCCTTAAAAGGTGGCGAAGAAGAAACCTCAAACAACTCTGGCCACTGTGATCACATATCGGCCTCCCTCTTCCAAATCTCATCTTGTACACAGTTGTGCTGCCATAGCACCCATACCAAAGGAACAGACCGGCCACAGAGTACCTTTGCACTACGATCAAAAATCCGGATATGATGCTTCTCAAATGATGAATCCTGCTCCAGCTGATCCTCCTCAGGTTTAAAAACATGAGACAGATCTAAAAAATAGTGTCGAAGCTGAGAAACATGGAATATGTCATGCATAGCCTGGTACCTCTTAGGTAACTGCAACCTATAAGCAACCAGCTCGACTCTCTCCAGAACCCTAAAAGCCCCGACGTATCTCGGTGAATGATTGCCCTGCCTCTTGATCCTCTTGTGTCCCAACCTCGGGGGTAACACATAGGAAAACCAGATCTTTGACCTTGAACTCCAAAGGTCATCTCCACTGAATAACATAATATTTATGTTGAGACTCTACAGTAGCCATCCTATTTCGAATCAACTCCACCTGTTCTATAGTCTATTGAACAAGACGAGGTCCTAGTATAGCTGCCTCTCCGGCCTCCAGCCAACACAAGGGTGATCAGCATGGCCTACCTTACAAATCCTCTTAAGGTACCATCTAAATAGTTCTTTGATAACTATTATTGTAGGAAAAATCCACTAGAGGTATATGTCTCACCCAAGAACCTCCAAAATCAAGGATGCATGCTTGTAGCATGTCCTCTAGAACCTGAATCATGCACTCTGACTGAACATCTGTCTGGGGATGGTATGTTGTACTTAGAAGTACCTATGTACCCAAAGTCCTCTGTAGCCCTTGCCATAAATGCAACATGAAGCGGGCGTCCCTATCTTAAATGATATTACCTAGAACCCTATTCAAGCATACAATATCACGGATGTACAACCATCCAAGCTCATCAACACTGAAGGTCTCCTTAATCGGCAAGAAGTGAGAAACCTTCATGAGCCTATCAATGAAAACCCATACCACGTCATTCTCTCTTGGAGATATCGGTAACCCTATCACGAAGTCCAACACAACATCATTCAACTTCCACCCAGGAATCGGTATCTATTGTAAAATCCCTGCTGGTCGCTGGGGCTTCGCCTTCACTTGCTGACAGGTGGAACACCTCATGAAAAAACCAGCAACATCTCCCCTCATACCTGGCCACCAATACTAGCAGTGTAAATCACAATACATCTTGTTGAATCCAAGATGAACAAACCATAGTGAGGAATGAAAGTCTCGCATCAGCTCCTCACATATATTTGATGGCACACATACGCGTCCCTAGAAATTAAAGATCTCACCCTCTCCTACAGTCCATCTGGGAAGAGGGTCCTCTCCTGGCACGCTTTCCCCTAGGACTAGGCCTTCATAATCTGATAGCTACCACATTCAAACTCGGTCAAGAAGGGTATAGCTAACAACTTCATAAGAAAGAAAATTTTTTCCCTGTCTGTCGTGCACCTCCAAATGAATTTCAGACAACAGAGACATATGCTGCCACTTGATTCTGGCCTCTTGAACTTCCTGTATCTGTGTCCTCCTGCACAGTATGTCAGCCACAAGCTGCCTTTCCCATGCGTATAAGCAAGCACAAAAAAAACAGTAGGTACTCAACCCACCTCTGATGTCTCAGATTCAAGTCACGTTGTGTGAAGATATACATGAGGCTCTTGTGGTCTGTATATACAAAAAAATGCTCTCCCAGAAGATAACTTCTCCAAAAACACAAAGCATGAACAACTGCATCCAACTCCAGATCGTGCATAGGATAGTTCCTCTCATGTGGCCTCAACTGCCGAGATCCATATTCAACAACACAATCCTTCCGCATAAGCACTGCTCCACGCCTGATGCCATATGCATCATAGAAAACTGAATAAATCTTTCCCGGATCCAACAAAACTAGAATCGGTGCTGAAGTCAATGTAGAGACCCGAAGCCTGACGTACATTGACATTACATTACTTTTGCGGAATACTTAGTACATAACAAAAACACACACACAAGGACCGTAATAGTTTAGTGTCTTTGGAAACTCGGAACGTAATCTTCTAATCGTGGTGAAAGATCTTCAATATCTCCCATAAAGATCTTCCATTTTATTTTCCTACCTAAAACCTTTCTTTATATCCTCGGGAAAAGAAAACATAAAAGGGTGAGCTCAAATTCTCAGTAAGGGTAAGCAAAAGAAAAATCAATCACATCATATTCATAAGAACATAACTTTTGGAAATCTTAACCTGCAAAAGAGTGCATAATTTCAAATCATGGGATAAATCATAGTAGTGAAATGAAATCCCAATAATCATAACTTAAAACATGAAACTTTGTGGCATACACACATAATCATAGAGAATCATGTCTTGTAAGTCAAGACTCATTGCCAAGACTATCTTAGTGGACAAAGTCCCTTTCTGAACCGAGTCACCCTCGTTCCAGTCATGTTTCATTGAACAGGTATAACCTACCGTTCTAGCCATGTCTATCTCATGAGATATAAAATCTTTACCCAATGAATTGGAGGGAGATATAGGTCCCACCCATCTTATAATTAATCCTTTCTTATGTGTGCCACTTAATCATAAATCACACATCATCGCATAACACATGTAACAAAAATGGGATTCTTGAAACATCATGACATCATAAAACTAATCATATAAGGTAAATGACTTCATAAAAATAATTCCCTCACAACATAATCAAATAAATGTAATAATAGGGATAAAAACAGAACCCTTTATTATCTTAGATGGAAAATAATTTTTGATAAAACACTTGAACTCCATTCTTGAGGAAAATATCCTTTCTTCTTCAAAAACACTTTTCATTACTTAACATGTCATAAAATTATAACTAAAAGAAGTTGATTAAAAATAGACTTGAAAACTTGTAATGGAAGCTTCTTGGAAATAATTTTTTAAAAATCCATTCATGCCGTATAAGTTTAAAAAAACATTCTTCGTACTTTTGTCAGAAAAGTCAAAAAGTACTTCGTACGAAAAATGACAAAAGATTCCTTTCATATCTTTTACTAAAAACTCACTGAAGGGTAAAATTGGATTTAAACTATTGTAAGTGGATGGAAACAATATTACATATTGAGGGAACATGGAAGTGGATGATAAAATACACCCCAGTAAATACCAAAGTATAAAAAATCTCGGATAAAAATGAGATTGTGATATTTCCCCTTACCTTAGGTCCGACTTGCTTTGTAAGTGTCCGAACCTCCTGTATAATGATTTAAATCATGTTATTAACTTATTCCAGAATCTTATTCATTGTTATTATATCATATATGGTCCACTTATGACTTTATATTACCCATTCTTTTGTAAATTCATGTTAAAGTAGCGTTTTGTGTAAAATCGTCTCATTTGTCGTTCGTGTTTTTAACTTGTAATTATTCATATGATTACTTAGATCATTATTACTTAATTACAGAATATAAAACATGATATATATATATATATATATATAAATTCAGAATATAATAAATCAGTAAATGGAAAGAAATACACCGTTCATGGAGACGGTAGTCCGTACGTACGCATGAGCGCTGTTTTCGTTTCCTTATTGAATTGAATGGAATTAAGTAGATGACATACATATAAATATAAATAAATCCAGTATCATTATTAGGTCATATATTTCATTAGTACTTATTATATATACTTTATAATCATTCATGAATGGTTAATCATTGAGAATGAATCTCATCGCGTCGTGGAGACGGTAGTCCGTACGTACGCACGAGCGATGATATCATTTCCATAATTATTGAATTGAATTAGAGTGGATGATACAATATATAAGAATAAATATCACTTTATAATAGTCATATATGGTCATTATTTACACCATTATACTGATCCAAGTAAGGTGGTGGTGGAAAATAGATTTCACCACGGCGTGGAGACGGTATTTCGTACGTACGCACGCGCGGTGATTTCATTTTTCCGTAGGATGGATATAAGGAGAATTAGGTTTGTCTCATATTTATAATAACATATCAGTTTGTAAGTAATACTTATGTTATTACTTTATCATGAAACAACTAAAGAAGAAGAAGTTGAAGAAGAAAGAAATTGAAAAGATCGGTAATGGATATTACCTCTTCTTTGGAACGCCTCTTTGAATCCTCCACTTAGGGAACTAAGATTGGTCTGTGAAGAAGACCAATACCTCTAGGATTATTCTAGGGAAGTGGAGAAGGGATTTTTTTAGGGGTTGGCCGAGCTTGAGTGCTCAATTTGGTGTGAGGAGGAGGGGGAGGAGGTTCCCTTTTATAAGGGAGGAGAGGGGCATCTTAGGAATATCTCAAAATATTATTTTATATTAAAGTCAAAATAGGTTTATAATGGTTCCAAAGGGTCTTATTTCGAAGCTAAAGTGGGGATGGGTCGAAATCCTATCAACCAATAGGATTTAGACATGTTTAGGTTATTATTTTAACCTTATCAATTAGATTTAACTCTAAGTTAAATAATTTAACTTTTACCGTGTCTTTTTGTTTTCTCACACTATATGGTTAATACACTTACTATAACATTCCAAAATAACCCCAAATTGTTTATTAATAATATATATATCCTTATCTAAGTCATGTGGCCGAACCTTAGATTTTTAGGAATCCAATAACAATTAATAATATAATATTAGATTTAAAAACTATTTTGTGTCAATTTTGACACTATTTGATATATGATTTTTTTGAAAGTCATAACAGAATTATATGTTCGAAAAAAGTTGATTAAATCAACACTAATATTTCATAGTAACCTAAAAAATTAGTGGGATTCATAAAAAGTCTCAAATTACATTTATTTTGGTGTTTATAACATCAATTATGTCAATATTTCATTAATAAGATAATTACTACATCATCATTGTGACATAAATAAATTAAATTATTTAATGTCTAAAAATTAAAAATAAAATACCATTATATAGAAAATATTTTTATCTTTCCAATGAATATTTATAGTCGAATTTATCTTATGTATAACCCCATATTAAAAATGATTTACTTATTAAACTTTGATTTTAACTATTTTAACCCTTCTTTAAATAAATTAATAATAAATGTCCTAATCTAATCCAAGTGGGCCTAAATGATAATATTTTACACTTAAGGTTGTTTTTGGTCGAGATACACTTGTCCAATAGGATTAGGACATGTGTTAGGGTAATATTAATATCATTTTTACCCTTAATTACCCTATTTACTTTTAACTGTGGTAAATAAAAGTAAAAAGTTATTATTCACCAAAAATTATTTTCATCTCATTGAACCACATTTTACTTACTAACATCAACCGTGTCTCTCAGATTTTTGAAATTCAATTCACAGAAGCGGTAAAATTAAGATTTATGAAAAAATTAATTTTTTTAACTACCACTTAGTAGTTTCACTATTCATCAAAAATTGAAGTTTTTCAGAAAAATGCCAAAATTTCACCCTAAGCTATAATTGATATTCCGAATTCAAAAATGATTTATATTTTACAAAATTCCCAACATATAAGTTTCATTAATTAATTTTATAATTAATTTCCGCTGTCACAACAAATAACGTGTTTTTAAGAAACAATATCTATCAAAAGATTGACACTTGTTTATGTCTGGTTTAAATGTGAAATTACATCCAATGACCAACATTGTATTAAATTGTAAAAATATATTCTAAATATAATTTAAAACCACTCAAATTAATAATTTATCACTATTAATTATTTCGATTAAAAAAGTTGTTTTTAATTAAAATTTAGTAATTTTCACTATTCATCAGAAAATAAAAGTTATCCGAAAAGCATCAAAATTTCACCTTAGGATAAATTCGATACTCCGAATCCAAAAATGAAGTCCATTTTGAAAAATAAGATTTACAGAATTTCAAAAAGTGGTTATTACTATTCATAACGGCTATTTTTAATAATATTTTAATAGCATATCGTTGTTTAGTGAAACTCGGAATTGCGTATTACACACGCAATCGAGGAAGGTCGCGATTGCGTGTAATGCAAGGCAAGTCAAGGATGTGTGTTGTGTAAGCTCATTTTGGTGTAGCGTACAACACAAGACATTAAAAAAATTACAAAGAATATTTTTCATAAAATCTCGGGCTGTTACATTCTACCCCCCTTAAAATGAATTTCACCCTCGAAATTCGTCGGGGTTATAAATGGTTTACTATTCGAAAGTTTCTTTAATAGAAACCCACATCGTAAAAAGGAATACCAAAACTTGGCTTTAAAAACTAAAGTATGAAATGTAACGATTACCCAAATAAACTAATCACTGGGTTTCCACATAGGTGAAAATATGGATATGGAAGAGAAATCTAACCATCATGTTCTGATGGCGAGTGGTAAAGAACATGGCTATGGAAAATCCAGTAATCACAAATCCATAGATTTTTGATGATATAAGGTACCATCTGATCCATCAGGTATAAGATCACTAGGACAACATTTTTGGTTTTCAAGATCATTTCCCTAAAGTTGAAAATTTGAATTAGAATAAATACTTACTTTATTTTGGTACAATCTCACTGTTGTTCGTGCCTTGAACAATTTCCACTTCATCTCTTAAATAAATGAAGTTGAATTTGTTATTCGTGAAGTGTTAGCAGATCATGTGATAGAATGACGGGTCATTCCATCTGTCTCAAACAAAAGGTTTGCAAAAATTATATACATAAGTTGATCTATAATGAGATTAATCATATATGGTTCCTAAAATTGACTTATAATTCATATATCATACTGCTTAATATAATAAAACTAGTTTCTACTAAACAGGGACTTCCTGTAGGCCAGTGGTAGGTGATAAAGGCCAGTCGCACTTCGGTTGTGGGTTTGATTCCAACAGCCTTGTCCGAAGCGATGGGTTGTCACCCATCCTGAGGGTTTTCCTTTTTCTAAAACTACATTACTATAACATCCCATCAATAATATCGAAAATCTTCTATCCTTAAACAATACTAACTTATGCCCAACATAATCCATTCTAATCTTTAGGCTTATCCATAATACTACAGTCCACTCTCATAATATAGTGAAAACGATTACCAGAGATTTAATACTGTCGTTAATCCCCATATATCATAAGATATGTCTTGTTGGTCACAATCCAAACATTCAAAGGCCTTAATCATGTATTCTCTTGAATACCCATCAAACATTAGTGAAAACATGAATGCAGTTAAAAGTTAAATCCTTCCACATACCAAAATCCAAAAATTCTCTATACTCAAACCATGATATAACCTTCTCCTTATATCAGTCATGACCTCATGAATACAATAAAACACCTCATTATCTTATTATTCCTTCATTATGCGCATATCATCTAAATTCCAAAAATATATGAATAACCTTTCATGAATAGTGGTACCATTAATCATACACTTTCATAACTCAAGGAAAGACAACAGTGTAACAATCCTTAGATGTCTCTTTATTCCATAGTACCATGAGATTTCTTATACAACATTACACATGATAAACATGTAATCATTCCACTACATTCTTAAACCATTGACCGAGCTTCAACAATTCTTTCATCTCACATATCATTTGTAGTCTCTTCATCATCATCAATATAAATACTTCCCATACGACCATACTGATTATCTTCATGAGACTTTCCCTTAGGGAATTGGTTTGCATAATGCTCGTACATTCCACATTTAAAACATTTAACCATTGTTGATGTCGTAGCAATACCATTATCCTCATCCATGGTGTTAACTGAACCTTTTCCTTTGCACTTACTTGCTTTGTGTCCTTCTTTTCCACACCCAAAGCATCATCCAGTTCCTTTGAAACATTCTCCTTGATGCCTCTTCCCACATGATTTACATAGGGGGAATTGAAATTTCTTTCCTCTATGATCATCATGAAACTCCATCTTTCTCTTATTAGCTGAGTCAGGAAACTTACCAAATTTTACTTTATTGATCATATTATGAGATTGTTGATTTGGCATAATAATGATGTTTGGACTTCCAAATCCCATTTCATTATGAAGAATATCATTCCATTGTCCATCATATCCTCCATTATCGTGAATCATCTTGTTTCCATCCATTTTCTAAAACCCAAAAAAAGAATAGTGTGAGAGGCAAAAATCATGCTATGGAAAACAACATAATAAAGGTGGAGTATCCTCAATATCTAACATCTTAGGTTAAATTCTATGATCGTTACTGTAGTTCTAGGACTGTATCCTATACGTATACTTATCCTTAGGGACATCCCTATACATACCTTATAAATATCTCTAGGGATCTCACTAATGTTCTCACATCCTAGTTTCCAAAGGTTGACTAAACCTTTCCTATGATACCAACTATAACGGTCTGGAATTACTTCCAGTGGAATATAGTTGATACCTATCAGGGCACTCCATGGGTGGCTACACCCCCTGGGCGGGACACACCACCATCCCCAGTGGCAGCCATTTCCTCATGAAGCCCTTGGGCAGAGAGCCATGCTTCGTCCAACGCTCACATATGAGAGTTCCCAAGGATCGGATACATTCCTACCTCCTTCGCCTCTGATACCAACTGTAGAGACCCGAAGCCTGACATACATTGACATTACATTACTTTTTCAGAATACTTAGTATATAACAAAAACACACACACAAGGACCGTAATAGTTTAGTGTCTTTGGAAACTCGGAACGTAATCTTCTAATCGTGGTGAAAGATCTTCAATATCTCCCATAAATATCTTCCCTTTTTTTCCTACCTAAAACCTTTCTTTATATCCTTGGGAAAAGAAAACATAAATGGGTGAGCTCAAATGCTCAGTAAGGGTAATCAAAAGAAAAATCAATCACATCATATTCATAAGAACATAACTTTTGGAAATCTTAACCTGTAAAAGAGTGCATAATTTCATATCATGGGATAAATCATAGTAGTGAAATGAAATCCCAATAATCATAACATAAAACATGAAACTTTGTGGCATACACACATAATCATAGAGAATCATGTCTTGTAAATAAAGACTCATTGCCAATACTATCTTAGTGGACAAAGTCCCTTTCTGAACCGAGTCACCCTCGTTCCAGTCCTGTTTCACTGAACCGGTATAACCTACCGTTCCAGCCATGTCTATCTCATGTGATATAAAATCTTTACCCAATGAATTGGAGGGAGATATAGGTCCCACCCATCTTATAATTAATCCTTTCTTATGTGTGCCACGTAATCATAAATCATACATCATCGCATAACACATGTAACAAAAATGGGATTCTTGAAACATCATGACATCATAAAATAAATCATATAAGGTAAATGACTTCATAAAAATAATTTCCTCACAACATAATCAAATAAATGTAATAATAGGGATAAAAACAGAACCCTTTATTATCTTAGATGGAAAATAATTTTTGATAAAACACTTGAACTCCATTCTTGAGGAAAATATCCTTTCTTCTTCAAAAACACTTTTCATTAGTTAACATTTCAGAAAATTATAACTAAAAGAAGTTGATTAAAAATAGACTTGAAAACTTGTAAAGGAATCTTCTTGGAAATAATTTTTTAAAAATCCATTCATGTCGTATAAGTTTAAAAAAACATTCTTCGTACTTTTGTCAGAAAAGTCAAAAAGTACCTCGTACGAAAAATGACAAAAGATTCCTTTCATATCTTTTACTAAAAACTCACTGAAGGGTAAAATTGGATTTAAACTATTTTAAGTGGATGGAAACAATATTACATATTGAGGGAACATGGAAGTGGATGATAAAATACACCCCAATAAATACCAAAGTATAAACAATCTCGGATAAAAATGAGATTGTGATATTTCCCCTTACCTTAGGTCCGACTTGCTTTGTAAGTGTCTGAACCTCCAGTATAATGATTTAAATAATGTTATTCACTTATTCAAGAATCATATTCATTGTTATTATATCATATATGGTCCAATTATGACATTATATTACCCGTTCTTTTGTAAATTCATGTTAAAGTAGCGTTTTGTGTAAAATCGTCTCATTTGTCGTTCGTGTTTTTAACTTGTAATTATTCATATGATTACTTAGATCATGATTACTTAATTCCAAAATATAAAACATGATATATATATATATATATATATTCAGAATATAATAAATCAGTAAATGGAAGGAAATACACCGTTCATGGAGACGGTAGTCCGTACGTACGCAAGAACGCTGTTTTCGTTTCCTTATTGAATTGAATGGAATTAAGTAGATGACATACATATAAATATAAATAATTCCAGTATCATTATTAGGTCATATATTTCATTAGTACTTATTATATATACTTTATAATCATTCATGAATGGTTAATCAATTAGAATGAATCTCATCGCGTCGTGGAGACGGTAGTCCGTACGTACGCACGAGCGATGATATCATTTCCATAATTATTGAATTGAATTAGAGTGGATGATACAATATATCAGAATCAATATCACTTTATAAAAGTCATATATGGTCATTATTTACACCATTATACTGATCCAAGTAAGGTGGTGGTGGAAAATAGATTTCACCACGGCGTGGAGACGGTATTCCGTACGTACGCACGCGCGGTGATTTCATTTTTCCGTAGGATGGATAGAAGGAGAATTAGGTTTGTTTAATATTTATAATAACATATCAGTTTTTAAGTAATACTGATGTTATTACTTTATCATGAAACAACTAAATAAAAAGAAGTTGAAGAAGAAAGAAATTGAAAAGATCGGTAATGGATATTACCTCTTCTTTGGAACGCCTCTTTGAATCCTCCACTTAGGGAACTAAGATTGGTCTTTGAAGAAGACCAGGACCTCTAGGATTATTTTAGGTAAGTGGAGAAGGGATTTTGGCCGGGGTTGTCTGAGCTTTAGTGCTCAATTTGGTGTGAGGAGGAGGGGGAGGAGGTGCCCTTTTATAAGGGAGGAGAGGGGCACCTTAGGAATATCTCAAAATATTATTTTATATTAAAGTAAAAATCGGTTTATAATGGTTCCAAAGGGTCTTATTTCGAAGCTAAAGTGGGGATGGGTCGAAATCCTATCAACCAATAGGATTTAGACAAGTTTAGGTAATTATTTTAACCTTATCAATTATATTTAACTCTAAGTTAAATAATTTAACTTTTACCGTGTCTTTTTGTTTTCTTACACTATATGGTTAATACACTTACTATAACTTGTCAAACTAACCCCAAATTGTTTATTATTAATATATATATCCTTATCAAAGTCATTTGGCCTAACCTTAGATTTTTAGGAATAAAATAACAATTAATAATATTATATTATATTTAAAAACTATTTTGTGTCAATTTTGACACTATTTGATATATGATTTTTGTGAAAGTCATAACAGAATTATATGTTCGAAAAAGGTTGATTAAATCAACACTAATATATCATAGTAACCTAAAAAATTAGTGGGATTCATAAAAAGTCTCAAATAACATTTATTTTGGTGTTTATAACATCAATTATGTCAATATTTCATTAATAAGATAATTACTGCATCATCATTGTGTCATAAATAAATTAAATTATTTAATGTCTAAAATTTAAAAATAAAATACCATTATATAGGAAATCTTTTTATCTTTCCAATGAATATTTATAGTCGAATTTATCTTATGTATAACCCCATATTAAAAATGATTTACTTATTAAACTTTGATTTTAACTATTTTAACCCTTCTTTAAATAAATTAATAATAAGTGACCTAATCTAATCCAAGTGGGCCTAAATGATAATATTTTACACTTAAGGTTGTTTCGGGTCGAGATACACTTGTCCAATAGGATTAGGACATGTGTTAGGGTAATATTAATATCATTTTTACCCTTAATTACCCTATTTACTTTTAACTGTGGTAAATAAAAGTAAAAAGTGACTATTCACCAAAAAATATTTTCATCTCATTGAACCACATTTTACTTACTAACATCAACCGTGTCTCTCGAATTTTTGAAATTCCATTCACAGAAGCGGTAAAATTAAGATTTATGAAAAAAATAATTTTTTTAACTACCACTTAGTAGTTTCACTATTCATCAAAAATTGAAGTTTTTCAGAAAAATGCCAAAATTTCACCCTAAGCTATAATTGATATTCCGAATTCAAAAATGATTTCTATTTTACAAAATTACCAGCTTATAAGTTGCATTAATTAGTTTTATAATTAATTTCCGCTGTCACAACTAATAGCATGTTTTTAAGAAACAATATCTATCAAAAGATTGACACTTGTTTATGTCTGGTTTAAATTTGAAATTACATCCAATGACCATCATTGTATTAAATTGTAAAAATATATTCTAAATATACTTTAAAACCACTCAAATTAATAATTTATCACTATTAATTATTTCGATTAAAAAAGTTGTTTTTAATTAAAATTTAGTAATTTTCACTATTCATCAGAAAATAAAAGTTATCCGAAAAGCATCAAAATTTCACCTTAGGCTAAGTTCGATACTCCGAATCCAAAAATGAAGTCCATTTTGAAAAATAAGATTTACAGAATTTCAAAAAGTGGTTATTACTATTCATAACGGCTAGCTTTAATAATATTTTAATAGCATATCGTTGTTTAGTGAAACTCGGTATTGCGTATTACACACGCTATCGAGGAAGGTCGTGATTGCCTGTAATGCAAGGCAAATCAAGGATGCGTGTTGTGCAAGCTCCTTTTGGTGTAGCGTACAACACAAGACATTAAAAAAATTAAAAAGAATATTTTTCATAAAATCTCGGGCTGTTACAGTCAATCTCCACTTCTACTCGTGAAAGGTTGAATCACAGGATTCTGACCAAACATACTTCACCCCCATTTTAGTCAATCTCTTCAATGGTGTTGCTAAGCATTAGAAGTCCTATATAAAACACTTGTAGTAACCAGCCATTCCATTGAAACTTTGTACCTCGACGTCATTATTCGGCTGCTCCCAGGTAACTACTACTCTCTCTTTCTCTGGGTCTACTGATACTCCTATCTCTGAGATGACATGACCCAGGATGTGAATCTCATCCATCCAAAAGTGGCACCTTGAGAGCTTATCATATAACTGATTCTCCCTCAATATACTCAAAACGATCTCAATATGGGTAGCATGGTCGTGTCGATTGTGAGAGCACTCTAAGATATCATCCCTGAAAACCACCAAGAAAGAAGTATACGTATGGATGGAACACTCGGTTCATCGGTTCCATGAAAACCGCAGGTAGGTTCGTGAGGCTGAATGGCATAACCAAATACTCATATAGACCATACCTGCTCTGGAAGGCTGTAAGAGGTATAGAAGATGGTATGACACGCAACTGATGATAGCCGTATCTCATGTCGATCTTTGAGAACACTCTGGCTCTTTGAAACTGATCAAAGATATCATCTATCAATGGCATGGATATCGGTTCTTGACCATCAACTGGTTTAGTTTCTGATAATCCACACAAAGCCTATGGTTACCGTCTTCCTTCTTCGCAAACAGGATAGGCAAACCCCATGGAGAAGTACTGGGTCAGTTGATACCCTTTTCCTGCAACACCTCCAACTGCTTCTTAAGCTCCTAAAACTCATGTGTAGCCAACCTATAAGGAATAATGGACACCGGTTCTGCTCATAGAACGAGATCAATAGAAAATCCTACCTCATGCTCCAGAGGCAAACTGAAAAAGTCCCCTAGAAAGACATCTCTGAAATGATCCAACACTAGAGGAAAGTCTAACTGTGAAATTGCTTGGTCTTCCAGATACACACTGGAAATCTGATCTATAACTCTGCCTAGCCCATGATTCTCTGGTCCTGCTCTACTCTCCTGGACATCCCACACGCCCTTATGATGAAAATATTAACCCTCTAGTGATATAAAACTCACCCTGGTATGATGACAGTCAATGACTGCACAGAAGGGAACTAGCCAGTCCATTATGAGAATGACAACATAGCTTGTCATCTCTAGGAAAAAGAGGTCCCATATAAAGTGATACCCAGCCACCTCTAGAGGGAACTCCTTACACTGACGTACACTATCCATCTTAGTCCCCAATGGTGTGTCTACTGTCAAAATATCGGTAGACGAAAAGATACAGAGCCCAAGGCTCTCTAAAATAGAAACAAAGATAAATCTATGCATAGAACTAGTATCGAAGAGAGTAGAAGATAAAACTGAGGCTACTAAGATCGTATCTCAAACCATAGAAGGTTCGATATCCTTCTCCTGATGAATCTGATCTACCGCAAAAGTCTGTCCTGCATCGTGGCCCTGTGTACTAGCCTGAGATCCCTGAGCTGACCCTCCCTAAGCCTGAACACTATGTCCATGGCCTCTACCAAGGTCTGAATGACCTAATGAACTCTAGCCCCCAGTCTATTGTGGAACTAGTAATCCTGCTCCTATACGCGGAGTCGAATCTGATCCTCTTTCACTAGCTGATGGAAGGAAAACCCTGCAGAAACGCTGTAGATGACCCATCTTGTCGCAAGATCAGCACTCCACTATTTCTCTCGAGCACTTAGGCTTCTTATTCATAACTTTCCCACACTGATATCACATCACTTGGCTGCCATAAGGAAGATCCTGTCTATGAGAAGGAATACCTCAATTCCTCAGGTCACCTCGTGTAGACTCTCGGGGGCACATACTACTATCTATCTGAAATGAATCAGCCCTAGATGATGAACCACCATGGTCCATAGCTCTAGTATCCCTCAGATTCCTCTCCTTGATAAGCTTCTGGTTGACTATCAGAGTAATAGAAGTCAACTAAAAGACCTTCAACTATGATCTGATGTCTGGTCTGAGGCCTTCCTCAAACTTCCTCGCTAAAAACAGCTCATCATTCCCTAGAACGGGGGTGAAACGCCATAACATTGTTAAGCGAGAGTAATAATCCATAACCATGAGAGTACCCTACTGCAGGTTCATGAACTCTCTTGATCTGTCAACCCTCAGCGTCTCCGGGTAGAAGTAGTCGTAGAACGTATGCTGAAACTCGTCCCAAGCCATATCTTGTTGGCACCCTGCCTATGAAACCACATCCCACCATCTCTTGGCGGAATCTCACAGCATATAATTCACGAGCTTCACTCTACTCTCTGGAGGTGTCTCAAGGTGCTTGAATATGGATAGAATGGATTCTAGCTATGAATCCACAGCCTGTGGTCCTCCATCCCCTGTGAACATGGGTGGATGCTGCTGCAGAAAAACCCGCGTCAACTCTGCCATAGACGGGGAAGGATGTTAACCTCCCTAGAAGGTCTGTATGAATCTCATGATACCCTCTCTAAACTGAGCTTCAGCTCCAGTGTCTAGAATCATTATAGGTTCCATGTCCGGAATGATAGGCAGGACTGCTAGTAGTCCCTAATCTTCCGTATCAGGCATACAGTCACTACTTTGAAACTGACGGACAACCGGAGGAAATCTCGGTGCCATAACTCTGAAAGGTCAAAAGCACACCTCAGATTCAGGATTAACAAAGATAGAAAAACTGAATTCCTAAGAAGGAACATGGAAAATAAGGCATTCAAGTTATGAAAAACATGACTACATGACATGTTCTTTCCCTACACGGCGTCTTCCCTTAGGTCATTCAGATGGACATGTACTTCTACATAAACTGGTCGTGTAACACCCAAAATACATGGCGTGTTGTCCTAAAACACGACATGTACTTTAATCCTCTTCCCTACCTGAGTCCTTCTACACAATTAAGCCACATGACTCCTCTAAGACAAAACTACATTGCGTGTTCAAGGGAGACACGACATGTACTAGGCATGCCTTACAAGGCCCGTGTTGTTAGCGAGACGGCCAGACATACGGTCGACACTACACGACGTGTTCCAGATGGACACGACGTGTACAAGGAAGGGTTACACTGACCGGTGTTGTTCATGACCTGGTCGGGTACCTGGATCAAACTACACGACATGTAAGATTCAGAAATAGCGTGTATGTGAAAAGATAACACGACCCGTGTTGTTCATGACACGGCTGGGGTACCTATTTCATACTACACGGCATGCTAAACTAATAAACGGTGTATTACGACAAAATTTTTCAGAACCCCATGTTTCTACGAACATAGTCAGTGACACGGTTTGAAAACTACACGGCGTGTATTAATAAAATACACGCCGTGTATCTGGGTTTTTCAGGGCAGTAGCTCAGAAACTGCTCTGATGCCCAGAAAACAGAGAAAATAAGAATTAAGGTTCCAAATTCCGATCTGTGAGGGACCATACTCCATGAAAACAAAATCTTCACATCCATGTTAACGAATATCAAAACAAACAATGCCCTATCAACATAGCAGGTATTATATCTCAGCAGCTATCACAACAACATGAAAAGTCTATCACAAATTCTACCACAACAGCATGCAATTTCTAATATAATTTAGATGGAATGGAAATATGAATGACATGTGATTTTCTTACAAGTTCCTATTTGATTCATGATATGTAATAACCTCATCTCATCAGGTTGCAACAAAATAGAACCAAAATAATATAAATTGTAATAGCACAAAACAAGTGCACCACCCAATGGTGATGTCAATTAAACTGTAACTTTTGCAAAACTCAAAAATTACAATATTCGAGGTAACCTGGCTTTTTCCCTATACACGGGTTCTAGAACACTCGGGCACAACTATTTACCATTTACTTATTCTGTCATATCCCTGTCTAATGTCGCTAAACAATAAGTCAATAGAATAGAAAAGAACCACCTCTGATACAACTTTGTAACTACACAAATTCGTAGCCACTCAATTGGTTCCCCATACCCGGTTCGCCACATGACCTCAAGCACATTTCCCTAAACACTAGAGGATGTCGACAAGCAGTGAGGGCCTTGGTGAGTCATTGGGGAAATTATGCCCTCATTCGGTAAAGTATACAAGGGAAAGAAAATAACAGTCAATAGCGGAAGTAGTAAACAACATAAAATAACTGGAACTAAATAGCAGAAGCAATGAATATATAGTAATGATGATAATGATGCAGCAGGTACAAGTATCTAAGGAAATTAGCAAACACAACAACATGCTGAAATACAACTGAGAAACAATGTACTAAAAGTAAACAACAACTCCAACAGCATCTCCAGCCTAAGCTCGGTCCTATGATCTCCAACTCTAACCAGCAATCATGTACCTGAAGTAGAAGGGCCACAATCCCTATCCACACATATAACCATATAACTTTTTTGGGCCGAAAAACAAGACCCAAATAGAGTGTGAGACTAATCCAAGTAGGAAACCACCACAAGATCCGTGCCCTGCTGTCAGTGAGTAATATAGCTGAAGTAATGAAAGTAAATATAGTAAAGAACTTGGTGTTCACAAGTAAACAATCCTATGAATTACCATTCACATTCAGTTAACAATTAGTTCATTCATTTAATTAAAGAACCATGGAATCTAGCAAAGCTCTCTATTCCAAGGTAAATAGGTAACGCACCAAGAATCAAATGACTACCTAAACAAACAAGTAGGCCAATAGATCCAATCTTGTGATGTGGCTTGGTAGACTCATCTAAACCAAAAGAAACTGTCTGCATTCACACTAACTCTCTGGTGGGATCAAACTAGTAGACCCCTATAGTCAATTAAAAATACAAAGGTATAGACACTCTGGGAAGAACTCACATTGATTCCCTTGTAGTCTTGCAACGATATCTACAGACTCTCTGAGGAAGCTCTTACGTCTAATTCATCATGTGGTCTCGATACGTGCGTAAAATAAGGAAGCACAAAGTCCAATTCCTAGAGTTCATGTGTACGAAACTAATTCCAACCGACCCCCTAGTGGAGCACTAATCGTTTATTCTCTCTTTGGTCTCCCGTACCAGGTTCTCACAGCCCTGAGTAGTCCAGTCGTGCGTAATTGACTATCAACAGCCCTAAGTAAGTTTAGAAACTACATGGCTAAAATCTAAAATGCATAAAATCATTAAAATAGTAGGCAACACATGCAATCAGTTATAACAAGAAAACTAGAAATTGCAATAGGGTATGCCTTGTAGGCAAACTGTGCCAAACGACGATAAACAACCAAACAGGGATAACACCCATGGGGTGATCCTCAATCATAAAAACAAGCCTATTTTCATATCAATTAACCTTAATCCTACAAGAAATCTAAGGAAATTAAGCAATTGGACCAAAATCCCTAACCTGATATCCCCGAAACATGGGAATCCGACACTTTTGAAAAAAAAACTCAAAGACATTCAACGTAAGGAAAAAAACCACCTACCTCTATCCTAGGAGATCGATATACTTGAATCACGACCCATGAATTGGCCTAGAATGAAGTAGATCTACAAAAACATCTAAAACGTTCAACCTATGATAACTCTCATAAAAAAAATCAGGAAACATGGCCAAAGTAGAACCAAGAACTCACCGCTGAGATTCTACTGCAACTAATGGCGTTCGATTTGGATAACTAGTGACAGATCGGTGGATCAGAGAAGATTCGGCCTCCTTGAGTGCTCTGGACGGAAAAGGGCAGAGAAGAATATGGAAATAAGGGTTAGACGCGACCTCGGTCCCTTTAATGAAAAAAAGAAAGTACAAGGCGTGTACATCTGGAGTATACGTCATGTACTTGTCTTTTCTCTACTCCACTTTAGGCGGCCTCCAAGTCACCATTACACGGTCGTGTCTGTGGCCTTTACACAACTAGCACACGACTTCCAGTGGCATCGAAGTACATGGCATGTACTCATAAAGTACACGGTGTGTACTCCGAAAATTTCCAAATTTTCCTCTCTCAAAAACTATCAGGAAAGGAAAAACCTACCAGAAAGGAAGATCCAGGTTCTTACATTCCTCAATATCTTGTGATACATACAACACCGTGTTTAAATGAATAGTGATTTACTGTTAATATATTTTTATATAATGTGATAGTTATCACCTAGCTATTGGATTGGATGGTTTGAATATGAATCCCTAAATTATGAAAAATTTAAATTTTTCATATGTATTAAATCCATTCATTTACTATCAATTTATTAGAAATTAAAATAAAAAACATTTAAAAAATAAATGATATATTTTTTATGAAAAAAAATATTTTTATATAACTAATATTTTCTTTTAATATTAAACTAAATTAATCGCTATTGATGAATAATTTTAATGAAATTTATATATTATAAATTTAATCATATTTTAACATTCATCTAATTTTTTTTCTGGGTATGGGATAAGAATAAATCACGTTTTATGCTTAAATATGTATTTTTCTAAAAAATGTTTTCTGTTACATTTTGTACAGTAATTAAAAGATGAATATATACATGTTAAATAAACTGAATTGTAAAAAATGGTTTCAATATATGTAATTAGTATGTTCAAATTTTTTAAATAGTGCTATACTATTTATATTAATTACGAATTGTATCTGTGGAAAAAAATCACCTCGGTAGACGGTAAACCGGGCTAACATAGGTTTAAAAAATTATTGAGGTCTCCATTTTCACCATATTTATTATTGTATAAATTTAATTATACCATTATCCCATTATTATCTAAATTTATTCTTTTAGGCACACCAATCCCAGAGAATGACCTATATAATATTTAAATAAAATAAAAATACAAAATGACACTCTCTTACTTTTAATTATATATTATGTGTTCACATAGGGAAATAGAATGTTGTGAATTAATTAGAATATTTATTTTACCAATAATGAAATAATATTCCTGATATTAATTAATTTATAATTTTTAAAAATTATATAATTACCTTAAATTCCAATGTAATGCTAACAAAATATTTCTTTACTTAATAAAAAAATAAATGATTTAAAAGTAAAAAGTATATTATAATTTGGGTGAATTATTAAGTTATACTCTTTTTGTAGATATATAAATATATATGAAAATTTTGGGATATTTGAAACGGATATATTTAAATTTAATCATTTTCATAGTGTATTTAGAGTACAATAAAATGAATAGTTCTAAAATCGACCTTAATAATATTTTATAATAAATAATATTTTATGAGATAATTTTGAATTCATAAAAATATTATTATCAGTCACGTTAACAAAATATTGTTTGACATATCAACCATGATCCATTTATGAGATTTTTTTTAATTTATGAATCATTTTAAGATTAATTATAAATTTTTTATCCTTTATGATTGGAATAGTTGCTATTGTGGTTAAGGTCAAAAATTATTACTGAATGGTTTAATAAAAAATATTATATTTAGAGTGAAAAAAGGTATCTAAATTTCATTTTATTATTTCATTTAAACCTAAGACTATTTTAATTAAAATTTATAGATATTGGGAATCATTTTTATTGAAAATAACATTATTATATTTAAATATTTAATGAAATTCCAAGTGTGTCAACTCCATCCCTTATAAAAGGACACCTATATTTTCCCTTATTTACACCACATTATGCCTTCTATATTTACCAGAAATTATATAATTATCATCTAAAATTTCATATACATGTTCTTGATGGTATCTGTTCCCCAAAATACCAACCATAGATTCATTAATAGGAGATCCAATGGAGTTCATTCAAGGAAAATTTAATCACCACAACTGATCAAGGTCTTTTTAATTATTCTTTTAGATACAATAAATATGTTGTAATTTTTATAAAAAACTTCAGTGTATTATATATAACTAATTATTATTATTATTATTATTATTATTATGAAACCACCATTATCCAACCTCATTCCCATCAAATGGGATGTGAATGTATCTCTCGTGTGTGTGTACAGATTAACATATCCACATAGTGATAAAATTAATTTATCATAACAATATTTTAATGATGGTATTATGATGGATTTAATGTGTATATATGATATTTATGAAATAATTTTGTTTATTTATTGATAATAACATATCTTCCTTCTTAACTTACAATATTTTGGAAAATGATAACATTGCTCGTGCATACGTGTGGATTGGAAGTGAGGCGATTTTTTTTCATTTTAGTTTTATGTGTATGGTAATAAGTATAGATTTAATGACTATATTTGATATATATGATATAATAATCACTGTTAAATGTGATTTATTTTTTACATATTTTACATTCCATCTGTCTAAAATTTTAAATTGTGTTCATGCATAAATGCAGTCACCATATCCAAGAATGATGTAATTCATTTATCTATATCTAACTTATATTGATGAATCTAAATAAGTATATAATTATAATATATTGTAATTATATTATTATTACTATTCTTTAGATTAATTTATCATGGTCAATGTACAGTTAAATAAACTACTATTTCAAAATATACAAGAAAGGAAAAATAATTGTCACTCAAGAATGTGAATTTAAGAGGTGTTAATAAATAAGAGATAAAATGTTATACGTAAATATTATATTGTATAATATATATTATTATGATACTATAACATATTTAAAATAAATATAAATTAGTTATATAGGAGTTTCTAACACGTATGACGAAATTCATACCTAAGTTAAAGGATTTTCATCTCACTTTTACTTTTGTGAGACTTAATCCAAATTCACCACTTATTTAATTTGTGGGATTATATGATAAATATTAATATATTTTATGATTATTTCATTAAAATTATGGGGATTTAAAATTAAATCAATTTTTATCAATTTCATGCTATTTTGAAATAGATAATTCCAAAGTAGTTGGGGGGTTTTGTTACAATCTAATTTTTTTACAGGAATTATTTATTAATAAGTTTTCAAATAGGTAATTACATGGTATACCTCTCATTAAACTCATGAATTTTATGTTACAGTAGTTATTTAAAAAAATTTATTTTTCTTCATTTTATTTTTTTCACTTTATAAACTTGGGAGGCTGAAATAATGTTTTTTGGGACAAAATGACTTTAATTATCTCTTCAGTCTATAATCCTTTATATTTCATGTCCATGTTTTAAATAAATGTTATCAAGAATTTTTTTTATAATCTCCTATTATTTTTATAGTTATTTTTTCCTATAATTAAAAGTTTACAAAATATCTTGATATAAATATATTTCTTTTTAAAAAATTGATGTAATTTTGAATTTTTACCAAATATTTAAATGGAATTATTGGTTTACCATACGCGATTGGATTAGAATTTACAACCATTATGATAAATCTATTATATAAATCATCAATTACATATTTCTATGGTTATTTTCAACAGAATGTTTTTTCGTAATATTTTTTAAATTATTAGAATTTAAATAAATGTTTTCAAAATGAAAATTTTGTTTTACCCATGAAATTTTCCAAGTGATATTTAATGGAAATTATAATTTATCATAATATAATTTTATATTAATTAATATTTAATATGTATATGAAAAAATGATATCAGAAAATTTCTTTATTTTTACGACTTCTGATGATGATTATTTAAGGATTATTCTATGAAAACTTGTTTGTTTTCCATGTGTTAATTATGTTATAAAACTCATTTTTTTCACATGTTATGTTATGATGAATGTTTTATGAACATATGGAACATGTATGTATTGTTTCCATTATGTAAAAGGTGGGCCTGAATTAATATATCCCACCAATGCACTGGGTAAAGATGGATATCTCATGAGATAAATAAGACTAGAATGAGGATTGAACCTTTTTAAGGGAATTTTTCTGGTATGCTAGTCCTGGGAGTAATCATTGATTATTATAATGGAATGGGGAGTGAACCCAAATGACTATTATAGTTTTATCAATTAGCTCTTACTACTATGGAAATGATTTTCTATGCTTATGTGTATACCTAAAATTTATGTATTATGTAACTTTTATACTCTTATGTGTGAGGTTATTTGATTACATTATGATTCTTGTTTTATGAACATCTATGATTTATGATGTGATTGAAGATTATGATCAATGATATGGAGGGTATATATATTAATATTTTCTCATGTTATCACTCCCTTATGTACAAGAAATTTTTACTAGATTCCTGATATATACCTTGTTTACCCTTTCTCAGCATCTTGTATCACACTTTCTTTTGTTTCTTTTCCATAGGTTCTCAAGAAATGTATTATGTTTGATGTGTATAAGAGTTCTATTTATAAAGAACATAGTGGGATATTATGTGGTTCACTTATGAACCAATTTTTTATATATCCATGATTCCAATGTCACAAGAGTTATACGATTCTAGGGTATATAATTATGTTATTATAATGAATATTTATCTACCAATATGTGATATATACGTATGAAAAGTATTGGGTTATCTAGTTGGTATTAGGCCATGTTTTAGTTATCCTTTGGAAGATGGGATGAGAAAAATTTTGTGAGAACCCCTAGGATAAGACTAAGTATAGGATAAAATCTATATTTATGGTTAAAAAGGAATGTGGTTTTCCAATAAATAATCATTTTATGGATACTACAAGTGGATGCGGTTTTAACATAAATTCATCTAGGTGTAACAACCATGAAAAGTGTTGGTTGAGTGTATCTCATCCATAATTATAGTGCACGATGATTGTGTCCACATAGTTTTCCTAGTTTGACACCCCTAGGCAATATGATTGGGTTAATTCACATTTCTTTATGACATATGTGAAGGATTTAAGTAGATGATAACAATGGATATACTAGGTTAAACCAACAGTGTAATATATTAAAATAAGTTTTCATGATTATGACATCATATAAATAATTTATCATGAATATATGGTTTCCCATAATGACTTTTGTTACTCACACTGTTATTTTTGTTTTATTAAATGGATAAAACCAAATGGAATCATGTTAATATTAAATGTGAAAAAAATAAATTTATTCTCCACTTAAGAAACCAAATTTAATATCATATTGAATGAAAAATATTGATGCAGTTCTAATACAATGATAAAAATCAATAAATCATGTTTTTCATCCAAACTACTAGAGGGAATAATGTTTTTTTCAGTACCCCATGAGAAAACACACAAATTATTTTAATATGTATTTGGTTACACTAGTAACTAATCAATAGATAAGTTCTGCAAATGTCATGACCCTGACCCTAGAAGCCTAGAGTTGGTTCCTGAAACATGGTGTGCAATTTGTTTCGTAGACACATGCATACAAAAATTACACATCTTGTTCTAATACAGAGGATTTATTCGTTTTAGGTTCTGGAAAACTAGATGTTGGTGATACACTTCTTCCAAAAATGTGACAAAGTTAAGCTTCATATAGCTACCATCACATAAGAGTAATAAAAGATTGAAATAATTTACAAAACCGTGTAAAATATATTGAAAACGTAGTGTGAGCATAATTATTCCTAATAAGGGATTTTAAAACAATGGAAGAAATTTCCTTTTAAAAATAACGACGTTTAAAATAATCATAACATGTTTTCTTAAGAGGAAACCATTACATATTGATGCATTTCAACAATATTTTCAAAGGATACTTGAGAACATTTTTTAGAAAGAACTTTTACGAAATATTCATATGTGTTTACTTAAAAACTATAGGTAAAACATAAATCAAAGTGTGCATACATGTATAAGAATGCATGGATGATCCATAATTTATAACTTGATCAAAACAATTATAAAATTGATATGCCAAATTGTAAATTTAATTACATAAGTAATCATATCATGATTCAATAGTACATAAAATGAAATTCATGTAACCATAACATTAGATACCCCTTCCTTTTATAAATTTCCATTTGCATACATAATCATGTCATATGCATTAATTTCCATTATCAAAGGAGATTCTTAACCAAGTGGTGTTCAATTAGTCGAATAATTACTTAGATGGTCATATACCAATACCTAATTAGGGAATGTATAATGCGAAACTCTATCAAAGCCTTGTGCCAGGACCATAAAACAAGACATAGTACGAGTCAAGGCTAACATCCAATCTTGTTTCTTATAGTAGCACAAGCCAAGGCTAACCGCCAAGACCGTCGCACATAATGTCTCATTAGACTCAACTTTAACCAATGCTTTGGAGCACTATCTGGGTGAACCCACAATATCATTTAAGTCCAGTACATTCCACATATGTATAGTAGTGTGTTATATTCATAGTTTACCATATTACATTAAATACTTACATTCTTATTCCATAACCCTTTTTACATACATGTTCATAACTGAAATGGATTATGCCATAAATGGAAAATTGACTAGACTTGTTGGTTTCAGATATAACAATGACATTCATAAACTAATATCACTTAATTTTGAACATGTAGTTAGAACTAGTACACATAAAATAATGGGTTATCACAAAAAATAACAACTCTTGCATCAAGGCCTCATGAATGTGAACATTTTCATGCCATGTTGTTTGAATTTTAGAAACATGTTTTAAACAAAGAAAAGATAATAGTTTAAAACATAAATTTAAATAATTAAAGTTATTTCTTGTGAAAAATTGGAAAACAATGCATGGATGTAAAATCATCATCTTATGTGGCGTTTTCATGTAAAATAACAGAAATAATCACATGAGATTATTCATGCATGTATGTATCTTTATGTTTAAACCTGAAAATAATTTTACAACATAGCTAGAGTTTATTTAAAAATTTAGAAGCCATAATCTAAATTGTTATATCTATATATATGGTTTGGTATATTATACAAACCCTATTTACACAAGGTGTATACTTGGGGTTTGCACAACCCAAAACAAGGATAAATAAATTCTTGTAATTATGGTACCCTTCGAAAATATGATTTAATCAATAAGAATATGTTTTATTAAAACCCAATTCAGATTTGTTATATCATTAGATATATATACATATACACTTATACATAACCACTGTATACATAGGTTTTTCATATTAAAACAAGGAGAAATAAACCCATTTTATGTGTTACATGTTTTTAGAGCATCATTTAAAAACAAAATATCATTAATTGAAATAATAAAATTAAAAAAACCCAAACTGGTTTCCTTTTGTAAATTCAATTTTAATTATGAATATATATTTTCCATACAACTCAAAACAAGATTAACCCCTAAAAGTGTTTCATACCGTAAAACATCATTTTCACATTGACAATTACATTTTAGAGAACTCAACCAGGTAGAAATAGAGCTATATAGAATTTTATATATATACACACACACACACACACACATATATATATATGTAATACCGTGAAACACAACAGAAAAAGGGTTTTCCTATATAAATTGACCAATGAAATCCCTTGCAACTGTTAGATACATAAAAACACATTTAAAAAACACTGACTTGAGTTAATATTTAGAAGTAGTATAACACTGTTTGTATATATATATATATATATGAAAATATAAATGTATAAGAGTTTTACAGAAATGAAAATGTAGATAATGACACCTTACCTAGATTCAAGAGAGAAACTAGTTTTGGTAGGGGATGTTCGAACGTTGATGAGAAGAATTCATGTGAAATTTTAAATGAAAATAGGTTTTATATAGTCACTCTCCGAATATATTTTATATACAATGGTTTATACACAAATTATAAACAAAGACTCCCAAAATTGGCTAAAACAAAACAAGTCCAACACTGGGCTTTATATAATTCCAAAATCAATCGGTGATTTTAATATATATATATATATACATATAAATCATGTGGAAACTAAAACCAAATCCAAAGAGAATAAAATAAAAATTGAAGAAATTATACCGAAGATGAGTATACAAGAAGAATTCGTGGGTCGGTTTGAAGGGAGATGGGGAATCTCAGGGGAAAAGAAAAAAGGGGAAGAGGAAGGAATAAAATAGTGATCGAGCCACTGGTTGGTGCAAGAAAGAAGAAAGAACGCGTAGAAGAAAAATTGAAAAAATTGATGCTTCAGATCAAATGGGCTCTAATCAGATTGCTATGGTGAATCTATGGTTTTAAAAAACTATGGAGTTATGAGATTAAATATCAGATATGATTGGATGACTACAGAGTGGAACAGGTTTTTAAAATGGTCAAATAAATGTCATTAAAACATAGTTTGATTGAGTGGCTGAGGAAAAACATAGGGGGGAAACCGTTGTAGTTAGGAATCAAAGGGAAGATCGATCGAATGGTCCAGATCTTGTGTGGCATGATCACATAGTCTGTATCACATTTCTCTTAAAAAAATATATCCCACATCAAACCAGGATCATTTTCAAGGCTCCATTAAAACTTTGGACCACTAGGAAATAGCTCAAAAGTCCCCCTCCCCCCTCCCTGATACCTCCTCGTACCAAGTATCTATGGGTGTGCTTCTACGCCCACCCCGGACATTGTGACACCCTGCATGGTGGCACGCTACTTGGTTCCTCCGTGCGTGCTTCATTTGTGAACACACACACCCATGGAAGGCCTATGCTGAGGCTAAAGGGTCTTGGCTCGGCCGCCTAATCTCGTAGTAGCGCGAGCTACCTCCTTCGGCCCAACTAGAGAGCTGGCCCTAGGGTATATTTTTTTATAACCTCAACTTTCAAATAAACCATATAACCATAGAAAAAGAACTAAAATTTACAAATAATAAATTTTATTAAATAAATAATATCTTTAATTTTATAAAACATTACTCCTAATTTATTTTAGTAATTTGAATATTAAAGTACACAAATAAACACAAAATTATATTTTTTCACCACATAACTATGAGTATAAATTTTAATCAGTAAAATTATTCATAAAGAAGATTTCAAATTCAAAATAAATGCATAAATATCTTTGAATTAATTAATGTAAGAATATGTACATTATATTTTCACTGAAACCCAAAAGACATGAATTCAAATTCATTTTTGGGTTTTAAAACATTATGCTTCCAAAAGATAAATTAAATTTCATCATATATACAACATTAAAGTAATCAAATACATAGAACATTAAATATGATTTTATACTTGGTGAAATCATTATTTGTTATGTTTAAAAATGAATATTTATAGTAACTATATAAGAAATTAATTTATTAAACTGAATACTTATATTAACTAAACCATTAAACAAAAGTCTCTTCAAAGTACCATTATAACACTATGGTATTTAAAACATTTGAAACATTTAAAATTTATTTGAAATACTTACCTAAGTATCGAAATAAAACTCTGTTTTACAAAATATTCTCTTAAATTTAAAACCATGATCTTAAAGATAAAACTTATGATATGTAAAACATATCAAAAAAATTAAAATTCTTAAGGAAATTATATAGGATTTATCAGAAATAATACAATATATCATAAATTTTTTACATTAATTTTTTTGTTTTAACAAGATACTAACAATCAATTCATTTTAAACTCCAATGGCCCTAAAAATGGAAATAACTGTCATTGTATTTCCAATGGTCATTTAGACCCTTATAAATACATGTTTTGGGTATTTCAGCTTCAAGATAACTTGGCAAAGATGGTTCTCATCATTCCTCTCATACTTAGAACGGTTTTTGTTGTTATGTCTATAATGGTCTTCATCGTGACTTATCCAAAGGACACCGATTATTTTCTTGGGATTTTTTTGTATTTGGTGGTCTCTATATGATTTTGATTGATCACATAGTAGGTATCCTAGGGTAGTATGGTTTCAATTTTATTTTTTTTAATGTAATCATTTCAGTGTTTCATTAAATAAAACATTCCTTGTTTTTATTTTGAAAACATTGTTGGGATAGTTTGAAAATTAAATGAAGTAAAACAAAAAAAATTTATTATTAGACAATAAATAGGTTTGGGGTGTCACAACTGATCTATTGATTTTATATTATATAGTGTTCATAACTTAAAATTTTTATTTTCGTTTTCTATCATTTGCAAGGAAAAGAAAATCAATTGTGGAATATTTCCAAGAACTCAAGGTGATGGAAAAAATATGAACTTTTGGAGTGTGATGAGTTTAATTGATTATTTTTCAACAAATATTTAACGTAAATTATTTATAAGAAAATACAGAAATAATTATATAAGATAAAGTGAAATGGTGATGAAACTGATTATATGTTTTAGGAAAATTTTACAAGGCATTCAAAGTATGCTTATGGTATTGTCATACACATTGAAAGTTGTATTGATTGATTTTAAAATTATTAAAACCAAGTCTCTAAAGTTATTTATTTGTAATAAAAATTAATATATATCAAAAAATTCATTCAATGTATTATCATGGTGGAAATGGATATTAGAGTTACCCATCAATATCATGGTTTTGATAAGAAATGAAATATGGGATTCAAAGGAAACTATAATACCCATAGAGATAAGAATATGTGTCTCTCTTTATAAATAATGTTTGAAATGTAACATATAAGAAATTACATTAAGTTGATAGGTAAATTTTTGAGAGTGTAACATACAGTGATCCGGATATTGAATTATGAAGTTATGTAAAGGGACCAGTATATGAAAGGAACAACCAAAAATCTCACTTAAATGAACTACCCACACTCCAATGTTTCTAATGATATGTTTATGGTAATTTTTCTAAATAGTTCTCACAAAAAAAGGGTGACTACAATGATAAACATCATCAACCACTTAAGATGTAAGAAAAATGTATATATCATGTGATCACTATTGATAATGTGGATAACTATATAGTGAAAGGTATATTTATTATCCACTCTTGAACTTCTAATGTCTTGTTTGATTCTATACCTACACACTCATTCATATCTTAAGAATTTAGTATTCGTATAATTTTACCAACTCAATTATTAGATGTTGAATTGGCTATGAAATCCCAAAATGGTAAAATGATGGTATATCAAGTCTATAATTATTTTCTAATTGATGTATGTGTGAGTGTGCTTCTAGAAAATATCATTATGCTCCCTCTTGTTGAATTCTTGGGTAGGCATTGATTATATTTCTTTACATAAATCCCACATCAATTTTTAAGGAATAGAAGTCAGGTTTAATATTGTGAATCAACCTAGTATTGTATATCAGTATAGTTATAATTATAAACTTCCAATGTAAATTGTTTCCATTATATAGTTCATTATCCATATTAAAATATGGTGTCTATCTCATATTGTTAGTGAGAAAATCAATATCAATGATATATATTATATTCTATTTTTTTCAATCTAGAAGAGTTCCCTAGTCTTCCAATAACTCGTGTAGTTGAGTTATCATGAGAACTCATATGTGGTGATAAAATTATTTCAAAAATTCTTTATAGAATTTCCATGATTGAGTTATATAAATTAATGTAGAAACTCATGAAGAATAATTACAAGTGATTTATTCTATCATGTATGTCACCATAAGGTGATACTAATCATTTTGATAATTATAATGATTGGGAAATATGAAACGATATTGATTATCAGAAACATAACAAGTTCATAGTCAACAATAAGTATCATCTACCATGAATTGCTGAATTTTTATCAACTACACAATGCTAAATACTTTTCCAAGATTGATATTAATTCTGTATGTTTTCAATTGATAGTAAAAAAGGATGGTATACCCAATACAGTACTCCATAAAATGTATGGACCCTATGAATATATAGTGATTCCTTTTTTTGTACTAATTCCTCTAAAATATTCATGGATTTAAATAATAGTGTCTTTAGAGATTACCTAGAATTCTTTTAGTTGTCTTTATAGATGGTATTATTATATATTAAAATATCAAGGAAGAGAATAAATATATCTTGAATATTTTTACTAAAGAACCTACCAAAATAAATATTGTAATAAAAAATTTCAATCTAATAATTTTAGCTAAAAAAGAGTCAAATTTAGTTCATATAATCTCCATAGACAGTATATTAATGGATCCATAAAAGATAAAACATATTAAACATTTTCATAGAGAAAAAACTATGACAACGACCCATATTTATCATGCGTTGGTATATATTATCTATCATTTTTGGTTAATTTCTCACAAAATTCTAATCTACTCACACGTTTAACTTGGAAGAGAGAAAAGTTCTATTGGATAGATGAATGTGATGAAAATTTCAAATAATAAAAGAGAATGTCAAGCATTGAATCTCTTCATGCATTTCTTTATAGTGTACACAAGTATGTATTCTACAATGATGCATCAGATATGGAATTGGGAATAATTCATGAATATAATTATATGGATATAGAATATTCCAAATGAAATTTAAGGTTTCATGAGAGAGATTACCCAACTTTGTGATTCCCTAGCTATGGTGATGGTCGTTTCTTCAATCCCTCCCCCACTAGAGGGGAGGGACCTATTTCAACCATCATGGGATACCTAAGCTTATTCAACCCTTTTTCTAATCCATTCTATATTCCCCCTTTATATCCATTTCTCTCGGCCCTAAATTTCCATACCTATTTAAGTTTTATTGGTTCTACTGATCTCATAATTGGAATTTACAACCACTTCATATCATCCCAACTTCACACTAGTAGCATGATCAAAGAATTGGAGAACTTTAGTTGACAAGTTGGACATATTTATTTTAATTCATGGGGATTTCAAGATCGATCTATTGTTTTCCTTTTTGACCGTAGACACTTTATGATTTGATTTTATTTAAATAGTGATACAAACCAAGTCTGGTCTTGTGCCCCTTATATATTCAATGAATCTCCCTTCTTTTTGTTCAAATGGTCAGATGATTTGTTTATGAAGTGGGACTCTCCAACTATAATGAATTGGGTTATCTTCAATGGGATTATTGTCCCTTTCCAGAATCCCTCTATTATATGAATGCTGGGAAATTTATTTTGTATATTTTTATTCTTTGATAGTAAAATAAGGGATGTTTTCCACCCATTTTCTAAGTGAATATGTGTTAAAGTTGGTTCTTCAAAAGGTCCACTCAACTTCATATGAATTTTTGTAGGTTAAGAATTCAGATATAAACAACACGTCTTCATTGAGACATAGGTTGATTTCTACTATTGATTTAATAAACTGGGACTCTAAAAGGAAGTGTGTATGTGTGGGATAGGAAACAACATCCAAATGAAGGAGGATGAGGGGGAAATGGTTGGACATTAGAAGTCAACACACTGTAGAGACCCAAATCTAAAAGTGGTGGATATATTCATCTAGTTGAAACAAGATTTGGTGAATCCCATATCGATATCTCAAATAATATTGGACTCAAAGTTGATAGAGGAACCCTGTCTTCCAAGTCAATGTACCCATGGAAGTGCTGATATGGTGATTGATAACAGTATAGAGGCTAATCTATCGAGAAATGTTTTAATGGAGGTGTTTTTTCAAGACGAGTCTGTTCAACAAGATCCAAATGATAATGGATTGAAGTTATTTTCTGGTTTTGAAGAGAAAGTTATCCTACTAGACTCATGACAAGGAACTTGAGGGACTAATGAGGTGATTGGTTTGGGTTCCTTGGACACAAAATCATTCCTCTAAAAGGAACCATCATACTCAAAGGCTATGGGCACTTTAATAATGTCTACATCTGAGGTTAATGAGGTAAGGGTGAAGTAATTGAGCATTATGATCCTCATCAATGAATCCGTGATGCTAAATTTGTTAAACCTATTTAGATGTTTTGGATGTCAAAGAACTCATTCACGTTCAAAATGAGGTAGATCAGGTGATTACAGTTATATCCAACATTTAGTGGACATTTTTTAAGGAATTAAAGGGAAAGGACTCCATGTCCCTTGAACAGAGAAAAGGAAAAAAGGTAACTTGAGACTTAGGTAGATGCATTATGGTTATAGGGAAAATCAAAAGGACATAAAGACTACTCACACATAGCCAAAATGATGGAAACATGATCATCCAAGAAGGGTTTAATTAAGCAAATCCAGATGCTAGAAAATTTGAAAAATGAAGATCATAAATGAGGATAAGATAATATGAAGGATAATATGGATGGGATCATAGAGGATGGTGAGGAAAATGGAGAAGGTAAAAATATAAATAATATTATACATTCCAATGAAGAACTTTTATTCAATTAAATATAGCTCAAGGCCATAGAGGAAGAGAATTAGAGAATCTTAGAGAGACTCCCATAGGTGAAATATAATGAGGAACAAGAGGATTGGATCAATAAACAAGATAAATTCTTGGAGTAAGGTTTCAATGAAGGGAAGATTAATAGTGACTATTATTATTACACATGGGAAAAACTAGCTAGTATCTTTGAAGATATACTCCCAGAGGAACCAAACATAAAGGTTTATTCTCTTTTTTAGAATCTCTTCATGGAGAGAGAATCCAAAAACTTCAACATTATTTTTTATGATTTTTTAACATCTTACAATATATAGCATTCTTTGTATAATTTTTTTGGTTTTGTAATTTACCTCAAAATTGTTATTTGGAATATTTTTTTTTAAAAATAAGGTGATAATGATAGGAAAAAGATCCAATGTTTTCAGATTTGAAAAGGATGGATCTAAAAATCATGATGGGAAGAAGACATTATATTTTCTCAATTTTTATCTCAACTGTATATCTATGGGAGGATTAAAGATGCATGGAATAATAATGTGGAACTAAATAAGGAGGTGAGTAATGTTCATGAGTTTAACCATGATTATGATGGAATGATATGGTTCAGTAACCATGTATGTGTCTTATCCATCCTAAATGTGAATAAGGATCTATTGAATGAGGCATATAGTTCAACAATAACTATTTATCCAAGATGCATGAATATGTGTATATATATGAAATATTATTTCTAGTGGGACAATATAAAGAGATATGTTATTGATCATGTATCTTAGTGCTTTTATATCTGTATGTAAAGGATTAGAGATATAAGTATATGGGTATGTTGTAACCATTTCCCATACAATAATGGAAATAGGAAAAAATCATCATGGATTTCTTCATCGGACTACACAAAATGCCTAATGGTCATAATTCTTTCATGGCTGTAGACTTTCAGCTCACAAGTAATCACAAAAATATTAATATCAGAGTATATTTATCTCTTGATCATCTTTCCAAAATATATATTATCGAAGATGTAAGGTTGCATTAATTAGAAGAATCTATTGTATTTTATCATGAGTCGAGTTGTACCTCAATGATGGGATGAAGTCTTCAGTGTGATCTAGACTCAGAGAGGAGTTTTATTATGTTTTATAATCCATAAAAAGGTGGCAAATATGATAGAACCACTCAAACCAAAAATGATATGTTGAGATATTTTTCTCTGGATTTCAAAGGCATTTGGGATTAACACCTTCAAAAATTATAATTCATTAATAAGAATAAAATTCCATCAAGGATTAATATAAATTCAATGTATTGGTTTGAATTTAGAGAAAGAAATATATTCAGACCTAATCTAGAAAAGTAAATGGAAGAGAAAGTTAGATTTAGTAAATATCACATCACGGAAAATCATGGTTGATATAAGTTTATAATAAAATCATCGGTGTGAACTGGAATTTTATGTTGATGTGATTCCTTTTAATTGAATTTCTTCCATGGAATAATGTTATGAGATTTAGAAAGAGTGGAATGTTGATACCTATAAATATTTTATCTTTAGTTATTATTGATTGAGTGGGGATGATAGCTAATCTGTTGACACTTCCACCAAACCTCTCTGATGTCTAGAATAAGTTCAATGTATCTATCATGAGTATGTACATAATAGATCCTTCGCATGTACTATAATAAGTGTTCATACCACTAGAGAATTATCTTTCCTATGAAGAACAATATTAGAGATATTGGATCATAAATATAATGTGCTAATGAATAAGACTACTCTTCTAGTTAATGTTATCTTGATGAATTAGATATTCAAAGAAGTTTCTTAGGAACATGACGATGTAATAGAATATAGATATCCTCATTTATTTGAATAATATTTATAGAATTTTGAGGTAAAAATTCATTTATATATGAAGAACATAAATAATTGATATTTTATTTTATATATTTTTTCAGATAAATTTAATTTCTTTGACAACTTAATATACATGAAACATTGAGTTTAAATGAACCATGATATATAATAAAAATATTAGAATATATGTGATAGTTATTTCCTTTCCATTTTATTGGTGGGTATGGATAATAATAAATAAATTATGAAAAAATTATGGTTTTCATATGTATAAAATGAATTCATTTGTCATCAAGTTATTAGAGATGAATATAATAATTATCATAAAATATGGGGTTTTAAAAAAATATTTTTACATGCGTAGTAATTTTTCACTTAATAAATTAAGTTAATAAGTATTTTTGAATAATTTTAATGAAATATATATATTATATATTCAATTAAATTTTTCACAATCGTCTAATGTTTTTCTATGAAATGGATACAAATAAACCCAATTTTCTACTTGAAATGTAAATTTATAAAAAATAGTTTTCATTAATTAGTGTGAGGTTATTTTAAAATAGTTTTTTCCACTAAAAAAATTATTTTGAAAACTTGTTACCAGATTTTAAATCCTTATCTAAAAATAATTTAAATAGGCCCATTTTATTTTTAGGCGTTGTGAATAGTTTTTCAAGCTAAAATTTATCACCTTAGTACCTAGTAGATCAGGTTAACCAAGGTTTTAATTAAATGTTCTGGTCATCATTTTCCATTTAAATTATTGTTGGGTGAATGGAATTTGAGATTTATCACCTTTTTCTGATTTTTAAATTTTTTGATACTTTTCTAGGAAAATGACCAATATAGTATTTAAAACATAGAAAAATAAAAAATATCCATATCTTCTTTTTTATAATATATTATTTGTTCATAATGGGAATAAAATCATTTAATCAAAATTAATAGTATATTTTAGATTAATGAAATTATTATTGGGGGTGTAAAATTATTTATAAGTTTTAGTAATTATATAATTTCCTTAAATTCCAATAGATAACTAACATTGTATTTCATTAATTAAAAAACATAAATAATTGATATTGAAATTTCTAAGATTAATCTAATACCATTGAATTATTGTGTTCCACAAAAGTTTTAGATACATATTACATATTATGAATGTTTTAAAAGGTATATTATAATTTCAACTTTTATTTGGTGCCTTTAAATTTTTATTAAAAATAATAGTTGATAAATTGACATTAATGATATTTTATAATATATAGTATTTTATGAAATAATTTCTAATTCCTAAAAATATTATCTTCATCTAGGTGAAGAGAATATTATTTTTAATATCAATCAAATTCTCATTATGATTCATTTATTTATTTATGTTAATATTCTTATACCATTAATGTTGAAATAGTTGTTATAGTTGCAATGGTAAAAAATGATTTATGAAGGGATTAATAAACAAGATATGGTCTAAAATGAAACAAAAATAGTCTAAATTTCAATATATGATTTTATTTTCACCCCATCCTATTTTTTTGTAATACATGTCAATTTTGAATATTTTTTATTTAGAGATACTATATCATATTTTAACCATTTCAGAAATTCCAATTTTGCCATCTCCCTTCTTTAAAAAAGAAAACCACTTCTTTATCTTATTTACAAAACATTGATCCATCTATATCTAAAAAATTATTAAATATCTCTCATAAAATCCACTATAACTGTTATAGGGTATTTGAGCTCCCTAAAATGATCACTTTATAAAAATGTTGTAATTATAATAAAATAATTTATATTAATTTAAATATCTCTCATAAATATCTCTCATAAAATACATTATTCATTTCTTTTCTATAAATATGTTGTATTTATCATAAAATAATTAATTAATAAAATTAAATAAAATAAAATTTTATTATGATAATTAAACCACCGTTATCCAACCTCTTTCCCATCAAATTTTAAGTGAAATTATCGCTCGTGCACACGTACAACTTACCTTCTCCACGCTGTGATACAATTAATATTTCTTCACCATATTTTATTGATGGATTTTATGATTGGTTTAATATTTATATATGATATTTATTATAAAATTATTACTATTTAATTATAATTTCATATCTGCCTTCTTAGATTCCAATATGTTGGAAAATGATAATGTTGCTCGTATATATAGGTGGACTACCACTGGCCTGAAGCGACATGATTTAAATTTCTTTTTAATTTTAGTAGCATGGAAATAAGGGAATACTTAATTAATATAAATTATATATATATATATATATTAATAATTTTTCGATGAATTTTAATTGATATTTTCTTTTCTTTAGTTTCATTCATCGAAAAATAAATACAGTGTTCACGCATACATACAAACTACCGAATCCATGAGAAATATGATTTGTTTCTCTTTGTCTAAATTTGATAGATGAGTATAAATATGTATATAATGAAAATATATTTTTCTCATATTATTATAACCATTATTTAGTTTCTTTAATAATTATGAATGAAAAACGAATGATACTACGGAACCAAAACTTACAAGAAAAAAACATGCAATTGTCACGCTAAATAGTGATTTTAGTAAAGAATTGTTAATATAAGGTTGAAAAAATATAATAAGTAAAATAGATATTGATTGATATATATATATATATGATTATTTATCAATAATATATGTATAACAATACAAATTTATTATATTGAATGGTCAAACATGTATAACGGAATTCAGGCCTAATTTAAGGGATTTTATCTCACTTTTACTCCTAAGAGAGTTCTGTCATATTAACCACTTCTTTTATTTAAATGGTTTATATGCTACACATGAATTTTTTTTCTAATTATTTCATGGAATTTATAGTGATTTAAAAACCCATTTGTTTTTCTCTATTATGTGATATTTTGATATATATATATTACAAAATCACTAAGGGTTCTATGTTATATTGTCCATGTTTACATGGATTGTTTAAAATTAACTCTCTAATGAGGAAATTTAATAATATGACTTTAAAAAATCCCATGGATTTTATTCTCTTATGGTTACCAATAAAAATTTATTCTCTTCTTTCTATTTGACGCACATTAAGTACTCATGAGGCTAAAAGAATTTTTTTAAGGAAAAAATTCCATTATTTATATATTTAGTCTAAATCCATTATATTATTCATCCTTTATTTACGATGACTCTACATGGATTTAAACATATGTGACTTGATATAAAGGACATGTAACTCTTTATTCTTGGCTTGGTTTTTAGCATGAAAACTAGGAAAATTAGCTTATTACATGGTATGGGTAATAAGATCAACACACTTTGGTGCCTATAATTAAAAATGAATAAATTCATGCCATGTTTTTTGAGAATGATTAACCCCATTATTTTGTGTCTCAAGGTTTAGTCTTGTGTAATTTCCAAATTTTGTTTTTGGGTTGGGTTTTAGGTTTGAACCCAAGAAGTCATGTGGAAATTAATAATGCTTTATTGTTAGACATGATTTTAATATTACCCTATTTACTAGTTCCTTTACACTATTGGACAAAATGTAATATTTTATACAGGATATTTTATACAACAAAATATTTTTGGCCTAAAAATTTGAACTCATACCTTACTCTGGTCGTCATCTGCGACATCCCAGCCTGGATCATCCAATAATATTAGTTGAACTCACTAGACACTTGGCCTCAAGTGCACCTCCCCATATTCATGTGGCTATCGAATTACAACGAGGGTCTATAGTGGAATTTTGGGGAGACTATACCCTCATAATATGACTGGATAATAGTGGTAAATAATGTAAAAATACATAAATTTAATAATTAATAATAAATTAGGTACTATAAAAGGTTCAAATATGTGAACAACAAATATTTATCTCAATATATGAAATCAATATCATTTAAAAACATTATTTCATGTGTCTAAAAAATAGATCAATAAAATATGGAAACTTGTTGAAACAATATGCTATAAAAATTATTTAAAATGAAAAAAATCGTCCAAGATTTCTATGAACTAGCTCAGTCATCTCCTATAACAATCTTATCAAGATATAAAAACATTATACATCCATAACTGGATGCTTCTCATTTTCTATACATGTAATCATATATGATTAGGGGGTACCATAGGTAGCCCTAAAAAGGGAGTGAGGTAAACTCAGTAGGTGACCACTAATGACATTTATAAAAAACAAGTCTTCCAATATAAACTATAACAGTGTTCATGTGTATCATAATAAAAAAAATTCATGTCGCCAAAAAATATTTCACTTTTTCTGACATGGGAATATCTGTTGGTAAAAGGGTATTTTCTGTTGGTAAAACGTTTTACCAACATATATATCCCTGTCACTAAACTGTTGGTAAAAACATTGCCACCAAATGTTATTGCGACAGATGAAATAGTTATGTTTCACTTATAATAATACCAACAGATAATATATTTGTTGGTTAATGTACTTGGAAACATATTTATACAAGAAATTTATCTATTGGTAATATTATTATTCGAAATTATATATTTCCACCCATAATATTATTTGTCACTAATATTATATATTATGTATATTAATCTAATTATTTATAATATATTTATTATATAATAATTATAAAATTAACTTAAATTAAACCCAAATAAACTAATGATTTATTTTAAAAAACATGTTCAAACCTCATTTAAAACATGATACCAAAATATCACAAGAAGCCTGAGTCCACCAATCACTTTTTATTAATATTTTCAATAACAATAATTTGAGGTTAAGTGGTAACCAATACAAACTTGAAACCAGACTGCAATGATCATAGAAAACCGAAAATATAAAAAACATATAGAATTACAAATTCAAAACCATGGAATTCTAGATATGATGCGTCATCTACGCATCAAGCACCATGGAAGGGCATGAGCAACGAGTTATGTCAAGTTTTCATCGCCATCATGGAACATCACTGCTCCACTATCACACCAACAGACTATCTCAACAGCTACATAGCCAAAACATCTTCCCCAACAATGGACCAAATCAACAACCATGTCACTACAAGAAACCCAACAAGAAACAAGCTGGAACAAACAAATCCAAGTGCTTGACAACATAACCTAGAAGATGCAGTAGACCAAAACCTAGGTGGCCAGTAGTAGCACAAGGCACCACTTGTCTGAAAGAGACTACCGTAGAAGATCCGTTGCCCAACACAGAGAAATGGTCTACCTCCAAGATGATGAAATTAGAAAATCACACCTGCATGCATCCTCCAGCATAAAATATGGAAAAAAAGAGCATGAAACCCATAAAAAAATAAGCATTAGTAACACAAATTATTAGAGTAAATTTCATGGCCTATGCAAGCCGTAGGTCAGATCAACTCTAGAAACGAACATCAACCCCTGTAATAGAACCACTACCTATAAGAGTATAAAACTTGAATGTAAACCTTGAGAAAATATTCATACCAAGCCATGTTGATCACTGCATCATTATAAGAGTCAATCAGAACAAAATCTAAAAGGAAACCAAACCCACAAATTGAGAACATATGGTTAAAACCACCAACTATTAAGACAAGCTTATGGAAGGAAAGGACTAACTCAGAGTCAGCCTCTTATCTAATTCAGAATTGGGGGAATTACAAGATAGATGAAAAATGTAGATATATGATCACAAATGAAGCCAAAATTATTTGAAGAATGATAATTTTGAGTCATATGGTCCAACATATTTGGAAGCCATGATTTATAGCTCTATCAACACAACAGTCATCAACTGCACACAAATCAATAAAACATCAAATAAAAAATAACAACTCCAGGATCAAACTACTTAATGCCCATTCAAAACAAAAAGGGAAAGAAAAAAAAAACTTATTCTCACTCTTGATATATTCTAAAAAGTGCAAGACAAAGATTATAAATATTCATAAAACATGAAAAATCAAATATTAATTCATATAATACATCATAAAGGAAAGAAATAAAGGATTTAACTGAATAAAATGGTAGGGAATATCATGAAAAAGTCAACTAATTTGAATTTAATACTTCCTATATACATTCATATCAATAATTGACTAATTTAAACTAATATTACACACTAATACCTAAGTGATCAAGACGACTCATAGAATTGTGAAGTAATTTTTTGATAATCCAATCCAATTCACCCTCCATTGAGATTATATGAACTTGATCATTTTAAATAAGTGCATTTTATTTTCCAGATAATAACATGATGAAACATATACAGGTTCAATTCCGTTGTCAATCAAAATTCCTGGCATATATTTTATAATATTATAAAAAACCATTATCCACATGGAATATGGTATGAACATAATAAATACATATCATAATAACATGTATTATACATGGTATTTAATTACACAAAATTACAGAAATTTTTCACAAGTAAATTCAAGAAATAAACTAGAATATAATACATTAATTACCATAAAATTTCAATTAATAAAAAAAATACAACACCATTTCAATATTTTATACAAGTATCTCAAAATGAACAAAATAAGGCCATACAGAAAAATGAAAATAATAAATTATCATAAGTATTTTATGAGTTTTACACAAAGAGATGAAAAATAACAAGATTACTAATCAACGAGTATGTTGTATGGATCCTTGATAAAACAATCAACTCATCAATGTTCGTATTCATTTTCCCTTACACATAAATACAATAAATGAAATAAGGAAATGAGAAGAAAAAGGAAGAGTAAAACCTTATCATTTATGAAAGAAATTTTTTTACAATACATGGGCGGTCTATTGACATCACCTAATCAAAAAAAATATAGCTACTATATATACTATAATATTTAAATCTATCTAGGTCCTTTTATTATTGTTAGTGTTGATTGTGAATTCATATATAGTCATTTGAGGCATGATTAAGGTACAAAATTTTATGTAACAAAGCATTCGAATGGCACTCCAACCTTAAGGGTCACCATGGGTCTACAATATAAAAAAAATATTAAGAAGCCATATTTTATAATTAAATAATCCAACCATTTAGTTTCCTGATCTCTACATTTACATGTGGTCTATAGACCATTACCATGCAAGCTATAGTTGAAGGTGAAGATAGTACTTCTATTGATGAAAAGTGATAGCCACATGTAACATGAGTTGGGGCACTGAAGTTTCAATGAACTATATTAAAATAAATTATTCATTTGAATCACTAGTTCTATAATAAATTTCAAAGTGTTCTAAAACAAAATAATCTTCAGAGGTATCTATTATAACAAGCCATCATCAGAGGTGTCTCCAACAACATAAGGCATCAAAACCTACTACTATCTCGAGGTCATGCATTAGGTAATTAATCTCATGAGGCCTAAAATTCCCTGACCCAAAGGAAATGACTCAATCATCCTCCCTCAAAACTACACCTAGACCAATGCCCGATGCATTAAAAAATATTATGTAGCCTCTTCAAATCTAGGGTAATATCAAGATCATGGGTGAGGTAAGTCTTCCCTTTATCTTATGATAATACTTCTCACACACTTTAGTCTACATAAACATGACACCCTTTTTGGAAATTACGATAATAAGTGCTTCAATATGAGATAAATCTTGTATAAATGGAATATAATATCCATATTTCCAAAGAAACCCTATATGTCAAACATGTTCTTAGGATTCTCTAATGAAAATAAAATCATCTCCTTTAAGTCAATTGATACTCCTTTTTTAATATAATATGACCCAATATGTGAAGCTTATTGATCCATATATGGAATTTGGTGAGTTTCTTATACAATAATGTTTCCTTAGTGTAATTAAAATGATATCAAGTTGTTTTTCATTACCATTTTGTTTCTATTAATACACTGATAAGTCATCCATAAATTCTACAATGATGGAATTGTGGTATGGGTGGAAAACCAAATTCCCCAAGTCCATCATAAAAGTGGGTGTATTCTTAATATAAAACAGAATAAATAGATTATCATAAAGACTACACATACTTTGAAATATCATTCAAGGTATGTTTCAAGTTCTAAAACATACCTTATAATAACATGGCCTTAGATGGATCTTTGAAAATACTCTAGTTCCTTGAATGTAGTCAAAAATATCATCTATTTGAAGAAATGGATTCCAATTCATAATTTTAATCTATTTAAAACATCGGTAATACAAGAATAACAAAATTATTACATCCACCTTCTTTGTGAAAAGAAAGGTTAACAACAATGTGATGTACTTGGTAAAATAAAACCCTTAGATTACAAATCCTCTAACTACCTCTTGAGATCCAGAATCATTGTAGGTGCCAACATGTTTGGATAAATAGACACTATAAAATTTCTTAAAGAGATCTTGATTGAAAATTATACCTCTCTCCCAATATATAGTCCTTTGTTATCATCAAAAAATACATCTATAAAATGATACAACACACATGGAAAATATGCCAAATAAACTCTATGATCATCTTAATAATGATTAGTGATCTGTGTAGTCACACCTTTCCACCCATGATTCTCTATTCTAGATAGCTATCCCTAATGTTCCATTCAAACTAATATATTTATCTACCTTCCAAAAATTACATGATGGACACCCTTATATAATAATATTCAGTGTGGTCATGCTAGGGATCTAGCTAATCCATCCCAATTATGATATCAAAACCTATCATCTCATGAATGAAAATTATATACAAAAATGATAACCACCAATCCCAAGAGGACACTCATTGAAGTGGATTACACTCTCTAACTATACTTCCAGAAGACTATATAGGATCATCACCCCAAATAATTAATAAATTTGAATATCAATATATTCTATGATTGATAAAAAAATAAATGTTTTTGGGGAACCTATATTGAATAAGTCAGATATGATAGTAGAGGCTACTAGAATAGTACCTCATACTATAGATAAACCTATACTATGATCCTTGGTTATTTTATGTACTTTATTTAACTATCATAATCTATGTCCATGAGAAATATATGTACTACCCTAAGTGATTATACAATATTAATGTTAAAAATCCTATGTTTTGATATCATAGCCCTAACTTCCTCCTCTTCCAAATCAGTTAGTTCTACTTCAACACCATAACTAATATAGATATTACGATCCTACTCTAGAAGGTGGAGATGGCGTAGATCCTCCCCACTATAGATAGATGATAATTTCTTGAAAAAATAAATAAATATGGCTCATTAGGCCGAACGCTCTATAATCGAATAGGTTTTTGTCACATTGGGTCTTTACATGGATTCACCTCCCACACTAATGGAATACAAAAAAACTACCAGTGTGAATAATCTAGAAGCTGATTCCCTACTGATAATAATCAAGATGATATTTCCTACTATTAGAGGAATCATTACTCTGTATTGGTACTAATCCATCATGTCCTCCACTATCAGCCTCCCTCGGATTGGGTTTGGTGATAAGGGCTTGATACAAAGTCTTTAAAACATTTTCTATCTAAATGAAATTTAACTGATATTAGACGGTGTAGCTAATCTCATCATTAAATCATCTCACCCTAAATAGAACTTCTCTATATTAGGTCGGTGAAAATTTTGAAGCTTTCTAAAGTGTGATGAATTATCAAAAAAAGACATGGTGGAATTATATAAGTGTTATACTTATCTGGTCCAATCATCTCTTAGAATCTCTAAAAATAAATTTTTTTAATACAAGATTGAATATCCATCCATGTGATGACCTGGTGTTGATCAAACTACTTCATAACATCCCACAAACACTTGGATGAATAATGAAGCAATTAATTCGTGAGCTTCACTCTCTTCTTGGGAGCTATCTCAAGATGCTAAAAAATTGATATCAATGCCTCTATCTATGATTTTATAACATTTGGACCACCATCCTTTAAAAATGTGTGCATATGTTGCAACAAAAACTCTCAAATTAATTCTGACAAAGAGGAAGAAGGTATCGGAGTACACTTCAAGGACTGCACTAACTATAGATAAACCTATCAAAGTTGGATTTCAGTTCCAAACCAAGGTATTGTGGGTTTTTACACAACTAGAACTACATGAGGTATCATTGGTGGTTAGGTCCCACCATATCTAGATCATGGTCATCACCACCTTCCAGGTGCACGACTCAAGGATGCCATGGTTTCAATGCTATAAAAATGATAATCACATGCCTCATATGGGATTTTATAACAAAAACACTGTAGATATAAGAGTTGGAAAAGTAAAATGATTCATCTTAGTAAGTCACAAATATATTACATCTCCTGAAACTAGGTCTGAGTCATATATTATACCAAAATTATTAAAAAGATAAATATCATACTTCCCACTACTAAGGTCATGTCTATGTCAAGCTCTCTGGTTTATCCAAATGTCCTGGTATATGGAGTGTCAATTTCATGTTATTGAGACAAAATACCCTTAAATATGGAATTGGAATCCCTATTAATGAATGAAAAAATTATAATTTAAAATTTATCAATTATTTCATGCATTTTATAGACGACTTAAATAATGTACTATTTCTAATTTGGACAAGTTCTTGCATTATAAATAATAATTAGTCGATTATTTAAAGGTATCCAGACTATCACATTTTATTGGATAATGTAACATGTAGTATAATATGATTTGACTAAATGAATCATCATTCCCAATTTACAAATGTACATTTACTCTTTAAAGTAAAAATTACATTCATGTGTTCAATATAGACTAGCATTTCAGTCTATGTAACCTTAGTTACATATCTCAGACATGTGGTAGTTGTTTAGTTAGGGTTTGATCATTAATATAAAGGGAAAAATGATTAGGTTAATGATAAATAATTTGTAATAAATTATTTAATTACCTTTTTCCTTCATAAATATTATTTTCATTATAGATATATCACTCAAGGAATAAACAATAAGTATAATATAGTCAGGAAATTCAAACTACATGGCATAGAATAATGCATGGAATATAAATATATATGTTTCTTATAATTATGAATTAGAAACATTTAATTTCTATAATATTAAAATTAAAAGGTAGAACTACTAATGATAAAAAAAACTCCACACCTCGTGTGCCACAACCAATGGTGATATCAGTGAAACTATAAAGGCATAATCCAAAAACATCATGTCACATCCCCAGAAATTTTTCTTTGTATCCTCATACATGGGATATATACTTCCATGAATATTCTCATTAAAAATTTATTTCATATCTGAGTATCTTGTCTACTAACCCAAAAATATAATATAATGATAATTAGATCGATTTGATTCCACTTTGTGACATCCCAGCCAGGCTCACCCAATAATAGTAGCCAAATGAGTTGTCCACATGGAATTAATCGTGCCTCCCCACACACTATAGGTTTACAATAAATAGAAAGGGTATAAGGTGGTATGGTATGGATACTATACACTCATAATCATAGTGTATCATAGTGGTAAACAATATAAAAATAAATAAATATTAGTAGTATTAATGAGTAATGTATAAAAATGAGTATAAGTATTCGACCAATAAAAAATCCACTAAAAATATTAAAATAGTACAATAAAAAAACAATTTCATGTCTCTATAAAAATGATTAAATATAAAAGGAAGTATGAAGATAAACTAATCTATAAAAAAGATTAAAAAATATGAAAAATAATTAAATCATCCCATGCACTGGCTCATTTATCTACTACCACGCACTAATACTGATATAAAAAGATATGAATGTATAAATGGATTCTTTCCCTTATCTATACCTATAATCATATAATCATCCTAGGTACCATTGGGGTCTTAGATAGTCTGTGAGATAAGCCCCGTAGTCCACCATTAACATCTTATATAAAAATCTAGTCTATGAATATAAATTGTAATATTGTGCATATATATCAAATAAAATGGGAAATAACTGTGTCCTATAATAATCTCAGGTTCTTCATGGGACACTTGGAAAACCATACCAACTTCATCCTTTACTTAATTTCTATGAGTATGTTTTTATTTAATCATTTTGTTTGTGGTTAAGGAATATAATATAGGTTACCATTGAGTGAACATGATGATTAATATAAAAGATACTTGATGGAGAAACCAATGAATCCATGACCTTTGAAGGTCAACTAGAAAATGATACATAACCATGCATCTTAAAAGTAAGGACCATGTGTAATACAAGGTTTATACCCTATTCATTACATTGGTAATATGTTTAATAAATTCCAATGATGATGTCTAAGCTAAATCCTATTATAATCATGACTGGATCCCAATGAGAATAATTAAATTCATCACATGTCTTGAGACATGATGATGAATCTAAAGAGTGAAACCAAGGAATTATAATTTTTTAGAGATGGGTATAGTATCCAACATTATTATACCAATCATCTACTAATAGAAAAAGTTCATGTTCTGAGGTGGGTATCTTCCTCTAAAACTATCTCAATGAAACGGAATGGAATACTCTAAGTTCTCATGTCATTCCCTCAGGAATCCAAGGTGTTAAAATGTCAGAAAATTACAATAATGATGAACAATTTCCATCATAATAGACAAATTAAACACATATTTACATATACATTCATAAGTCATCTTAGGATTTAGTTAGATTCAATCCAACACTTTTTCATTATAATGACAAAGGGTTGAGGAGGGACATGAAACCACATCAGTTAAATTATAAGTGATAGGGTTAGGTGATTTATTCTGACCATTTAGTTATTTAAGACCCATTTATTAAGATTAAACACTTATCATAGAGAATGTCAAGTAATGAAAACCCAAACAGTATTCCAAGGAGTCATGAAATTGTTCATCATAAGTCATAACAAGCTACACACCCTAATTGGGTGGTTAGTGTTGAGGTATCAGCCTAAAAATAAATTTTTCTCATTAGGGACTTGAATTACAATATAGCCAATTTAATATAAATCATATGAATTTTAGAGGCAAAACATGGGTAACCTGGTGTGCGACACAATTGAAAAAAAATCTTAAATACTGATAATCTAATATAAAATTAATAGACCACCATCCTTATGCCTCTATTAGATCACTCATCTATTATCATATGTTGATTTAGGCTAGAATGACTCAAAATAGAGAAATATTAAAACTCCCTAAATATAGTGCATTTTTTCACACACCAAAGTATCACAGAATACAGTGAGATAAATTGAGAAAATAAATTAACATATCAGATCACTTACTATGAAGTATCCAAGGATAATAATGGTGGTTGATTCGAAGATCATATAGATGAGAAACCTCAAAACCTAGATTGAGGTGGGGGAAGATCTCCCATCTTGTGGGATTGTTGTACCTTGTAAATGAGGGGAATGAAAGGAGAAAATATTTTCAAGGAAGAAAGGAAAACAAATTTCTTTTCACACATATTTAATAGGTGACAATGTTTATATTCAAGTTGGGCCAAAATATGCACCAACCATGTGAAAATCAATGTCCAAAGGAATGCTTAAAATATGATAGGTGCACTGTTATACTAACCATGTAAAACCCATGAAAATAACCTCTATATTGGTAATTTTAGAAGTCACACAACCATACATCATGGGGTTCTTGGTCATAACAAACCATACATTCCCCTTCTGTGCACTGGAGCACCCATAACGGTTTGAAAAAACCATGAAAATTGGGTTTCATGGTTTATAATAACCATGTGACCCATATATTTCCTCTAAAACCTAGGGCTTCCAGATCCAAAAAGCACTAGACACCCTCATAACCAATGTGGCCTCATTGGTAACTACCATATATATAAAATTGAATAACTAAAATGAAACTAAAATTTCTCGTACCTCGCAAGATAGTTGATATCTTACACCAAGGGTACCTGAAAGTATTTCATGGATTCATGAAAGGATAATAGAAAAGACCGTAAGACTGATTTGTAGGCTGAGTTTGTGGTATGAAGCATGGATGAGGAGACCGACCCAAATACTGAGACACATTTTTGGGATGGTTGGTTAGTATTTTTTTTACATTGACACACTACACTATTTTAAAATGAAATATTAAATGTTTTGGTTTTTGGGTAGTTTCCCAGTTTTGGGTTATTAATTAGATGCATTGTTATTTTTTTCATTAATCCTTATTAATTATTGAATAGTTATATATATTTTTTCCATTTTATTACTCTTAATAATAAGATATAGTATTCCAATGTAACTTTATTGAACCTTTCTTCTAGTCAGTATCCTATATCAGATGGGGATGCACGTCTGAGGTCAGGTGGCATACTAGCTTGGTGCATCAATTTATTGTCACATAGGATATGAAGTTACATGGGAGAGACTACTCAATGTTGTTCAGACTGAAATTAAAAAATGGAAAATTTATAATAAATTGATGCAATAATTGTATTATGCACAATTCATAAGGTATTTTAAATCCCTGAAAACTTATATACTCAATGTAGCCAATTATTCTGATTGCATGAGTCTTCACTCTCACACCCTCTCCATGTTCTCTTGTAAAGTGTTCCCTAGGGATCTAAAAGTGCTCCTATAAATCTCTATTCACATAATTATCAAAATTATTGTTGATCATGCTATATGCACCCTTTCCCTCATGATTTTTCATCAATTCATTAAACATAAATGAGAAAACTAAACATTGTACATCTAGCCATCATCCAACTGTTTTTTATATACTATAAACTATTCATCAATAATATCCTTATCAACTGAATGGGTATTTTGTGTTTTTATCTTATAAAGTTTCCATTAATGAATTAATATAATATTTATATGCTTCTAACCATTCATGTATGTTACTGCAAGAATGGAATCAATCTTTCTCTATAATTGATCATAAGGATTTCATGTTTGATGAACATTATAATTTTATACAACAATATACAATCATATTGTTTATACTTTATTACCAAATGAAGTAAGGTGAAATAAATTAATTTAATTGTTTTTTATCCCACTATTATTCAAACCTCAATATCCATCACCATTATAATCAGAATACCAGATCATATAGAAATTCTAATGTAAAGGATCTATATTTTCCATCCCATCACTCAGACTATGAACATGAAAATTATAAGAAGGTTATTAGGTAGGCAATCCTTAAAATTTCATGCTTTCAATTACATTATATTTGGAGTGGACTCTACAAGAAGAAATCCTAACTCATATTTCATCAACACCTGCCTGAAAATTTGTACTAAACATACTACGTCCATTGCAATCAATACAATCAGGGTTAAGTTGACCTGTTATTCTTGTTATGATTTCATAATAATTGAAAGTGACACTGGATGTGGCCCCAAAAAACATTAACTATGAGGGAATCTTAACTCATATTATGGAAGGATTAGTCCGAATTGATATTTTATTGAAATATTTTTATTTATTATGTATAATTTCATTTATTTTATCTTTTTTACATACCTTTTTAATACTAGGTGGATTTTAATTAAGTTATTGATCACGTTTTAGTAAAATGTATATTCTTAATCCGTTAATTTTAATACATTCGAGAATAAATATTATTTAATTTTTTATTTTTTGATCATGATAAAGATTCTTTAAAATAAATAATAATTCATAAGAGAGGATAAAATATGTTTCATGATAATGATCTTTATCTGCAAATTTATTTATTATGTTGATAATAAACAAACCACTATCCCTAGGGGAAATACTCTATAAACATATACTTTCATGAGTTGCAACATTTCACCTAGTCCATATATTGAACCAACTCTAATAATTTAGGTACTCTTTCATTACATACACCTTATTCACACTTAGTGGAGGGGAATGAATGGAATCATTATGATCTCTATATAAAAATCCTATGAACACATAGGCCCTTGTATAATAAGTGTGGTTTTGACATTCACACCATAATTTTAATTTAATAATAATAACTGAAAACATCATGTAGTAATTAATATACTATAAATCCAAACTATATATAGGTCTGTCAAGATCATGATCATCTATGAAAGAAACAAAAAAAATTTAATAAAATAGAATTCATTTCAATTGTTCATTTTTCAAAAATCTGAGGGAAATACCCCCATTATTGTTTTAAAAAAGAAATTACCATTTGAAAAATTTAAAAAGAGGAAATTTATTATAGACAAAGTTGGAGAAACTATGAAAACAGATGTCCCAAATGGATAAAAGAAAACCCAAGAGATCAAAGAAAGTAAATGTAAAGATAAGTAAGGTAAAAATTTCATTACTCCTCCCCTAAAAGACAATGTAGACTATGAGACTAATATCCATTAAAAAACAATGAGATTAACATTATTTATAAATTTTTAAAAAAATTAAATAATTTTTTTGTTCAAAATTTATCAAGTACACAACATTTTAAATAAGGAACATGATATGTACTAGTCAGAACAACCCACTCTGGTCATCATTCTTACTATTACTCATGAAAATTTTACTATATCAAACAAGTAAATTAATTAATTGGAGTGTGCTATAAATAAATTATACATGAACATATACAAATCACATGGTATGTGATGCTTTTATTACAGGAAGACTACTTGACATGTAATGAACATACAAGGTATATATTTTTAAACTTAACAAGGGAATTAATTTAGAATTTAATATTATTAATAACCCATCACGTGGTGTGAAATATCAATTAATGATATATGGGCCCGTGTTTTTTATGTTTAATGATATAATTAATTTTATTTCTGCATAAAATTAATTACATGGTGTACAATGGGGCTTGTAATGTACTATGTACACAAATGTATTATCTAAATGGTATTTATATGGATACGTCACATAAAAATTATTATTCCCACATCCAATACACATCTACAAGTACAAGGTATGTATATCAACCACAAACATTTATATGGTAAATGGCATATACATTGGCTACATTTTTTGTTTTTTGATACTGAATGATTATCGGTCATATGTGTCTTGTAATAATTATAAGACACATATATAACTATGCATTTAATATCATTGAAATGCATGAGCTACAAGATTTGTAAGTGAGTTACATGGAATATGGTATGAAAAAATATGTTTGATATTTTCCTAGTCAACAAAATATTTTTAACGACACTACATATGACTCAATTCATAATGTAAAAAAATAAATTCAAGGATTGCCTTTTTGCATTGAACAAGAGTACATAATGTACAACTTCATGTTATACACCATGTAGTACCATGTTATCTGGAAAACATTCTAAACAACTCTAGATGGATTATTCAAATTCTCTTTATATATTTTTAACCAGTTACTGGTTAGGTGAATGTGAATGAATAACGAGAATAATAAATCAAGACATTTAAAATTAAAGAATGAATTTATAGAAATTATACACTAATGGTAAACACATTAATAGAACAATGATTAATAAATAAATATAAATTCGAAATTAACCAATTTGATACCACTTAAATGTTCCATGCATAGAGAAATCACGTATTGGGTCATTACCAACTCATCTTTTATCAGTTTCAATTAATAATTGACAATGTGAATGATGATAAACATAATGGATACTAAAATAAATCTGATGAATAAAGAAAAATATTCCATGAACTAGGAGAAATGATTATTTTTACAGAGTTTATTGTTAAATTAATTAAATGAATAATCTCAATCCTGAGAATTCTCGGTTCAATGAATAATTTTATCTTTGAGCACTTTGGTTAATTGAAGTGTCATCACATTTGAAAAATATTCCTTTGATTTTCACACAATACTTTAATGAAATAATATTTATCCTCTTATTCTTGAGTAATGGAGGAAATTTTAAGCTATTGGTTCTTTTGAGAGTTCTAGATAATTTTTGTTAAAATATTAAAAGATTCTCTAGAGGATATGTGTTTTATGAAAGAACATCTAACCATGGTAATACAAATAATTTTTTATTTATAGAGACAGGCTACACAAAAAATTGAACATAATAACATAATTATTCTTAAGATCCCCATCGAACCCCAAGTCCAAATAATAATAATATGAATATCCTTAACATTATATGAACTAGACATAAAGGAAAATTAAATATCATTACATTATATTAATAAATATTTACTTATTTAAATGAAATTTAAAATATTATCCACACTAGACCCCAAAAACTGGTATTTATTTCCCCCTCTCTGTTTTTAAGACATTGAATAATAAAAGTATAAATTTGATAAATAATAAATTAATTATATTATTCATTGTAATCAAAATATATATTTATAGAATTTTCAACTCAAATAAAAACTAAATCAATATTTGTGATAAATTAATCCAAAATAAAATTTATTCCTCATAATTAAGAATAATATTTATTCAAACAATTAAATTTAAATAGGATTTAATTTATATTAATTGAAACACTAATTCTATAACCCTCTATTCTTATTCCTAAGTGCCATTAAGTATGTTCACCTAAATTAAAATATCAGTATCTAGAAATGTGTAATGGTTACCTAGAGAAAGAATTTAAAATTGCTATATTAAAAACCACATAAAAATATTCAAAGTGTAATGTAATCCCTTTTTCATGATATATAAAAAACTAGGTTGGATACTTATTTCATCAACCTATATGATTGATACGTCTTTCGTAAACATTATGGAATGAATTATTCAATTCACTCTTGTCAAGGAATTTAGTTAAAAAGTTTAATTTCAATCAAATGGATGAGATATAAACTTATACAATGATGGAAGATATAAATCCTTTCTCAATGCATTCTTTCATAAATTTTCAAATATGACATACCCAAATTCACATTTAACCTATCTCATCATGTTTTATGAAAAACATATATGTTTATGAGTCATGAAACATATGAATAATAATCATAAATTCTAAGGATCATTACCCACATTCATACATAGGAATATAAAATGAAAAATAAACCTGATAATTTTATATAGGAGAGTCAGTCCTCATAATATCCCTTATTTGAGATAACCATGTTAGAACTTCAGGAATTCAAGTCTCATCCACTAATGAGTACTCACATCTAAAATACTACATCATTTCTGTCTCATCAAATTACATCGTATGACTATATGAAATATTTTTTAAGAATATAAACAAAGAATTTTGAGGTTCTCATTAAACTGGGAAATTTTATGACCTTTTTAATATGATAGATTCTCTAAGTCATTATCTAGTTAATTTCACATAGAAGAAAAACCATTTTAATAATACCCTTATTAATAATAAAATCTTTTAATATATATAGGTAATATAAGTTACAAATAAGTTTGCTCTACAGAACCCACTCCAACAACAACAACACACCACAACCAATAGAAATGTACCAAAAAATCCACCACCAATTATGATTTCAAATTTATAGACCCTTCCATACATCACCTGAACACCTCCAACTACCTATAAAACCAATGGTTTTATAAAACAATAGTCACTTAAACATTGTAAAATTATTTAAATGTTTGAAAATTTTATTTTATATTTCAAATTATCTTTTTTAAATAAAAAAATATTTTTACAGAATGAGTTCATTTTTATTATGTGTTTTGACATTTATACATCAATACGATGTCATAATACATACCAGACACAAACCCACACAAACAAACACACACACACACACACCATATTTTACTATTTAATAAAAAATACTATATTATAGAATTCTCAAAATTTAATTATTGGCTAATTTTTATGTGTTGATTATATATTTGATGTATTCTTATGAAATAAAATTTATATACATGTCAAAAAATATTTTTAAATATAACACGTGGTATTTGTTAATGTCATGAATTTATCTTTTAAAATTTTAAAAACTCAATTGGAATAATGATTTATGTATCCATGATATATATATATATATGTATAATTAAATTATTATTAATCGGTTAATTTATATTATTTATATTTACTAATTATACTATTACCATATGATATCATGTAATTTATTATGAACTTTTATATTACATATAGTGGTCACGTTACTTTTAAAATGATCATATTACTATGTCATTATTCCAATAATCACCTTAAACATATAATGGTTATATTTCCCATTTTAAATACACTTCAATATATTATTTAAAAAATATTCACATAATTATCATAGATTCATAGTAATTACTATTATATTTATGATAGTTTTATTTATAATAAAAATATATCAATTATTTTTATGATTCATTATAGAATATGATCTTTCCGTGTTCATTATTAAGGTGTTTCAATATATTTTTATTTATTCTAAAAAACTAGTTATAATTATTCTATTGAATGTAACTATGTGGTTTCTTTGCTGATAAAGCACTGAAATAAAAGGGATTGTATTATGTGGTGACTATATTAATAATGTTTTTATTTGTTATACTGTAATATTAGGTCTTGAAAATTATATGAAACTCTTTGAAACTGGAAACAATTAGAGATACTGGTAATTCAGTATAGGAGTTCATATGCTTGGGATTTTGGTGTATTATTTATGTATCTAACACATTATTTCCCTAACATTATGACTGATGAGAAGTTGAAAGATAATCATTTTTAGATGTATCGAATTCCAATGATAATAAATTAGTAGGGCTTTTATCGTCAATGGATTTCTCTTGTGTCAGTAGTGTCTAACAATCAAATGGAGAAAATGGAATTCAATGTCTCTCTTATGGTGGTATATACCATCAATATTATATATTCTTATCTTTTATGAGTTTCTAAAGGAGTAATGAGCAGTGTTTTTTATTAATATCCCTCATCATTAATTTATTCATCCTCATTTGTAGTAGTATCCTTCATTAGATTGGTATATAAAAATTTTGGCTCCACCAACACAAGGTGTTCTAGAAGAAAACATAACGGAGTACAATTTCCTAAGGGATAATGATTGGACCAAATATTTTTCATAGTACAATAACTAGGTAATGATACATATTATTGAGAGGATAGAAGCTCCAAAATATATACTTTTTAAAGGTGGAGGTACCATTTTTTTCTAGGAATAATTTCTATTTACTATATTCTCATTTATATATTGATTTTTTTAGTTCTATACATTCATTTAATGGCCATAATCTAGTTTATTAGTAATGTTTTGTAGTATAGACGTTTAAGAGGCCACTGGAATAGACTAATCTTGTGGGATATCAGATGATGTTTTTTTATGTTTGTTTTATGTTCTATTTATGGGATAATATTTATTCTCGTATTTGTAGTTTTGTTATGGATATAACCTTAAGATATTATCAATGAAATAGATTTTTTTATTCCATATAATATGGTTTCATTTTTTATTGGTTAATGGTGATTTTATCTAAAATGGGTATATATTATGTGGTTTTAATAATTAATTATATATTTTTATATATAGGAATGATTGAGGCTCTTATTATTACAATTTATTTAGATAATTTTATTATCTATGTAGTGATCATAACTCTAATTCGTGAATTATAGGTCAACCGGGTTTCCACATACCCCATAAGTGTTCCCTAACACCCATTGGCTAGATACTAGCCCTATGAGACTTAGTTTATCATTAAAGAATTATTTATCCACTTTTAATTCTATAATAATTCATTGACTAAGGCTATTAAAATATTTTCATGACCACCAATATGTTAAAATTTCCTAAGAATAATCATACAACATGTTTTTCATCTAGAATAACTAGTACACCAAAGTTACATAGAATAATAGTACTAAATTATAACAACACTCTATATTAATATGACTATAATGAAACAAGAATGTTAATAAAATATAGAAAATAATTCATAAGTTATTATGGAGTTAAATAAAACCTAATAGAACTAAAAAAATTAGGTGATATCGAAAATTACTTCTTTATTCAACCTAAAAGTGCTCCACCACCAAAGAAGAGTCAAAATCTACTCTAATTAAATTAATGTGGTCTAATATAATCATTATATAAATAAACAATTAATCTCATTATTTAAAAAACAAATCTCAAAAATAGTTCCATAACCCATGGTTCCAAATGTTTAGAGTCTTCGAGATTAGATACCTAAAAAATATTTTTTTTCAATACTTTAAATCATTTCATCATAATAATTTTGTTTTAGAAACATTTCTAGACATATCACATGATATATTCGTCTTCACAATAATGGTAATAGAAATATAAAAAAGGTGTGTGCTAGAACACTTGGTATGGGGAAATTATCATAACATGATTAAGACCATGAGGAAGAAATAAATATCATAATAAAATATCAAAATCCCTAATATGATAATCATGAAACATGTTATAGTAATATAAGATCATAAAAATATCATTAAAGAAGAATAAAAGATATGAAATAGATAAAATAACATATCAATAATCATATAACATATGATAATGAATTAAATCTGAAGAATGCAATAAAAATAAGGTGTAATCAATAAAAAATTTAATTTCATGGAAATGAAATTCATATTGATTTTTTTTATAAATTGATAAACAGAATGGAAATTTGGCACAAATAAAATCAAAGAAAAATATTTTTGAGAATAACTAGAATTATCATAACTATGTGAGCAAACTCATTATGTCTATTACTGAATTGGAGATAAAAAATCATTCCCATGCCTATGATAACAAACTCATTATGTCCATGCTTGACTATCTTGTGAAATATAATCAAAAACTAATTCATTATAGGTTCGTATAAGACCCCACAAATCATCATCCATATATAAGGTTTCCACATAATACCATTCAAAGAAATATATTAATGATCCCACGGAAAATAATAAATGGTTTATTAAACATTCCAAATTAAATTCATTCACTTTTCGAAAATAATGCATGGAAATCAAATAGGTTTTTTATAACATCCAAATGGTATAAGATCACATCATGAGTTAAATATTATTATATTGAAAAAATTATCACACAAAATAATCACATAATAAAATAAAATATAGAATTAAATATGAAACATAAATCTATTTCAGATAGATTATTTTAATATAATTAAAAATAAATCATGAAAATTGATTTTTGAAAAAAAAATTGTATTCATTATTTTAAAATCAATAGTTGTGAGTCTATTTTGAAAAATAATTATTTGTTTTTCTTAATTTAAATTAAAATAAATACTCACATAGAAATATATTTTAATATAAAATATTTTTTTATGGAGAAAAAGTGAAAAATTATTTAAAATGGAGAATTAATTAAACACAGGGAATGAAAATCAAGGAAAAAGTTTATAACTCAAAGAAAGAAATTTGTGTTACCATGTCCCTTACCATTAACATTTATTTAATATTATTTATTGTAACCTCATGTATCATGAAGATAAACATATTAATTACCTATTTTAGAACCGAATTTAGATAAATTTCTTTTTTTACTCTTCATTAATAACTATTCTCAACATGTGTTAGATTTATGTGATCTTTTTTCAACATGAGGTGTCATAATCTTGACTGATTTAAACTAGGATTATAAAATTAGTGTCAATATTAATTTATCTACAAAATATCATCATTTAAAAACCATTAATGGAAATATAATTGTTTTCTTATAAATATATATAATTTTATAATTTGATTAAATGTTATTTTTAGTTGATTTTTTAAGAAAAGAACATAGATGAACTAGTTTTCTGTTTTTTACAAATATTGATTGATTACCATATAATGATAATTAAATATAGTGTTACCAAAAAATAAAAAAATTTATGATATATATTACTTATATATTACATATATAATAATAAAATATAAGCGAACATTATCTTTTATTGAATTGAAGGAAAATGAAACATGTAAATTCATAGAACGGTAATTCGCACAACACATAATTCACTTATTCGTTTTCTAATTGAAAAGGGGTGTGTGTATAATTAATATAACATTAATATGATAACATAATAGAATAATAATGATTATTAATTGATAATTTTAATACGGTGAAAAATAATTTGAGGAAGAATAAAATCACATAAATAAATAGATAAGGGAAATATAAGTTGATAACTTATACATCTTTTCATGGATTATTTACATTTTAAAGGTGTTTATAACCGTGGGGAACTATTGTTTAATAGAAAATATCCTCCTTGGGGTTTATATAATTATGTATTTAATGTTGTGGGTGAATTTATTCTTAGATTAAGTGTTTTTCGTATAGGGGAAGTTAGGAAAGGAGTTTCCCTTCTATAAGTGAAAATCTTTGGAATTTTGTATACAAACCACATAAATTTCAATTATAGAAAGTCCCTCTCAAGTAGACTCCAAAATTTAGGAATAAAATATAGAATAATAAATAAGGTCAATAAATATCTCATCCACTCTAATAAAAACATTGTTTTCACTTGTTTTCCGTTTACCTCTTAGGATACTTATTTTTACCATTCCAGTTTTCACCATAGTAATTATTTTTTACCTTCGTAATTTATCGTTTATTCCTAAAAATGAAATGGTCCTCATTAAATGATTTATAACTAATGATTATAAATTTTAATTAAATTTTGTTTCATTATATTTTTAAAAGTGAAAAAATTAATTTTCAGATACTCAATGTATAATGTATTAAAAATAATGTTATTCAAATATAACTAAAGTCATAAATGTAAATTACTAGTTTCAAATCAATTTTATTTTAAATTATGTAGTCACTTAGAGGATAATGTTTTGTTCTTATAAAAAGGTTCCATGAATTCCAAACTAATACTTATATGCTAATGATATCATAAATATTATGTTGTTTGGAAAATTTTTATTTTTCACTATTCACATAAAAATCAATATTTTTTGAAAAATTAGAAAATGTAAATATAAATATAATATAGAGTAGGTATATCCATAAAATATAATTCACAATATTCAAATTGACATCCTAAAATTTATAGAAATTTATTTCTATTTAAAATTTAAAAATTTTGTGCAAAATTATTTTTATTGAAAACAAATATAAGAATTTAACTATTCATTTTCCTTTAAAATAATAATAATAATATTGATAATTATTTTTTCATATAAAAGTATATTACTCTTGAAGAGAATTAAATTTTATAAACTAATTTTATTATCTTCTTAGTTTTAATAATTGGGTCGATATTTAAAATGATTTTTATTCATATATATATATATATATATATATATATTTTATAGTTCTTTTAACATTATTTATACATGATAAAACTATGATATATTTAGAGAATTCTATATTTATATGGATTTAGGGTTGTGTGTATAAAATTGAATCAAAAACAATATTTTCATAAGGATGAAAAACAGGGCTCATACATTCTAAACCCCATAAAATAATTGAATCCTTGATATTATACTTCATGGAAGAAAAAAATTGAGGGTAATTTTCTCTCAAACATCATTAGGGTCTCATGTAACCAACTAAAACTTATGATTATCCATATAATTTTAAAAATATTGGTGTATTTTTTCTCAAAACCTTGTCTCTTCAGTCCATGATTTCTATAGATTATTCTTCATATAAAATGTCATGTTCTAGTTGCATAGTTTCATAATTTAGTACATGTGATGGATATGGAATGTACTTTCTAAAAAGAGATATGTGAATCACATCGCACACATAACATAGTTGTCCTAGTATTACTAACTTATTGGCTATGATGCCAACATGATCAAGGATATCTGAGGAACCAATGTGTCTAGGGTTCAAATGCCCTTTCGTCACAATCCTCATAGACCACTTACATATATATATTCAAATAAAAACCTTTGAACCAATTTCAAGAACCATATATCATTGTGTATTATCTGAATAGAATAATGGAAATCATTGTGCCACTTTTCTATACCACTAAATGGTTGAAACGTTTCTATAATTTATTAGACATGGTCAAAACCTATCATCTTACATGATACAACATCATCCCGACATATTGGGTTCCCACATCTCTTACCATACATAGCCTTATATGGTTCCATATGAATGTTATAATGGAAACACTTATTATATGAGAACTATACTAGTAGGACATGTTGATCCCAACATCCTCCAAAAATATTCGAATAAGACCTAAACATATCTTTATGTTTTTGAATTGTAATATCAAACTTACCATCTATCTGAGCATGAAATGTAATGCAAAAAATTAGCATTATCTAAAAATATTTTCGAATAAATAACCAAAAAAATCATTTAAACCAATGCCCTGATTAGATATAATGGATTTTAGTGCTCCATTACTCATAACCACTTGCCTTTTCTATACCATAGAGTGTTGGTCATGTGAGAAATTTCATTTAATGGAAATTAAATATATTGAATTCAGAAGGTGATACACTACAACCCAAATAGAATTTTGGTCTTTATATATTTTGGGGGTCCAATAATGAATTCAATCATTATGTTTCCCCATTTAAATACTAGTATTTGTAAGCATTGAAACATACCCATAGACATTGTTCCTTATTTCATAACATGTTAGAAAACTATGAAACATGATATATACTATGTGACTTCCCTATTCATGTCACCCCACTAGATGTTTTAAGATAGATATCAATATATATTTGGTATTCTAGGATGGATTAAAAATGTTTATTAAGATGTATGATCAAAAAATTTCTTATTAAATTCAAATTTTAATGGGACATATATATATATATATATATATATATATATATATGTTCTGAACTACATATATACATCATAATCAATGTTTAACTTTATAATATTTGATATCATTTTCTACAGCTCTATAATAACTTTTTTATCTTTTTTATCTTTATATTAATGTAATTATTAGTAGTTAGTTGGTCTAGAATGTATTTATATCTTAAAATTTTGAATTCATGATTTATCCACAATAAATCTATGTGTAATGGGTTTTTTCAATACCTATCTTTTATAGAGTTTCATAGTCTTTCAACCTCAAATTATCAGCCACCTTATATTCCTTCCCTAAGCATTAATGTATTGATCGATAATAATATTTTATCTATTTGAATCATATCCTTTATCACATAGTAAATTCCTTCTATGTGAATATATATTTCAAGATCCTGTGATCAGTTTACATATCATTGTTTTCTCCATAGTGATAATTATGCCTAATCATTAGTTCAAATGTCACTATTCCTAACACAAAATCATACATTGGGTAATTTTTCCCATGATTCATTAATTTCTCTGAAGCATAAGTTATTATCTTATCATTCGACATAGGAAAAAAAACCCTTTTTCAATATGTCACTATATATATCAAACCCTTGCAAACGTTAGGGTATATAAGTTTAGGAGTAGTTACCATCCTCTACTTGAGTTCCTTGAAACATTCATCATGTTCATCAATCTAAATAAACAATACTCTGTTCAGTGTAAACTTGGTCAGTGGATTTTAAAACCATAATAAATTACTCACAATGCATCAGAAATAGCATTTTAACAAAGAGAATTTAAATATCCTAGATACAATGTTCATTTTAGGATATTTTTCAACAACATTTTTCTTTTATTGATATATTAATATGCCCATTCTTTTGATTACATCACCCATGAGTTAATTTTTTTGTCGAAACAATTTTCACTTTCTAAATTTGAAATATAATTTATCCTTTATTATGACATTTAACAAAGTCTATAAGTGTTCAAAATGATCTTTTTTTCTCTTGAAATATATAATAATATCATCTATAAAGACAACCATAAATTAATCGAGTTTTTATCTAAATAATGTATTGAATTTATCCGTGAATATAGTTGAATAATTTTAATTTCTAAATGGAATCAATATAAATTCATGGGGTACATAACTCATATGTAAATCTGTTTTTTGAAATACTTTCCCATTTAACCATTAATTGATGATATACACATCAAAGGTAAATTTTTCAGAAGTATCAAGTTATTGTATGTTGATCAAATATACCATCGATGTAGGGGAAAGGATACATGTTCATGACCTTTATTTTATTAAGTGCATGAAAATCAATGAAATGATGAATTAATAAATCCTTATTTCTAGAAAAGAGGACTAGTTCACCCCATAGTGAATCACTAAGAATATAAAAACATTTTCAAATTTTCTGGTAGTTTCTTCATTAACTCCTATAATTTAATGGGAACTATCACATACAAACTCTATGTGATATGAATGGATCTAGGAATTTGTTTTATTAAAAATAACAACCTCACGCTCTGGGGTAAGACTAGAAAATAAATCCATAAATACATCATTTAAATCCCTTAAAAAAGGAATGTCATAAATGTTGACTTCCTACCTGATCATTGGAGTCAAAAGTCCCTCATTTTAAAGAATTATGACTAATAATGTAAAATTTTCATATAAATGGACTTCATAATCATCATTTCAATGATATATGATAATATGATGATTTTTAATATGTAATGAGTCTTCATTATCCATATAATTGATATGAGTTATATGTAAATAAATCTGATTCATAATAAAAATAATATCAAATACAACTAATGGAAGAAGATTTAAATTTTCTGGAAGTATCCTCCCTCAAATCTAAATTATTTTTAATTTTTAATTTTTATATGCAATCATTATTCTACTATGAGTTTTCACTGATATTTCAACATCTATTTCTTGGGGTCTAGATTCCATAGTCATAGAAAAAAATTCCGATATAAAATAATGTGATGATGAAATAATAATCTATTATTAGATCAAGAAAAAAGATCAATTGTACCTCAAATAAATTCATTACCATGATCTACCTTAGTGGGACCTATTTTATTAATTGTCCCATGTTTGGTGGAATTGTTTCAAAAAACGTTTGAACACATTTCACAGAAATCATTTTAGTGCCCAAAATCAATTATTAGGGACATTTTAATGTTCTATTTGGTTAATCAGTCATATAGTATTATTTAGGTAGTTTTAGGCTTGGTTTAATAATTTAACACATTTAAAAAACATTAATGTTTCCTTGATACAATTACATGACTTCATTCAACTATATTTATTTCATGTAGAAAATTATGATTTTCTCCCCCCATTTTTCTTATAATCAGAGGATCGTTGATACTCTAAATAATTTTTATTTCCCTAGTAATTTTGAGAAGTTTTATTTTCTATCTCCACATTAAAATCACATTGATCAATATCTCAATATCAACAAGGTCAAGTTTGTCTAACTACCATATAAAACATGGCTTTATGACAGAAAATAAGTGACCAAATTTTCTCTCAAAATTTTTGGAGAAACAAGAGGCTTACCATATGATTATTGTTATATTTACTTCATATGATCTAATATATTCATCCTATTTTTTTAAAATTCCAATAATTCCCACTTTATTTTAGTATTAAGTGTCTAAGAAAAATACTTAGTGATAAATATCTTGTTGATGTATTCCTATTCTATATTATTGGTGCCCTTTTCTATTCCATTATTGAAGATATTCCACAACCGATTAGAATTATCTTCTAAATAATAAACATCCAAAATGACCCTCTGATGGTTCAAGCATCGAATTATAATTGACTGATCATTTAAAACACAATTTTTTCACAAATTTATGTGAATTTAAATATATATAAATATTAACCATGTGTGAACTGTAATGTTTTATAGTGTTTTGATATTAGATATATAATAATTTTATTTTATGAAGGGTCTTCTACATATCCCACAATGAATATCTCATATATTAAACTTTTTATCAAACCCAATTAAAACCATTATTAATCACATTGGGAAAGAAAAAACAATAATAGTTGACCACAGATTCTTAGTAAGGGTAAACAAAGATGATATCAATCATTGATAAAATGGAAGTATAACATAAGAATATGGTTTTGTGATCGTGAATGTAACTTGAAAAGTGCATAACTAGCCTATCATATATCTTAAACATGATTCATGGAATAAAACATTATTCTTTCAGAAAACAGTGGGAATAAGAGTAATAAAAAATCATTAATAAATCATGGACCATAAACTCATGTCATAAAATTTTGGTACCAATATTAATATATAAACGCATTTCATATGTCAGTATTAACTTCCAAGACCATCAATATAGTGGTTTAGGACACACCTAATTTATATAGTTGATAAATATACACTTGTTTCCCATTATAGGCCAAGATGCACTAGTTTTACATTGTGGATCAATCCCATAGACTTGTTTCACAATGTCATCTCATGAGATATGGTGCTTTACCCAATGCATTGGAGGGTGATGTAGTTCCCACCCATCATATAACACAAAGAATATTTATGTATTCCAATAGATAATAACTCATTAATTATATCAAAACCCATGAAAAAAAATTTGTTTTTAAAAAAATTCCTTATTTCATGACCCATGTAAACTAAATGGGTTTCAAAAACAACACATCATATGATAACTCATGAAAAACTAATAAGAATCATAAAAATCATTCCATTATAGATATGAACATTAAGAGAAAGAATAAGAATGGTATCCTTGAATCATATCCAAATTAAATCATAATTAATATAAAATAATGTATTCTTATTTAAAAAAATTAAAATATAACTTTGAATAATTCTGGAGGAATTCACCCTTTCCATTTTGAAATCAATTTTTTAAAAGTCAAAGATGAAGAATTGAAAACATTGTCTTTGAAAAAAACCCAGTATTATTGTATATGAAATTTCAAAGAACTAAGGTGTCTTAATGGAGGGAAAGTACACTCATTATATAAAAATTAAAAAACATTTCATTGGTAGTGTTTAAAAAAACTACCTCATTTATAAAATGGAAAAACAATTCCACTCAGTATGTTTTCCAAAAATTCACACGTGGTTGAAAATGACTATAAAAAATTACAGGAGAAGAGTAAAAAATTAAATTAAATATTAGAAAACATGGAAAAGGAAGTGAAATATTAATATGTAGATAATTTAGTGTAAATAATGCAGAATAATTATAATATTGTGAAATAAACTGTTACCTCAATCCTTTAATTTCCACTTCACATTAAAACAACCTCTTATTCAAAAAAATTCATTAAGATATCTTATAAAGAACTTTGGTGTTGGTATTTTGAAAACAACATAAAGTAAATAATGTGTGTAGGGAAGTGGAGAAGTTAAATTGGTATAGGATTGTCTGGATATAAGGCTCAATTTGGTGTAAAGTAGTGAGGTGGGAGGTGCCCATTTATAATTGATATTAGGGAAGTATTGGGATTTCCCAAAATATTAAATTATTATAAATTATTCTTCAATAAAAATCCCACAAAATTACCATGTATTAGAAGATAATATCATATAAGGTTTTAAAGTCATCAGAAAATAGATTTAGACATTTTTTTATTTTAGACCTTATAAGTTTGATTGACCCTAAGTTAACTAACTTATATTTTAACCATGGTAACAACATTTTAGATATGAAAAGGTTTTAATTTTTATATATGTGGTGTCAATTAGATAATAAATGATAAATTTCTCAAATTTTAGAATATATAATAATCACTGTTTATTTTAAAATTATTTTTATGACTTTTTAAAAAATTAACAAAATATTAATCCCATAATTTTATATTATTGTCAATTTTGATAATATTCACTATTATCACTCCTAAAAAAAAATCGAAACGCGTAAAATTATGAAACAAATATTTTATTATATACCAACATTGTTAAGGAAATTTAAGAAATTATATTTTCACCCTAAATATATCAAATTATGTTTTATTTACTATTTTTAATATCATTTATTTTTTTCTATTAATGGAATAATTAATGCTTTAGCATTGTGTAAGAAAATAGGGTAATTATTTAATTATTAAAAATTATAAATAAATTAACATGATAAATATAATTATTTTAGATTTAAAAATGTTATTTATTGACGAAAATATTCTTTGAATAACCCCATATTACAAATGTTCTTGTTATTTAAACATGAATTTGACATCATTTACTTTTCTTGAAATAAAATACTATAAAGTTTATAATCTCATCCATGTTTCCGGAGAAGATCTAAATAAAATTATAGCATTAAAATAATTTTATTAATTTCAAAATGGACACTTATATTATTTCATGACCAACGTTTTTCACATGTGGACACATAAAATATATTTAATAAAGATAAATTGGCAGTTTTACTTTCTTTCATTTAAATAATATATGAGTTATTTTTATAGACAGATGTCTATCAAATAATTCTATTTATAACCTTATGTGTTTATGGTCGCATTAAACTCATAAAATAATAAATATTATGAACCATTATATCTATATCTCTAATTTTTAATCAATATTATCCAATTTTACCATTTACCAAGGTTATAAATTTTACAACATTTATTTATCATATTAACTAAAATAAATGGTAGATATTTAATAGGTGGCGCAAATTTTCCAAATTACATGCCATATGTCTCACTATAAATGGTGTGTAATCACCTATGTTTATGGGTTGGCCATGTACCCCGTACATGGCTTTCCTAGCTATAGACTGTGTAATGCGGATACTACACAACGTCTGGCCCACTGGACACACTGTGTACTTGGAAGATTTCTGATGTACATCTACACATCGTATCCCTAGGGATATACTTCAGATGGATGGTGAACGATAATACAAACCCTATATTAGGAACTAAAAGCCATGTAATCTTCAAAATAATGAATATTTATTTAAATTTATTATTATATTATACAAACCCTTGAGACATGTATCGGGGTGCTGCCGTAAAGCTGGGGAACAACAAGTGATAGGTTTTTTATATATGTGTTTAATTTAACATCTGCATAATATTCATTTCTACTCATTGGTTTGTTATGATTGTGAATTAAATAGGTTTCATCCAAGTTACAATTTATATGTAGAGTAAATTTTAAATGAATTTGTTGGTTTAAAATTAAGATGGATGAGAGTCACAATGAAATTCAGAAATGGGATTATGATAAAGGGATTGATTAATAAAATATGATAATTAATTGATTCAAGGATGATTTATCTTAAATAAGAAATTTTAATGAACTTAATTCTAGATTTATTTATTTGTAAAAATTGTTACATGTATGGATGATCCTGATCTATACCTGGACCTTTTTATGTGAACAATTTCATTTAATTAGTTTATTTATATTAAATATATTTTCTTGTGAGAATTATCCTCATTAATATATAAGGCTTATTTTCTCATAGTTTCATTTATGTAAAACCATGTTTTAACCCTCACCTACTTGTCAGATAAAAGAAAATGTAATTGATAGAGCTCCCTAGCTAGTAGAGGTATCTCAAGTTAGGATCCAAGGAAAAACCAATCCAAGGAGATACAATGGTGGACATATGGAAATCTATAAACACAAAATACAAAAAGTTCTATGTGTTCTCTTATTTAGGTATTAGGTTAGTTTATCAACAGTTAGAAAAAATAACCAACAAAACAAGCTCATGATCATTCAATTTATTTTATTTCAATCAGTTGCATGGTTTATTTATTGTGGGTGTGTTGTTGCGATCACACAATTAATGAATTAAACAATCATGTAATATGGAACTAAAATAAGTGTAGTTTCTACATAAGTATTATCTTAGAAATTTTTAATCACTTAATTATATCCCACATAATATTAACAAGCATGTAAGAAATATAATAAAATGGTAAATTATATATAAGTATTAAATCCCTTATGGAAATATTAAGTTATTATAACCTTCTATAATCTTGGTTAGAATCAACCATAGTTCAAATTGCTAGACCAACTCTAGTTGGGGTGATTTCAATTATCTGGGAATTATAATTCAAGGTTTTGGGTCGACTTGACTTGGTTCACATCAAGGTTTGACTAGCACAATAGGACTTGGTGTGACCAAGAGGAAAAGGTTGAGGAAATCCAAAATAAAAGCATTTCAGGATTTTAGAGTCCACTCAGTGGATCAAGGAGCAGCGAGTTAATGTAGTTATAAATTGGAATGACTACCTAAAACCTTTCAACTTTCATGACCAACCCTAGTTGGGGTAATGAGAAGGTAAATATGGATCTTTTCTACTATAATATTCGAAAAACAAAATATTCTAAAGTCAATTATGAGGGCTATTGGATTTCGATAAAATAGTGGGAGACTAATAAGTATTAATTTATTTATTTATCACAGTTATATCCCGATAATGTAATAAATATATTCCCATATTAATTTTTATAAATGGAAGAAAAATGATATCAAGAATATCTATACAAAAAATACTCAAGAACAAAAACCTTCTCACCTACACTAATTTCCAAGACTGGTAGAGGCGTTTGTGCATCATCCTTCACCATGAGAGTAAATTGTATTTTCCAGAGGATCATGTTCTAGTTGTTCCTGGAAATGAGGCCAATGATGATGAAATATCGCTCTATATGAAACATTTGGATAATTCCATATATGTCTAATGTTTCATGATATTGGACATGTCTAATGAGCTCTTGAAGAAACATGAAAACATGGATGCATAGAGCATGATGTACTAGCTTAAGGATCTCTATCAAAAGAATGTGAGACATGAGAGACATGAGATCTCAAATGATTTGTTCACAACTAATCTTAGATAGTTTGTGGTAGCCATGCCTCATGTAGTCAAGATTATTGGCTATATTGAATTCCAGGACATCTTAGGGATTATGTTCCAAGATGAGATGTGTATAGATCTCATCCCCTCATCACTTTCCAAGACCTTATTTAGTTTTATTGTCAACTAAATCATTATAGAAGATTAGAAGATTATATCTAAACATATGAACATGATCCTCTATGTAGATAAGGACATGGGGAATGACAAACCCTCAGTCCTTATGGTGACTTATAATAGGTAGGACAAGGAAAAGGGTTCATGGATTTATTAATGGTCTGAAGCCCCTGATCATCATCCCTCCAAGAATGGGATGATCTAGAACAAGGGAAGGTAATGGTAGGCAATACATTTTTCATGTGGAAAGCCAAGCCACTGGAACACGAATTGCATCAACAAGTGTGGGTATGATAATGATGAATTTGTTATCAAGTGTAATCATTCTGTTTCTATAGATTGGGTATTAGATAGAGCATGTTGGGATCACATCTATATTCAAATGTAGGAACCAAGTAGATTTATAAATATTTCCATAGGGTATGTGGATCTTTGAGAAACCAATGGCATGAGGCTGGCTACATTGGACATTGGTGATTACCACCTGTCATTTCGAATTGGGATGATTTTTGTTTAACACAACTATTATTATGTACCTATTATTACCAAGAACATAGTTTTTGTATCATGTTTGGATATAGGAGGATTTATTTTCATGATTGGAAATAAGGGTTGTTTCTTATAAGATCAATGTAAGTTATGGTATGGTACATTTAAAAAATTGTTGGTATGTATTAAATTATGAACCCCAAGTCTTATCAGTCGTTATAAAAAAACTCACATGAATCACAAATCATCCAGTTGTGGAATCACCACCTCAGTCATATAAATGAGAAGCGATTGACAGATCTATTCCAAGATTGTTATTTAGTATCTTCTGAGCTAAAACCACTAGATAGATGTCACTCTTGTTTACAAAGGAAAATGACTAAGCCACCTTTTAGTGGATAGGGTGAAAGGGCCATATAGCTTATAGGATTGGTACACATGAATTTGTGTGCACAATTTCCAGTGAGTCTAGAGGTGGATATTTTTAATTCATTACTTCTACTAATTATTTGGGTGGGTATTTCTATATCTACTAAATGCGGTATAATTCGGTTTCCATGGAGAAATTTGAGGAATTCAAGAATGAAGTATAGAATCATCTTTGTAATAATATAAAGAATCTATTTTCGGATCAAGGTGGAGAATATATGAACTAAGTGTTCATTGACATTTTATGGGAATCATGAATTCTATCTCCACTCACTCCTCTGTATACGCCATAGTAGAATGGTGTTAGTAAAAGGAGGAACCTCACCTTTTTGGACATAATGAGGTTGACAATGAGCCATGTAGATCTTCTATTATCATTTTAGGGATATACTGTAGAGACCCAAATCCTGACATACATGGAAATTACATTACATTTTTGGAGTACTTAGTACATAACAAAAACACACACACAAGGATCGTAATAGTTTAGTGTCTTTGGAAACTCGGAATATAATCTTCTAATCCTGGTGAAAGATCTTCAACATATCCCATAAAGATCTTCCTTTTTTTATACCTAAAACCTTTCTTTATATCCTGGGGAAAAGAAAACATAAAAGGGTGAGATCAAATGCTCAGTAAAGGTAAACAAAATAAATATCAATCACATCATATACATAACCACATAACTTTTGGAAATCTTAACCTGTAAAAGAGATCATAATTTCATAACCTGGGATAACTCATGGCAGTGAAATGTAATCACAATAATCGTAACATAAAACATTAAAATTTGTGGCATACACACATAATTATAGAGAATCATTTCTTGTTAGTCAAGACACATTGCCAATACTATCTTAGTGGACAAAGTCCCTTTCTGAACCGAGTCACCCTCGTTTCAGTCCTGTTTCACTGAACCAGTATAACCTACCATTCCAGCCATGTCTATCTCATTAGATATAAAATCTTTACCCAATTCATTGGAGGGAGATAAAGGTCCCACCCATCTCATAATGACACCATTCTTATGTGTGCCACAAAATCATAAATCATACATCATTGCATAACAAATGTAATACAAATGGGAATCTTAAACATCATGACATCATAAAACAATTTATATAAGATAAAGGAATTCATAAAAGTAATTCCATCACAACACAATCAAATAAATGTAATAATAGGGATAAAAACAGAACGCTTTATTATCTTAGATAGAAAATAATTTTGATAAAACACTTGAACTCCATTCTTGAGGAAAATATCCTTTCTTCTTCAAAAATATTTTTCCTTTCTTAACATGTCATACAACATTAAACTAAAATAAGTTGATTAAAAATAAACATGAAGACTTTTAAATTAAGCTTCTTGGAAATAATGTTTTAAAATCCATTCATGTCGTATAAGTTAAAAAAAAATTCTTCTCATACTTTTGTCGGAAAAGTCAAAAAGTACATCGTACGAAAAACGACAAAAGATTCCTTTCATATCTTTTACAAAAAAACTCACCGAAGGGTAAAATTGGATATAAACTATTGTAGAAGGATATAAATATTACATATTGAAGAAAAATGGATGTGGATGATAAAATACACCCCAGTAAATTCCAAAGTATAAACAATCTCGGATAAAAATGAGATTGTGATATTTCCTTTACCTTAGGTCCGACTTGCTTTGTAAGTGTCCGAACCTCCTGTATAATGATTTAAATAATGTTATTGACTTCTTCAAGAATCATACTTATTTTTATGATATCATATATGGTCATATTCTTAGCTTCTTAGAAGTAATATTTCATTGCTACTTGTTATTCGGGTGTTTATAACTTTTTGTTCTTATGCGTGTTTTGTCGAATAAGTTCTCATTATTTTCATTAGTTTATAGATTACTCATTTACAGAATGGTATTAGTGTAAAATATATCATATTCATTCATTAATTTCATTTATATAATCATTATGAAATGAATATCATGTAGAACGAGTCGCATCACATCGTGGAGACGGTATTCCGTACGTACGCACGAGTGATGATATCGTTCCTATGATCGTGGAATTGTATTGGAGTATATGTATACTATTCCAGAATCAATATCACTTTATAATAGTCATATATAGTCATTATTTACACCATTATACCCATCCAAGTAAGGTGGTGGTGGAAAATATATTACACCACGGCGTGGAGACGGTATTCCGTAAGTACGCACGCACGGTGATTTCTTTTTCCGTAGGATGGATAGATGGTGAAATAGGGTTGTTTAATACTTATAATAACATATCCGTATATTATTGATACTGATGTTATTACTTAATAATGAAAAAACTAATGAAGAAGAAGTGTAAGAAAAAATAAAGATGAAAGAATCTGTAAAGGACATTACCTCTTCTTTGAAGTGCTTCTTTGAGACCTTCTTTTAGGGCACTAAAATTGGTCTTTGAGGAATAGAAAAACCTCTAGGATGTTGATAAATAAGTGGAGAGGAGAATTTGTCAGGGGTCGGCCGAGCTTGATGGCTCAAAGTTTTGTGAGGAAGAGAGGGAGGAGGTGCCCTTTTATAAGGGAAGAGAGCGGCACCTTTGAAATAACTAAAAATATTATTTTATTATAAAGTCAAGTTCGGTTTTAAATAGCTCCAAATTTATTTATTTCGTGGCTAAGGTTGGGATGGGTCGAAACCCTCTCATCTAATAGAATTTAGACAAGTTTAGGTTCCTATTTTAACCATATCATTTAGATTTAACATTATGTTAAATAATTTTACTTTTACTGTGTCTTCTTGTCTTCTTACACTATAAGGTTAATAAACTTACTATAAGGAGCCAAACGAACCCCAAGTTGTTTATTATTAATATATATAACCTTATCTAAGTCATTTTTCCGATCCTTAGATTTTTAGGAATAAAATAACAATTAATAATATAATATTAGTTTTAAAAACTATTTTATGTCAATTTTGACACTATTTAGTAATTGATTTTTTTGAAAATCATAAAAGAATGATAAGTTCGAAAAAAGTTATTTAAATAAATACTAACATGTCATATTAACCTATAAAATTATTGGAATTCATAAAAAGTCTCAAATTATATTTATTTGGGTATTTATAACATCAATTATGTCAATATTTCATTAATAAGATAATTAAGGCATCATCGTTGTGTCATAAATAAATTAAATTATTTAATGTCTAAAAATTACAAATAAAATAAAATTATGTAGGAAATATTTTTATCTTTCTAATGAATATTTATAGTTGAATTTATCTAATGTATAACCCCATATTGAAAATGTTTTAGTTAATAAACTTTGATTTTAACTCTTTTAACCCTTCTTTAAATAAATTGATAATAAATGTCCTAATCTAATCCAAGTGGTCCTAAATGGTAATATTTTATTCCTAGGTTTGTTTTTGGTCGAATTACACTTGTCCAATAGAATTAGGACATGTGTTAGGGTAATAATAATATCATTTCTACCCTTAATTACCCTATTTACTTTTAACCGTGGTAAAAAAAGAAAAACGTTACTATTCACCAAAAAATTATTTTCATCTCATTGAACCACATTTTACTTAATGAAATCAACCGTGTCTCTCGGAGTTTTTAAATTCCACTCACATAAGCGGTAAAATTAAGTTTTATGAACAATTCAGTTTTTTTAACTACCACTTAGTGGTTTCACTATTAATCAAAAATTGAATGTTTTCAGAAAAATACCAAAAATTAGGCATAAGATATATTTGATATTATGAACTCAAAAATTATTTCTATTTTACCAAATTCAAAACATATATGTTTCATTAATTAATTTAAAAATTAATTCCCGTCGTCAAAACAAATATCGTGTTTTTAAGAGATAATAACTATTAAAAGATTGACACTTGTTTATGTCTGGTTTAAATGTGAAATTACATCCAATGACCAACATTGTATTCAATTGTAAAAATATATTATAAATATACTTTAAAACCACTCAAATTCATAATTTATCACAATTAATTATTTCCATTGAAAAAGTTGTTTTTAATTAATATTTAGTAATTTTCACTATTCATCAAAATATGAGAGTTATCCGAAAATCACCAAAATTTCACCCTAATCTAATTTCGATATTACTAATCCAAAAATGAATTCCATTTTGAACAATAAAATTTACAAAATTTCAAAAAGTGGTTATTACTGTTCATAACGGCTAGTTTTAATAATATTTTAATAGCATATTGTTGTTTAGTGAAACTCGTTATTGCGTACTACACACGCTATCGAGGAAGGTCGTGATTGCGTGTAATGAAAGGAAAATCAAGGATGTGTGTTATGAAAGCTACTTTTGGTGTAGCGTACAACACAAGACATTAGTGAAATTAAAAAGAATATTTTTCATAAAATCTTGGGTTGTTACATTCTACCCCCCTTAAAATGAATTTCGCCCTCGAAATTCGTCGGGGTTATAAATGGTTTACTATTCGAAAGTTTCTTTAATAGAAACCCACATCGTAAAAAGGAATACCAAAACCAATCTTTAAAAACGAAAGTATGAAACGTAACGGTTACCCTAATAAACTAATAAATGGGTTTCCACATAGGTGAAAACATGGATATGGAAGAAAAATCTAACCATCATGTTCTGATGGAGAGTGGTAGAGAACATGTCTATGGAAAAGCCATCCATCACAAATCCATAAATTTTTGACGATCTAAGGTACCATCTGATCAATCAGATATAAGAGAACTAGGACAACATTTTTGGTTTTCAAGATCGTTTCCCTAAAGTTGAAGAATTTGAATTAGAATAAATACTTACTTTATTTTGGTACAATCTCACTGTTGTTCGTGCCTTGAACAATTTCCACTTCATCTCTTAAACAAATGAAGTTGAATTTGTTATTCGTGAAGTGTTAGCAGATCATGTGATTGAATGACGGGTCATTCCATCTGTCTCAAACAAAAGGTTAGCAAAAGTTATTAAATATACATAAGTCATTCTATAGTGAGATTAATCATATATGGTTCCTAAAATGGACTTATACTTCATATATCATACTGCTTAACATAATAAAACTAGTTTCTACTAAACAGGGACTTTCTGTAGGCCAGTTGTGGGCGTTAAAGGCCAGTCGCACTTCGGTTGTGGGTTCGATTCCCACATCCTTGTCCGACGCGATGGGCTGTCGCCCATCCTGCAGGTTGTCCTTTTTCTAAAGCTATATTACTATAACATCCCATAAATAATATCGAAAAACGTTTTATCCTAACTTATGTCCAATATAATCCATTCTAATCTTTAGGCTTATCTAAAATACTTCGGTCCAAGCTCATAGTATAAAGAAAATGATTACTTGAAATGTCACAGAATAATCACGTGAATGCCATCATTTATCCCCCATATATCATAAGATATATCTTGTTGGTCAAATTACAAACATGTGAATACCTTAATCATGTATTCTATTAAATAATGAATACCCATTGAACCTTAGTGAAAACATGAATGCAGTTAAAAGTTAACACTTTCCACATACCAAAATCCTCAAAATTCTATATACTAAAACCATGATATCACTTAGTCCTTATATCAATCATGAGCTCATGAATACAATCAAACATATCATTATCTTCATATCCCTTCATTATGCTCATATCATCTGTTTACCAAAAATGTCTCAATCACTTTTCATGGTTACCGGTACCATAAAATTATTGAAAACCACAATAGACCAAAACATAAATATTCCTATATTCCACGATACTATATACAACATTATTTTGGAATCCCATTACATAAACACTTAATCATTCCACCACATCGTTGTCATATTCAACATCTCCAATAGTGATCGCATGTGACTTCCCTTTGTCCTTTGCTTTAAGTGGTTTCTCATGTTGATCATCACTAACCCTTGGATTAGGGCATTTATTAGCATAATGCCCCATTTCCTTGCACTTGAAGCATTGAAGTGTTGGTGGTGCGTTCTCTACAGTGTTTTCTTTATTCACATCATTAGAAACCCTTTTTCCATTACTTCGACACTCATCTACTCGATGACCTTATTTTCCACACTTAAAACATTTTCTAGTCCCTTTAAGACAATCTCCACCATGCTTCTTTCAACACTTTGAGCATAAGGAAACATTCATCTTCTTTTCACCATTATTTTGAGATTTCTCCTTGAACTCCATCTTTCGTTTCTTGTCAAAACCATGAGATGGATATGTAACACCAACTTCAATTTCAACCTTGATAGCACAACGCACAATTTCTTCATAGCTACTGAAGACTCTTATAGCTAATACCCTTCGAAGACTTGGTTTTAAGCCACTAAAAAATCGATCAACTTTACTTTCAGGTTGGATGATAATGCCAGACGCATACCTTGCTAGTCTTGTAAAATTCGCTTCGTATATACCAACAGATTCATCACCCTTTTGCTTTATTTCAAAAAACTCCTTCTCCATCTTTGTTCGAAGAATACGAGGGAAGTACTTATTGAAAAATAAGTTCTTGAACTCATCCCATTCCATGGACTCAATTTCATCCCTTTGCCTCGTATTCTTAATAATATTCCCCCATTGATCAGCATCACCTTTTAAACGATACACTACTAATATGACTTTATCATGTTCATAACATTGAAGAACTGAAAATATCTTTTCAGTGGTACTGATCCATTGTTCAGCAACAAGTGGATCAGAAGACCCACTGAAAGAAGGTGGACGTTGCCTCATGAAGGACTCAATAGAATATTGTTCCCTTCTCTGCTCATTTGGAAGTCCAGAATGATTCATATCTTGTGTAAGTATAGCAATAAGATTTTTCACTCCATCTCCCATAACATTTTTTTGTTCAGGAGGAAAATCATTGCATTGTCCATTGCATTGATCAACACGGTTCCTTCAGGTTCCATCCATCGTCTAAAACCCAAAAAGAATAGTGTGAGAGGCAAAAATAATGCTAGGGAAAAAAACATAATAAAGGGAGAGTACCTTCAATATCTAACATCTTAGGTTTAATTATATGATCGTTAGCGTAATTCTAGTACTATAACCTATACGTATACTTAACCTTAGGGACATCCCTAGACATACCATAGAAATATCTCTAGGGATCTCACTAACGTTTTCGCATCCTAGTTTCCAAAGGTTGACTAAACCTTTCTTCTGATACCAACTGTAGAGACCCAAAGCCTGACGTACATGGACATTAATTACATTTGCAGAATACATAGTACATAACAAAAAAACACACAAGGATCGTAATAGTTTAGTCTCTTTGGAAACTCAGAATATAATTTTCTAATCCTGGTGAAAGATCTTAAACATCTCCCATAAAGATCTTCCTTTTTTTATACCTAAAACGTTTCTTTATATCCTGGGGAAAAGAAAACATAAAAGGGTGAGATCAAATGCTCAGTAAGGGTAAACAAAAGAAATATCAATCACATCATATAGATAAACACATAACTTTTGGAAATCTTAACCTGTAAAAGAGATCATAATTTCATAACCTGGGATAACTCATGGCAGTAAAACGTAATCACAATAATCATAACATAAAACATTAAACTTTGTGTCATACACACATAATCATAGAGAATCATTTCTTGTTAGTCAAGACTCATTGCCAAGACTATCTTAGTGGACAAAGTCCCTTTCTGAACCGAGTCACCCTCGTTTCAGTCCTGTTTCACTGAACTGGTATAACCTACCATTCCATCCATGTCTATCTCATGAGATATAAAATCTTTACCCAATGCATTGGAGGGAGATATAGATCCCACCCATCTCATAATGATACCATTCTTATGTGTTCCACAAAATCATAAATCAAACATCATTGCATAACCCATGTAATACAAGTGGGAATCTTAAACATCATGACATCATAAAACAATTCATATAAGATAAATGAATTCATAAAAATAATTCCATCACAACATAATCAAATCAATATAATAATTGGGATAAAAACAGAACCCTTTATTATCTTAGATGGAAAATAATTTTGATAAAACACTTGAACTCCATTCTTGAGGAAAATATCAATTCTTCTTCAAAAACATTTTTCCTTTATTAACATGTCATACAACTTTAAACTAAAAAAAGTTGATTAAAAATAAACTTGAAAACTTGTAAAGTAAGCTTTTTGGAAATAATGTTTTAAAAATCCATTCATGTCGTATAAGTTAAAAAAACATTCTTCTCGTACTTTTGTCGGAAAAGTCAAAAACTACCTCGTACGAAAAACGACAAAATATTCCTTTCATATCTTTTACAAAAAACTCACCGAAGGGTAAAATTGGATATAAACTATTGTAGAAGGATATAAATATTACATATTGAAGAAACATGGATGTGGATGATAAAATACACCCCAGTAAATTCCAAAGTATAAACAATCTCGGATAAAAATGAGATTGTGATATTTCCCTTACCATAGGTCCGACTTGCTTTGTAAGTGTCTGAAACTCATTTATAATTATTTAAATAATGTTATTGACTTATTCCAGAATCATACTTATTTTTATGATATCATATATGGTCATATTCTTAGCTTCTTAGTAGTAATATTTCATTTCTACTTGTTATTCGGGTGTTTATAACTTTTTGTTCTTATGCATGTTTTGTCGAATAAATTCTTATTATTTTCTTTAGGTTATAGATACCTCATTTAAAGAATGGTATTAGTGTAATATATATCATATTCATTCATTCAATTCATTTATATAATCATTATTAAATGAAGATCATGTAGAACGAGTCGCATCACATCGTGGAGACGGTATTCCGTACGTACGCATGAGTGATTATAACGTTCCTATGATAGTGGAATTATATTGGAGTATATGTATACTATTTCAGAATCAATATCACTTTATAATAGTCATATATAGTCATTATTTACACCATTATACCCATCCAAGTAAGGTGGTGGTGGAAAATAAATAACACCACGGCGTGGAGACGGTATTCCGTACGTACGCACGCGCGGTGATTTCTTTTTCCGTAGGATGGATAGATGATGAAATAGGGTTGTTTTATACTTATAATAACATATCATTATATGAGTGGTACTGATGTTATTACTTCATAATGAAACAACTAAAGAAGAAGAAGTGGAAGAAGAAATAAAGATGAAAGAATCGGTAACAGACATTACCTCTTCTTTGAAGTGCTTCTTTGAGACCTTCTTTTAGGGCACTAAAATTGGTCTTTGAAGAAGACCAGAACCTTTAGGATGTTTCTAGGGAAGTGTAGAGGAGAATTTGGCAGGGTTTGGACGAGATTTAAGGCTCAAAGTTGTGTGAGGAAGAGAGGGAGGAGGTGCCCTTTTATAAAGGAGGAGTGGGGATCCTTTGGAATAACTAAAAATATTATTTTATTATAAAGTCAAGTTCGGTTTTAAATAGCTCTAAAATTGATTTATTTAGTGGATAAGGTGGGTATGGGTCGAAACCCTCTCATTCAATATAATTTAGACAAGTTTAGTTTCCTATTTTAACCTTATCATTTAGATTTAACATTAAGTTAAATAATTTTACTTTTACCGTGTCTTCTTGTGTTCTTACACTATAAGGTTAATAAAATTACTATAAGAAGCCAAACGAACCCCAAGTTGTTTATTATTAATATATATAACCTTTATCTAATTCATTTGGCCGAACCTTAGATTTTTAGGAATAAAATAACAATTAATAATATAATATTTGTTTTAAAAACTATTTTATGTCAATTTTGACACTATTTAGTAATTGATTTTTGTGAAACTCATAACAGAATGATAAGTTAGAACAAAGTTATTTAAATCAATACTAACTTGTCATATTAACCGAGAAAATTAATGGAATTCATAAAAAGTCTCAAATTATATTTATTTGGGTATTTATAACATCAATTATGTCAATATTTCATTAATAAGATAATTACGCCATCATCGTTGTGTCATAAATAAATTAAATTATTTAATGTCTAAAAATTACAAATAAAATACAATTATGTCTTAAATCGTTTTAGCTTTCTAATGAATATTTATAGTCAAATTTATCTTATGTATAACGCCATATTAAACATGTTTTAGTAAATAAACTTTGATTTTAACTCTTTTAACCCTTCTTTAAATAATTTAATAATAAATGTCCTAATCTAATCCAAGTGGGCCTAAATGGTCATATTTTATTCCCAAGTTTGTTTTTGGTCGAATTACACTTGTCCAATAGAATTAGGACATGTGTTAGGGTAATAATAATATCATTTCTACCATTAATTACCCTATTTACTTTTAACCGTGGTAAAAAAAGTAAAAAGTTACTATTCACAAAAAAATTATTTTCATCTCATTAAACCACATTTTACTTAATAACATCAACCGTGTCTCTCGGAGTTTTGAAATTCAACTCACATAAGCGGTAAAATTAAGTTTTATGAACAATTCAGTTTTTTTTAACTCCCACTTAGTGGTTTCACTATTCATCAAAAATTGAATGTTTTCAGAAAAATACCAAAAATAAGGCCTAAGCTATATTTGATATTATGAACTCAAAAATGATTTCTATTTTACCAAATTCAAAACATATCAGTTGCATTAATTAATTTAAAAATTAATTCCCGTCATCAAAACAAATAGCGTGTTCTTAAGAGATAATAACTATTAAAAGATTGACACTTGTTTATGTCTGATTTAAATGTAAAATTACATCAAATGACCAACATTGTATTAAATTGTAAAAATATATTCTAAATATACTTTAAAACCAATCAAATTAATAATTTCTCACTTTTAATTATTTCGATTGAAAAAGTTGTTTTTAATTAAAATTTAGTAATTTTCACTATTCATCAAAATATGAAAGTTATCCGAAAATCACCAAAATTTCACCCTAAGCTAATTTCGATATTACGAATCCAAAAATGAATTCCATTTTGAACAATAAAATTTACAAAATTTCAAAAAGTGGTTATTACTATTCATAACGGCTAGTTTTAATAATATTTTAATAGCATATTGTTGTTTAGTGAAACTCGTTATTGCGTACTACCCACGCTATCGAGGAAGGTCGCGATTGCATGTAATGCAGGGCAAATCAAGTATGTGTGTTGTGAAAGCTTCTTTTGGTGTAGCGTACAACACAAGACATTAGTGAAATTAAAAAGAATATTTTTCATAAAATCTTGGGCTGTTATATTCTACCCCCCTTAAAATGAATTTCGCCCTTGAAATTCATCGGGGTTATAAATGGTTCACCATTCGAAAGTTTCTTTAATAGAAACCCACATCATAAAAAGGAATACCAAAACCAATCTTTAAAAACGAAAGTATGAAACGTAATGGTTACCCAAATAAACTAATCACTGGGTTTCCACATAGGTGAAAATATGGATTTGGAAGAAAAATCTAACCATCATGTTCTGATAGAGAGTGGTAGAGAACCTGGCTATGGAAAAGCCAACAATCACAAATCCATAAATTTGTGACGATCTAAGGTACCATCTGATTAATCAGATATAAGAGCACTAGGACAACATTTTTGGTTTTCAAGATCGTTTCCCAAAAGTTGAAGAATTTGAATTAGAATAAATACTTACTTTATTTTGGTACAATATCACTGTTGTTCGTGCCTTGAACAATTTCCACTTCATCTCATAAATAAATGAAGTTGAATTTGTTATTCATGAAGTGTTAGCAGATCATGTGATAGAACGACGGGTCATTCCATCTGTCTCAAACAAAAGGTTAGCAAAAGTTATTAAATATACATAAGTCATTCTATAGTGAGATTAATCATATATGGTTCCTAAAATGGACTTATACTTCATATATCATACTGCTTAATATAATAAAACTAGTTTCTACTAAACAGGGACTTCCTGTAGGCCAGTTGTAGGCGATAAAGGCCAGTCACACTTTGGTTGTGGGTTCGATTCCCACAGCCTTGTCCGACGCGATGGGCTGTCGCCCGTCCTGCAGGTTGTCCTTTTTCTAAAGCTATATTACTATAACATCCCATCAATAATATCTAAAAACGTTTTATCCTAACTTATGTCCAACATAATCCATTCTAATCTTTAGGCTTATCTAAAATACTTCGGTCCAAGCTCATAGTATAAAGAAAATGATTACTTGAAATGTCACAGAATAATCACGTGAATGCCATCATTTATCCCCCATATATCATAAGATATATCTTGTTGGTCAAATTACAAACATGTGAATACCTTAATCATGTATTCTCTTGAAGAATGAATACCCATTGAACCTTAGTGAAAACATGAATGCAGGTAAAAGTTAACACTTTCCACATACCAAAATCCTAAAAATTCTATATACTCTGTAAAGACCCGTAAAATTCAAGGGAAATTTTTTCTTAATTTTCTTTAGAATTTTACAAGAGCGCGGTTTCAGACGGCACCTGATTCCGAGGCCCGGAGTGCCCGGAAATAATTTCCGAAGTTTGGCTCGGGTACGTTCAGTGAACGAATGAGCGGGAATTCCTAACTTTTGATCCGGTGCTCGGAATTGAAATCCGAGGGCACCGATGAACTCGAAGCGCCGATTTTCGCTTAAAGAGACCTTTTCGGGAGTTGCGTTTGTTGCGGGTTGAAAGTTAATTTTTGAGGTTTTTAGTTGAGTTAAATAAAATTTGTGTAGAACAAATTTTATTATAACTTCTTAAAACCTATCAAAGGAGGTTGGAAGTGGGACCCACACCCACTTAACCTCCCTTGGGAGGATTAAGTGTGGTGGGGCCCACACGAACCCCCACCTTTTCAACTCCCCTCTCTCCCTCTTAATGGCTTCACAAGTTAACTTCTATTTAATTATACAATTCATGTATATTAAATAAGTGAGTTAATTTTGGAGTTATCCATTTTGAATTTCAAACCTTTGAAATTCTAGTGTGTTATGTGATAATAAAATAAGATGTTGTCTTATTTTATTTTTGGTTGAATGGTTTGTCTTCTTGAGAGGTGGAGAGCATCTTTTTCCTCTTCTTCTTTATCTCTGACGAAGATCACGATGAACGCTCAACCTCAACGAAGAACGCGAAGAACGTCTTTCTTCAACGAAGAACTTCTCCACCGAAGAACACGGACCATCCGCGACGCCGTATCCGCGACGTGACGTTCTTCTTCTGCGTCATCTCTTCCGCGACGGTTTTCCGCGACGAACGCCATCGACAACGACTCTTCCTCCGACGTCAAAGGAATCGATACCGATATTCCACGACTTCGTCAACGTGCGAATATCAAGGTAAGGGTTCTTGAGTTCGTTGTTTCCTTTTTATTTGACTTTCCTCGAGACTTGACGTAGAACGCTCAAGTTCCGACGAAGAACGCCGCTCCGCTCTTCTTTGTCTTCGGTGTCAACGAGAGAGAACACCGCACCTTCCTCGGACAACCTTCGTCGGCGTATAAGGATTCGCCAACGACGTGCCTCTTCGGACGCGCCTCTTCGTCGTTGAATTTGACGAACGACGACCGCGTCGCCCGACCTCCGCGACGTCGTCTTCCGCGGAACGTAGAACAATCTTCGAACCTTATACCAAGGTAGGGGTTGTCGATTTCTTTCGGTTTCCTTATTTTATTCTTGATCGTGATTTTATCAAGACTAACGTGTGTCTTGATTTTATTTTGAGTTGCGTTATTATTTTAACGTGAGGGGGGCCGGACCGCACGAACACGGCTGAACCCCCCCTCCATTGTTCTTGTTTAATTCTTGCGGGTGGAAGCAATTGGCGTGGTTCCGTCGCACCACGCGGATGATCGTGCTTATAATTTACGCAACGCCGTCGCGCTACGCCGAGGAGAATCTTCAAGAACGCGACGCCGTCGCGCCGCGTTGGAAGGAATCATGGTACGGCGAAGGGGCGCGGTGCCGTCGCACCGCGCCGGACGACGAACACCGCGGCCGGTTCCGGGCCGCGGCGGGACGAGGAGACCGCGGCCGGTTCCGGGCCGCGGCGGAAGAGAAAACCGGCGGCCGGGCCGCCGGCGTCGGAAGCCGAAGGGGGAACCGGAAATTACCGGTTCCGTTGGAGAAAACCGGCCGGCCAGCTGGCCGGCCGGAAGGCATTAAACCGGGGAAATTAATTCCCCGGCCAGCCTGTAAAACCCCCCTCTTTAAGAGGGGGGCGGTTCCATGTAAGGGGGGGGGGGGGGCAACAGCCCCCCGATCTTTTTTTAAATCGGCCCCCACGTGGGGGCCGTTTGTTGCAAAGGCACGGCACAAGGCCGTGCCGCCTTGTCAAAACCGCGGGGCTTAGCCCCCGCGTGCGCCGCCATCCAAACCGCGGGGCTTAGCCCCCGCGTCCGCCGCCACCGCGGCCCGCCGCCGCCGCCACCGCGGCCCGCCGCCGCCGCCGCCGCCGCACCGCCGTGCCGCCGCGCCGCCGCCGCCGCGCCGCCCCGGGGGGGGGGGGGGGGTCGGGCCGGGTCGGCCCGGACCCGGACCCCCCCGTTTCGAACCAGATTTGTTTTTTGGCTCATAACTTGAGCCTCGGACCTCCGATCGACGAACCGTCAGCGGCAACGCGATCCTTGGATCGAGACGGTCGTTTCAGTATATCGCACTCAAGGTTTCGGTTTACTTTGAGTTCGGCCGGGTTGGTTCGTTCACGAAACCAACCGGGCCTTCGGAGCGGAAACGCTCATATCTTGAGCTACGAACGTCCGATTGACGCACCGTCGGTCGCGTTGTGTTCCTTTTAGTGAGTCAGATCTTTTGGCATACTCCGCCCGAGGTTTGGACGCAGGTGGAGTACGGTCGGGTTGGTTTTGCCTTAAAAACCAACCGGGCCCCGGAGACGAAAATGCCAATAACTCACAGACCGGGCGTCCGATTGACGCGCCGTCTGTTTCGTTGACTTCCTCTTGATGAGACAGAACTTTTGACATACTCCGCCCGAGTTTTGGATACAGTCGGAGTATGGCCGGGTTGGATTGTACCCGAAATCCAACCGGGCCCCTGGAACGGGAAAGTTGATATCTTTCAGACAGGACGTCCGTTTGACGAACCGTCAGTGGCGTTGGTGTTTACGTTTAGTAACGGTCCCAATGAGTATACCCTATGGGAGTTCGGGGTACAGTTGAGATACGGCCGGGATTGGTTTCGCTCTCGAAACCAACCGGGCCCCTGGGACGAAAAGGCTAATAACTCACAGACCGGGCGTCCGATCGACGCGCCGTCTGTTGCGTTGAGACCCCTGTGACGAGACGGACCTTTGAGACACTTCTTTGCGGGACTTTGTGATACTTGGAGTATCGACCAGTAGCTCGTGGAGCGGACCCTCCCGGAGACGAGCGTGCAGAGTACGGAGACCGTGTAGCCGGCTGAGACCTGATGACTGCTTGACCGACTCGACTTGGAGTGAGTCGACTAGCCCAGTGGACGGAGCGCCCGGTATTTGGCAGCAGACCCACGGCGGACGGAGCGCCAGGTAGATGGCAGCAAACCCGCGGTACTCGATAGGAGGAGTACCTCAGTAGGCTATTTGGGCGAGCGCCCGGTATTTGGCGACAGACCCTCAGCGGACGGAGCGCCAGGTAGTTGGCCGCAAACCCGCAGTACTCGACAGGAGGAGTACCTCAGCAGTCTTAGGTTAGTGAGCGGTGGCCTCGGAGTCGTGACAGGACCACTGTACACTCTAGAGACAGAGCTCTTCAGCAGTTACGGTTTCGATAATGAAAATCCTGGTTGGGCTGAGACTTTTGACCTTTGTGTTTCCTCATGATTGAGATGGGTTACTTGATAACTTAGGTATATGTATGGGCATATACCTGGGTAGTGGTTATCCGTTGATCTCATGATCCTTGTGTTTCCTCATGACTGAGATGGGTTACTCGATAACTTAGGTATATGTATGGGCATATACCTAAGTAGAGTTTATCTGTTGTGATCTTCTTGTGGTTATCCTTGTTGGTTTTAGTGAGACCTTGAGGGTCTCGGGGTCCCTACTGAGTATCGTTATACTCACCCCTGCACGGGCTTTGCCCGCACCTCGATGTGTTGGTTGCAGACGACGGACAGTGCTGACAGAAGCCGAAGGTTCAAGGACTGGACGGTACCTGGAGGTGGACTATACGACGAGGCGGTACCCGGAGGTGGACCACTGGGCGGGACATACTCGGAGCGGATGGCGGGACCCGAGGAGCAGAGGAGCTATCTGTACCCACCCTTCAGGTGGGATTTCCAGTGGACATCTCAGCGTAGCATCTTTACTTTTCAGTCGCTGTTTTCCCTTTCGAGTTGTAATTTACAGTTGGGCTTGTATTTCCGGCCCCTTTTTACTTTTCAGCTCTTCTTTTTGTACTTAGTGTTTTACTTCCGCTTGTACTCTGTGGTGCTTGTTTTCTTTATAAAGGCAATGCCTTCCCAGTTATCGGGATTTTACGCCTTTGGTGCTAGTCGCCAGCCCCTGGCCTATGGAAGGCGGGCTTGGGGTAGTCACGGCACGGGCCCGAGGACGGGTCGTGACAAATTGGTATCAGAGGAGTTCGGTTCTACCGCAGAACTTATAACTCTGATGTTTCTTTCTGTGAAGCAATAGTGTTGAGAGTACCGAGTGTGGTTTTCAGTTCAGGGAGTCCAGTGTTGGTGCGGGCGGCCGACGTATCCATACACCAGGACCCTGACAACTGATTTTCGACTTTGTGCACGAAAACACTGATTGCGTGTGTGTTTTCAAAGGTTTTTCCCCTTAAAAACAGCTCAAACCAGGTCAGCTCACCAGGTATAATCGTTTGATCGTGTTACGTTGTTTCTTTCAGGATGGCCCCACGACGGCAGCCAGTTAGGGTTCCGAGAATCGAACGTGACGACAGCCCACCGAGCGACGAGGCCTCGGTGCAGGGCCCTTTGTCAGCAGTGGCACCGGCGGTAGCTCTACCCGCCGAGCCCCCGATGCTTCCAGCAGCAGCCGCTGACGATGCACGTCGCCTCAGCGCACTGCATGAGTTTCAGCGCCAGCGACCGCCCAGGTTTCGCGGGGAAACGGATCCCCAGGCTGCAGAGGACTGGCTGGAGGCAGTGGTACGAGTGTTTAGGCTAGTGAGGACACCAGCAGACCTCATGGTGATCCTCGCTGCGAGCCTACTACACGCAGCAGCAGGTAGGTGGTGGAGCCACTTGTTTCAGTTTTGCGATGAGATGAACTTCGCATGGGAAGACTTCGAGACCTTCTTCAGGGTGGAGTTTGTGCCAGTATCTCTACACCCCGAGCGTGTACAGGAGATTCTGCCTTTACCGCGTGTTTTTCGATCAGAAGCCGAGTCATCTGTGGGCAGTAGACAGATGATGCAGAGGTCCAGGAGGACCAGACCAGCAGTTGAGCGATCTCGGGTTTTAGGACCAGTGGTGTAGGGCACCCGGAGTGGGAACAGAGCTAGCCGTGCAAGGAGCAGGTTGTGTTACTCATGCCGCGGAAAGGGTCACCTGGCACGTGACTGTCCGACTCCTCGATCCGCAGGCTTAGAGGGAGCCACCGAGGTTGAGGCAGCGACAAATGCTTGAGCAACAGTAAAGCAGGTGGACAGGAGCGGAACTAGTGGATACGTCTTTTGTACTTCTAGTTCCATGTTGATGTTGCTTTTGTGTAGCGTCTTGTATTATGAGCTGCAATAATAAAAGACGCATCCTTTGTGATGTTTTCATTCCTGTCCTCTTTTGTGATGTTACTAAGAGGTTCCAGTTGACTGTTGACTTGACCCTCACTTGTGAGACATCTACTGGAGGAGACCAGTTACCACACACTGATGCCGACAGTGTGACTCAACCCTTGGAGGCGAGAGTAACGGTTGGATCTCTTAGTAGTAGCGTCGAGGCCTTACGACGTCATCCTTGGTATGGATTAGTATCATCCATGTTAGGATTGACTGTTTTAGGCAAAGAATGTGGTTCATCCAGGGGATGAGACCAGGTTTCTCTTATCGGCAAAGAAGAAATCTCGCAGCTCTTGTGGGACCAGAGATGGTCCGGGCAACGTCAGAGGAGGTCCATGTCATCCAGGAGCGGATGAGGACAACACAGAGCCGGCAGAAGTCATACGCTGACAGGAGGCGGAGGCCACTAGAGTTCGAGGATGGTGACCACGTCTTCTTGCGGGTCTCACCTCGACGTGGTATTCGGAGATTTGGCCGAGGAGACAAGTTATCTCCGCGCTTCATCGGACCCTTCCAGGTTCTCAGCAGGATTGGCGAGGTGGCTTATCACCTGGCTCTACTACCTCAGTTGCACCGGGTGCACGACGTCTTCCACGTATTCCAGCTGAGAAGATACGTGCACGACCCGACGCACATCTTTGACCATGGGGAGCTTGACGTTGACAATGGGGTGACTTTTTACGGAGGTCCCGGTGGAGATAGAGGACCGACAGGAGCGGGTCCTACATGGGCAATCGATTCCTCTTGTGCGCAACAGGTGGCGGCACGGGAATCTCCAGGAGAGCACATGGGAGCGGGAGGCTCAGATGCGTGCTCAGTACCCTCTTTTGTTTCCCTAGTTTTTGTTGTATCTTTACAGGGACGTAAAGCCCTGAGGTGGGAGTAATGTAAAGACCCGTAAAATTCAAGGGAAATTTTTTCTTAATTTTCTTTAGAATTTTACAAGAGCGCGGTTTCAGACGGCACCTGATTCCGAGGCCCGGAGTGCCCGGAAATAATTTCCGAAGTTTGGCTCGGGTACGTTCAGTGAACGAACGAGCGGGAATTCCTAACTTTTGATCCGGTGCTCGGAATTGAAATCTGAGGGCACCGATGAACTCGCAGCGCCAATTTTCTCTTAAAGAGACCTTTTCGGGAGTTGCGTTTGTTGCGGGTTGAAAGTTAATTTTTGAGGTTTTTAGTTGAGTTAAATAAAATTTGTGTAGAACAAATTTTATTATAACTTCTTAAAACCTATCAAAGGAGGTTGGAAGTGGGACCCACACCCACTTAACCTCCCTTGGGAGGATTAAGTGTGGTGGGGCCCACACGAACCCCCACCTTTTCAACTCCCCTCTCTCCCTCTTAATGGCTTGACAAGTTAACTTCTATTTAATTATACAATTCATGTATATTAAATAAGTGAGTTAATTTTTGAGTTATCCATTTTGAATTTCAAACCTTTGAAATTCTAGTGTGTTATGTGATAATAAAATAAGATGTTGTCTTATTTTATTTTTGGTTGAATGGTTTGTCTTCTTGAGAGGTGGAGAGCATCTTTTTCCTCTTCTTCTTTATCTCTGACGAAGATCACGATGAACGCTCAACCTCAACGAAGAACGCGAAGAACATCGTTCTTCAACGAAGAACTTCTCCACCGAAGAACACGGTCCATCCGCGACGCCGTATCCGCGACGTGACGTTCTTCTTCCGCGTCATCTCTTCCGCGACGGTTTTCCGCGACGAACGCCATCGACAACAACTCTTCCTCCGACGTCAAAGGAATCGATACCGATATTCCACGACTCTGTCAACGTGCGACTATCAAGGTAAGGGTTCTTGAGTTCGTTGTTTCCTTTTTATTTGACTTTCCTCGAGACTTGACGTAGAACGCTCAAGTTCCGACGAAGAACGCCGCTCCGCTCTTCTTCGTCTTCAGTGTCAACGACAGAGAACACCGCACCTTCCTCGGACAACCTTCGTCGGCGTATAAGGATTCGCCAACGACGTGCCTCTTCGGACGCGCCTCTTCGTCGTTGAATTTGACGAACGACGACCGCGTCGCCCGACCTCCGCGACGTCGTCTTCCGCGGAACGTAGAACAATCTTCGAACCTTATACCAAGGTAGGGGTTGTCGATTTCTTTCGGTTTCCTTATTTTATTCTTGATCGTGATTTTATCAAGACTAACGTGTGTCTTGATTTTATTTTGAGTTGCGTTATTATTTTAACATGAGGGGGGCCGGACCGCACGAACACGGCCGAACCCCCCCTCCATTGTTCTTGTTTAATTCTTGCGGGTGGAAGCAAGTGGCGTGGTGCCGTCGCACCACGCGGATGATCGTGCTTATAATTTACGCAACGCCGTCGCGCTACGCCGAGGAGAATCTTCAAGAACGCGACGCCGTCGCGCCGCGTTAGAAGGAATCATGGTACGGCGAAGGGGCGCGGTGCCGTCGCACCGCGCCGGACGACGAACACCGCGGCCGGTTCCGGGCCGCGGCGGGACGAGGAGACCGCGGCCGGTTCAGGGCCGCAGCGGAAGAGAAAACCGGCGGCCGGGCCTCCGGCGTCGGAAGCCGAAGGGGGGACCGGAAATTACCGGTTCCGTTGGAGAAAACCGGCCGGCCAGCTGGCCGGCCGGAAGGCATTAAACCGGGGAAATTAATTCCCCGGCCAGCCTGTAAAACCCCCCTCTTTAAGAGGGGGGCGGTTCCATGTAAGGGGGGGGGGGCAACAGCCCCCCGATCTTTTTTTAAATCGGCCCCCACGTGGGGGCCGTTTGTTGCAAAGGCACGGCACAAGGCCGTGCCGCCTTGTCAAAACCGCGGGGCTTAGCCCCCGCGTGCGCCGCCATCCAAACCGCGGGGCTTAGCCCCCGCGTCCGCCGCCACCGCGGCCCGCCGCCGCCGCCACCGCGACCCGCCGCCGCCGCCACCGCGGCCCGCCGCCGCCGCCACCGCGGCCCGCCGCCGCCGCCGCCGCCGCCGCACCGCCGCGCCGCCCCGGGGGGGGGGGGGGGGGGGGGGGTCGGGCCGGGTCGGCCCGGACCCGGACCCCCCCGTTTCGAACCAGATTTGGTTTTTGGCCCATAACTTGAGCCTCGGACCTCCGATCGACGAACCGTCAGCGGCAACGCGATCCTTGGATCGAGACGGTCGTTTCGGTATATCGCACTCAAGGTTTCGGTTTACTTTGAGTTCGGACGGGTTGGTTCGTTCACGAAACCAACCGGGCCTTCGGAGCGGAAACGCTCATATCTTGAGCTACGAACATCCGATTGACGCACCGTCGGTCGCGTTGTGTCCCTTTTAGTGAGTCAGATCTTTTGGCATACTCCGCCCGAGGTTTGGACGCAGGTGGAGTACGGTCGGGTTGGTTTGCCTTAAAAACCAACCGGGCCCCGGAGACGAAAATGCCAATAACTCACAGACCGGGCGTCCGATTGACGCGCCGTCTGTTTCGTTGACTTCCTCTTGATGAGACGGAACTTTTGACATACTCCGCCCGAGTTTTGGATACAGTCGGAGTATGGCCGGGTTGGATTGTACCCGAAATCCAACCGGGCCCCTGGAACGGGAAAGTTGATATCTTTCAGACAGGACGTCCGTTTGACGAACCGTCAGCGGCGTTGGTGTTTACGTTTAGTAACGGTCCCAATGAGTATACCCTATGGGAGTTCGGGGTACAGTTGAGATACGGCCGGGATTGGTTTCGCTCTCGAAACCAACCGGGCCCCTGGGACGAAAAGGCTAATAACTCACAGACCGGGCGTCCGATCGACGCGCCGTCTGTTGCGTTGAGACCCCTGTGACGAGACGGACCTTTGAGACACTTCTTTGCGGGACTTTGTGATACTTGGAGTATCGACCAGTAGCTCGTGGAGCGGACCCTCCCGGAGACGAGCGTGCAGAGTACGGAGACCGTGTAGCCGGCTGAGACCTGACGACTGCTTGATCGACTCGACTTGGAGTGAGTCGACTAGCCCAGTGGACGGAGCGCCCGGTATTTGGCGGCAGACCCACGGCGGACGGAGCGCCAGGTAGATGGCAACAAACCCGCGGTACTCGACAGGAGGAGTACCTCAGTAGGCTATTTGGGCGAGCGCCCGGTATTTGGCGACAGACCCTCAGCGGACGGAGCGCCAGGTAGTTGGCCGCAAACCCGCAGTACTCGACAGGAGGAGTACCTCAGCAGTCTTAGGTTAGTGAGCGGTGGCCTCGGAGTCGTGACAGGACCACTGTACACTCTAGAGACAGAGCTCTTCAGCAGTTACGGTTTCGATAATGAAAATCCTGGTTTGAGCTGAGACTTTTGACCTTTGTGTTTCCTCATGATTGAGATGGGTTACTTGATAACTTAGGTATATGTATGGGCATATACCTGGGTAGTGGTTATCCGTTGATCTCATGATCCTTGTGTTTCCTCATGACTGAGATGGGTTACTCGATAACTTAGGTATATGTATGGGCATATACCTAAGTAGAGTTTATCTGTTGTGATCTTCTTGTGGTTATCCTTGTTGGTTTTAGTGAGACCTTGAGGGTCTCGGGGTCCCTACTGAGTATCGTTATACTCACCCCTGCACGGGCTTTGCCCGCACCTCGATGTGTTGGTTGCAGACGACGGACAGTGCTGACAGAAGCCGAAGGTTCAAGGACTGGACGGTACCTGGAGGTGGACTATACGACGAGGCGGTACCCGGAGGTGGACCACTGGGCGGGACATACTCGGAGCGGATGGCGGGACCCGAGGAGCAGAGGAGCTATCTGTACCCACCCTTCAGGTGGGATTTCCAGTGGACATCTCAGCGTAGCAGCTTTACTTTTCAGTCGCTGTTTTCCCTTTCGAGTTGTACTTTACAGTTGGTCTTGTATTTCCGGCCCCTTTTTACTTTTCAGCTCTTCTTTTTGTACTTAGTGTTTTACTTCCGCTTGTACTCTGTGGTGCTTGTTTTCTTTATAAAGGCAATGCCTTCCCAGTTATCGGGATTTTACGCCTTTGGTGCTAGTCGCCAGCCCCTGGCCTATGGAAGGCGGGCTTGGGGTAGTCACGGCACGGGCCCGAGGACGGGTCGTGACATACTCAAACCATGATATCACTTAGTCCTTATATCAATCATGAGCTCATGAATACAATCAAACATCTCATTATCTTCTTATCCCTTCATTATGCTCATATCGTCTGTTTACCAAAAATGTCTCAATCACTTTTCATGGTTACCGGTACTATAAAATTATTGAAAACCACAATAGACCAAAACATAAATATTCCCATATTCCATGATACTATATACAACATTATTTTGGAATTCCATTACATAAACACTTAATCATTCCACTACATCGCTGTCATATTCAACATCGCCAATAGTGATCGCATGTGACTTCCCTTTTTCCTTTGCCTTAAGTGGTTGCTCATGTTGATCATCACTAACCCTTGGATTAGGGCATTTATTAGCATAATGCCCCATTTCCTTGCACTTGAAGCATTGAAGTGTTGGTGGTGCGTTCTCTGCAGTGTTTGCTTTATTCACATCATTAGAAACCCTTTTTCCATTACCTCGACAGTCAGATGCTCGATGACCTTCTTTTCCACACTTAAAACATTTTCTAGTCCCTTTAAGACAATCTCCTCCATGCTTCTTTCCACACTTTGAGCATAAGGAAACATTCATATTCTTTTCACCATTATTCTGAGATTTCTCCTTGAACTCCATCTTTCGTTTCATGTCAAAACCATGAGATGGATATGTAACACCAACTTCCATTTCTACCCTGATAGCACAACACACAATTTCTTCATATCTACTGAAGTCTCTTATAGCTAATGCCCTTCGAAAACTTGGTTTTAAGCCACTGAAAAATCGATCATCTTTACTTTCAGGTTGGATGATAATGCGAGATGCATACCTTGCAGTTCTTGTAAAATTCACTTCGTATATACCAACAGATTCATCATCCTTTTGCTTTAGTTCAAGAAACTCCTTCTCCATCTTTGTTCGAAGAATACGAGGGAAGTAATTATTGAAAAATAAGTTCTTGAACTGTTCCCATTCCATGGACTCAATTTCATCCCTTTGCCTCTTATTCTTAATAAGATTCCACCATTGATCTGCATCACCTTCCAAACGATACACTGCTAAGATGACTTTATCTTGTTTAGAACATTGAAGAACTGAAAATATCTTTTCAGTGGTACTGATCCATTGTTCAGCAACAAGTGGATCAGAAGACCCACTGAAAGAAGGTGGGCGTTGCCTCATGAAGGACTCAATAGAATATTGTTCCCTTCTCTGCTCATTTGGAAGTCCAGAATGATTCATAGCTTGTGTAAGTATAGCAATAAGATTTTGCACTCCATCTCCCATAACATTTGTTTGTTCAGGAGGACAATCATTGCATTGTCCATTGCATTGATCAACACGGTTTCTTCGGGTTCCATCCATCGTCTAAAACCCAAAAAGAATAGTGTGAGAGGCAAAAATCATGCTAGGGAAAACAACATAATAAAGTGGGAGTACCTTTAATATCTAACATATTAGGCTTAATTATATGATCGTTAGCGTAATTCTAGTACTATAACCTATACCTATACTTAACCTTAGGGAAATCCCTAGAGATACCTTAGAAATATCTCTAGGGATCTCACTAACGTTTTTGGATCCTAGTTTTCAATGTTTGACTAAACCTTTCCTCTGATACCAACTGTAGAGTCCCAAAGCCTGACGTCCATGGACATTACATTACATTTGCAGAATACTTAGTACATAACAAAAACACACACACAAGGATCGTAATAGTTTAGTGTCTTTGGAAACTCGGAATATAATCTTCTATTCCTGGTGAAAGATCTTCAACATCTCCCATAAAGTTCTTCCTTTTTTTATACCTAAAACCTTTCTTTATATCCTGGGAAAAGGAAAAAAAAAGGGTGAGCTCAAATTCTCAGTAAGGGTAAGCAAAAGAAATATCAATCACATCATATGGATAAGCACATAACTTTTGGAAATCTTAACCTGTAAAAGAGATCATAATTTTATAACCTTGGATAACTCATGGCAGTGAAATGTAATCACAATAATCATAACATAAAACATTAAACTTTGTGGCATACAGACATAATAATAGAGAATCATTTCTTGTTAGTCAAGACTCATTGCAAAGACTATCTTAGTGGACAATGTCCCTTTCTGAACCGAGTCACCCTCGTTTCAGTCATGTTTCACTGAACCGGTATAACCTACCATTCCAGCCATGTCTATCTCATGAGATATAAAATCTTTACCCAATGCATTGGAGGGAGATATAGGTCCCACCCATCTCATAATGATACCATTCTTATGTGTGCCACAAAATCATAAATCATACATCATTGCATAACCCATGTAATACAAATGAGAATCTTAAACATCATGACATCATAAAACAATTCATATAAGATAAAGGAATTCATAAAAATAATTCCATCAATACATAATCAAATCAATTTAACAATAGGGATAAAAACAGAACCCTTTATTATCTTAGATGGAAAATAATTTTGATAAAACACTTGAACTCCATTCTTGAGGAAAATATCCTTTCTTCTTCAAAAACATTTTTCCTTTCTTAACATGTCATACAACTTTAAACTAAAAGAAGTTGATTAAAAATAAACTTGAAATCTTTTAAATTAAGCTTCTTGGAAATAATGTTTTAAAAATCAATTCATGTTGTATAAGTAAAAAAACATTCTTCTCGTACTTTTGTCGGAAAAGTCAAAAAGTACCTCGTATGAAAAACAACAAAAGATTCATTTCATATCGTTTACAAAAAACTCACCGAAGGGTAAAATTGGATATAAACTATTGTATAAGGATATAAATATTACATATTGCGGAAACATGGATGTGTATGATAAAATACACCCTAGTAAATTCCAAAGTATAAACAATCTCGGATAAAAATGAGATTGTGATATTTCCCTTACCTTAGGTCCGACTTGCTTTGTAAGTTTCTGAACCTCCTGTATAATGATTTAAATAATGTTATTGACTTATTCCAGAATCATAATTAATTTTTTAATATCATATATGGTCATATTCTTAGCTTCTTAGTAGTAATATTTCATTGCTACTTGTTATTCGGGTGTTTATAACTTTTTGTTCTTATGCGTGTTTTGTCGAATAAATTCTTATTCTTTTCTTTAGGTTATAGATACCTCATTTCCAGAATTGTATTAGTGCAATATATATCATATTAATTCATTCAATTCATTTATATAATCATTATGAAATTAAGATCATGTATAACGAGTCGCATCACATCGTGGAGACGGTATTCCGTACGTACGCACGAGTGATGATATCGTTCCTATGATCGTGGAATTGTATTGGAGTATATGTATACTATTTCAGAATCAATATCACTTTATAATAGTCATATATAGTCATTATTTACACCATTATACCCATCCAAGTAAGGTGGTTGTGGAAAATAGATTACACCACGGCATGGAGACGGTATTCCGTACGTACGCACGCGCGGTGATTTCATTTTCCGTAGAATGGATAGATGATGAAATAGGGTTGTTTCATACTTATAATAACATATCAGTATATGAGTGATACTGACGTTATTACTTCATAATGAAACAACTAAAGAATAAGAAGTGGAAGAAGAAATAAAGATGAAAGAATTGGTAACGAACATTACCTCTTCTTTGAAGTGCTTCTTTGAGACCTTCTTTTAGGGCACAAAAATTGGTCTTTGAGGAAGACCAAAACCTCTAGGATGTTTCTAGGGATGTGGAGAGAAGAATTTGGCAGGGTTTGGCCATGCTTTAAGGCTCAAAGTTGTGTGAGGAAGAGAGGGCGGAGGTGCCCTTTTATAAGGGAGGAGAGGGGCACCTTTGGAATAACCCAAAATATTATTTTATTATAAAGTCATGTTCGTTTTTAAATAGCTCCAAATTGATTTATTTCGTGGCCAAGGTGGGGCGGGGTCGCAGCCCTCTCATCCAATAGAATTTAGACAAATTTAGGATCCTATTTTAACCTTATCATTTAGATTTAACATTAAGTTAAATAATTTTACTTTTACCGTGTCTTTTTGTGTTCTCACACTATAAGGTTAATAAACTTACTATAAGAAGCCAAACGAACCCCAAGTTGTTTATTATTAATATATATAACCTTATCTAAGTCATTTGGCCGAACCTTAGATTTTTAGGAATAAAATAACAATTAATAATATAATATTTTTTTTAAAAACTATTTTTTGTCAATTTTGAAACTATTTAGTAACTGATTTTTGTGAAAATCATAACAGAATGATAAGTTCAAAAAAAGTTATTTAAATCAATACTAACATGTCATATTAACCTAGAAAATTAGTTTAATTCATAAAAAGTCTCAAATTATATTTATTTGGGTATTTATAACATCAATTATGTCAATATTTCATTAATAAGATAATTACTCCATCATCGTTGTGTCATAAATAAATTAAATTATATAATGTCTAAAAATTACAAATAAAATACAATTATGTAGGAAATCTTTTTATATTTCTAATGAATATTTATAGTCTAATTTATCTTTTGTATATCCCCATATGAAATTTTTTTTAGTAAATAAACTTTGATTTTAACTCTTTTAACCCTTCTTTAAATAAATTAATAATAAATGTCCTAATCTAATCCAAGTGGGCCTAAATGGTCATATTTTATTCCTAAGTTTGTTTTTGGTCGAATTACACTTGTCCAATAGAATTAGGACATGTGTTAGGGTAATAATAATATCATTTCTACCATTAATTACCCTATTTACTTTTAACCGTGGTAAAAAAAAGTAAAAAGTTACTATTCACCAAAAAATTATTTTCTTCTCATTGAACCAAAATTTACTTACTGACATCAACCGTGTCTCTTGGATTTTTGAAATTCCACTCACAGAAGCGGTAAAATTAAGTTTTATGAACAATTCAGTTTTTTTTAACTACCACTTAGTGGTTTCACTATTCATCAAAAATTGAAAGTTTTCAGAAAAATACCAAAAATTAGGTCTAAGCTATATTTGATATTATGAACTCAAAAATGATTTCTATTTTACCAAATTCAAAACATATCAGTTTCATTAATTTATTTAAAAATTAATTCCCATCGTCAATACAAATAGTGTGTTCTTAAGAGATAATAACTATCAAAAGATTGACACTTGTTTATGTCTGGTTTAAATGTGAAATTACATCCAATGACCAACATTGTATTAAATTGTAAAAATATATTCTAAATATACTTTAAAACCACTCAAATTAATAATTTATCACTATTAATTATTTCGATTGAAAAAGTTTTTTTTAATTAAAATTTAGTAATTTTCACTATTCATCAAAATATGAAAGTTATCCGAAAATCACCAAAATTTCACCCTAAGCTAATTTCGATATTAAAAATCCAAAAATGAATTCCATTTTGAACAATAAAATTTACAAAATTTCAAAAAGTGTTTATTACTATTCATAACGGCTAGTTTTAATAATATTTTAATAGCATATTGTTGTTTAGTGAAACTCGTTATTGCGTACTACACATGCTATCGAGGAAGGTCCTGATTGCGTGTAATGCAAGGAAAATCAAGGATGCGTGTTGTGCAAGCTCTTTTTGGTTAGCGTATAACACAAGACATTAGTGAAATTAAAAAGAATATTTTTCATAAAATCTTGGGCTGTTACATATACATTACAAACTATATTATACACATTAAACAGAGTACCAACTAAGGTAGAAAATGGAATTCCCTCTGAGTTATTGAATGGAAAGAAACCAATTTTGTCACACACACATGTATGGGAATGTGAGGCATTTGTGAAGGCCCTCTCAAGAAACAAACTAGAAACTCGAGGCACGAGGTGTATCTCTATAAGATATCCTAATGAAATGAAAGGATATTACATATATAAACCTTCAAACAAAAAAGTGAATGTGACTAGAAATTTTTCTTTCTTGAGAGGGATAACAACTTAAAAAGGATTGTGGGAGAAATATGGACTTTGAAGAATTTGATTCTCAAGATACACAAAATTTAGTACAGGAACAAGTTTCATAGGTCCCTATGGAAGGGGTTCCATAAATAAAAGTATTTCGTTGGATCTCAAGGGAGGTAAGGGAACTAGAGAGATTGGGTTTCTTAGTCACTGAAGGTGGTGAATCATTATTATTATAAAATTATGAAACTCACTCATACAAGGAATCAGTAGAGAGGTCAAAAGCTGCAAGATGGATAGAGGATATGAATTCTGATATGGATTCTATATATCAAAACCAATTTTAGGTTCTGGTTGATGAGCTAGTTGATGTAAATTCTGTTGGATGTAAATGGGTGGTTAAGATAAAATTTTACATGGAAGTTCTAGTTTGCACCTATAAAGAAAGTCTAGTAGCCAAATGATTGAGAAAACGTCAAGGAATTGACTACGATGAATCTTTCTCACTAGTTACCATATTTAAATCCAAAAGAATCGTACATTCCATAAGAGCCAAAAATGACTAAGATATTTGTTAGATTGGTGTAAAAATAGTGTTCCTTAACATGAATCATTGGGAAGATGTCTACATGACACAATGAGAAGGGTTTGTGACACCAGGTGAATCCAAACTGATTTTCAAGTTATAGAAATTCATTTATGGATTAAAGCGCATATCCAGTACATGGAAAATTCGATTTGAAGCATCCATAAAAGAATTTGGTTTCATTAAGAATGAATTTGAGCCATGTGTTTATAAGAAGTTTGATGGGAATGTGTTCATTGTACTAGTATTATTGGTTTACAATATATTACTTATTGGAAATGATGTACCAGTCATATAGCCAATTATAGACTAGTTGAACAAGTGTTTTTCCACATAGGAATTATGTGAATAATACTTCATTCAAGGGATCAAGATCATTTTTGATATATCCAAGAGGTTTCATAGACAATGTCAGGGTATATACATTAACTAGATAATAAAGAGATTTAAAATGGAAGAATCCAAGAGGGGATTGGTTCTATTGTCACATGGCCTACATCTTTCTAGGAGAATGTGTCCTTAGACATAAAAGGAGAAAGATAAGATGAGTAATATCCCATATTCTTAAGCTATAGTATCTATCATGTATTCCATGTAATGTTCCAGGATTGATGTTTCCTATGCGTTCATCATGGTTGGATTATATCATGAAAATCTAGGAGAGCAACATTGGAATATTGTTATGACTATCCTTAAGTATCTGAGAAGAACTAAGAATATGTTCCCGGTGTATGGAGGAGATGAAGAGATTTTCATTGGAGGGTATTATGATGCCGGTTTTCACACAGATCAGAACGATATGACGTCGCAATCTGGATAAGTTTTCTATCTTAACAGAGAATCTATCAGCTGGAAGACTTCAAAGCATCTAGTTGTCGCCAATTCTATAGTAGATTCTGAATATATAGCAACATCTGATGCAGAAAAGGTAGCCATTAGTATTCGTAACAGTGTCCAAGATCATGATCTGGGGCTTAAAAGTAGGACCCTGTCACATTTTATGTTCATAATACTATAGTGATGGCTCTTGAAAAAGAACATGGGTCACATAAATGGACAAACAACATTCTCTAGAATTATCACCTATTGAAGGATTTCTATCAAAGGGGTGATGTTTCCATGATTATAGTGTACAAAGAAGATAATGTGGTGGAACCCATGACTAAAGGCCAATCTCAGAAGAAGCTGGAATATCATGTGAGAGCTAGCAGGTTAATGGTTTATAGCAGTTTGCTCTAGAGCAAGTGAAAGTCTGTTGGAGTTGGTGGCCTAGAACTAACTACATTGTACTTTATGATAAAAATTAATTCATGGATTTTAATTTTAATAAATACATTATCACGTATTAATTATTCTTCTATGTGATAATGCATGTGAAAATGTCCTAAGGATAGTTGTTTCACAAAAGGGATATAGTGGATCCCTACTATGATGAGAACATGGAAAATCCAAAACACTATTCTTGAATATATGTTATATGTCCGAATGATTTTATTTTAGAAACACAAATAATATATGCCATTTTGGGTGATGAACCATAAAACATTGAGGCACCTTCTCATGGTGCGTAGCCCTGGTAATATCCAGGAGGGTATTATTGGAATGGGATCCACCAATAGGAAATCAATATTTAATAGTGCCATTGGATGTTCTTATATAAGGACATGTGTATTGGTCCCTATAATTTAATATTATTATTAATGGGTATTAAAACTCACACACTTATATGTAATGATGAAAACTACAATGAAATAATGTTCATAGTGAGGTAGGAAATGTTGGGTGTGTCACGAGTAATATTGCATTAATAGATAATGTGGGAAAGGATTTTTCTCTTTTGTACCATAACAGAAGTTGATATCTTGGGCCCTTTTATGAAATTTATATAGAGTAAATAAATCCATTTCCATGGTGAGGAATGGGAAAGTTCAATTCCTTGAGGTAAAATAAAGAGTAATCAAGCTCATGGGTTGATAAAACAAGCATGCAACCCACTTGATTTGAGATATCGAGACAAAGGGATTAAATTACACGGTATGCATTCGTATGAGCTGACACATCATTGTGGTGATAAATTCATTCTATATGGGTGACTTGGCATTTTAATAGACGATATCTTGGACTTCAGGTAGGCTCTTCCAAATTCTACTAAAAAAGAGGCCTATTGGGTCACACACTATGTGTATCCATGTATCTTAGTTAAATATTCATTTAACAAGTTAGATAAATATTATTAAATGTTTTGATTTAATAATTATTCAAGGATACCTAATCACATTTATTTTGACGATAGTTATTCAAGAGAATATATTATGGGAGAAATTATCTTTTTGCGAATAAATTAGTGATATTTATTTAAGAAATAAGTAGTCATTATTCAGGGTATGATAAATGTGGTGGAGTGAATAAATAAAATGGAAAAAAGTAAACACCTTGTATATTAATATACATGCCATGTTGTCTTTCTGGGGATTTTTGAGAAATAATATTATTTATTTAATTAAATAATATTAGATGTAATTCACTGGGTTCATGTCAAGTGACAATAATAGTAAAATGTTATTTTTAGACATGGGGTCTTACTATGAATAACATGAAATGAATAAATTATTCAGGGTAATTAATTCATTTTTCTATTCTTAGTAATAAAAATACCAATTACATTATTCTCATTAGATCTATAAATTCTCTGTGGTTGTGAAAAATAGATTCAGATAAGGCTCTCAATCCAAGAAAGAATTCATTTTACTCCTAGAATGCTCTCAACTTATGAGAGATATCTTCCTCCACAAGATCAAAGAGAGCACTTTGTAAGCATCTTTCATGGTGAAATCACTCTTAGATCCCTTTGGTGATGTCCAAAGATACGTGAAGTATATGTTGGTCAATGCTAGAGGAAACCGAAACTTCGCTTGTGTGACACAATGATAGATCACATTGGATCATGAGTAGAAGAATCAAAAGAGAAATAATTTCTTGAAGGTAATTCTGGTCATTTAATTAAATTAATTATAATCAACATATGATGATCCTCTCTATGGTTATGAGACTTCCCTCTTTCTGTTTCATTCATCGTTCTTTTTTAAATATCTGGCATTTAATCAAGTTGAGGGATCTAGGATTGATCATTATTAATAATAAAATTAAACATGGGTACACCCATCCATGCGATTCCACAGCGCCTAAAACTTACAAAATATTTTTCAGAATTCAATTTAAAATAAAATTGATAAAACACAATGAAAAAATGTACTTTAAAAAAATAGCCCCTTTTAAATATAAAATTTTTCTATAGTAAATTCATGGTTTAAATACACTTAAAAACAATAATTGGATTATTTTAACTCTAAATGAACTAATTAAAATTTGAATCTAATTAAAAACATAATTTTATATTGTAAAAAAATTAAAGAAAATACAGTTTTCAATAAAAAAAATTTTTTCCACTATTACTTGAAAAATAAATGTTTTCTAAAAAATATCAAAAAATAATTTTAATAATATATTAAATTATGAATTCAGAAATCTAATTAATTTTTAAAATAAATTTTATACAACTTAGGGAAATATATTTTCACTCATAAACATATAAAAAATAATTTTTGAATAAAACATGTTTTTTAAGAATAAAATTACCTTATTCAAAAATTATGTGATCATTTTCTAAGAACTAACCAATACATTCATATTGAGTTGGAAATTTATATTTATTTTATAAAATAGTTATTAAAATTCATTCCTTACAAATTAATGGCTAACTTATTCTAGACATATAATATTTTAATAGTATTTTGTGTTTCTTCTAAACTTGAAGTTGTGTCCAATACAAGCTATCAAAGAAATACAATTATTTTAAACTCTATTTCATAAAAATATAATAATGTTAAATTCTACCCCCAATAATATGATGTTTTCCCTAGAAATTCAACACTTTGGTATCAAAAAAGAGGATACTTCTACCACATTACATCCCCTGATTCCCACACACCTTCCTAAAAATTGGTGGGTTTTCCACAAAACATTGATATAGTGGGTGGTCTTGTTTTGTATAACCTTATATATTTGATATATAAATTCTACCTGTATTTCATCATAATTAATATTATTCTCTAGTGGTTTGACCTCTGAGTTTAGTACATGTGATGGATCATATATGTACTTCCTCATGACAGATACATGGAACACATCGTGATCCTGAGAGTGGTTCGGTGAAAGTTTTGATCAATGGGAAACCTTCTCGATACAATCAATAATTTTAAAGGAATTGATATACATAGGGAGTAGACTTCCTTTATTTCTTAATATTTTTTACATCCTTTGGTTGTAATTCAATCAATTTCCACTTCATCTCTTACTTTAATATATAAGATGATTTGTTTTTTCTGAAATAATATCAGATCACATGATATATAATAGAATGATAATTCATTCATTCTATCACTAGTTCTAACAATACTTTTAGCACTGGTTATCCAATATGAATAAATCATCATATGGTGATGTAATATATTAATATCTAAAATCTTCTCCAAAGTTCAACATAAACCATTTCATAAATGGTTTACCATGTCAACCTTCCAATTGATTAAATTTAAAAACATTAGAAAAAAGGTCACTAAATTTCAAAAATTCGCATGTTGTTAATATCCAAAAAAAATTCAGTATCTATTACTTGTCATATACCTAGAATGGGAAAACCTTCATAATAAATTCTCTTAAATCATGATAATAACATTAATAAATATAAAATATCATTGAAAACAGACATGCTTCTTTATTCTTTAAATAAAACACTGATCATTTGATATATTTTTTAAATCCAAAATAAAATGTTGAAAACTTCATCAATAATAACATAAACCACTTTATCCCAAAATCATTAATCTTTTCCATGGTCACTAATATTATCCAATTTAGATTATTCATATCTATAATTTCCTTTTTCCATACATCGGAAACATGGTAAGGATGATCTTCCCTTAATCATGTGTCCTCTATAATATATAACCTTTCTAATTGGTACATTTACAATTTCAACAGTAATGATCAAAAAATTATTGTAAACACTCAATGAAAAACATACAAAGATAAATCACATTATATTTCATGATTTATATAATATAATTCTTCAATTCTAATATATAGACACTTAAATCATACCATTCCATTCTTAAACCATTAACTAGACTTTAACAACTTCTTCTTTAATACCACATTCCTAAAATATGAAATATGTATCATTTATTAACATCAATTTAGTCATGCTTCTAACATTTAACACAAAAAATACTATTACAATATCACATACATTTATGTTTCATTCATGGCCTCTTTATCTTCAGCAGTATAACCATTACTCATACCAAATAGATGATTCTTTTCATAATTTGTCCCCATAGGAAAAATATTTTCATAATTTCTATACTTACCACTATTGAAACATTCAATAGTTAATGATATGTTAGGGAGACAAATATACTCTTCCATTATATTACTAATATTTCCTTTTTTTATTTTCAATTACTTATTTTGTATGATTATTTTCCATGCTATAAACATCTTATTATACCTTTAAGATAATCCATTAAGTGATTCTTCCCACATTCTTGAAATATAGAAAACTTGATCTTTTTTCATTATGGTTTTCACAACCTGATCTCTAAAAAAACTCCATCATTATCTTATTTTGTGACCCTAATAGTTAGTTAAGGTTAACTTTGTTAACCATATTCTATAATGTCTGATTAGGAATAATTATAATATCCATCACTCTTGTCATCAACCAATTTGGCTTCTCATCAAAAAATTGTCTGTTTGATTGCATGTTAATTGAGTTCCTTCTTGTTTCCTCCATTGACTAAAATGGAAAATCATAGTGTGAGAAACAATAATCATAGTGGATAACCACATAATTATAAAAAATAATTTATATAATGTAAAAATAAAGACCCCTTATTCTATGAAAACATATGTTTAACATAGTTCATTCATTAAAATTATAATAAATTTAGGATTTGATCATATACTTAGTATTATCCCTAGGATTTTCAAAAAAAATTTCCAACCCTAACTTTTAAAGAGAGTGTCAAACCAGATCTATCACATGTTATAATGGCCTAAAATTTTTATACACAGATATTTCATTTATTTAGATAAATATTCAGTACATGGAAATATTTTCCCCACCATAATAATAAAGGATTGTAGACTTTTGAGATTAGATATACAATATTCTTATTTTATTAAATATCTTTAAAAAGTCCCACAAATCACTTCTCATATTGTAATCCCCATAGGAATACACTTCCTAACCCTTTATTCATCACCTAGGGAAGGAAACATAATAAAGTATGGGCTTTGATACTTTGAAAGGATAAATATATGAGATATCAACCCAATATCATATGAAAGAACAATATAATAATGATGTTATGTGATCACGAACATAAATTATGAAGTTCATGCCCACCTTTCAGAAATCATAAAAATGAGTCACCAAATAAAACTATATCCTTTCAGAAAAAATGGCCCATTAGAGTGAGAAATCATCATTAATCAATCATGAACCATAATATCTTGTAATAAAATAATTGTACTATAATTAATATAGAAATAAATTCCCTATTTATTGTTTGACGTCCAAGACCGTCAACATAGTGTATCAGGACACACATGTTTCCTATTATATATCAGGACACACATGTTTCCTATTATATATCAGGACACACCTATTTCTCATTGTTGATCGACACACATATTTCCCATTATGGATCATGAACATATACTTGTTTCCCATTATAATCTTGTGAGATATAAATCCTTACCCAATTTATTGGAATGAAATATAGGTCACACGCATCATATAAAAAATATACTTATTTATTTCATAGAATCATAAATCATCCATCATATCAAAACTCATGTAAATAAATGGGGTTAATAAAAATTACATAATTTACTAATCTACGTAAAATTAATTGGTTTCAAATAAAATTCATCATAACATAACTCATGGAAAACATGTGGGATTTATAAACATCATTCCATTATAAAAATAAACCATCTAGAGAAATAATAATGATAGTACCCCAAGATCATATCCCTAGAAAATCATAAGTAACGTAAAATAATCTATTCATAGATAAAAAATATATTTAAAGAACACTTGAAATAACTCTTCAGGAAAATAGTCTTTCCATTTTTATTTTTTTAGTTCGGTAAATTACAGAGAACATTTTCATTTCAAAGAACATGGTATGCTTATATTGGAAGCTTCAAAACATTAATGTGTTATGGTGGGGGTAAAATATTCTCATGATATATAAGTTAAAAAACATTCCTTCCATATTTTTTGAAAAATATACCTCATTTTAAAAACTAAAAATATATTCCTTTCCAACCATTTAGTAAAAATTAATCAATGGATAAAAATGAATTAAAATAATTGTAGAATAATAGTAAAAATATTATCAAAAACAATTTTTAGAAAACATAGGAAAGGAAGAAAAATATTCCTTAGTAGAGAATTAAATGTAAATAATACCTAATAATTATGATATTGAGAAATAGGCCCCTACCTTAATTATTTCCTTTCTTCATTCATGATCATCCCTCCTATTCTTTAAAACTTCTCATTTTTATCTTCTAAATAGAACTCTAGTATTGGACTATGTAGAATACAAGAACCGCTATAATTTGTCTAGGTAAGTGGATAAGAGAACTTGTTAGAGTAAGGATAGATAGATTTCTAAAAGTAGTGTAATATTATAATGGAAGAGGTACACATTCATAATTTTGGAAAGGACCTTTTTGGAATATATCAAAAGATTAAATTATAATTAATATCATTTTCTATCAAAAATACTACCAAATGACCATGTATTAGAATATAATCTAAGACAAATTTGTAATATCAAAAACCAATAGATTTTATACATGTTTGGGTGTTATTTTATATCTTATCATTTTGATTAACCCTTAGTTAACACATTTTAATTTTAGTTATGTTATAAAATTTTTCATTATTATAAGGTTTTAATATTTACTTATGTGGTGTAAATTTGATAAAAAATAGACAATTTATGAAAATTTAGGACATATCATAATCAATATTTTTTAATATTTTAATTATTTTCTATTAATTTAATTGAAAATTAATTCCATAAAATATAATTATTTCCAATTTTGAAACTAATCACTATTTTTAATTTTTAATATATCAATAAAACATGTAAAATTAAAAAAACATTATTCTATTATAACCCTAACATTTCAGGGTTTTCTAGAGAATTCGTGTATCTCCTTAAATATCTTAAATTATGTTAAATTTTGTATTTTTAATATCATTAATTGAATTCTTCTATTAATTGATTAATTATTATATCAACATTGTGTAATAATTTTTGGTAATTATTTAATTTCAAATAATTATAAAGAAAATAACATGATAATGTTCTCTGGATAATTCTTTATTTAAAATTTTATATTGGTTAAAAACATTAATGTGACATCATTTATTTTTTTGAAATAAAATTTTATAAATGTCATCTATAACTTTATATCATGAAACTAAGTTGATTATGTTCAAAATGGACACTTATATTCATTCATAAACTACTTTTTCATCTGTTTGGACACACAATATGCATTTAAGACAAAGAAAGTGATAGTTTTCACTTGCTTTGATAAATAATATATAAGTAATTTTCATAGATAATTTTCTATTAAAAGTATCAAAATTTTACTTTAGGTATTATGGGTTGAGTTAAATTCATAAAATAAGAAATACTATGAAAAATTATATCTTTATCACTTATTTTTATTCCATATTAACTTATTTTACCCATTACCATGGTAATAAATTTTAACATAGTTACTTTTCATATTAACTAAAAGTAAATGGATGTAATTGATAAATATAGAAACACTAATTCTAAATATTTAATCCATTTTTTAAAATTCAAAATAGTGAAGTGGTATAATTTAAATCAAAATAAAATTGAGAAAACGCAATGAAAAAAACAAAAAAATGACCTTTTTAAATATAATATGTTTTTATACAAAATAAATGTATAAACCAAATTTCAATGCTCATAATTGCAATATTTTTAATAAAAATTAATTAACTAAAATTTTAAAAATAAAAAAAAAATATTTTGACCTTTTAAAAACATTATAATAAAATAAAACTTTTAATAAAAATTAATAAATTTGATAATTCCTTGAAAAATAAAGGTTTTTCGAAAAAAATAAAAAATTATTTTAATATAAATTTTAAATTATTTATTAAATAAGGAAATTAATTTTGTAAAAATAATTTTCTATAAGGCCTGGTAATTAATATTCCCTCATAAAAATATAAAAAACTCATTTTTTGACAAAAATATATTTTTTAAAAAAATAAAATGACATTACTGAACAATTATGTGATGATTTTCAATTAATGTAATAATAAATAACTTTTGAGTTATACCTTGATATTTATTTCATCAAATATTTTTTCATATTTATTTCAATAAATTTAATGGAATGATTATAAGGGATAAAAAATATTTTAATAATATTTCATGGTATGTCTAATATGTTTGTTGCATGAAAAGAAACTATCAATGAAATAAAATTGTTTAAAAATATATTTTAAAAAATTATTGCTTTATTTTATGAATAATTGAAAATATATTTTCAATTAATTTGACCTAGATCTCATCATCCATTTTATTAGAAGACTATATTTTCAATTAATTTGACCTATATCTCATCATCCATTTTATTAGAAGACCTTCTAACGAAGGGTTTACATTTTCATATAAATAACTCAATAAAGTGTTTCTTTATCCTCTTTGTATTCATTATCTCAACATGATTTTGGTTGTTTCACACAATTTGAGAGATTTCTGTGATAATTTACATGGGTTTTTTTAATTATATCCCCAAACTTAGTATGTTTTCTATTGGGAAAATCTCTGCATTTTACATTTCACAAATTGTTAACTCGTTTCTTTCAGTTTCCCACCATTACCATTGTTAAAGGAAGATTAGGAATGTGTATAGATAAATTAATGAATGTACATAAAAGGAAACTATAAATATACTACGATTTCAAAAATTATTTGCATACATCGACCTATGAATTTCTAGGTTTCAATCTATGTTATCAAAAGTTTATCTTTCTAACTGAACTAGTTATATATATTGAAATCCCACATAATTGTTTTGTAAATATTATAAGGTTAGACAAAGTATATACCCTCAGAGTTTGAAACTTGTTTTGTAGTTAGGCTGTATTTTATTTCATTATCTAAGGGATGAGTTAATACTAACACTCATTCTTTAGGCTTATTACCCCTAGGTATATTTTTTAGATCTTGTATACACTTTTAGTATCCATATAAAGATGTAATTGATATGATAACCACATAATATATATTTTATCAAAACATTGGGATGTCATCATATACATGGACTCGTCCCTCGGACTTTTTCCTAGGGTTTTCACCAAGGTTCTTAAAACTAACCTCAAAAAATAAATAAACCCTTCTCTAAAACCACCTAAAGATACGCAACATAAATATCACATAAATAGTAAATTAATCATAAGATTTAAATAATATATATCAAAAAGAAAAACAACAACTCAAGGACTCAAATGTTTAGTGTCTCAGATATTACCTATAAAAGAATGTTTTTATAACTATTACATGTTATTCTTTATAATAATTCTCTTATAGGACCTTTTCTAGACATCTCACATGATATAATCATCCTCGTATCCTTGGTATTAGAAACCAAATAAAGGGTTTATCTCAAACATTTAGTATGGTAAAAACATACCATAACATGATGGAGAACATGGGTAGATTTAAATATTATAATAAAAGATCAAAAAACATATATGATAATCATGAAATGTGTTATATTAAGATAATATCATAAAAAATAATATTAAGGAATCATAAAATTTATCACCTAGTTTAAAACACTTATCAATAATCATATAATAGATAAGTATCACATAAAAGTTTGTAACTAATTAAAAAAATAATAATCAATAAAAAAACATTTCATTAAAATAAAAATCATAATGAAAATTTAGATTTACTAGATAAATAACTTGTTCATATGGAAAAAAATAATAATAGAAAACATATGTGAGTAAATCCATTATTACTATGCCTATGTGAACACAAACATTATGTTCACACCTATAATTGTGAGAAAACCAATCATTCTCATGCTTTTGTGAAAAAACTCATTATTTCCATTCCTCACTATCTCAAGATATATAATCATAAAAAAATTATTTGGAGGGTTATATAGGACCCCACCTATAATCATACATACACATGCATGCCACTAAAAATCAGTTATAAACATATTTGAATAAACCCATGGAAACATAATGATTTTCTTAAACATGAAAATTGAAATCATTCACTTTTTTTAAAGAACCAATGGAAATTAAATGGATTTCATAAAATATACAAGTGGTATAAAATATCACCTTTAATTATATAATCTGAAATTGAAAAAATGATCCCCAAAATAATAACATAATAAAAGACAATATATTTGTAAATATCAAACATAACTCTGTTATATATATTTCATTAGAACACAATGAAAAAAAATCATGAAAATGGATTTTTTTAATACATTTTTATTCACCATTATAAATTTCATAGTTATCAGTCGCTACTCAAAATTTTACATTTATTTTTTAAAAAAGATAAAATAAATCCAATCATGGTAATATGTTTGGGTATAGAAATTATTTTCCTCAAAAATAAATAGATAACATCCTTTAAAATGGAAAATATAGTAAACATAGGGGAAAGATAATCCAGAAGAAATTATATAACTCAAAGGACGAAATTTTAGTTACCAATTCCATTTCCATTAACATTTACTTCCAGGAAAGTACTTCAACCTCCTATATAATAATTATAAATATCATTATCACCTATTTTAAAACCTTATTTATATAAATTTATATTTATACTCCTCATTGTTAAGAATTTTCATTATGTATTATATTGTTTCAATATATTTTCAACATCAGGTGATAATAATCATGAACATTTTGAAATAGGTTTATAAAATCAGGGATATTATAAATTTATCTAATAAATATCATCATTTAAAAATAATTAGAGGTACTATAAATAATTTTTTTTAATGAAAATTGTAGAAATTAACTAATTATAGGTTATTTATTGATATTAAAGGATTACCTTAAGATGATATTTAATTTTTTCCTAAAAAAGTAATTTTATTAATTATAAGTATTACTTATATTTATTTCATATATTCATTAAATATAGTCTAAAAAATCATTTTTATGGTAATGAAAATGAATCGTGTTTATTCATGGGGGGAGAAGTCCACCAAATGCACAATTAACCTTTTTATTTTTCATAATGGAATAAAGGGTGGGTGGTTAATGAATGTACAATCGTTACAATAGTATACTAGTATAAAAATTATAGTAATTTTTGATTTTAATATGGTCTAATGAAATTGTATTATGAATAAGAGTTCATAATGAAATAGAAAATAGAATGACAAGTAAGGAACTTTTAAATAACTTATTGGATTACCGCTCTTGAGATGGGGATTAAACCCTTGAGGATGGTATTTGGAGAAGACCATAACCTTATTATGGTGTGTAGTAGTGTGTATGAGAGGATTGGGAAGTTTTTGGGATGAAAATAATTGGTTTTGGTGTGAAGGGATGTGTGGATATGATTTCCCATTTTTTAGTGAAATAAATTCCATTTTAAAAATACCAAAATATATTCAATAATGGGAAGTCAATATCAAGTATAGTGGATCCAAAATTTATAAATTATAGTTAAGAGAAGTTATCAGTTCTATAAACACTGAAAAAACTAAATTATAAACAAGTTTTTCTTTTATCTCCTTGGTTTCACATTTTTACAATTTTGGGTTTCACCATGGTAACTAGTTTTTTCAATGGTAATTTATTATTTATGTGCAAACAATTAAATGGAAATTACTATATAATTTGGATTTAATGATTGAAAATTTTAAATCAATTATTTTTTTTCAAGTTCTAAAATTGAAAAATTTTAATTTTAAAATAAATTATATATAATTTATTAAAAAAATTAAAAACATTAAATAGGTTATAAAATGTAAAACATGTGATTAAAATGAAAATACACATATTCAGAATTATAAATTCACTTATAAAATCGATATTTTTCCTTGTAAAAAGGTTTCCTAAATTTCAAACTCATACATATATAATAATAATTTCATGAAAGTAATGTTATTTATAAAAATATTGTTTAACTATTCATTTTGAAATTATTTTTTGTAGAAACATTCATAAAATACATCATAAGATAATATAGTCATGGTAAATCTTGAAATAATGTTATTTTTTTGAAATTCACATCCTCAAATTTTTAAATTTTATTTTACAATGAAAAAATAAAATATATTGATAACTATTTTTATAGGAAAATGTAATTTGTAACATTATCTATTATTTTTCCTATTTTTTATTAATTAATCTAGTGTTAATCCTTTATTATTAACAATATATATTTTAGTTGGAAAGAATTATATTTTATAAAATGATTTTAATAGTTTCTTAGTTGTAGTAATTGAGTTAATATTTTTAGTGGTTTTTTGTTCTTCATTATATTTATATATCATAATTTTGATTCCAAAATTTTATACCAACCACATTTATAAATAGCTTAATTTGTATATATTTTTTATATTTTTATGTTGAGTGTGGAGAAATCCATCAAAAAAAGTTTTTATTTAAGGAGGAAAAAATCAGGTTGTAATATACATACATGTCGAGAGGATACATTAAAGATCAAGGTGACAACAAATATACTGAATATTACAATAAATAAAGTAATTCATGTTGAAATTACCCCAAAGTATTAAAGTAGAGTTTGATCCCATTGACTTATTATGAAAAAAAAAATATCAACTCAAACATGGAAATAGGTGGGTGTATGTATCAGAATGCTTCTGTAAATTGATTAAAAACTAATAACATAATTTTTCACATGAAAAAGAAAAAGAGAAATAGTAACTAGAAATAAGATAATTCAATGATCAATTATAACTACAATAATTCACTCCATATACTAAGAGGATATAAATTTATGTTCTCCTACTTCAATCCTATCTTAGTTCTTATTGGGTATTAAAATAAATGAGTCGATGTATAATACATATCCTAGGGGAAATGGAATAGTTCATAGCAAGTCATGGAAAACATATAGACCATCATTTATAAATAGGAATTTTTATACCATGGGAAAAATAAAATCAAACCCTTGATGAGAAAGGGAGACAAATATAATGAAGGATAGAGATGAGACACAATTCAAAGGCTATTCAAACTACATCCTGACATCTAAACTCAAAAAAGGGTGTAGAATGAACCTTGAGAATTGGAGGAGGATCAACCATCCCATCCCACTTTTGTCTCCCCCATAGGAGGATCAAAGAAACAATAGTAGCAGCCACCGGAAGTAGAGCTAATCGGATTGGAAGAAAGAGAGGGTATGGAAGCCGCCATCTAGACCAAGCACCCTGCATCTTTTTACGGGGCAATACTAGCCGATCAACAATTCATGGTGGGGAGATAGGTGATCAATGACATAGAAGCTGGGGAAGGAAAGTTCTAGTGGGTTGGGCCTATAGGTCATGTAATAGGAATTGTATGCCTCTAGGCCTTCGGGTCATGTATTACGGGTTAGTCGAGCCTTGTGCCTTGGGCCTACGGGTCATGTACAGGTTCCCCTTCAACCTTTTAAAGGGGGATTATCCATTATAAAAATAAAATGTCCTTCGGGCCATTCGGGCATAAAAAAAACTAGGAACCCCTATGGGGTGGACTTCTTCTACAATTTTTACTTATATCTGACCCCTCTCTTTTACTCACTAATAATAATGACAACAATAATGATGATGATGATGATTGTTATTATTATTATTAATTTTATAATAAAAAATCTATATTTTGATCATCACATGACATACTATTTTTAAAAGTAAAAAATACTTGCATGTATATTATATAAAATTAATTATAATTATAATAAAATGACAATACACGCACACATAAACACACACAAAAAATATTAGTTTATATTTATATGTATATGTATGTTCAAAAATAACAACATAAACTCACACACAAACATATCATAAATTTGTTTTAATAACAATAATAAATACACATTAATAATAATTAAAACTTAAAAAAATACATATATATTAATGGGTATGATATGGATGTATGGCATCCAAATCATAGTGAAAGAACAACTCAATAACACCATTAATCCAATAATATATCTATATTTTTAGAATTAATAATAAAATAAATAAAACATATACTTTTCACATTTAAGATTCATCCACTATAGGATTTTAATACGAGTTTGATCAAGATCAATAAGGAGAAACAAAATAGTTCCTCCCTATGAGGGTATCCATGGGCCATGTTAATCACTTGAAAATTGGGTAGGAACCCCCTTCTATCCATAATTTTCTTAATCCTTTGGTTTATAGGATTTAGAGGATAATAGTTATGAATAATCTATGTTTCAAGGATTTATTTAAGGATAATAGAGTCTCACACTAATAACAACATCCAAAAGTATCTAAACTAGCTTTTATATACATCATAGAATCCAAATTATGAGCCAACATTCATGATATTTTTTATAAATTTCTCTTAACATTAATTTTTTTATAAATATACACCTAGATCCACTATCAATTCATTTAACATTTAAATGAATACATTAAATATTTATTCTAATTACATTCAGCACCAAAATTATGAATTATTGGTTATGATAGTATTTGGATAAGGATATTCCCACAAGTTATTATGTCATATGATAATATCATGCATAATCCACGATGAAATTTTATAAACCACAAATACATGGTGGCTCTTTTAGTGAAAAAATATAATAATCTCCCACTATCAATAAATCCATATAGACTTGTAACCTTATACTTATGTCTCATTTTATATAATAACTTGTGAAGCCATATCAAAAACACCTTTTGTATTTCTTTCAAAAATCATTTTTTAAAATCAATTATTCATTTTCATCTTATGTTATATCATATATAACAATTTATAAAAACTCCATCTATAAATTCATTCTGATATCCACTTAAATACTTTTTGGATACTTCTCAAGGATTCAAAAACATGGTCTTTATTTACACAAAAAACAATGTGACCCCATGTGTCATTATAAAGTTGAAAAAATAATTAAATATGAAAGATAAAAAATTTTATAAATAGTCGCTTCTAAAAAATATTTAATGTTATATAAGATTTTTTGGTACCTCACATGATCTCTATAATGAATATATATCTAAATATTTACTTCCACAAGCAATATTATATACATGTATACATAATCATATAATCTCTTTGTTTAAGACATTGAATATCCCTCTAACTTATAGCATGAAAATCCCACAGAGCCACTCATATGTTATCAATTGTCTGAGTATAGACTAACTAGATAGATGAATATATAACATACCATTCATCTAGGTGGATGAGAACATACGAGGTACCTTATCTAGTTATGGAAATTCATTTCTTTATTCTATCATAATTATGGGATTATATTTTATCATCATTATATAAGAGGAAAAAAATCCAACTTATTTAAGCCTTAACTAAAGAAATGATCAAAAACATACCCAAAAATACCCTTATTAGCTAATCATCAATACATGAATAAAAAGGTATTAATTTATAATGGTTCTAATTCTATGTATTTTCCAAAATTAGATATAGGGATTTAATATTAATCATTCACCCCTCTCATACTAAATACATAGTGTGTGACACTCCATAAGGTAAAATCGATGGGCCATCAAGTGTACGGAATTCCCTTTATGCCTCATGAAAATATTATGTATCTCTATAAAAAATCATATCTATTATAAACATAAAATTCCATCACATGATATATTAATCCACGATGAACATCATTAGGGGATAACTCAAAGTCATACTTTGATAGGTCAATTATCATTTCACTTTACATAAAATGTGACACCCATATGAAAGAATTCTAAACTAAATACTTCCTTTTATATAACATGATTCATTTTATATTTTTAGATACCCTTAGAATACTAAAAAAACAATGCATATCCACCCATATAATCATATCAAACTTGATAAACTATTAGAGCGGCCTTATGATTTCTTCACTCTTATGGTTTTTGTTAAATTCATTACATATCAATGTAATTCCTACAACATATCTATGTGACCATATGACAAGACTATCCCACTAATCTGTTTTAGGGAGTATCATATAAAAATAAATCAAGTATCATTAAAAATATCATAATTTAATTATTAAAAATTAATTTACTTGTTGATAAGAATGAGTGAAATAATTAGAAATATATTATATGTTTTAAAGTTGAGTTGAGGCTCTTTGGGAAATTATGAGAATATGATATCAATGATTTTGGTAGATAGAGTGGGTGTTCTGAAATTATTTATTTCTGATGCTAATAATTCATAGTGAGAATTCGACAATGTAGAAAATATAATATTTATCCTAGTACACATAATGCGAATTTGGTAAAGGTAGTAGAGTCATAATTTAGAAATTGTCGATCAATTAAGTAGGAGAAATAATGGTGATATGTGAATGGATGTAGTAAAACAATTTATGAAAACAAATCAGAGTAGAAGGAGGAGAATAAGAGCTATAAAAACATATTTTCAATCCAATTAGGGTTAATTACAAATGTAATTTACTAGTATTTGAAATTATTTATCATATAATTTTCCAGTGGGATTCAATTACGTTATTTTTTCTTGGTCAGATAACAAATAATTATGTATCTAAGAATTCAATAACTCTTTACTATTGATTTATTTCTCAAATATTTATTTGTAAAAATACATTAAAATTTGTAGAAATATACTCATATAATGGTTATGAGATCCCTTATAATAAATACTTAATTTATCATCATTGGTTTTGTTCTTGGTATGACATAAAACCTCTAGTAAATTAGGATTCAATAATTAAAGTAAGTATAAATATAAAAAATAAAAATTAAACTAAACATAAAACAATTAAATTATAATTTACCTAATGTTTTATTATAAACAAAAAATGAAGAATATTACCTTTTATTACCATGGTAAGAGTGTGATGATTGACTATATACATAACAAAAACCATATATATGAGAGGAAGAGAGAGGGATTGAATAGAAACACTTGAACATAAATTGAAATGAAAAAAAATACTACTTTATTTGGGGGAGGATTGAGTTAATAGAGTATCATCATCTCCCACATTACATGAAATCTTCAAACTCATAGGTCTGCATTTGTGTTTTTAAGAATTTTGATTGTTGGGAAATTACTAGAAAGTACATGTTGTTTACTCTAGTTAACCATCTTTTATATAATTTATCCATTTATAAGTGGCCAACCATGTCACCCTTTTAATTATGTTGGGAATCATTTAGTAGGTCAATGTAGAATGTGCATTTCACTGATGTACATTGATTTTATCTTCATCTTTAGCCACCAATAACTTCTAGAATTGGAATACACAGTTTTTAAAAAATCATTACACATCATGTCTTTATTTATAATATGAGACCGAGTGTGTAGGTGAGTGAGATTTGTTACATCCCAAAACGAGAATTTTTATTTCATTAGCACAACCAGAGTAATAATTCAAAATCATATTCTAAAGGATTATCTTTCATTCACTTCATGAACCACCACATGTTCTTGATGCATTCAACATTGAGTAGTTTTATTTGAAATTTTTTTTTTTAGCATTGTCTTGTAATAACCTTACTCGATGTATAATATATACCAAAGGTTTAATTTTGCATTGATTAAGGATTTGGTTTTATACACCTCCTTTTTTTACTCTTAAATAAAAAAAACATAAAATAATCACAGGAATCTTCAACATAAGGTATGAAATAAACTACATGACCAATATAGAAGAATTGTTAAAAAAATTATATGTGTTAAATGACCTATAAATATTCAAAATTTTAGGATATGAAAATATTTTTTTGAAATATTAAATTACAAACAAGTTGGAATTTCATTATTACACACTTATTTAATCTAAAAATAATGAGAACACTAACATCACAGTCAGTTGAATCATCAATTTTAGTAATTAACTCAAAAATTTTCTTTACCAGATTTATAATCCATATCAAGTGTTTAATTAGGTCTAAATATAGAATAGAAATGAATTCCATCATCAATAATAATTTTCTTATGTTTCCCAAGGATGGATCTTGAATAGATAATAAAGTCGTTGGTGTGTTAAATTTACATGATTATTCCTCATACTAGAACCCATCATCTATATATAGACAGTATCATTTTGGATCAATGTACAAAAATTTTGGACCGTATTGATCATTATACACTCCAGTAGAAGCACACCAACCTATAGTTGAATACATATACATTTATATGGGAGGTCAAGGTGATCAATAAAATAAATATTAAATAAAAAAGAAAATATAATTTAGCAAAACATGGTTCACAGACTCAATATTATTCTTTATATTGTCTCCCTATAAACAATGATTGAATTTGAAATGCCCGTCACAATATTTGACAAATTAAATCACTAAAATATAATTGGGTAATTATAGAATATAGTGTTCAATACCACGAGGATAAAGTGAAAGGAATTTTATTCATATGATGGAGAGTATCAACTAATTATTTACAAAAAATTGATGGTGGTGAGGGAAAAAAAGTATTGTAACAATTTTAAAAAAAATGATAGTGGTTGAAGAAAGAAACTAGAAAACAAAAATTTTTGGGATTTTATTTGATTAGGGTTGATTACAAAATTCATTTCTTACTATTAAGAATAATTTATCAATTAGTTTACCTTATTCATTTAATTATGTTTTTATTTTTCTATTTGATAAAAAATAATTTCATATTTATGAAGACAATCCTTTGGTCCATTGATTTATTTCTCAAAATCACATTTATAATACTACTCATAAAAATTGACAACGGGGTCAATCAATGTCCATGGGATCACCTACTACAATAATTTTAGCTTTCACTAATAGTTTCATTCTTGTTCACACACAACACCATCAGTGAATTTTGATTAACACTTTTAAAATATTCTTAAAAAATAATTACTTAATAAAACACAAAATAATTATATTTAAAATGCACCAAATGTATTATTACATCCCCAAAACGAATAATTCTTCCATTTGTAACCATGGTTACATTGTGAGAGTTTTATAGAAACTTATCCCATTATATGGATATGATAGGATGAGGGATGTGTGAAGAAAAACAAATGAATATGATTTAAAACATCATAAAAATATTACTTTCTTTGTGGGATGATCGAGTCAATATTGTATCATCACCTACCCACTTATATGCCAACCTAGAACTCAGATGCATGCCTTTATATTTATAGAAAAATATATTGCATAATGTGTACTAGAGATTAAATAGAGTGTACACTAGTCAACTATGTTTACTATTTTTTCTCTGATGGTAGGTAGCCAACCATCCTGTCCATTTTATTTAGAATTCCAATGGTGAGTTGGTAGAATTATACTATATATTGTGTCGACATACATGGAATGTGTCTTCATTTTCATCCATTATCCTCTTCTAGAATGGGATTACACTATGTGTTTCATAAATTACATAGTTTGTTAACTCTGGTCTAAGGCTTTGTAGTGTACTCAAGTTCATCATGTCATGCCTCTTGCAAATTTTCAGGGTATGTGTTTATTATTTTCACGCCATTTAATTTAAATTATTATTCTGAATCATTTTCATTTTTGAGTTTAACTGGAAATTCCAAAAAATCATCCATAACCTCTAAAATGATTGATTTGAACAATGGAACAACATATATCCATCGAAAAAATTATTTTCTCCAAATAAAAAAATGAATTAATATGCACATATTGGGCATATCAAACTCCACCACACATAGTCATTTTCTAACCATTAAGAAAAATATGAACATTCAGTTAAAGATAATCCATACACTAATAACGAATCATTAAATTTATTAAACTTACAAAAATAATACTCATAATTGAGGATTTGAAAATTTACACAATTTATTCAATTTGAAATCATATTAAAAATTCCTAATATATAGTTTAATTCAAGACATTAATCCTTTATTATTAACATTTTCATCCCTCTTCATAAATATACATGCCACCTAATGATTTAATTCACTTGTAGAATGATTCAATCATCACTCAAGAAAATATAATTGGAGTTATTATAAATTAAAAGTGTATACACTCTATCTATAAGATTTAAAGAGATCTAAGTCTCTACTATGAGATTAAAACACAAAAATCATGAAGCATTTTATTAAGCTTATGATGAATATGAGGATTAAGGTATCTAGGTAACGCTGAAAAAATAATATCACATACTTGAGAATGGGGCTCAATTACTAAAAAATAAATCATTATATATAATTTCAATTTCAATAAAAATGATAAATTTCAAAATATATCAAAATTAAGCATAACCGTTTTTTCCATTTCCTACAACGGTTTACAAAAAATCACTGATTATAATGATTGAATATGGTCCTCATTTCATTTTTTCAATAATTTTTTAAATTTTGGTTTTTTAGAGAAACCGATTTGAAAAAATAGGGAATGGTAGTTTTGGAATACCTTTACCTACATGAAAAATAGAAAATCTCTCACATACTAACTATTTTGGTAACTCACTAAAACATATCTGAAACACCAAACTCCCAATTTAAAACTTCAAGTGAAAAATTAGAAAATATAATAAAAGAATTATGGTAGGAAGGATTATTAGGATTATAACATGCCTTACTATTAATGAAATTCATTGTTTATATGGTGTTCACAATATATAGAATGTAGGATTGGTAAAAAGTCAAAACATTCTACAAATATTAGTCAAATGCCTTAATAATTTTAATGTGATTAAAAATATTCATGTTTTGATAAGAAAATCATGCATTTATTAGTAGTTATGAATATTTGAAGAATCTCTATGGAATGTGGTATAAAGAAGAATATGTTAGAAGGCTTATAATACCTTCCAGGAATGAGAATAAAAACATAAGTCAATTAGTTCATGACATGAATAAAAATGATTGGTATAATAAATAAAAAATACTAAGAATTTGTAGGATCGAATATGTAAATATGATATGCCCAAATACAAGAGGGCGGGGGGTGAATTGTATAATTTTAAAAATTCTGTTGGAACTCTTAAAGATGGTTATTTTTAACAAGGTTAAACAAGATAATTCAGAAATCCTCTAAGTTATAAACACTTTCTTGCTTCTGGAAATATGATTCTGAGAAAGCAATTCTGGAAAAGTGATTCCTGAAATGAAACTTAATGAAAGTTTACAAATATGAATATTCTACCTTTAATCATATAGAATCTAACTAAATTAGAGTACAAGTATAATGAAGTATAAGATAGTTATACTTTCCTCAATAATACAAATGCAGCAGAAAACTTGTAACAAAACAATTAACATGTAGAAAATCTTTTAACCCAAAGAGAAGGGTATCCAACAACCTTGGATAAAGGACCCTTGATTTATATATTCATTAAAGTCTATATTACCCACACTAGGGTAATCCCTCGATACGATAATCAGCGTCTATCTTGTTATCCCCTCAACCCTTAACTTCAAGGTATTCGGCACCTCAGTCTTCCTAACCCTGGAAGCCCCTGATTATACACAACAACAATTGGAGTCACACAAAGAAATTATGAATGAAGAAATGTTTGAACAAGATGTTCAAACTTTCTACACGAAGCCTGAGATTTTATAAGAGCCCCTCTCTCTAGAAATCACTTCTGAAAGTTTTGAGCTTCAAAAATTCCAAAAGTTCTGAGCTCTTTAAAATGAGCTCCTATTTATAGGAACGACTTCAACAGTCGGCTCCCTCCTCCAATGGTCATATTTTTCATTGAATTTCGGAGGGACCTATACACGTTTCACTCAAACAACGGTTAGTGAGTAACTGAAAGAATGACATCATTTTATAACAAAACAAGTGCAATCTTAACTAAAAATTGATATTCGGAATGTAAGAAAATGAATGTTTGGAGTCTAACCAAAAAAATTGAATTTGGATTCTATAATACAAGGATATATAGATTCCGTTTTCTATGATTTCATAACATAAATTCTATAGAATTCATTAGTATGAATTTCAAGGAAATTTGGAATTTGGATTCATAGTAATTTGGAACTAGAACTTACAAAGTTCGGAGTCAGAGTTGACGAAAACTTTGAGTCAGAACTCATGAGAGTTCGGAGTATGTATTCAGAGAACTCAGGGTCAGAACATAGAAAGATTGTAACCATAATTCGTATTCAGAATTCAGAGTGATAACTCAGAAAGTTGGTTAACTAGAATTCTGATTCAGAATTCGGAGTTAGAACTCTGAATGTTCGTAACCAGAATTTTGATTTAGAATTCATAGTCAGAACTCAGAAAGTTTGTAACTAGAATTATAATTCATAATTCCGAGTCAGAACTCATGAGAGTTTGTAACCATAATTCTTAATTAGAATTTAGAAATAGAACTCAGAAGTTTTGTAACCAGAATTATGAGAATTTGAATTCTAAAACAGAATGCTTCATATCTAAGTATTTATAACATTCTATTTTTTTTTTCAAACTGAATTTGACACTTAGAAAAATTATTATATGAGAAAGGAAAACATGATAAGGATAAATTTCCTTGGGTAAGGAAATTTTTCCTTATATAAGTAAAACACATGGTAAAAAGAGATTTGTCTTGAGATAAGGTGTTTTATATTTTCAAAACAAGAAGTAATTTGTAAATTCATAAGACAACCTTAATGACTCAACAATATCCCCATGTATGAAGGAATGGAAAATTCATAAGGAAACCCTTATTCACTCAACAATATCCCCCTTTTTGGAAATCACAAACATCCTTATGAAAAAGAATACAAGGATATAGAAATACATTTCTATACTATGAAAATAAAACATATACCACTTTGTATATGAACAATTGTGAATATGACTAACTCCCCCTTTGGCTTTGGAACACTAAGGATCATATTCAAGATTTCCAGAATGAGAATTTTCATTTGAATATGGAAATCTTCGTAATGAGAACTCCCCCTATGATTAACACCCCTTTACTTAGTGATATTTATACTTTTACTTAGAATTATTTTTCCTTCTCCCCCTTTGTGATTTTCAAAAAGAGTTTGAGAGAATGGAAAAAATGGTACCTGAAATATTAGTACAAACATCCAAACAAAAACAAGAAACCACAATTTCATTAGGATTGGAAAGATTTTTACATGGAAAGAAATACAACAAAAGATCAAATTTGGATCTTTTTTTCTTTTTTTCTTTGGGTATCAGCTTCTTAATGATGGTTTTTAGCTTCTTTAGATCTTTGTGATCCTTCTATGCTTTCTTATCTATGGCTTTGATCCTCTCATCTTGAGACTTCAGAGCCTCTACCTGAACCTTCAGTAAGACATTTGGCTTAACTAGTTTTTCATCAAGCTCGATCAAGAGATCTCTTTCTATTTTCCAACTTTGGACAATAAAATTCAACTTCCCATTCAGATCTTTGACATCCTGAATCCAGGTATTCTTCTCAAGATTTATCTTTTCCTCAAATCTATTTTAAAGATCCATGATTCTGGTTTCTTCAGTATCAAAATATTCCTTGTCATATTCTTGAAATTGATCAATCTCTCTCAAATATTCAAAAATCTTCTTTGACCAGCTAGTCATGTTCTTGCAAGATTTTCTGTGGAATTCATAGTTTATAAGGAAATTATTATGTTCGGCCCCAACCTTTACAAATATTTCCATTACCTTGGATATAGAGTCTGATTTTTGATTCATGCTTTGCTGGAGCATCTGGCATCATGAGTCAATGGTTGGAAAGATCAGAATGGTGTCCACTAGCTTGTTCAAGGACTGAACGAAAAAATCATGTCCCAAAGTTGATGATTCTGAATCAGACATTTTTCGTGGTGATGGTTCTTCTTCTACCTCAACCAGCTTCCTGTTAGAAGTTCCACCAGCTTCCTTCTTCCTCAAAATTTCTTTCATTGGGGTATCAACGACCATTATTTTTCTCATACTGATTCTCCAAACAACTTCTTCATCTGAAGACTCATACTCACTTACAGACAACTGTACAATCTTATATTCATCAATTTTCTCTTTATCAGCTCCCACCTCAATGTCTTGAAGAAGAATGAAGTAATGATTATGTCACTCTTCTTCAGATAACTTGTTCACTTACTCTTCTTCCTTTTTATCAACTCCAGGAGTAGAATGTTTCGAAGATATAGCTTGAGAAGTCCGGATTGAATTTTTTTTAGAAGAACTTTCCATCTCATGAAAGTATTCAACTTTCTTTATCAGATCAGTAGTATATTCAGTGCTTTGAGCTTCTTGAACGTCTTCTAGATATTCATTTTCAACATCATTCTCTTGGGGTTTTTCTGGAGTCATGTACTTTTTCACTGGTGTCTCAGGTAATTGTTCGACTAAAAAGCATTTGGCATGGAAATTTTCTCTAATCCTACTTCAGTATCCTTCAAAAGAGATTACACAATCTCTGCCTCTGAAATATTCTTCTTAAGATTCTTCTCTTTGAATTGCTTCACAAGCTCTTCAGAAACTTTCTCTTTCAGAGCCTTGGCCTCTATTGGGTCTAGGCCAAATTTTGGTTCCCCTTCCTTTTGGTTCTTATTATCCTTCCTCCATTTGGAAACTACCTCATCCGGATAGGCTTTCTGTTTCTTAGGCTTTGGAGGTTTAGATTGGATTTCTTTGGCTTTAAGGGTTTTCTTTGTTTCTTCCAGTTCCTTTAGTTTCCTCTTCTTTCCAGCTTTCATTGAAGGTTTAGCCTCTTCTATATTTATCGGGATGGCTTCTGCCTTATCCTCTAGTATATCATAAAACTCACATGACACCTTAGAAAAACCTACTTTCATCATCTTGAGGGTATAATCACTAATTAGCATCACCTTGTAATTCCTTAGCTTAGAAATGCAAGGAATATAGAAGGATTCAAGTCACCGAACTATCAGTTTGGATAGAAGGGCAGGATACATGATTATTTGTGCTCTCATATTCTCATTCTTAATATTCTCTATCATAATGAAGATATGCTTCATCAGATTTATTTTCCTTATATTTACCATGAAATCTAAGATATATATACCACTTTTCTTATGAGTGTCCTTATCACCCTTTTCGGTATGATAATACCCGAAACCCATAACTGTAGGATCTGATTCTTGGTAGAAAAGTGAGAAATATTTGCGGTCTTGACATCAATAAGTCCAAGACATTCCATAGCCTTCACTTTTACGAAACTCCCTTCTACATCTGGAAACTTGTGGGAACAAAATTCGGTTTCCCCTTCATATGATAGCCCCACCAAGCTAGCAGTCTTGGTGTAATAGATTTCATAAGTTTTACAATAACTATTGAAGGAGAATTCTTCTCTATCATCTTCCTTGAAAAAACAGGATGATTCATAAAACTCAATGAGAAGATCTAGATACACAACATCCTAAGATCCTATATTTGAAATGGATACACTCTCCCATCCATTAAGTCCGATATTCTTTGAGATAATGGAGTCATCCTTATTGAAGAATTTTAGATACACCAACTTCTCCCTGTATATTTTTTCACTCAAAAATCAGCTTGACAGAAGACATATCTTAAGAAGGAATGTCAGCAGACATTCAGACTTGTGAAATCTCTAAAAATCCAGAATGGGATTTTGATATTGGGTAGAGCTTCGACATGTAAAGGCCTTGAAAACAAATGTGGGAAAACCATCAGGGGTCCCCTTTTATAGGTGTTGGAAGGACGTTTCATCTTCCCATGTCAATCCAATGGATGATAATCATTGTGATCAGATCTGACAGTTGAAATGATAGCTGCAAGGAAAATTTGGTAGAATATGATCTTTTGAGGGTTTTAAAGGAAAACACTAAGATTTCAGGAAACTAGAATCTAAGAAGTTTTAAAAAACAAAAGAAACTACCACCAAGTAAAAAGTTATTACAAAGACAAAAGAAATGAAACATACATTTCAGATTTCCTGGAAGATTATTCATAGTAAGAAATTCTTCCATGAAGAACTTTTGATTCTGAAAATTTGATTATGAAAAAAAACTACATTAAGAAAGAATTGAGTACCAAAATTTTCATTTAGAAAATTTTGAGTAAAAATAACCATTCCGAAAATTGTGTGTACAAAAATATTCATTACGAAAAATTTTAAAAACTTCATTAAGAATTTTTTTGAAAACTTCATTTTGAAAAATATGAAAAAATTAATTTTGAAAAATATGAAAAAAAATCATTATGAAAAATTTGAAAAACATCATTATAATTAATATGAAAAACTTCATTATGAAAAATATGAAAAAAAATACAAGAAAATTTACTCCCCATATGAAAAGGAGTTTATTACTGTAAGGAGATTTGTTCAACATAAACTTAATAAGGAGGACTACCTTACGGTTATCATTCCTAACTTCTGTTTAATGTATTCAAATCTATCGGTGGGTAATGATTTTGTCTAAATATCATCACGTTGATCTTGTGGTTAGATAAATTGAAGAATAATATCCCCTTTTTGTGTGATCACTAAGAAAATGATGCATAATATCTATGTTCTTTTAATGAGAGTGATGTGAAAGTTTTTTATTAAGGGCATTGGAACTGGTATTATCACAAAAAATTTCTATATTGGTAAAACACATACCATAGTCTATGAGTGTGTGTTACATCCACAACAATTGAGCACAACAACTTCAGCAGCTACATATTCATCTTCAGCAGTGGAAAGTGCTAATGAGTGTTGCTTCTTGCATGACCAAAAAACTAATGATTCTATTAAGAAATGACATGTTCCAGATGTATTCTTTATATCCATTCTACATCCACCAAAGTCAGCATCTGAAAAACTTTTCAAAATAAAATCATTTCTCGAAGTATAAAAGAGTCCTAAATCCATGGTTCCCTTTTAGTAGTGAAAAATTCATTTCAGTGCCTTTAAATGAGATTCCTTAGGATTTCATTGATATCTTGCACATAAGAATACTAAAAACATTATGTCTGGATGACTAGGTGTCAAGTAAAGTAAACTTCCTATCATACCTCTAAGAGATGTTTTATCTACCGGTTTCCCTTCTTCATCAAGATCAAGTGTATTTGAGGTATTAATGGGAGTACTTATACTTTTAGTCTTTTCATATCCATAATTTTTAAGAAGATATTTAATATACTTATATAGGTATATATAGATTCCTTCTGGTTTTTGAGAGATTTGAAAACCAAGGAAAAATGTTAACTCACACATTATACTCATTTCAAAATGAGATTTTATTAGATCCGCAAATGAATCGGTTAAGGATTACTGAGTTGAACAAAATATAATGTCATCAACATAGATGTGAACAATAAAAACATTTTTCTTATCTTTCTTTATAAAAAGGGTTGGATCTGCATTTCCCTTAACATAATTATATGGAAGCAAAAATCTTGTAAGTCTATCATACCAAGCTCACAGGGCTTGTTTAAGTCCATACAAATCTTTAGTAAGTTTATAAACATGATCAAGATTTTTTGTATCCTCAAAACTAGGAGGTTGTTCAACAAAAACATCCTCTTGAACATAACCATTAAGGAAAGCACATTTACATCCATTTGAAAATGCTTGAAATTGAAGAATGCTGCAAAGGCAAGTAAAATATGAATAGATTCAAGTCTAGCTATTGGAGCCTAGGTTTCTTCATAGTCTATTCCATCTTGTTGATTATAGACTTTAGAAACTAATCTAGCTTTATTGCTAACAATGATTCCATTTTCCTCACACTTATTTCTAAAGACTCATTTTACCCCAATAAAATATGTTTCCTTAGGTCATCCAACCAAGTTCCAGTCTTTATTTTTTTCTAATTAATTTAGTTCATCTTTCATGGATTTAATCCAATCATCATCAACTAAAGCTTTATCAGTTTTTTTTTCAAATTTGGAAAGGAATGCTAGATGTTCTACTTCATTGCTTAATGAATTTCTAGTACTTAATGGTTGATTCAAATCACCAATTATTCTATCACTAGGATGATTCTTTAGAAACAACTAATTTTGGTTTTGAACAACCTGATCATCATCATAGGGTTGGAAATCATCTGGGGTAAATGTTTCAGAAGTATCTTCATGGTCATTTTCCTTATCAGAAGGATATTATATCAAAGGTTGATAATCAGTTTTTAAAAACACATCCAAGGATGTAGGTTGGGGTTGTTTAAAAAAAAGTATCAGTTTCATCTAATTTCACATTTACTGTTTCTTTAATAGTACATGTATTTTTGTTGAAATCACTATAGTCCATAAGAATTGTGGAGTAGCCTAAGAAAATTCTTTCATCATATTTTGGTGAGAATTTATGAAGATTATATTTAGTATTCAGAATGAATACATTGAAACCAAAAAACATAAAGTAGGAATGTCTATGTTTTCTACCATTCCATAACTCATATGGAGTTTTATTAAGAAAAGGTTTAATCAAAACTCAATTTATAGTATAACAATAAGTACTTACAGCTTCACCCCAAAAATGTTTGGCTACAGAATACTCACTCAACATGGTTCAAGTTATCTCTTGATAAATTCTATTTCTTCTATCAACAACACTGTTTTGTTGAGGTGTTCTAGGAGATGAGAAGTTATGAGTAATGCCTTTTCTACTACAAAAAGTTTCAAAATCAGAATTTTGAAATTCCCCACCATGATCACTATGAATAGTTTTCAATGGAAGGTTTTTACCATTTTCAACATGGGCTCCAAAAATTTTGAAATAAGAAAAACGTTTAGACATATTTGCTAAAAAATAGACCCAGGTAAATCTAGTGTAATCATCAACCAAGAAAGATACATAACATTTCTCCCCAATGAATCCAGTTTGTGTAGGACCAAATAGATCTATATGAACTAACTGTAATACATCACTGGTTGAGACTTCACCGACTAATTTAATACTTGATTTATGTTTCTTTCCATATTTAAAATGTTTACAAACTTTTGATGAATCAAATCTAAGCTCTATTATATCCTTAAATAATATTTTCTTAGAAATTTTTCATAAGTTCATAAGGTTAATGTTTCCTAACCTTCTCTTCCACAACCATGAATGATCTTTCACTACACTAAGGCAAGGTTGATCTTGGCTCCTAAGGTCTTCTATGTTTAGTGTGTAAACATTATGTTGCCTATGGGAAGAAAGAATGAACTCTTCCTTGGAATTGTGTACTAAGAACATTTAATTCCTAAAATTCACAAGGTATCCTTCTTCACATAATTGGCTTATGTTAATGAGGTTGTTCTTAAGACCATTAACGAATAAAACAGTTGAAGTCAAATTTTTTCAAAGAAGAATGATGTTTCCTGTACCAATAATTTCCCCTGAGCATTATCTCTAAAAGTTACTTTTCCTCCTTTCGTCTTGATAATATTTTCAAAGTAGTTTTTATTACCAGTCATATGCTGGAAACATCCACTATCCATGTACCATGTATTTCTGTTGGTACCTTATCTATTTTCCTGAAAAGAATAAAAATTTAGGCTTTCAGAAACCAAACTTTCTTTGATCTGGAATTCTTAGAAAGAAAAATTTTAGGTACCCACATATTCTTAGAAAAATAGGCTATATGAAATCCTAATGATTGGGTTTTGTTTAAGGAACAATTTTTTTCCTAGTTTCTACCACACTAACACTTAGTACAAAATGGATCACTTTGAGGAACAAAGTAATTGTTACTAAAAATTGGTTTAGAACAAGTATAACCAAAACCAAAACTATTCCTCAGAGGTTGAATTTGTGAATACATTTTGTCAAAATTTTCCTTACATAAGGTAATGTTTGACAAACACTTCCTCACGGAAAATATTTCAGATTTGAGTTTGATAACCAAGTTCTTTTCTTTAAAAATATTTGATTTTGAACTACAGCTGCGCTCGAAAACATTTGGCTTAGAAATTACATTTTCTAGATCTTTAGAAAGTTTATTCTTCTCAGAATTTACATCCTTAAATTTTTTTGAAATACATTCAAAATCAACATTTTTCATATCAATATCTTTAGAAAGATCTGATATTTCCATAGTAAGAATAGTATTCCTAGATTTTTCCTTATCAAGTTTTTTCATGAGTTTTGAATTCTCAATATCATGATGTTTGGCAAACCTAGAAACATCATTATAGGAAGCTAAAGTATTATCTTAATTCGAAAAAGATTCTTAATCTGAAGAGTTATAGCATTTATAATCATTAGCATTCAAAGAAACATTGGTCATTGATTCAGAATTATGTACCTTATACATTAAGAAATAATTTTTAATAAGTAGTCTGGCTATTTGACCAAGTTTATTTTGTCCAGAAGATTCATAATCTGAAGATTCATCTGAAGAGTCACCACCACTGGCACTCTAGGTTTCATTAGATTTCATGAATTTATTAGCTTTATCCTTGTAATACTTCTTTCTATTTCTCTCATAATACTTTTCCTTTCTTTCTTTTCTCTTAAGCATAGGACAATTGGGTCTTATATCTCCAGCTATCTTGAATTCATAACATGTAACTTCTTAATCTTTCATATCTTTCGTTTCTTTATTTTTGTATCTCGAATGAATGTTCCTCTGTCCAGCTACCTTGTTCATCCTTCGAGGAAGATTTTTTAATTTATTCCCTGAGGATTCACTTCCACTAGATCCAGATTGGATAACTATCTTCATAGATTTGGATCTAGTAAGTCTATCCGGAGTCTTAGATTTCATTTGATTTGAAGTTGTAGTAAAAGCAACACTACCATTTCCAATCGTCTTTTTTACGTTATAAACATCTCTATTCATTCTAGATTCATGCTGAAAAAGAGTTCCAAATATTTCATATAAAGAAATTTGATTAACCTTTCTGTTCTCATCAATACCAGTCCTCCTGGATTCCCATTCATTAGGAATGATGTCATTGATCTTATCAACAAGGGCTTCGTCATCTAATCCTTTCTCACCCATGGATTGTAAGATATTAACAATATTCATGAATATTTTTTTTCACCATACATATGGGTTCTCCATAAGGAAAGAAGATACCATGATCTTCAGCTCTGAGCATGGCTTTTCATGTTTCAATAACTTTGGACGTTCTAAAGTGAGTGACATCAAGTTTCTTCCATATACAATTTGCTGCTTCTCAATATGAAATTTGGAAATATATATTTCTAGTCATGGAACAAAGAAAATTATTGTGTACCATATAATTCAGTTGATATTTATGATTTTATTGATTTTTAAAGGTACTAAATTATTTGTTAAGAATTTTATATCCTCCAGTAAGCATAACAAAATTATCAACACCAGTATTGATAATGAAAGTCTTCATGCGATATCACCAGTATTCAGAATCATTTTCATCAAAGATAGGTGGTCTAGTTGGATTGGTATTTTCTATGGAACCATCATTGACTCCTAGCATCTTAAAGAAAATTATTTCAAAAAAAAATTAATAGAAAAAGTCTGTAAACAAGGAAAATATTCCTAAGGAAGGAAAATATAGAACAAGATTATCTCTAAGAAAAAAATGAATCCGAACTATACGAGTCCGAAAAACCGATATTCAAAAAAGTGTGAATCCAGAAATTCAATTATGAAAGTAATGAGAAGAAGAATTATCTTCTGAATCTAATCGTATGATTAATTCATATTAATCCAATGCTCTGAAACCAAATGTATGATTAGTACAGGATATGAGGTTTCCAACCTCTAATACCAATTGTAATATCTAATATGTAATGATGTGTTTCTCAATTACAAGAGGGGGGGTTAATAGTATAATTTTAAAAATTCCTTTGGAACTTTTAAATATGGTTATGTTTAACAAGTTTAAACCAGATAATTCATAAAACCTCTAAGTTCTAAACACTTGTTTGATTCATGAAATGTGATTCTGAGAAAGCAATTTAGGAAAAGTGTTTCCAGAAATGAAATTTAATGAAAGTTTACAAAGATGAAGATTCTACCTTAAAACATATAGAATCTAACTAAATCAGAGTACAAGTATAAGGAAGTACAAGATAGTTATCCTTTCTTCAACAATACCAATTCACCGGAAAACATGTAACAAAACAAGTAACAAGTAGTAAATATTTTAACCCAAAGAGAAGGGTATCCAACAACCTTGGATAATGGTCCCTTGATTTATACATTCAAGAAATTTTTTCTCACCCACACTTGGGTATGCCCTCAATATGAAGATCAGAGTCTGTCTTGCTATCCCCGCAAGCCGTCAACTTCAAGGTAGTCGGTACCTCTGTATTCCTATCCCCAGAAGCCCTCGATTGTACATAGAAAAAATTGGTGTCGCATAAAGAAATTCAACACGAAGGCAATGTTTGAACAAGATTTTCAAACTTTATGCACGATTCCTAAGAGTTTATAAGATTTTCACTCTCTAGAAATCACTTTTGAAAGTTCTGAGCTTCAAAAATTCCAAAAGTCCTGATCTCTTTCAAATGAGATCCTATTTATAGGCATCGCTTCAACGGTCGACTCCCTCCTCCAATGATCATATTTTTCCTTGAATTTTTTAGGGACCTGTACATGTGTCCCTAAAACAATGGTTAGAGAGTAACTGAAAGCAAGAAATTATTTTATAACAAAATAAGTGTAAGATTAACTAAAAATTGATATTCGGAATGCATGAAAATGAATGTTTGGAGTCTAACCAAAAATTGAATTCAGAGTCTATAATACAAGGATATTTGGATTCTTTTTTCTAGGAATTCAGAACCTATATTCTATAGAATTATGAAAGTCTAAATTTAATGGAAATTAGGAATCTAGATTCATAAGAATTTGAAACTATAACTCACAATGTTTGGAGATAGAGTTCATGAGAATTCGGAGTCAGAACTCATGAGATTTCGGAGTCTGTATTCAGAGAACTCGGAGTCAGAACTCAGAACGATCATAAGCATAATTTATATTCAGAATTCAGAGTGAGAACTTAGAAAGTTCGTTAACCAGAATTCTGATTCAGAATTCAGTGTCAGAACTCAATAGTTTCTTAACCAGAATTCTGATTTCTGAATTTAGATTCAGAAATCAGAAATTATGTAACCAGAATTCTGATTCAAAATTTGGAGTCAGAACTCACGAGAGTTCCTAACAAGAATTCATAATCATAATTCAGAGTCTGGACATAGAATTTTCGTACCCATAATTCTAATAATTTATATTCTAAAACAGAATGCTTCATATCTAGGTATTTATAACATTTTGAGGTTTTGGTTTCAAGCTGAATTTTACACATAGATAAATTATTATATGAGAAACGAAAAAATTATAAGGTGTTTGTGATCTTCAAAACTAGAAGGAATTATAAATTCATATGGAAACCTTAATGACTCAACAATATCCCATGTATGAAGGAATGGAAAAGTCATAAGGAAAACTTATTGACTCAACAGAATTAAGATCAGAAATCTGAACTATATCAGAAATCAATTTAAGATATTCTAAAAATTGAAAATAATAATGAAGAATTCATAATTCTCACATTTTTCAATATTATTTATAATTATAATTAATAAAAAATTTAAAAAACATAAACACAAATTATCTAATTAATGATATTTCCTATTTCAAACAAAAAAAATGGCATGTGAAATTGAGATAGTCTCCCCCACACATAATATCAATTTTCCCCTAAATGTGAAACACCATATAAGTGGAGTGGATGTGAGATGAAACACAACCATACGAGACCAAGGAAGTAGTGAAATAATGAATCCAAACAAATAGAAATAAATTTAATATAAAAACCTATACTCCCTTATTATTGAGCACAAAATGGTGAATAAGTCAAATGAATATTGACCACAATTCTCTATAGTACCAGTGACTATTGATGAAATTGAAAATATAGTCCTCATAAATTTAAATAATAAAATCATGAAACCAATATATATATATATATACATATATGAAAAATTGTGTAATATATTCATCTACATAGTGGCCCTAAGAGAGATAATGACTACAACTGAGAGTTCTTGCTGAGTGGCGAAATCTGTAGTGAGAACAGACACTACATGGCCCATAAAAGATGAAGTTATTTTAGTGAGATGATTGTTGTCTACAAGAGAAGTCTTGGTTCTCGTACTACCAAAGGAAAACCCAATAATTATGTTAAGGTTGATTCTGTTGTGTCTTATAGAGGTGAAGGATGAGGGTTGTGATATGAAGTAAGTGTGGGGGTAAAAAAAGTCCCATGTGCTATAAAAGAATTTCCGATAATCCATCTATCCAACCGAGGTGATAGTTGATGGTTTTGAGGAAAGAAAAGAAATGGAGATCAGCCAATAGTGCAGGTGTATGTGTGTATATAGATGTGTCTGAAGATTAAAAAGTGGAAGAGGTGGTATTAATAAAATAAGTAGAAATGGATGGAGGGGAAGGTTCCACTGTTTTAGGTGGTAATATTACTAGATCATTAACATCCTCAAGGATAGGTAGATCCCCTACCACACAACCACTAGGTTTGGGATCCCTTTCATGATATTATAGGTTCATCCCCTCTTCCTGACCATTACCATGTGACAAATAATGATTTTCCTTCTTTTAGGGATAACCTATGAAACCATGAGGGAGATAGGGATAGAATCCACGTGGTGGTGTTCGAACTGGATGGTATAGAACCCCCATTGGGGTTAATCTGATTATTAGAAAACATGGAATGGAAATAAGATGTGGTGAATTATGGGAGGTATGGTTTTTCATTCCAGATGATAGAGGTGATAAGATCAATACCACGACTAGAAACAATGCCCATATTATGATGTAATGGGAATGGGATGTAACTGAAATAGTGGTGGATGAAGTGAAAAAGAGGTGATATTATCATATTTCTCTTTAAAATGATTTTTTTACTAGAATTCATGTTGGCAAATCTCCCATAATACATAGAGTAAGTCTGATCTATTGGGGTGGGTGAGGGTGACGATAGGAGTGATTTTCATGTAACCAGTTAGAAACCACACTCTCAATCAAACTAATCCATAATAAGTGAAATAGATCTACTAACCAATTTTAATTGGACTGAGGTCACATTATCACACAATGGCTCCCGATATGTTATCCCCCTCAACTCAAATGATGAAGAAATCAATATATATATATATATATATATATATGAGCTATTACCTAGAACTCTATATTAATGTGGGTGTACCCCCACAATATATTAAATCTCATCCATGAATAAAAGTAAATCTAGGAAACTCAAATCAAGGAATTAACTAGCTAGCTAGTGAGCTGGATCTTGCATCTTTAAAGGCATAATGGCTAGTTATTGGATGGGTGACTCTCAGGAAAAACTATACATTTGTGGGGATAAGTTCTTCCATCCATGACCGTTGGTTGTGGTAACTCTTTAACTTCTGATGTGGAAGGTTATAATGTCATAGAAGATGGTGGTAGTGGAGCCATGTAGTCCACAAGACATAGTGTTACTAAAAATATAGCTTGTTTTTCATAAGTGGGTATAGAATTTCAAGAGATGATGGTTGTGAAATTAGAAAATCCAACGTGGAATCCTTCACTGAAGTATCCACATGAAATCTATATGTTGTCGGAATATCCTTGTTATAAAAAACACTAGGACTCATCCCAAAAAATTGATATCTTATATCCATGAACTAAAATGGTGAAAGAAGAAAAAAAATAAAAAAATAAAAAATAAAGAATGTCTTAATTTAAAGTGTGTGACATGTATTCTGTAGTACATGATGTATAGTGTTAACACATATCAAACCTTTTTTACTATATATATGTCCAAACTCCACATGTTTTAGCCAAAAATCAGTACAAGTTTGTACTAAAAACATGTGTTAAGTGATTCAAAATAGGCATATTGTTCATTCCTGATCTATTTCATGAATTATGCAAGGCAGGGAAGGGGAATGTTTATATGTTTTCTGCTAAACCCACATGTTGTGTGTTTTAAAATTATATATGGTAAAAATGACTAGATGTGTACAGCATATACATGGATTGTGTTCTTTGTGTGAAACCATGTACTAATATGATTTTATTTCAATATATGAAAGATCATAAAATTATCTAAAAATAATGTAAAACACTAAAATAACGGTAGTGGAAGTACATACCAAGATCCGATAATGAAATGTGGATGAAATATGGGAAAAGAATATATAGAATGGATGATTATGGATAATCCAATAAGGAATATATGTAATGACATGAGAAGAGTTGGGGGTTAGCATAGGTTCAAGATGATTTTGGGTTACTAAATTTTAAAGATGGGTTACACAATATCTATATCAGGCCGCACACTGTCTATGTTATTTTTTTAAATTAAGTTATTTATGTTTTAAAATTAGGTGGTTATAAATATTATTTAATATTTATTTATTAATATTTATAATTGTGAATATATATATATATATATTACTTTTTGTAACTATAAACTTTCTACATTGAAAAATAAACATCGTGTGTTATAAAAATTGAAATTGAGAATTACTAGCTTCCTTCTAGTGCTCGGGGCAAGGTTCAATCTATCGATGATACCATCTAGGTGCACGACATTAAAGACTGGAGTAATTTTTTTATTAATGATTATTAATAATTTTTTTGATATTTTATTAACTATTAATAAATAAATTTTTCTAAATAATTTAGGCATGACAATTGTTTTTTTGAAATATGATGATGTTGAGGAGATTGGTCAGATTCCAACTTAGTTGTTTTGGACCGTAGGTTGAGACTCTTCTCATGACCCCAAAAACACCTTCAGTTGTATTATTATTTTTAAATGAGTTTAAAATATTAATAGAATAATTATATATATATATATATATCACACTTCATATATGTAATAATATGATGTTCGGTTTTATTTCAGTCACAAAAGATGAAATTTAGTATACTAGAAGGGATTGAACTCTAGTAGTTTCGACCCTAGGTTATAACCATTCCATAAAATCCTTACCAATCATGGGTTTTCATTAATTATTGAAAATAATTTATATATATATATATATATTTGAAAATATCACACATTTAATTTACTAATTTACAAGGAATCAAATTACACCTAAACCAAAGTAGTGGTGGAGGGATTCAAATTGGTGATGGATTAGATACACTCAAATGAATATTCCATATGTATAGGATTCATTTTTATTTATTTAATAAATTAATTACTACTTATACTAATTATAAAACTATAATATAAATTGAACATACAACAATGAGACATTTATAATTGATAAATGAAGTGTATTCATATTTTATTCCCACAACAATAGTATTTTTTGTAAAAAATCACAAAAACATGAAGAGGAGGATACAAGGAATATAACAAAGAAGCACAAGATAGTTATTTTTTAATATAGGGGAAATAGACAGATAGATCTAGGTTTACCCCATATATTCATCATTTTTAGGTCTTTGTATTGACTTAAGAAAAAATTCATTCCCATGGTCTGAAAAAAATGTAGATTCCAATTTGAGAGGCCCCACATGTTCTTGTTGCCGACCACAAATATCATTTTATTATGTTCATGTTTTTTAGGTAGAAGCTTTTATTAATCATGATTTTTATCCCATAAATGATAAATTTATACTTATTTACTGATTAATTATTGTTCTTTTTACACCTCCCTGTGTTTTTCTCTAAAATATAAAAAACATGAATAGGATTAGAAAAAACCTCAGAACGAGTTATGTAATCAACTAAGGGATTAAGGATGTTAAATTGATCAAATTCCATATAAGTATATCATTATTTATACCCATTTCTAATTTTAGGATTTGAATAACCATTTTAAAATATAATTAATTAAAAAAATTAGGGTTTATTCATTACAAACATGTAAAGATTAATTCGAATGAGAACACTGAACATCAAACTAAAATAAATCATTTATATTAATACTTATCTCAAAATCATACTATACTATACTAATATTCCATCCCAACTTTTCAGTTTGGTCCATCCAGTATACGGTAAAGGATTCCATCATTGATAATATTTATTTGATGTTATTCAATGGTGTTTATGGAATAGAATAAGAAGTTTGTGGGGTTTAAAATTTCCAGGGGTAGTCCACAAACTAGAACCCACTATCCAATTACAAATATAATCATTCTGGATGAAAATATGGAAACTCTATATCATGCAGATAAATATACTCTCAATTTGAATCATAAAAATCTCTAGTCAAATACCCACCCATTTAGATATGAGACCGAGGTACTCGATAAATGAAAGAAGAAATGAAAAAGAAAAATCTCATTTAACCAACCATGGATTGAATAATGATGCAATATATTTCTGTTTTCTTCCTCATAATGGCTATATCATTTCAAAATCTTGTCATTATGTGTGAAAAAATAAATCCTTAAACCAACTAACTATTTTCCTAGTGGATATAGGGTTTGATCCCATGCGGTGTAAAAAAAATATTTTTTTTTCTCAAGTTGGCGAGTGTTAGTCAATTAATCATAAAAAATATTTATTGTGGGGGAATAGAAATTCGAGGAAGTTTTTTCTGAAAACACATGAGTGTAAAATAATAATAATAGAAACTAAAAACAAATGTGTATAAGTACCAATTTGATAATGATTAATTAAAAAATTCATTTTTTATTATATATAATTATTTATAAATTTATTACCATGGGAATTAAATAGTGTAATTATTTATTGGTTAGAAAACAATAATTGTTGATATAAGAATTCAATCCCTTGGTATGGTTCTTGAATGCTCAAAAACAAATTTATAAAAATACCCACATAAATAGTGGAAAGCTCTCACCCAATGCTTATGGGTCAGCTATTATAAATCCTTTAGTTTTCTTCATCATTGTTC